>VBSM01003204.1:27401762-27450955 GCA_008086735.1 Cheirogaleus medius
AAAAAACCCATCCAGGCTTTTTGGTGTGCGCCTGTAGTTCCAGCTACCTGGGAGGCTGAGGCAGAAGGATCTCTGAGAGCCCAGGAATTGGAGGTTGCAGTGAGCTACAATGATGCCACTGTATTCTACCCAGGGTGACAGCGTGAGACTCTGTCTCAACAAAAACAAACATGGCAACTGAGCACCCCTCCTCTCTACTCCCTAATATACAAATAAAAATATTAAAAAAAAAGAAAAGAAAAAAAATTTACATTTTCATATTTACCCCCCATCATATTTTTCCAAGCCCATAACATGCTGGTCTCACCAGGCTGTTCCCTATTCTCTAAGAATGTTTCTGGCTGTCCCTTCTGTCAGGAATGATGCCATCTCTCCAGGGCTAGAACTAATGGCATCTTTGGATCAAAGACTCTCCCAACGTCCTGGCAGGAATAACTAGCTCCCAGAAGAGCACTTGGTCTGCAACTTTTTGTGGCTCAAATTCTCTCCCATCTTATCATGTAAAGCATGATCTCATCCCCTGTCCCAATTTCAGCTCCATGAGGCACTAGTGTGCTCTTTTGCACAAAACAGGCATTTAGTCAGTGAGCACTTACAGAAGGAATGAATTTGTTTGTTCCCAGATATTTTCTGTGATACAAGGTACCTACCTTCAGTGGGAAAGCAAGACACTAAAATTTTTAGGGAAGGTAGTCAAAGGGTGGCACTTAAAATGTGCTCTTTCCAAACCCCTAACCAACAATGTAGTTTCCATCCCCATTTGCTTTCCTCAATGTCAAAATATGAGTTTCACTTCTGGTGACGTGGGGGTGGGGTGGAGTATGGTTGAAGAAGTGTACCTGTATTCAGGTCCTTGCCAATGAAGGGCAAGGGCTTTGGAGTCACACAGACCTGGAGCCAACTCCTGCTTTGGTCACTTATTAGCTGGGTGACCTCTTTGAGCATCAGCTCCTCTTCTATGCAATAGAGATAATAATAATAATATCTATATCAAAGAATAACTTGGAGGATTATATAAGATAAGATAGAGCAAGACTTAGCATCATGCTTGGCCACAATCAGAATTCAGTAAGTATTAATTAATTATTATTAGTCATTGGCCCCTTCTTGAGGGGGCTTCTAAGAGGATTCATTAGAAATCCTAGTGCTTTGTATAGTTTGAAAAATACTGCCCTAGAGTATCTGATATACAGACTTTACCCTTTGTTCTTTGGTGAGAATCTATACAATGTTCTTCCTACAAAGTAAGGATAACTTCTTTCTTTTTTTTTTTTTTTTGAAATGGCATCTCAATATATCGCCCAGGCTGGTCTTGAACTCCTGGCCTCAAGTGATCCTCCCACCTCAGCCTCCCGAGCAGTTGGGATTAAGGCATGAGCCACCGCTCCCAGCTGAATATTATTATTAAAAACAAAAACAAATACAGTTCAAGACTCACTTTTTCTTTTCCCCCCAACAATACAAGACTTCTGGAGGTCTATACAGTGCATCTCCATACAGTTTTCTAAGAGTCCACTTTGTCCACATGAACAGATTTTATAACAACCAACTTCCCCTGCAGATGATGGCACCTGGATTAGTGTCCCTTGACGAACAATGAAATCAGATGCTTCTCCCAATTTGCAACCTGTACAAACATTAGTTGAGAGAGATGGTATTGTTCTATGACATTGTTTTATGATATTAGATACATACTTTACAAAAGTCTTACAGGTACTGTATAGCTATTAAAGATTACATATCTCCCATAAAGAAATGGCAAAAAAGGAAAAAAATTAAAAAAAAGAAAAGCAAATTAAACATTTTAAAGAAAATATAATTTAAAAAAAAGAAAAAGAAAGAAAATAATGAAACAAAAATATAAAAAAAATAAAGATTACATAGTAGAACTCTCAGCAAATTAAGGAATTGCTTTGACTTCCTGGCCAAAAACATATCCTCTCAAATTAAAATTCCATGTTCTAAGGGATGGTAGTGATTAAGGACCTGTATCCCAAAGTTACCTACAGTTCAGTATAAAAATGCTTTAAGATATATAGTTTTTTATTTCTTTGGGCTAATCAAAGATATTTAAAAGTCACAGATATTTTTTAAATGGAGTATGTAAACTGACAGTATTTTTAGAATAATTTTCATCAGAAAAACTTTCAGCAACAGAATACAAACATACCTTAAACTCAAAGAAAAATGCAATATTTAGGTGAGCTTAAGGAGAAATCATTTTATATCTTATATATTTCTATGTTATTACAAGACAGGCTTTCTGAGTTTAACAAAACAAGAGAATTCTGAATTGAATTCCATATTTAAATATGGAATACAGATATCACCATTTTAAGCAACTATGTATTATTTTCTTGCCATAGAAAATATTGACTAAATTATAATGTAAAGATAAATGGATGGAAAACAGTATCTTGAAATTTAAAACAGCCCAATATTTCCAATTTTAACAAGATTTATTATGATTCCACAGCTGATATATTATGGTATTATATAAATATTATAGATGATCTTTTGAGACATCATGCTTATTTAATCTTTTGTTCCAGTTTACTTTAGAGATATTTAAAAATGTTGATTCTAATATGATAAAGAAACATTTTCAATTGGGAAATAGATAAGAAGAAGCAAAATGTTGCCAAAACTATATTCAAAAGGGACTGACAGAGAGATAAAGACTATCAAAATTCAATGGGATAAAAATCTTTTAGCCTTAAAATCATATGCATTTGAATATAATAATAACCTTTATGGAGATAATTATCTATCCTATTGAGTATGCCATTTCTCTACATACTAAAGGAAAGAAAAGAAAAAACATAAACAATGTATAGTAGGCTGGGTGCAGTGGCTCACGCCTGTAATCCTAGCACTCTGGGAGGCCGAGGCAGGTGGATCGTTTGAGCTCAGGAGTTCCAGACCAGCCTGAGCAAGAGGGAGACTCCGTCTCTACTAAAAATAGAAAGAAATTACTTGGAAAGTTAAAAGTATACAGAAAAAATTAGCTGGGCATGGTGGCGCATGCCTGTAGTTCCAGCTACCCGGGAGGCTGTGGCAAAAGGATTGCTTGAGCTCAGGAGTTTGAAGTTGTTGTGAGCTAGGCTGACGCCATAGCACTCTAGCCATGAGACTAGAGCGAGACTCTGTCCCACAAGATTCTGAGACTCTGAGACAAAGTGAGACTCTGTCTCAAACAAATCAAAACAATGTATTGTACATTTTCTTAACATTACAGCATGGAACAGAAAGTACAAAAAGCTGGTCTAAGCTTTTCTTTTCTTTTCTTTGTAGTAAAAAACCCTATAACTCATTATGAGAGTCAAGTTTTAGATGAATATTATTAGTTTACAATCTAAATGACAACTGAAAATTACATGTGTCTTTGTCTTTTTCTGCTTACACAAATAACACACATTTAATGGGAAAACCTCAAACATTACAGAAAAACATATATATTAATAGAAAATAAAATCCCTTATAACCTCACTACAAAGATAACCCCTACAAAGCAACACCAGCAGCACCTGTCCATAGTCGTCCCACACACACACCCACCTACCTCTTACCTTGAACACAAGAATATGGAAGACAGGGATCTCCAGATGGACATCCTTTTCGGTTCACTTCACAGAGCTCATTGGCCGGGCAAGGATTTGGGTTACAGGGGTGAGTCACTTCTTCTACAATGTTACCTAAAGTACTTGGCCCTGAAAAACACAAAACAGATTAGTTTAACCAACCTAAAAAGAGTAACAGAGGTCTGTAAATTATCTGCATTAATTATGGCTGGAATAAATGAAGAGTACATGAGCATAAAGTAAGGCCTGATTCTACTAAGCTATTAAAATACTCAGTCCCTCATCATTTGTGAGTTTTGCATAAATATACATACCATACATTCATTCATTTATTTATAGGATACCTACAATATACCAGACAAGGTTCTAGGCACTGGAGATACAGTGATGAACAAAACAGACAAGTCTTTAACACCAAGTTTACATCTGGTAGAGAATAAACAATAAATATACTGTGTGTGTGTGTGTGTATTGATAAAAAATAAAGTCAGAAAATTATAAGCAGTAAGTAGTATCAGGGGATGGAAAGTAACAGATATACTTTAGATAGGGTAGTCAATTAGGTGCTTAAGTCTAAGAGGGATAATTTAGCATGTTTTATAATAAATGATAACTTATTATGATAGTATGGACCCCAAACCATGATTATATTTTAACTTCTGAAATCATGACTAAGGAAGAGTCTCACTTAATATAAAGTATGTGTGATATTTAAACAGAGTACTGAAATTCAAACAAAAGCATTTCTTTGATTTTCTTCCCATTGAAATAGTTTCCTTCTACACATATATTTGACTTCTGTAATAGAGTTTAGGATTGTGAATACATTATTTTGTTTACTTGATTTTAGGACAGATGCAGACTCTAAGACTCTAATACAGGTATAAAGGTCCTTGGTTCAACTCATCTTGCCTGATCATTTTTATAAATAGGGAAGCTGAGGCTCAAAGAAGTGATCTGCTCAAAGTTACAGAGGTCTAAATTCTAATCTAATACTCTTTTGCTATATTGGTCACAAAAGTTAAGGGACACAGTTTGTTGGTCTTGAGAAAATATGGTATATATTACCAGCTACAAATCTAGCACTCACTCTTCTCTTCCTGTTTACTAATAGATCTCCAATTTTACATATGGTGGCAATGGGTCCACAGCTAAAAAGATAGTCTTTCCCAGTGCTCCTTACAACTAGGGGTGGCCAATGAGATTAAGGAGAAGTTGTTTGCTCTCCCCCTTCCTTTTTACCATCTAGAATCTACCACCAAACTAGAATATGGTGGCTAGAACACAAGTAACAATGTTGTGATAAAGTACAAGAAGTAATCTTGATGACTGAAGTCAAGTGCTAAGGATGGTGGAGAAAGATAAAAGGAGCCTGGATTCCTGATGAGGAAGCCACCATAACAGCCCTGGACTATTTGTTTCTGGGCTTTCTTTTACTTCTATTTGTTGTTCTGTCATTTGCTAATCTTATCTGAGGGGTGAAAACTAAGCTGACTTCACTGTCTGCTTTTCCAGCCAGCTCACGACACTAATGCCCCCTGGTGGCAGCCTGAACACTTCCCTTAACTACTGAGTGTGTAGGAGTTCTGCTTGTCATCCCCTGGTTGATGTAGTCACCTCACTGCCAAGAAGCTCAGCTCAAGGATCCCTCAATGAGATAACAACGTACTCTTTTAGCTCCTGGCAGGAGTATTTGGCAGAGAGAGACCGAAGCCGTGAGACAAGTTCCATTTTCATGTACTAACCCAGACTGTCATTCTTTACAACCTATTGGGTGGGTAAGTTCAAGTCAATGCCTGGCTCAGGTCCACTGATAGATACTCTGATGACAAAAAGCTGAATACTCTTGAGGGGAAATTCCACTTTCAGTGCTATTATGACAAAGAGACAGCAATTATATGGAGCTGGTTATTTGAGAATGCTGGCTCCCTTTTTCACTGCTTAGACTGATTGACAACAGTTCATACCTCCTCAGATTGTTATGATAATCACTTCTGCTTACATATTTTAAGATAACAATTCTTTCCTGGGCCAAAAAGGCCAAGCAAATAAGATAAGAGTCTGTGATTGAGATGCTATCATTGAACCACATGTTCTCAACAGATAGATGCTCATCCAAAATAAACAACAAGGGCAGAGATGGAAGAGACAGTGTTTGAAATCTAAAAAAAAAGAAAAAACAATTTAAAAAAGTACTTACTGAGATATGTATCCAAAGGTATACAATTCTCCAGGTCATCTGTGGGTGATAGAAGCTCACAAATACTCTCAGCTGTGTGGTCTTCAGGGAATTTGTTCTGGTCTCCACATTTTTTGAGGATCTCCACACAATCTGATCTTGAAAAGAAAAATGCACATACATTTAGGGTTCAACGAACCTCATGCTGTCTAGTTAATATCACCTCTGTTTCTGAAGCTTTCCAGAAAGTAAGTGTTCATAATTTAATCATGTTTCATAATTGGTTAGGTTAAGCATGGCAAAAGAAAACAGGAGTCAACAGTGGACATCAGGTTCAACAAAAAAGTCAAGGCATCCCCAAATTTCTCTTATCTGAGATCAAAAGCCTTGCTCAAATTTTATACTTATACTTACTGTTACTACCATCAATGTGGCTTTTTACCGTCCTTGAAAGGAAATTGTTTGGCCTGTAATAACTGGAAAGTCCATTACTTTAAAATTTTCTTTATAAGTTTGCTATGCTAAGAGTCTACATATTTCCCACTCATTGCCTCTTGCTTGTCATCCGATAGTGTGTAACTTGGTGTCTCCTCGACTCAGGTCGTCCCTAAGTCATATCAGAGAATAGATCTGGACTCTGATGAAGATTGAAATAATCTGAAATGAATCATCAAGTATCCAGCAGCACTGAGCCAGATACCAACAACTTAGGGGCTAAATATTAACTCGGTTTTGGAGAACTTTTTGGAAAACAAGATAACTCGGTTTTGGAAAATCTTTTGGAAAACAAGATGTGTGAATAGCAGTTAACATAGATTACTATGTAGTTAAGTGCTTTTGGTTTTGATCACCATAGAAGCTCCTATTTTTACTTTATCCTAGATTTCCCAAGCAAACCATTCAAAAATGTTTACTAGAAAAAGGCCCTAATGACTGTATTCACTAACTCCTTTACTCATCAAACATTTATGGAATAGCTATTATGTGTCATGATTACGCTAATATCTGAAAAGGAGAAAAAGAGGAACAAGGATAAAAGAAAAATGGCACAAAGAAGAATAAGTTCCTTAAGGAGGGCAAAGTCTAATAGACAATAAGACAAGTATACAAATTAAAATATAAAAATGGAATAGTGCAGCAAAGGTTTTTAATGTTTCTTGAACTAAGTTCCATGAGAGACGTACAAATAAAGGTCATAGGAATTTGTAGTAAGGATAAATTACTATCAGCTGGAGAAATCTGGGAAGGCTCAGTAGGAATGTCTGGTATTTGAGAGAAGACAAGAAGGACAGGAAGTGGGTAAATGGAGATGAGGTGAACAGTATTTCAATAGAGGAGGAAAAAGTGTGAAAGCATTTGACATGTGGGGGTCACAGGCAAAGGGAAGTGGTAGAAAATTCTAAAGAGAAGCTCTGAGCCAAAACTGGAAAATCATTATGATGAAAGAAACTTACTTGCAAATAATACTTCCCCGGGATTTACTATGACAAGGTTTAATCTGCAGTGAACAGGCTATTGCTTTCCACATTTCTGGCTGGCACTTTTTAATATCAAGAACAGGTATATTGATAAATGGCATCTTTATGCTTCCTTTCTCCCACAGCTTCATGTCATTCATGGCTCCTTGATCTGACTGAGCATTACAACTCCTGAAAAGCTCTGTTGGCCTAAAGAGAAAAAAATGCAGAAGGAATCAAGATGCAATTATTTTCCAGAGAGAAGCAATGAGTAAAGTCCTGACATACTAATGTATCAGGAAAATCTGATTTTCTTAAAGAGGAGAAAGCACATACATACAACCCATTAAAGGATATCAGCTTAGAGTATATGAAGATTCAATATAGACTAGCATTAAGACTCTGATTGCATGATTTCCTTTTAACACAGGTTTTTGTGAGGCAGTTTAAAACTTCAAAATGCTCTAGACAGGATTATTATCCCCAGACCATCCCATTTCTTTCATTGTACAAAATAAATAAGTCCAAGTTTTTAAAATGGAGGTATAATTTACAAAAAATATTTCATAAATTTCAAATTTAATCAATCTCTAATCCAGGTCTTTGTTAGCTAACACTCTATCACCAGTTATAAAGATATCTTGATTTTCTTACTCAAAGTAATAACCTGAATACTTTTAAAAGGATAGGTACATGTTAATTTGAGGTAAACATGATCTGACAAAAATATCTAGAACATCCTTCTGGCCCAACTAAATGATTCTCTTCCCTTTTGCCCTCTTGATCTCTGGGCTGCAGCTCACAAAACCAGCCACCTTTTCTTTAGTAACTCTTCCTCTCTTGCTTCTATATGGAGTTCTCTTGTTTGGTGCTTCTGGATGCCCTTTTCTGTTTCTTCACTGTTTCTTTAACCATTAACTGTGGATATGCTCCAAAGCTCAGTCTTAGCCCCGTATTTTTCTTACTCTACCAAATACTTCAGGATAATACCTATTTGAATCGCTTCTGTAAATATTTTTGTATGAAAGAGGGGACTCACTGAGCAGGAAGCTCAACAGGTCTGAAGGTCCTTCAAAGTAAACTGGACTCAGGAGGACATTCAGATGATCAAATACTTCACAATGGTTTATTCTGCAATGAATTGTTTCTGCTGGTGCAGTAGAAGGGAGAAGGGACTCTAGGTAGAAGAGATCCTTTGAATTCCAGAAGTTTGAGGTATCTCTAGATTAGAAGGGACTTTACAATCATGCTTTTTTCCCTGAGGTGACTTACCAGATGGAACATAGCATTTAAAGAAGAAATCATAAAGAAATATGACTTTCTTTTAACCCAACAGAAACAAAATCAGAGTAAAGTAGTATTTTTACTTATTTAAAAATCAGATAATAATAAATATTTCCATTCCATGTATAATAATTTGTCCCTACCTGTTGTTAAAATTAGTACAGTAAGTAAGGTTTCTACAGCCCAATTGGCAAGGTTCCCGGACATCTGCTAAACAGGTCAACATGGACACTTCCATTGGATTATATTCACAAAAGCGATCGAATTCTTGCCAACTCTGTGTATTGCCCCAGCTCATGCTATAAAGTTTGGTGCACAGTTCCCTGAAAGAAGAGCACAAATGCAGAAACATAGAGCTGAGCCAAATAAATAAATATTTGATTTGCATAAAACTAGAACTTTATGAGTTACATATAATACTTTGGAACATAAATGAGAAAAAAAAAGTACAAAAACCAAATGACTATCTACTAGAATTTAGAGCCAGAAAAAGTGATTTTTTCCATGAAAAACAGTTAAGTCTTTTTTATCATCCATTTCTTCCCCTTTTGCCATGGTTGCTAGAAATCTCAGTGCTAAATTTAATGTTTAATTATAATATTAGTACATCCTTAATTCTTGGCACAATTATTTCCTCCTATATCTTTCTGATTTCTTTTTTACCTTTAATTAAAGTAAAGTAAAACACATGGTTTTGCTTCCACAAAGATATATTCTCCTATAGTTACAATCACAGAAGGCAAAACTGTGACATGGTCTTTAGAGACTTCTTTTTAGAAACATTATCAACTTAGGGCTCACTAGTTTCTCCCTGAAAAATCATACCAGAGTCACTTATATTCCTTAAGATAGTCCTAAGCCTCTGTATACTATTGTAGTTAATACATGACATTATTATTTTTAGTACTAGATGATTACAAAGCAACTTAAATGTGCATATATTGCTAAAACATCTTTACTATTTTCAAAGTGTTTTCACACATTATATTCATCAGTTTAATTTTTTATTTATAAAAGTATACATGTTCACTATATAATATTTTCATATTTCATATTTTAATGAAACATACAAATCATAAGTAAAAATTCTTTACTGTCTCCACATTTTATTTGACTCTCAGAATTATCCCATAAGGAGGCTATTTTACCTTTACTTTTCTTCATTCACTCTACTAATGTTTACTGAGTGTCTATTTTGTGTGAAGACCTGTTTGAAGCACTGGAAATGCTGTGGTGAATAAAACAGACAAAGTCTCTGCTCTCAATGAAGCTTATACATTATGGGGATGAGGAAGCTGAGACCAAGTTACATCAGGTACCTTGATCTGGAAACCAGTCTTTTCTCTAGTCTTTAACTAGAGGTTGAGTATCCCTCATCTGTAATGCTCGCAACCAGAAGTGTTTTGAATTTCAGATTATTTTGGATTTGGGAATATTTACATAAATCTAATGAGATAGACATCTTGAGGATGAGACCCAAAGTCTAAATATGAAATTCATTTATGTTTCATATACATGTTATACACATAGTCTGAATGTAATTTTATATAGTATTTAAAAAAATTTTGTGCATAAAATAAAGTTTTGACTATGTTTTGACTGCAACCTGTTCCATGATATGAGGTGTAGAATTTTCCACTTGTGGTATCATGTCAGCACTCAAAAAGTTTTAGATTTTGGATTTCACATTAGGGATGTTCAACCTGCATTTACCTTGGCCAGATTAACATCTCAGAGTTGTTTCTTTTTTTTTTTTTAGAGACGGGGTCTCACTCTTGGTCAGGCTGGTTTCGAACTCCTGACCTTGAGCTATCCACCCGCCTCGGCCTCCCAGAGTGCTAGGATTACAGGCGTGAGCCACCGCGCCCGGCTCAGAGTTGTTTCTTAAATGTAAAACAAAAATAATACAAATTTACCCAATTATCTCATAAGATTTCATGAAAATCAAATCTGATGGAAATGAAAGCATTCATCAAACCATAAAACCTTACATCAAAGTAAAGAAAACAGTGTTTCTCACTGTATCTGGGAATATATAGCCATTCCAATCTCCAGTGATTCTATGTATGCATAAACTCTTTTGTGGGCATTCAAAGAACCACTCAGAATCCCTCTCATGAATACATTTGACCTTTCTATAAGCAATCCAACTTCCTTAATTTCACAGCCAACTTAATTTCTCTTTAAGTTCATCTGTTAATTTTCTTTGAATATTTTTCATATATATTTTTTTATTTACCAAAGTTTGATTGATAGTCACCAAAGTTTGATGAGCTATTCCAGGCACAATTTTTTGCTAAAGGTCTATCTAATTTAGAAACCACAGGAAAGATTGTTTTACTCCTGGTATCTCATATTCATTTTAGGTTATCTTAGTAACATGTAGTCCCTTTTTATCCAAAATACTTCTAATAAAGCAAGCTTCTATTTCACCTGTGGTCTACCATGATCTTAGTTATCTCCATTAATCTTATCTCTAGATTATGTTTTCTCTATCCAATATTTGTACTATTAATATTTTATCCCTAAGTGTATCATTCAAATGAATGCCAATACACTGCTATCTAACTTTGGTTATAAGTGCTAACCCAATTATTCATCAGTATAACAAAAATTTGATTATATTCATCAATATAACAAAAAGTTGATTAAGTATAAAGTTTCATAATTTAATAAAGAGAATATCCCTTAGATGTCAGATCAAAACATCTTCTAATTGTAAGTTTACTTAATGGTCTCTATGAGGGTAAGGCAGAATTCATACTGTATCATCTTTAGGTATTTATTGCCTTGGCAATGTTAATCTTCCACAACCCAAAACATAGTGCTTTTAGTTAGCACTCAATGTACAAAACAATGTTTTGTATACACTATACAATGCTCAAGAAATATTTGTGAAATGAAACAATGAAAGATTTTATATCTTCTAAATGCTAAATCTACACAATGCAATTCATAACACACATTTACTAGGATTAAAATCATAAATTAAAATGCTATTTTCTACTGATTTTAATAAAGGAAAATGAAATACTGACCTACATGTTGAAGTGTTTGCTTTAGAACAACAATGCAATTTAGCCCCATCAAGGCCTGTAGAGGGAGGGGGGTGTACAGTGACTCCAGGGTGAACAGATTGTGAACTTTCAAGAAAACACTGCCAAAGAGGATCTTGAGGCAAAGGTTGGGTCTTACAACCCTCGATGAGGCCATCAACAATTTCCATTTCTGTTTTCTTAGACATCAGAATTCTCTTGCAGGCATTTTGGCAAGCATGGTCTTCAGCTCTGTCACAGCAATATAAACCTACATTTTCAGAATGTAAGTGTCTTAATTAGCTAGTTTTAAATCATGCCCTGCTCAGAACAGAACATGGCAGTGTAGTGAAAACCATTACTACTCTTAGTTATATGGCAATATCTGCAGAATATAAGGCCTACCAAATTTTCTCTCCATTACTTTACAGTTTAGCAAAAAGGTAAGGAGCTACAGTTGGATGAGATGTCTATTACTAGAATTCACCACTGTCCCCAATCATGGGATCTCTATCACTGTCCTTACAAAAATGAAAGGCCATTCTACACCTAAGAAATTCTCACATAAAAGGTATTTTATGTTTTTGGAAAAGGTATTATATATCAAACTGGAATTATTTCCTGCTAGAAACTGCCTAAAAGAGATTGTTCTCAACATTAGAGAGATGACTAATTTTTACAGAACAAACACATTGTATTTTATCACATTCTAGGACAGCATAAAGTTTTACATATCTGTGTATGTTAATTAATCTAAGTTTTAATTTAAATAATATTAATATAATAGCAAACTCTGACAAGATATCAGTTTGCTTCTGCCTTTAATTTTCTACAAAGAATCAGAAAATGAAAGAGCACTTTTCAACCAGACCAGAGAATTCAGAAAGGCTTCTTTGAAGTAGTTTTCTCAAATGTCTTTGACCTTTTGAAGAAACCTATTTAGGCATATCCATCTGTAGCTGTCTTTTCCAGATTCCTCTGTGTTAGTACAGACATTAGAGATGGTTGCTCTTCTACCCTTAAAATCTTTCTGCTTTTCTTTTGAGCTCTATCTATTTAGCTCCAGCAGCACCTTTGTATACCCTACATGTCAGGGAACACAGATCTGCCTTTAAAGCCAATGAAGGTTGGTTGTGGCAAAGGCTCCATGCTCTGATTTTCACCACAGTCACCCCACAGACTGTCAAAAGCACTAGAGTTCTGATTTAGATGGTGGCCAAATAAGGCACACAGCACTGTTTTTGAGTTACAAAAACAAGCCTCTTAATATCCCAGTGTAAATCAAAACATTGGCATCTGGCTTATAAGTCAGTCTTTTGTCAGTTTGGTTAGTCAGACACTTGTCTAAAATCTGATCATATCCAACTGAAGAAAATGGATTCCGGGATGTACAAAGCTGAAACTTTGAAAACCCCCATGAGGTGCAGGTTCATTAGGAGTTTCTGATTTAAAAAAAATACCAGGCTCTCTCCTCATTCTTATGATTTTTTAATTACAAAAGTAGTAACTGCTCATTGGTAAAAATTCAAACATTATATAAATATATAATGTAGAACAATTAGATATATAACTAAAAATGTATCACACTATACCTTTAGTTCTAGTAATCTGTTTTTGCTAAATTTATCTTGGATTTCTTTCTATGTAAACATATACCTTTCTTTTTTTGTTGGTTATAAATTGTTATTATAATATAGAGATATCATAATTTATTTAATCAATTTCAATCACTACCTATTGATGTATGTATGAGTTATTTCTAATTTTTCTCTATTACACCAATGTTGTAGTGAACATCCTTTATATATGTATAAACAATATATTTTTGAAAATTTGTATAAGTTTTCTTGTGAGATAAATTATGAGAAATGGAACTGCTAGATTAAAAGTTATGATAATTTGAAATTCTAATGGTCCTTACCTAGCTTCCTCCAACAAAATATCCATACCAAAGAACTCTCTCACCCTCAGAATAGAGAATTCCTGTTTCCTCATACCCTCTATAGTTCCATCTCTCTTGGCACCTTTTAGCTGTGACAATAATGTTCAATTTGCCAAATCTAAATACCAAAGGAATTCTGGTATTCCCCAAATGACTCGGACTGCAGATATCTACCAGAACGTAGATACAAACTCTTGGACCAAAGACTGAAATGAGAGGAATATTTCCGTTTTACTTACTATCTGTCGGGTTCCTCATTGGATAAGATTGGGTATAATTGTTCACACAGTGTATTAACTGTGGACTAATAGAGGCACAATAATTTTCCACTGCTTTGATCTGTGATGGACCAGGAGAAGAGTCTGTTCGAAAAATAGCTTGACAGTATTCTCGACAGTTTGTATGATGACCTGCATAACTGCAACAAACTGAGCCCACTATGGGGAAAAAAAGAAAGGACACTGAAATGAAAACAGCTTTTTGTTAACATTAAATCATCATCATAATGATGGAACAATATTTTTCTAAATGTGAGAAATAAAACCATGCCACATTAAGACAAGCCCTTAAAATCATCACTTCTGTGGCACAGTCATAGGGACATTCAAATGCTTATTAGTATAAGAAAGTCATTATTTATCAACTTATAGTCTATAGTCCAATGGTTCTCCACAGGAGTAGTACCACCCCCACCCCCACCCCCAGAAGAGTTTGGATGTATATGGAAGTATTTCTGGTTGTCATGATGTAGGCATTTAGTGCATGGGGGTCAGGGCTGCTAAATGCCTTGCAATGCATGGGACAGTCTCGCCCAACCAAACTATCTCCCAAAATGCCAAGAGTGCCTGTATTGAGAACCACTGACATAGCTTCCTTCCATGTTAGACTTGTGTAGGTATATAAACAAAGCAAAGCAAAGCAAAACAAACCTAAAACCAAATGCCTCACGTTTATAAAACAGAACCAGTAGAAACTAAGAGGTAGCAGGATCATTTAGTAAATTTGACAATTATATACTGGTAGATCTTAAAACAAAATCACAAAAGTTCTATGCAGTTTGAACATCTATCTGTATGAATATACCTAAATTGAGATAGCCTTCACCTCATGATTGATATGACCTGCTTTAATACTGAAAAGTAAAATATATTTGAAACAAATATGACTCTGGATTTTGTATTTTAACAAAATCAATGGGCTGCCATTTAAGGTATCATGGGAAAGCTAGATGAGTGGCTGGGGGTAGAGACATGGGATTTATGATGGAGAAGATTTATGATGGGGAGACCCTCACAGGAGTTTAAGGGAGTCTTTGGGAGGCTGAGGGGAACAGGGTAGAGGGTATGGCAGGAGAAAGGTAGGTAGGAAATCTCTGATAATTAATTATTAGAGATGGGCATAGAGGAATCAGAATCAGGTTTCTGGTGAATTCCATAGACCAATGAACAGGGAATTCAGGTGACTTCCAGAAATAATGACAATGATAAAGTCAAATACAAATTAACTGAACTAGGAATGAACTAACTGATATAGAATAAGCCTCAGCTTCCTGGGCCAGGAAACTGTTCCATACTTATTGTGCCACTTGTTTTTGACATGCAAATTACTCTCAAGTTTACTAAGCCTATTGCCAAAGATTTCATTTTTATCACAAAGAACAATTATTAACCACTTCGGTCCCGTGCTCACCGGCGGTGAAACCTTGCCCACAGCCGGCACTCATAGTCCACACGATAGTTTGAGCTGTGCATTGACAACGAATCCGTTTTGCTCTTATGTGATGAGGAGAGCTTTAAAGCACTGAAAGCTTGTTTTACTTTACAGGCAGCTTTAGGAAAATAACTATAATAACTCCTACTAAGGACTTGTTAAAGGTCACAGATTCGTAGTAACTTATTAGCTGAATGTACACACTGCAACTGCAGAGATAAAAGCTGTAAAAGTAAAAGCTTTTGGCTGTTGACTAAAGTCGACGCTCGGCTGTGCACCTTCATATCACGGCTGTTGGCTAAAGTCAACGCTCACGTTCATCTGTGGCTGTCGACTATAGTCGACCCTGGGCTGTGCGCATTCATCTGTGGCTGATGACTATAGTTGACGCTGGTACCGAAGTGGTTAATGGCTATATTTATCACTGTAAGCCTTAATAGGGATAAACTGGGGGTGGTGGTGGGGAATGGTGAGGACATATAAGAATAGACAAGTAGGAATAGGACAAGATATCTATCTTCTGATTCCCTCATTAAGCTGGCTTCCTCGCCAGTGTGGGAGAACATAATATTACATGCTAGACACTAAAGCCCCAGTTAGAAAGGACAGAAGAGAAAGTATAGAGAGCTAATGTTTCTTATTATCTTTCAATATATCCCCTGCCAAGCTAATCTAAACAACTCCATTTCTTAGATGTGTTTTCCCATCTCTAACTGCTCACACTATTCCCTTCACCTGGAATGGCCTTCCTCCAGGATCCACAGTTCACATCTTGTTCATCCTTCAAGGCCCAGTTCAGTGACCAACTCCATGAAGTCACCTCTAAGTATCCCTGCAGGAGTGAACCTTCCTTCCTCTGAACTCCTGCTGTACTTTATCAGTGACGCTATCTCATATCCTACTACATCCCAGGATTCTTTGTGTGTAGGTTGTGTCCTCCACAGATGTGTGTCTGCACCACACTGAGCAAGTAATCAATCAATGTCTGCTTAAAAAACTGAGAGGCAGCCCTTGGCAAGTGTGACATTATGTAACATGGGTATGTTTAACTTCTGAAAGTGGTCCTATTTATTGGGTCATGGTCATTTTCACATCTAGCTGTAGTATCTGCTCTGTAAATCTACAATTATGACATGGGAATTGTTACAATACACGAAATGACCTGAATACCCCAGAGGAAAGAGCGTACCAGAATCCTGCTGTGCACATTCTTCCAGATGGCTTACTAAGAGCCTAAGTTATAATGCCAGGGTCTTGGCAACATTTATAACAGTGAATCATGGCCTGTGAATTGTGTTTTTGCTCTTTGGACTACTTGTATAACCACTGACAATATACTTACTTTCATTTCTGCTAATGCAACTGAAAAGAGCATTCTGTAAATTAAACAAAAATAAATAGACAGAAATTAAAACCAGACAGAATTTCTAATTTAATCCCACTTTATGGTTACATGAAAATCAGGATATCAAACTGTTAAATTCTTCTCTATGTCCAAAACTGAAAACATAGAAGCTATGAAATGACATCCTGGTAAAAAGGGAAACCATCTTTCAACACATACTGGGGATGAAGATGATCTCTCAGAGCCATAAACTGATCACATTATAGCAAACAAGTTTACATAAAGTTGTATCAATGTGTGTGTTTTGGGGGTTGGAGGTGCTACAATGTATTAATCTTAATTATTTCTTACAGGATATAAAAAACTTTCCAGAAAATAACCAAACAAAAGACATTTGGGGAAATATATATTAAATATTTCATAGATCCACAGCATTGTAGAGTTGAAAGGACTTTGGAGATCATCCCTAATTCTTCGCAAACATGGCTGTGTACTAGAATCACCTGGGCTTTCCAGGCCTTACCCTAGACTACAGAATCAGAATCTAGGCGTGGGGCACAGAAACCTAAATTTTAAACAAGGCTTCAAAGATGGTACTTATGTGGCCATCTTGGTACCAGAGTTTGGGAATCTCTCTACCATTTTATAGATGAAAAACCATTTCTTCAGGAAGGAAAAGAGACTTGCCACAGGTCACAGTGCAAGTCAAAAGCAGAGTCTGAGACTATAATTAGTGTTTCTAGAGCTTTCAGATTACTGTTCAGAAAACATCACCCAGCATTAAAGTCATTGTAAGGAAAATAAGAGAAAACAAGAAGCAAAAACAAGACAAAAATGAAAAATTTTTAAAACTTCTTGAATAAAGCCCATTTGGATATTCAGGGTTTGTCAGCTATGATTAATATCAGTCACAATTGGATGAGAATGAATTATTTAAAGAAATAATATGGACATAAATAAAATATGGAAAGATATCAAGTATACCCTTATTGTTGAATTGAGATGATTTTGGCTTTCAATCATAGCTAAATTATAAGGCAACTAGATGACACAGACTTGTTAAATGATCAGCTTTACCCACATTTAAAATCTAGCTTCAGAGATCCATCTATGCAGTTGTGTGAAGCTGTACTGCATTATTTTCTCCACTAAATAATATTCCATTGTGGGAATTGAAAGGACAGTGTTGTTAAGAAACTAGCTAACAGAGAGAAGGATAAACTATCAAAGTAAGAGGAATAAACTCACAACACATAATTGCCCTTTTGAAGGGAAAGATCACAACACAACTGCCCCTTTGATCATGTACCTGTGGCTTAAATTTTTTTATTTAACAGTTTTTTTTTTTTCAACAGCCTTGAAGAGCCCTAAGTGGACAGTAGGGATGCGAGCTGTCTGTGTCAGTTCCTGCCAGGACCATACTTCAAGGACTTTGATAAGCTGGCCTCACAGAGAAAAGAAAAGAAAAAAAAAAATTGGAAAAACAAACTCAGCTGCTTTACAGCCATTTCTGTTATCAGCTGGCAGCAATCACATTTAAACTTTTTTCTTTCTCTTTGCCCCCCTAATAAAAACCCCAAATCCCCTACCCTCACTGTTGACATTTTTCTTTCTTTCTCTTGTGTTGTGCCCTTCCCACCTTTGGGATGTAAAATAAACTATGTTTATTTAAAACTATTCTACTCATTGTGTAAGAATTCTTTCTCCAACCTGCATCGTGAGCTCCTTTTGAGTCCCCACCCTAACAGGAATAAGCCACACTTGATTAGTCCATTTAAAGCAAAACAAAATATTAATAAAACAAAATGAAAAACTCTAGGCCTCATAGACAAGGGTTAATGAATTCACCCAGTATGAATTCTTTCTGTTAGAGATCTCATTAAACAATGTAAAAGTAGTGAAAAAATATTCTTAGTGTTCTTTAATAATGATCTTGTTTATATCTCTCTTCACCCATGTTTTCTTGTTTTAGTTTGACTTTTCAGCTACCCATTATAGATAGCCCTCTATTTGGGTTCACTGGGCTCAGGAACACTCATAAAATGATCTAAATCAATATTAAAAAGTAGTCTGCTACCAACTTTCCAGCCCCCTTTGGATGAATGCAATTCTCATTGCCCCTTTCTTTCTGATAAGCTGGCTGTTCTTTTGGTTTTGGCTTTTTTGACCTTGTAACTGAATAAATGTGTTTGATAGCTTGGTGGTTGTCTGGGTTACATGGCCTGATTTCCACTTTTTAGTATTCTTCTACTTATTCTTAAAGTCTCTAGAGCAGTGGTTTCCAACTGGGGGTGATTTTGCTTCCCAGGGGACATTTAGCAATGTCTGGAGACATTTTTGGTTGTCACAGATAGAGGGTAGGGGGCTGCTACTGGCATCAAGTGGGTACAGACCAGGGATGCTGCCAAGTATCCTATAATGTAAAGGTACCAACCCCCTCCCCAAAGGCTTACCCAGACCAAAATGTCAATGGTGCCAAGGCCGAGAAACCCTGCTATAGAGACTTACAAATTTGTTCAAGCTGGATTTTTAAAAAATTGACATTACAAATAAAAGAAATGTCACTGTGGGCCAGCCTTGTGGATCACTTAACCTCAGAGAGAGGTACTAAAGTACATAAAACCTGAGAAGTGTCACAGATCATCTAATCCATCTTCCTTATTTGACAGAGCCAGAGATTGAGGCCTAGAAAGGGAAAATATGGATAATAGCTTTCACTCACAAACAGGAGTTGGCAAACTCTGGCACATAAGCCAAATCTTACCCACTGCTTGTTTTTGTAAATAAAGTTTTACTGGCGCACAAATATACACATTCGTTTAGATATTCAAACAATTTTTTAAAAATTTTTATACTTCTAGAGATAGGATCTCATTATGTTGCCTAGGCTGGCCTCAATCTCCTGGGCTCAAGTGATCCTCCCATCTCAGCCCCCCATGTAGCTGGGATTACAGGTATGTGCCAGCACATCTGACTCATTTACATATTTTATATGACTACTTCATGCTAAGCACCCTTCTACGGCAGAGTTGAGCAGGCAAAGACCAGATGGTTTGCAAGCCTAAAATATTTGCTATCTTGCTCTTTATAGAAAAAGTTTGCCAAATCTGAAGAAGGAAAAGGGTACTGCTGCTTCCCTTGATGTTACATTCAGAGGTCAGAGATGTCCCCCAAGCATTTCTCATTTCTTCTGAAGTTCATTAATAGACTTTTCATGCATAGGTTTACCCAAATTTGTTGGAAAACTTTTATATTTTCACATGGCAGCAACTTTAGTGTTAATAAATACCATTTTTACATCTTTACCCATTTCAAGATTTAAAAGAATGTTCCTTCATTCTAGTATACCAGTATTCATTAATTCTCTTTTATACCATTGATGATTTTACCCATGATGATTTCATAGACTGATCATATCTCCCTCTTTGATAAAAGAATCCTAAATTTACCTGGGTAACTCTACATTTTCACTGCTGAAGAAAATGTTGATTAGTTCGAAAGGGCTTAAGATATACACATAATAAGTTACAGCATTAACTTATAGATTCTTCATTTCTTAAGTCAGACAATCTTGAAGTCTTCTAGCTAGACAATTCTTAAGTCTTTCAAATGTCTGCCATCTGGTGGCAAAAGCAGGAGGTAACTGAGTGTTCATATTCACTCATATGGAGCCTCTTTGGCCTTCTGTTTACCAATACCACACGCGATATGTCTCCAAGTAACAGCTCCCTCACCCCACCCATCTTACTTGAGAACAGATGAAAACTACAGTGGTACTGAGGTGAGGATCTACCACAATCTCAGAGACCCAAAGAACATGCCAACATACTTGAGTTGACAGGGCTCCAAAAGAACTTCAAATCAAAAAGCCTTCACTTCCAGTCGGAGAGCCAGATATACATAGCAAGCAAAAGGAAGAGACTGAGCTAGAACCTAGATTCCTCCACCAGTGCTCTCCTATGACACCGTATTGTGAGAGTAGTCTGGATTATTTTTCTGAATGCAGCCAACATAAGGTTGACTATATGTCCACAGAGTAATCTATTTAACCAGTAGTCTATTTTTTTTTAAATCAGTACCTTAAATTGTACAAAACGGTAATCATTTTCTTGAGGCTAATATTATTTTCCTTAAAAATATTGTGATCCTGAAATCTTTACTCAGGTAGCTGCTTTCATTAACCAGCTCCCTGCCCTACTCCACTGGTTTTAGAGAAATTTAACAAGCCCTTCCATCTAGTGTTGGGAGCAGGTGAACTGTGGGCAAACCTGGCAGAAAAACAAAGATATAAAATAAATCAAGGTTGAGGGAACCCTGTGTGGTCCTTCATGCCACACTGACCTTCCTTTTCGGGGGAAGAGCCTTTGGGTGCACCTGGGAGGTAGACTCTGCTGGTCTAAACTCTAGCCCAGAAGTTCACTCTGCAGATTTTCTGCCACTTCAGTGACCCTGTTCTGGCACTTCTCCCTTTGTCCACTTGTTTCGAGCCTTTCTTTGTCCACTGCCATTTTACTACCATCCACTCCAGCTCCCTCTCCCATTCTCACCAACAATGAGGAAGATGAAAAATATACACTGATGATATGAATCTTGTAAAAAAAATACTGGTTTAAATTTTGGATGTTTTAGTCACATTTGGATCAAGATTAAAAAGAGCACATTTTTATGAACTATTATTGAATGATTTATATGCCCAGTGCTTTCTATTTAACTAGGCCACTAGCTAAAAGTAAACGGAAAAATTCATTTAAGGAAACACAAAACACAATGGAAAGCTTTAAGAATAGATTAGATCAGGCACAAGAAAGAATCTAAGAGTTTGAAGATAACTCTTTTGAATTAAATTAGTCACTCAAAAATAAAGAACAAAGAATTAAGAGGAATGAACAAAGCCTGCAAGAAATATGGGATTATAGAAAATGGCCAAATATAAGAATCATAGGAATCCATGAGGGTGAAGAAGAAAATGCACAAGGGTTGAAAAACATATTTGAGGTAATAATTGAGGAAAACTTTCCTGGTCTTATTAGAGATTTAGACATCCAGGTACAAGAAGCACGATGAACACCTGGGAGATTCATTGCCAAGAAGCAATCACTAAGACACACAGTCATCAGACTGGCCAAAGTCAACAGGAAGGAGGAACTCCTGTGAACCATGAGGTAAAAACATCAAGTAACTTACAAAGCAAAACCCATTAGGCTAACTGCAGACTTCTCAACTGAAACCTTACAAGACAGAAGGGATTGGGGCTCCATATTCAGTCTTCTTAAACAGAACAACTGCCAGCCTACAATTTTGTATCCTGCAAAACTAAGTTTCATATCGAAAGGAGAAATAAACACTTTTCCAGACAAGCAAACATTGAGGAAATTTGTCAAGACCAGACTTGCACTGCAGGAAATACTGAGAACTGCATTATACATGGATCAGCACAATAGACACCCACCAGTGTAAAACCCACCCAAAAGCTACAGCTCAAAGATCATATAAAACAACTGCACAAGAGGTAAAACAAAGCAATCAGGTACTACCCAACAACATGAACAGAACAGCACCCCACATATCAATTCTATCTATCAACGTGAATGGCTTGAATGCCCCACTCAAGAGATATAGTGCCCCACTCAAGAGATATAGGCAGGCTGAATGGATGAAAAAATACAACCCAAGTATCTGCTGTCTCCAGGAAACACTAACTTGCAAGGACTCATACAGACTCAAGGTGAAGGGATGGAAAAAAATATTCCATGCAAATGGAAATCAAAAGAAAGGGGGTGTATCTATTCTCATAACAGATAAAACTGACTTTAAATCAACAATAGTAAAGAAAGACAAATATGGTCATTATATAATGGTAAAGGGTACAATTCCATAAGAAGATATAACAATCATATATATTTATGTACCTAACACAGAAGCGCCCAGATTCATAAAGCAAACCATACTAGATCTAAGCAAAGAGACAAACAGCAGCATCATAATTGCCAGGGACTTCAACACCCTACTGACAAAACTAGGCAGATCATCCAAGCAGAAAATAAATAAAGAAACAGTGTACTTAAATGGGACTCTAGAACAAATGGGCCTAACACACATTTACAGAACATTTTACCCCAAAACTATTGAGTATACGTTCCATCAGCACATGGAACATTCTCCAAGATTGATCATATTTTAGGCCACAAAACATGTTTCAACAAATTAAAAAAAATAGAAATCATCCCATGTATCTTTTCAGACCACAGTAGAATAAAACTAGAATCAACTCCAAGAGAAACACTCAATTCTACACAAAGTAATGGAAATTAAACAACCTGCTGCTGAATGATTACTGGGTCAATAATGAAATTAAATATGGAAATCAAAAGATTCTTTGAACTGAACAACAAAGGGGACACCAGCTATCAAAATCTATGGGATTCAGCAAAAGCAGTCTTAAGGGGAAAATTCATAGCCTTAAATGCCTACATCAAAAAGACAGAAAGATCACAAATCAACAATCTAATGACACATTTCAAGGAAATAGACAAGGAAGAGCAAACCAAACCCAAAGCCAGCAGAAAAAAGAAATAACTAAGGACAGAGCAGAACTACATGAAATGGAAAATAAAAAAAAAAAAATACAAAGGATCAATGAAGCAAAAAGTTCACTCTTTGAAAAGATAAACAAAATTCATAGACCTCTTGCTAGATTAACCAGGAATAGAAATGACACAAATAAGCTCAATCAGAAATGAAAAAAAAAAGATATTACAACTGATACCACAGAAATACAAAATATCATCTATCAATACTGTGAAAATCTCTACGCACATAAACTCAAAAATTTAGAGGAAATGAAATTTCCTGGAAATTCCTGGAAACAAACAACCTCCCAAGACTCA
Organism: Cheirogaleus medius; assembly: GCA_008086735.1. Lineage (NCBI taxonomy): Eukaryota > Metazoa > Chordata > Mammalia > Primates > Cheirogaleidae > Cheirogaleus > Cheirogaleus medius. The sequence goes on from VBSM01003204.1 coordinate 27,425,183, forward strand.
ATCTGGAAGAACAGAACTCCTGAAGAGACCAATAATGAGCAATAAGATTGAAGCAGTAATAAAAAGCCTCCAACAACAACAGAAAATCACCAGACCAGATGGATTCACAGCTGAATTTTACCAGACCTATGAAGAGCTGGTACCCATACTGCAGAGATTACTCCATAACATCGAGAAGAATGGAATGTTCCCCAACTCATTCTACAAAGCCAGTATCATCTTAATACCAAAGCCAGAAAAGGACACAACAAAAAAAGAAAACTACAGACCAATATCTCTTATGAATATAGATGCAAAAACCCTCAATAAAATACTAGCAAACCTAATTCAATAGCACATCAAAAAAATAATCTGCCATGACCAACTGAGTTTCATCCCTGTATGTAAATCAATAAATGTGATTTGCCACATAAACAGAAGCAAAACCAAAGACCATATGATCATCTCAATAGATGCAGAAAAAGCATTTAACAAAATCCAGCACCCTTTCATGATAAAAACCCTCAACAAACAAGGTATAGAAGGAACGAATCTTAAAATTATAAAAACCATATATGACAAACCCACAGCCAACATCATACTGAATGGGAAAAAGTTGAAAGCATTCCCACTAACAACTGGAACAAGACAAGGGTGCCCACTGTCACCACTTCAATTTAACATAATGCTGGAAGTCCTAGACAGAACAATCAGGCAAGAGAAAGCAAATCAGGAAAGAGGAGGTCAAACTACCACTTTTTGCTGACAATCTGATCTTATATCTAGAAAATCCCAAAGACTCCACCAAGAGACTCCTGGAATTGATAAATAAATTCAGCAAAGTCCCAGGTTACAAAAATCAATGTACACAAATCAGTAACACTCCTACACACCAAAAACAGTCAACCTGAGAGTCAAACTAAAGACTCAATACCATTCATAACAGCCACAAAGAAAACACCTAGGAATATACTTAACCAGGCAGGTGAAAGATATCTACAAAGAGAACCACAACACATTGAGGAAAGAAATCACAGATGACACAAACGAATGGAAAAACATACCATGATCATGGATTGGCAAAATCAACATTGTTAAAATGCCCATACTACCCAAAGTGATTTACAGATTCAATGCAATCCCCATCAAAATACCATCGTCATATTTCACAGAGCTAGAAAGTATAATTCTATGCTGCGTTTGGAACCAGAAAAGAGCCCAAATAGCCAAAGCAATCTTTTTTTGTTTTTGATTTTTGAGACAGAGTCTCACTCTATTGCCTGGGCTAGAGTGCTGTGGCGTCAGCCTAGCTCACAGCAACCTCAAACTCCTGGGCTCAAGCAATCCTTCTGCCTCAGCCTCCCAAGTAGCTGGGACTACAGGCATGCGCTACCATGCCCAGCTAATTTTTTTCTATATATTTTTAGTTGGCCAATTAATTTATTTCTATTTTTTTTTAGTAGAGACAGGGTTTCGCTCTTGCTCAGGCTGGTCTCAAGCTCCTGACCTAGAGCGATCCTCCCGCCTCGGCCTCCCAGAGTACTAGGATTACAGGTGTGAGCCACCGTGCCCGGCCAGCCAAAGCAATCTTAAGCAAAAAGAACAAACATGGAGGCATCACATTACCAGACTTCAAACTATTCTAAAAAGCTATAGTTACCAAAATAGCATCATATTGGCACAAAAATAGAGACATAGACCAGTGAGACAAAAAACAGAGAACCCAGATATAAAACCACCCACATACAACCAACTGATCTGTGGCAATGCAGACAACAATATACACTGGGGAGAAGAAGCACCATTCAATAAATGGTGCTGGGAGAATTGGACAGCCACATGCAGAAGAATGAAACAGGATTCATGTCTCTCACCACTCACAAAAATTAATTCAAGATGGATAAAAGACTTATATGTAAGGCATGAAACTGTAAGAATGCTAAAAGAAAATGTTGGAAAAACTCTTCAAGATATTGGCTTAGGCAAAGAATTTATGAAGAAGATCCAAATGGCAATCATAGCAACAACAAAAACAAATAAATGGGATTTGATTAAATTGAAAAGTTTCTGCACAGCCAAGGAAATAATCAACAGAGCAAATAGACAACCTACAGAATGGGAGAAAATATTCACAAGCTACACATTCAATACAGGGCTAATAACCAGAATCTACAAAGAACTTGAGCAAATTGGCAAAAACAAACAAAAATCAAAAAACAAACAACCCCATTAAAAAGTGGGCAAAAGACATGAACAGAAGCTTCTCAAAAGAAGATAGACAGATGGCCAATAAACATATGAAAAAACGCTCAACATCACTAATCACCAGGGAAATGCAAATTAAAATCACAATGAGATATCACCTTACCCCAGTTAGAATGGGTTTTATTAAAAAGTCCAAAAACAGTAGATGCTGGCATGGATGCAGAGAGAAAGGAATGCTTATACACTGTTGGTGGGATTGCAAATTAGTACAACCTCTATGGAAAACAGTATGGAGATTCCTCAAAGAATTAAAAGACCTTCCATTTGATCCAGCAATCCCAAAGGAAAATAAGTCATTTTAGCAAAAAGACACCTGCCAAAACACTCTAATGCTTATGGCAGCACAATTCACAATTGCAAAGATGTGGAATCAACCCAAGTGACCATCAATTCATGAGTGGATTAACAAAATGTGGTACACGTATACTATGGAATACTACTCAGTCACGAAGAAGGATGAATCAAGGCCTTTTGCAACAGTTTGGATGGAATTGGACACCATTATCCTAAGTGAAGTATCTCAAGAATGGAAAAACAACCACCACATATACTCATTATTAAATTGGAACTAACTCATGAGTACACATGGACAGAGAGAAGTAAAACTCAGTGGAAATCAAGCAGGGGGAGGGGGGAGGAGAGGATGGGCGAAAACCTACGTAATGTGTACAATGAACACTATCTGCTAGGCACACTTATAACTCTGACTCAAGCATAACAAAAGTGATCCATGCAATCAAAAACATTTGTACCCCTGTAATATTTTTTAGTAAAAATAAATAAATAAAATAAAATAAATAAAAAAGTAAAGAGCCTACACTGTTCCTAAGGCCTCAAAAAATATAAATCTGTTGGCTTTTCACAGATGGGTTGAAATTTCTTCCAGTTTGAACTTTTGCACTTCATATGAGGAACCCAGCTCATCAAATACTAAGTTGAAGAGGTTAAATAATTGACCCTTAAAAACATACATGTTTCTAAATCTCTACAAGGTATTTTTTTCCTTGTGGACACATGACTCTCAAAAAGTATAGATGACTAGAATATGTAAAGGAGCTTAATATCATGGCCTGGATATCACTAAGTAAGTGATTCTTCAGTTTCTTCAGCCTCCCAAATGATAAATGTCATTTCAATAGTTGGATAAAAATGAACACCCTAAACTGAAATGAGATTTATAGGTCTAGATTGCTCGAAGAATTTTGCTCATTATCACTCAGAACATCCAACCAGCTGGAAGTAAATTCACTTGCAAGTAACATCTACAGAGTAACAGAAGGTCTAGAAGAGAGCCTAATACAGAATATATGCTTGTGGTGGACTAACAGCAGCAATGGCCCCAATTTTTCACATTTCCTTGTATCTCTTTCTTTCACACTAACTCTGGACTTAGGCATGTGACTTGCTTTGGCCTAGTGGACATTAGCAAGCTTGAAGCAAGCAGCTTCCTGAATATACACATTCATGTTTCCACTTCTTCTCTTGGACCCCTGCCACCATCATGGAAACATGCCTGAGCTAGTCTGATAGATGAATGGGAAAGACATATGGAGTAGAGCTAAGCTAACTTAGCCAAGTCATCCTAAATCAGCCAGCCCCAGGCTGACCTGCCAGCTGATTGCAGATGCATGAGTGAACCCATGTGGAATCAGCTAAGTCTGGCCGGATCAGAACTGCCTAGCTAGCCCTTACATTAGTGAGAAATAATAAACTGTTAACTGTTTTAGGCTGTGGATTTTGGGATGGTTTACTATACAACATTATTGTATAACAGATAATAATTGATATAGATATAATTGATAATAGACACAGTACTCAGCACATTCTCTGCTCATCCAGAGAGTGCCTAATTCATAGACATTTACATGGCGTTTCCACATAAAACTGGTATTTACTCTGAAAAAAAGAACCTTGTAAATTCATCTGTCCAGAGTGGGAAAAATTCTATTAAAAAATTCTATTTAGGCCAGGCCCGGTGGCTCACGCCTGTAATCCTAGCACTCTGAAAGGCCGAGGCGGGCGGATCGCTCGAGGTCAGGAGTTCGAGACTAGCCTGAGCAAGAGCGAGACCCCGTCTCTACTAAAAATAGAAAGAAATTAATTGGCCAACTAAAAATATATAGAAAAAATTAGCCGGGCATGGTGGCGCATGCCTGTAGTCCCAGCTACTCGGGAGGTTGAGGCAGAGGATCGCTTGAGCCTAGGAGTTTGAGGTTGCTGTGAGCTAGGCTGATGCACTCTAGCCTGGGCAACAGAGTGAGACTCTGTCTCAGAAAAAAAAAAATTCTATTTATACAAGTACTGACTGTAGCACCTAGTTAAAGGCAACAACTTTATGCTCATCCTTTAGGTCTTACCTGCTCTATGAAGACTTCCCCATTTCCCTGGGCAGGGTTTTTTCCTTCAGGCTCCAGTATGTCTTATACAGACTTCTAGCAATGTACTTGTCTCACTGTATTGTAACGGATTACTTGAATTTCTCTCTTCCCATGGACTAGACTATGAGCTTCTTGTATACAGTGGCTAAATCCTTTCATCTTTGTACCCTGAGAACAGTGCCTGATACACATTAAGTATATTGGTTCAGTGTAATATCAATTAAATGAATGCTGAGAGAATGAATGACAGGTACAAAGACAATTGTATGGACTCTGCCCCAGCAACTCAGAGGTTATTATTAAAAAGAGACGTGTAAAAATAGAGTTACACTATAGGGTGACAAATGCTATAATAAAGCATGTAAAAGGTTCAGAAGTAGCAATCAATTTTATGTGTGTGGAGGAAAGAGAGATGGACAGGAAAGGTTTCAAAGAGGTATGATCTAAACCAGAATTTGAGGCAAAGGTTGCCAGTTGGATAGGAGTAGTGGTATACTGGGAATAGCTTTCTTTTTCTTTTTTTTTTTTTGAGACAGAGTCTCACTCTGTTGCCCAGGCTAGAGTGAGTGCCGTGGCGTCAGCCTAGCTCACAGCAACCTCAAACTCCTGGGCTCAAGCGATCCTTTTGCCTCAGCTTCCCGAGTAGCTGGGACTACAGGCATGTGCCACCATGCCCGGCTAATTTTTTCTATATATTTTTAGTTGGCCAATTAATTTATTTCTATTTTTTTTAGTAGAGACGGGGTCTCACTCTTGATCAGGCTGGTTTTGAACTCCTGACCTTGAGCGATCCTCCCGCCTCGGCCTCCCAGAGTGCTAAGATTACAGGCGTGAGCCACCGCGCCCGGCTGGGACTAGCTTTCTTGAGCCTTGATTTGTAGTATTAATATTTGCTGATGTTCATAGTATAAATACCCCCACCCATGGCTGACTTCAAGTTATAAACTGGTTTGCAAAATTCCTGAATATTTAACAATCTGTACTCCCTAGCTGGTAGATGCCAGCTCCAATAAACTACTTGATTGGAGAGGGTCAGGATAGATTCAGGAAGAGGGAATTCCAGGTAGAATAGGTTGTACAACTAACAAAACAAAATGGTCAGTCTAGGAAATTACAAGTAGCATGCTGCTGAAGAGTAAAAGAGCAAAGAGCCAGGGGCTAGATTGAGAAACGCTTGGGATACCAGACTGAGAGGCATGAATTTTATCCTACAGGGGAACAATTGAAGGATTTAAGGAAGAAGTGACGTGATCAAATTTGGTCTTTAAAGAGATCACTCTAGGAGAAGTAGAGATAGTAGATAAGAGGAGAAATTAGACATAGGAAAACTAGTTTGGAGGCTATTGCAGTAGTCTAGAAAAGTGGAACAAAGGCCTGAGGCTAGGGCAATTTCTGAGGATCTGGAAAGGAGACTGATATAAAATATATTTAGGAGTAAATCTTTAGGGCTTGATAGCCAGTAATTTGTGGGAGGTGATGAGAAAAGAGGAAAAAGTAGACAATGCATCTTAGGCATTTATGTGTCTGGGAGGACTATACTGGTACAAACAAGCAAGAAATGTAAGAAAAATGGTAAGGTTTTCTTCTGGGGTATATGTGTGTGTGTGTATGGTATTATGTAAGGGCAAGGTGAAGGGAAGGGGAGGTAGAAAAGGTAGGAAAAGTAATAATCAATTTGGTTGATTTGAAATCAGTTAATTGGTTTACGTAGTTTTTGTTCCAATGGAACATTAAAAGTACACATATCCCCAGTCTGAGCAACATAGTGAGACCCTGTCTCTACAAAAAATAAAATAATTAGCCAGGTGTGGTGGGATGTGCCTGTAGTCCCAGCTACTCAGGAGGCTGAGGTGGGAGGATCACTTAAGCCCAGGAGTTTGAGGTTGCAGTGAGCTATGATGATACCACTGTACTCTAGCTTGGACAACAGATAGAGACCTTGATTCAAAAAAAAAAAAAAAAAAAAAAAAAAAAAAAAAAAAAAAAAAGAAGTACATATACACAATAGTGGTTTAGGAGCTCAGAAAAAGAGGTTAACAAGAAGATTCCGAAGTTGTCATCATACATGGACAATTAAAGCTATGAGAGTAGATACGACTGCCTATGGGAAAAACCATGGCCACTTAAGATTATACCAGGTCACAATCTAATCCAACTTGATCAGATTTTCCTTTTGGGATGATCTCATTCAGGTGACTTCTGAGAATGAATTAGAAAGGAAATACCCTAGCAGCAAGGAGACTAAATAGCAGTTACTCCCCTCCCCAAATTACAACACAAATATGACAAAACAAAACAACATACAAGTGGAATGTAATCAAGGTTTTATACTATCTTAAGCCAGTACTGCAGGACCTAATAGGTTTCGCTCTTTTTGGAGCTCATCAGCTGCAGGTAACGGCTAAAATTTACTCTGATACAGTATACCTGTATAACATATTTTACCATTTACAAAGCCTCCCATTCAGAGTCTTCTATTTACTATATCCTGACAATTCTTGGGAGTTTCCTCAGCATTATCTTAAAGATGCTTTACATTCAGGTCTCAAGGGCTTTGATGGGGCAAAGTACCACATAATTCTTTTTGTTAAAATCCCCAAAAGCTGAATAGGTGAGGAACAACAAAATTGTCCACAGCCTAGGCTGTCATCTGCCCTACCAGATGGTCTCCTCTATTCTTAGAACCATTGCAGCACAGATCCAACCATATTGATGCTTAGGTCTCTAGTTGTCCAGAGAATCCTGTTGGTCCTGACATCCCTGGCCCTCTTATCTCTAAATTGGGCAAATTTTTCATCCCTTTTCCTTTAATGCTTCTGGTAGTAAATCTAGAATAAAGGTTAATTTGAGACAAAATAAAATTAACTGATAAACAAAAATCTTTGAGCAGAACATTTTATTGTGACATTTCCTGAGGATACATTGTATAGTCTGTGTAGATATACATAAATATATACCAAACACTGGCATTCAGGGGGCAGAACCAAGTGTATGGTAAGATATTATCTGTGGTAAAATGGGGTGAAGGAGGACTATAAACACATATTTACTTTTATATGCAGAAAATACCTCTAGTAACTTTAAGAACTGGGTGGTTGTGGGATAAGAGATGGGAAAGAGACTTTACTGTATACCATCATTTTGAATTTTGAACCATGTGGATATCCAAAAAATAAAATTTAACATATACTTACACCCTTCTCCTATGTACTTAGCTGTGATTGCCAGGTGGTGCTTGATAGGACCATGTGTGGAACTCACGAAGCCAATTGTCTTTGTTTTTGTGGTTCTAAGAGCTTTCTTTAATATCCTCAGAGTCTTCAGAACCAAAGCCCCATGGCAGAACAATATTTTAGTTGTATTAGCAACTGTTTAGTGTAAAACTTAACTACTTTAAAACTAAAAAAAGTTAACTCCTCACAAAAATACCTCCTATAACTTTCCTTCATAATTTCTCACCTTCCTTAATGAAATAACATCAAATAACCAGACTGAAGAAAGCTAGGAAAGAAAGGAGAGACATGAAAATGATATTTCTGAAAAGAATACAAAGGAAAGCCCAGAGAAGAATCTATGAAAGAAGGAAGAAACAAGTAAAAAATGTAAAGGTGTGAAGATAAATTTGTAGCATTGTATTTCAGTGGCTCATGAAGCAAATGGAAAAGTATATTTATAGTTATTATATTAAGAGAATGGCAGGTAAGATTTAACAATAAAGGTATGAAATGGATTTATCAATCCCAAACTAAAATTTATCTCATCACTTTATAGTCATTGCCAGGTCTCTGGAAATTCACCAGTCTCACATCATCTTAATGATACTTATTCTGACATTCGAGGAAGAAAATAATTATCAGAGACCAAAATTTGTTTTAAAAAATCATGATTTTGGTGGCTAGAAGAAAATGTTCGTAGCTAACTTGTGGACAAAGACTATGCAAAAAGAATCTACACTATATTTCTCACATCTCAAGTTCAACATGAACTCATTCTAACTTTAGTTCTAATCAGCCAATGTGCACAAATATGGCTGTACCTATGGTTTACAGCCAGCATCTATCTGTTCCGGTTATTGGTGCCTATGGTATTCCAGCTGTTGAATATTTTGAATATCATTTCTGGCTCTAGCATCATACATCCACAAACCCTATGTGGCCTAACCAATACTTCTAGGTAGGCCAAGGACTAGGCCTATGAAAATGCATGGAGAACCTACAACTGAGCATGTCCATGACACTTGAACATATCCATGAAAGAGTCAAGCTAATAGTTGATTTTGGTAGCTTCTAGAGACCATGTCCATGAAGGAGTCAAACTAATAGTTGACTTTGGCAGCTTCTAGAGACTAGGGCTTGGTGACCCCCAATCAAACAAGTGTGATTCTCAAAGAAGTATTCTTAAGTACTGAAGGATATACTCTTTCTCAAGTATTGGTCAGAATAAGGGAACTGCAGATTGGAAGGTAGATCGTCAGTCAAATTTCCTGTCTGTTGCAAAAATCTCCTTCATAATATGTGAATCCAGTAAGTCTTTACTTGAGCATTTCCAGTAATAGACGTTCTCTTATTTGGAACTTCTCATTTTATTCTGAACACTGATCTGAAATGTCAGATCAGTATCTGGCTCCTTCTTTTCCAATTCCCTAAAGAAGCAATTTTCAAATCCTAGCTCTCTATTTTTCCTACACTTTCTCTTTCATGGAACTTTCATTCACTCTCAAGGTTCAAGGGTTATTTCAAGGTTTTCTGTGCATATGATAGCTCTCCTCATCTTTAGTCCTGAATTCCTAATACATTAAAAGGACCTAACACTCAATAAGCTTCAATTTCTTCAAACCTCCTTCCCAATGTACATACTATTGTCGCTGTATTTTAATTCTCTTTTAAAAATTCAATAATACATTATTATTATTGTTTTATACAATCTCAGTGTTTTAACTTATTTTCATTCTATTTTCACATTCTCTTTTGCATCCCAAATAATTTTCTGTCTGAAGTTATCTTTCAGAACTTCCTTTCTCTAAAGGAAGGTCCAGCAATGGCAATTCTATTTTTGTTATCTGGAAATATCTTAATTTTGCCTTCTTTCTTGAAAAATATTTTTGCTGGATAGTTGATATTCTAGGCTGACAGTTATTTTCTTTCAGAACTGTTTAGGAATCATTCTACTGTTTTCTGGCTTCCTCTGTTGGTACTGGGAAATCAGCTGTTGGTCTTCTTTGACTTCTTCTTTTTTTTTTTCCGAGACAGAGTCTCACTCTGTTGCCCAGGCTAGAGTGCTGTGGCATCAGCCTAGTTCACAGCAACCTCAAACTTCTGGGCTCAAGCGATCCTTCTGCCTCAGCCTCCCAAGTAGCTGAGACTACAGGCATGCACCACCATGCCCGGCTAATTTTTTCTATATATTTTTAGCTGGCCAATTAATTTCTTTCTATTTTTAGTAGAGACGGGGTCTCGCTCTTGCTCAGGCTGGTTTCGAATTCCTGACCTTGAGCGATCCGCCCGCCTCAGCCTCTCAGAGTGCTAGGGTTACAGGCGTGAGCCACCATGCCCAGCCTGACTTCTTTTTTTATCTGACTGCTTTTAAGATCTTTGGCTATGGTGTGTGTCTGTAATATATGGATTTTTTTTTTCTTTTAATCCTGCTAGCGATTTGTAGGGCTTCTTTAAACACTGCCTCTGCCCATACTATTTCTTTTTCTTTTAGTACTCCAATTAGGAAGCTTTCTCACTCTATCCTTCATGTCTCTTAAACTCTCTTTTGGCCTTACATCCCTCTATGCTGCTTTCCATATAATTTCTTCAGTCCTGTCTTCTAATTCACTAACTTTCTTTACTGTATCTAATCTGCTAAATATCTATTGTTTTTATTTCAACTATTATACTTTCCTCTTCTGGAAAGTTTCTTTGGTTCTTCTTCAAATATGTTTGCTCTTCATATTTTTAAGACTTTTATTTCTTAAACATATTGAATATTTTATAATCTGCATCTGATAATTTCTATATCTGAAGGATCTTCAGGTCTGATTCTGTTCACCATTGTTCCTACTGGCTTTCTTTTTTTTTCTTTTGAGACAGAGTCTCACTTTGTTGCCCGGGCTAGAGTGCCGTGGTGTCAGCCTAGATTACAGCAACCTCGAACTCCTGGGCTCAAGCAATCCTTCTGCCTCAGCCTCCCAAGTAGCTTGGACTACAGGCATGCACCACCATGCCCGGCTAATTCTTTCTATAAATTTTTAGCTATGCAATTAACTTCTTTCTATTTTTGGTAGAGACGGGGTCTTGCTCTTGCTCAGGCTGGTCTCGAACTCCTGAGCTCAAATGACCCACCCGCCTTGGCCTCCCAGAGTGCTAGGATTACAGGCGTGAGCCACCGCGCCTGGCCTGTTCCTACTGGCTCTTATTTGATGAAACTTGTTTTCTGGTGAGTTTTGTGATTTGTTTTCTGTGATCTGCTTATTTTTCTTTGAACTTTTTCTATGGAAATCCTAAGAAAGCCAGAACAAAGATCAGTTCCTCCAGAGAATATCTGCGTCACCTTTTCTCAGGTACCCGAGGACCACTACCATTTAAAAACCACTTTAAATAAATTCTCAGCTTGAGGTTTTATAAACACTCACTTGGTATAAATCTGGGCTACAAACTCAAGGCAAAGCCTTCTTATAGCTATGAATTTTAAATGGAGACAAAGTTAAGGTTTGAGAGAGGCAATTTTCCTTGCAGTCCCCTAAAAAGGGAGATGAGTTTATTTCTAGGTCACCCTAATACTGAGGGTATAGTCCCTTTGGAATCCCAAATTTATTGGTGGAAAGGGGAGGGGACTTCAATTAGATCTTCTACCTTCAATCAGAACCAAGGATTTGTCTCCTGACATCTGAGCCCCATGAAGCTACAAAGCTGTGAAAATTGATTCGGCAAATGCCCTCAAGGCTAATGCCTTCTTCAGTACTCTTACTTCTCTGCATTCCTTCCTTCATTTAGTTTTTGGCTTGAGCATTCCATATTTTATTTCTAGCAAATTAATCCAGCATTTTAAATTATTTCCACCTGGAGAATTGGTCCAGGTACCAAGTCTGCCCTATTACCAGAAAGAGAAGTTCTAAATAGTACCTTCAAGCATACAAGAATAGTAAATGTATGCTAGGAAACTATGCCTAAGTGGTTAGGATTGTTTCTTCTATCTCCCTAAACATCATCTCCTATATTTAATCCATCATAACAAATCTTATTGATCAATTCTGCCTTCAAATCTCTGATTTATTCTTAAATACTCGATTCTATTGCTATCTATTGCTAATTCTGGGCCTTATGATGTCTTTTTATCTAAGCTAGAGGGGCTGTGGGGATCTAAAACTTAGCCTGCACACAATTAAGAGTTTATGCTTCCTATATTGGCTTTGTTATTTGTTATAATATATTGGTCTCCTATTAAAGAAATCATCATCACCCTCTACTTAATAATGGGTTGAGCCTCCAAATGTTATCCTTCCAGGATGTGGTCCTACTTTGCCTATCCAAGCACAGATTCTCAGCCAAAATAGGTCTGTCTTTTCTTTTCCCCCTACATAAGCCATGTGTATTTGATCCATGGTCTTATTACCCAAATTATACCAATCCTTTCAGGCCTCTTTCATTTGCAAAGCTTTCCCTGATAACTCCCAACATGCTCGCTCTGCTTTCTGATTTCCCTGATGCTTTGTGGATGCAGTAAATATTTTAATTAGTTTGATTCAATTTGATATAATTCTTTAATATTTGGAGTTAGCTATAAGTATTAACCTAGAATTCTAACCTAAGTCTGATTCCAAGGTTTGTGTTCTTTCTACTATATAAAACTCTTTTCAGTATTCAATAAATCCTTTTTGGTTTGCATAAGAAATAAACTAGATTCTATAATTCAGATGTAACAATGCTTTACATTTAACTGGTTTATCTTAGGTTGGCTGGAACAAAACAGAATCTTAAATGGTATTATAATTCTTAAACTTTATTCATTTAAGTAAATTTCTTACCAAATCCCCTCAAAAGGAATTCTGTAGTAGCTTATCAATAAAAATAAACATTAGCTCCTCCAAATGTAATTACTTACTCTCTGAAACTCAAATCAAATTACAAAACCACTCTTCAAAGTAAATACTACCCTTAAAATTGTAAGTCTAAAGAAATGGCTTACACATCTAGAAGTTCACCCTAGGGACCACTCCCGTATTAAGGAAAAGATACTAAAAACCTAGTTTTATAAATTATTCAGATGTTGATAAACAACCAATCCAGTTGAAATAGACTGCATTACACCAAATTTACCCAATTCCCTTTATAACAAAGTTTATCTCTAGACTATACTTCAATAATCATGACAGTGACTGTTATTTGTAATGTAGAAGTTTTTGCTTAGATTAACTTTTTGCTCTTGCCTCTATTTCTAAGTAATATAAGAAATCAAAGTGAGTCTCAAATTATCTCAAATAATTTGTGGGGTTGGCTTTTACTATAAAAATAAAAGAACCCTCTTGGCATGTAGAATTTTGGAAAATGGTTGCTTAATTCTAGGCCAAACAAGGGAGGACAGACTGGGAAAAGTAAACTATTCTTAGTATTTCTATCATAGGACAGTGTTTGTCTCTCTTACCTTTCCTGTCCCGTCCTTCATCAACACATATTGGCAGACTTCCTAGGGCAATGCAGAAATCCAGACAAGAGAAGGAAGCACACTAAAATAATGGAGGACAGGCTATAGAAGATGGACAGTGTCAGACATCATGTGGGAGAAAAGAATTATCACAGTTAGCCACTTTGTTTAAGAGAAACTAAAACTGGTCATTTCAAAGGTAAAGAGATAAGAAAAAAAACCAAAGAAATCTTTTACTTATTTGTAGCAAGGATCCTTTCAATAAGAACAGAGGAGAGCTGCTATTAATTTGGAAATTTGCCTTCAGAGGAACGGATATAACTTAGCAAACAGTACAAAGGGACAAAAGATAAATAAGACTCTCCAGTATAAAAAATGTTAATCAAGAGATATAATTATAGGCTTTGAGAAAAGAAAAAAAATAAGAACTATAATCTAGAAGCAGTTAAGAGAGAGTTATTCTGTCTTCTCCAAGAAAACAGCAATAGGAATCCCAATGTTTATATATAAAAATGGTGAATGAGGCATATGCACTTAAGTATTCTTAATTACATGGCCTTACACTATGAAAAACAACTATACTGTCACATTTAACAATGGAGTTCTAGAAAATGAACAAACTAGCCCCAATGAGGAGCGTTTTCACATCAGGGACAATCTTCTGCACATATTTGCATGGTGTGAAATAAAATATCTCCTCCACCTCTGCCCTAATATCTGTCCCATCTAGACACCACAGTGGTTGAAATCCCACCATTGGGAGACAAGAGTCCTTCAGATTTAATATAGCCTTTGTAACTTAGTGTTTTTTTTTCACCCAAATGCAAGATGCTAGGAAAGTTTGAAGCTATTCATATTAGCAGTGTGATTTTGTTTGTTTGATTGTTTTCTTCATGATTAGAGGTAGTTTATAAAAATGGATACTTAGATGGGTCAAGAGATATGAAAAGGGGCAAAAGAACATACAGAACCTAAGAAAAACTATTTCACAACCTTGGGTACAACCAGTTGCTTTGTTGTAAAAACATTATAGGTTAAATCCTTTGCATATGAGATTTAGGCATTTCTTTAAAATTAATGCTTAATTTCAACAAAATTAACTAAAGTCATAACATTTCTAAACAAGGTAGATGACATTTTTATCAAGGCTAAATTTTCTGTAAAAGGCAATTTGTGTAAAAAATGAATTCATTTAAAACATTTAAGTGCTTCTGTCAATTCTGATAACATCTGAATAGTCCATGCAAATTTGTTAAATAAAATGCATACCTCATACTCTTTTCTGCAAACTTTGGAAATATCATTCTTTGAAGATGCCTAAAAGCCAACAAATTTCTCCATTAATTTATTATACATGCTATTCAGCACAGGACAAAAAAGAACACAAATTAGTATATGTTAATTGCTAATACAGTATTCTTTATTTTATCAAGGAAAACCTTATATTCAAATATTTAAAAGTCCCTAAAATACAATAAACAAATTTCATGTAATTTCTTTAAAACAAACATCACCCCTAGGGCCACTCAATATTCTAGAGCTTCACTCTAACTTTTAGGGCTTTAATCTCACATAATAACATGGTCCTTTTGTTATTTCAGAAACTAGATGACTTTGAAGGAAATGTAAATCAGAGGACTTTTTAAGAGCTGAATTCCACTCTGTAGCAAATTTTCTTGTGAAGCTCTGCCACAGCAAATTTTCTTGTGAAGCATTGCCAGGGCACTTATATTTTGCTTCTTCTTTAACCCCTCACATTCTAAGCTTTCATACTGAATTTATTCAGCCAATTTCCTCAGAAAAGTGCCATATATAATGGAGGGGCAACTAAAGAGAGAAAGTGTACTATGCCAGGCAATTATCAAAAGTTATTTTTAGGTAAGTCTCTTAACAAGTTTATGAAGAAGATATTAACCCCTTTAGAGAAGATGAGGAAACCAGTGCTCAGAGAAATAGCATGTTATTTACCATATTTAAATATGTACTTTCTATATAAAAAAGCCAAAATAAATCTGCTGAGGGGTGGTTATTCTTCCAGATGACATGAGTCTGTATTTAGAGATATAATTCCAGAGTCATGGGCTCTGGTTTCTTGTTCCAGTCCTCCTGTTCAATCAGCTAGGCCCATGCAATTTATAACAGGTCAGCTGATGAGGACAGTGAGAGCAAGAAGCAGAATGGGCTGGCAACTGCTTTATGTCCTGCTAGATCCATTATAGTTCAAATCCTCAACAACTCAGTTTCATCTCAATGCCTGGAGGAGAGCAGCAGATAGCTAGGCCATGTGGTGCCAAAGAATGTCACTCAGGCTATATTACAGTGGTCTATGTGAAAGTGAAGGTGATACTATGTCTCATATATTCCTGTCAAGAGACAAGTCCCTAGAAGAAGAAAATAAGAGAAGGCTTTCTAGTTGTAGTTTCAAGTTCATCTAAACAATCATTTCTAGTTTCCCAGTTACTTCTACTCCTGCCACTTGGAATGGAGGAGCCAGGACGCCAGATTTCCCATTCTGAGGAACCACTATTAAAACACGCACAGTGAGGAAGAACTCAGGGGCCTAAGGTGAAACAGAGTAGAGATATATCAAATCAAAGAAGTCATAACTCACTATAAGAGTCACGCTAACCTTAGGAGCAGAGAAGAAATATAAGAACACGATCAGGGTAAAGCCATGATGAAACAGAGAAGGGAGATAAAACAAAATAAGCCAACAGTGTCAACTGTTCTCATCCAAGCATTCCCTAAATTTACATGACCATTTGGAGTCACTCAGCATTGACTCAGCATGACCATAAGCAAAGTACAAAAGGCCTCAATTCTTTCTTTGTGTGACAGAAAGGAAAGATGAGAAGGAATAAGAGAAGGCTGAAATAATATGCAGCAACCATAACTTAAAATGCAGCAAGTCTAAAAGGAGATGGCTTATGCAAGAAACACTAAATTTGTAGTTTTTGTGAGTCACTTCTTCAAAGCCATGAGGTGGGCAAGGCCCAATTCATATGCACAGCTAAAACCCAAACTACACTCCATGATGCTTAAGAGCCTGACTGCCCAGCATTACCTGCTTGCATGCCTGTCGACACTCCAAGGCAATAGCCAGTTCACAGCAGCCTAAGCCAACCCAGCCATCAGACTTCTTAAACACACCTTAAAAACAAAATGTTCAAATGCTTACGTCAAAAGTAGCAACAAAACAAACAGCACACCAAATTGTTTCATGGATACCACTAAAAGTCAAAGCAGGTGTCCACAAGAAAACTAGCTCAGACAAGCAGGGCCTCAAAATTATCAAAGCCCTTCCCTTCACCCTTATGCCCAATGCCTTCACGGTCTCCTTAGAGTCCCTCACAGAATAATTATCAGGTCCTTTGTTTTTTCTCTCTTTTCCCTACCCTACATTTTCTAAGTCATTCTTATTCCTGGGTAGATAGCATCTCTACCAGAGGACGTACAGGGTGAGGAAAGCAAGAGAGAGGCTTTCCTTACTTTTAAAAGGCGAAAAATTTATATGATCTGAAGAGAAACCGGAGTATGCCTTCCTCACTTTTAGACTGTGAATCTGAGGTAAAGATTCTAATTTAACTTAACTTAAGCAAACAAATAAAAAAGGGCACAAATATTATTGTATTCAAATATTAAATACCTATAATAGCATAAAACACATGATCCTGCTTAAAACTGATACTTAGTAAACAGGCAGGAAAAATTTCTATGAACCTGGCCGGGCTTTGATGGGCACACTTACTCATAGGGCAAAATAACTATGTACTACCCTGGTTCAATTTATGTACAGCAGTGATTTCTCCAACCAAATTACTGTGAAACCAAAAGATGATAAAATTATAAAAATTGTTATAATTTGTTTTTTAGATGCCTTTTGTGATCATGAATGTCAATGAATGACTCTTAAGACAAAATTAGGAGATTTAAGAAATAATTATGAACAGAGAAAAGACTTATGCTTATAGGGATGCTGTTAATTCCTCCTTATCTCCTTTACAAATTGCTTTATGTTGCATCTATGTAATACATAAATATGCAAATCAACATTTGCATTAAATTAGATTATAATTTACATTTGAAAAAGATGTCAGGGATTCAAGGCAATAAGTAACATAGTTTTCCAAATGAAACTAGGACTTAATACAAATAGAAGCATTCTGCTAAAAAACAAAATAAACCAACAAAAGCAAAGGAATTGTTCACAGATAGACAAAGCTCTCAAAATATAAACTATAAACTGCTGACTGGGCATGGTGGCTCATGCCTATAATCCTAGCACTCTGGGAGGCCGAGGCAGGAGGATTGCTCGAGCTCATGAGTTCGAGATCAGCCTGAGCAACAGTGAGACCCCATCTCTACCAAAAATACAAAAATTAGCTGGGTGTCGTGGTGTGCGCCTGTAGTCTCAGCTACTAGGGAGGCTGAAGCAAGAGGATCACTAGAGCCCAGCAGTTTGAGGTTGCAGTGAGCTATGATGACACCACTGTATTCTACCCAGGGCGACAGAGACTGTCTCAAAACAATAAAAAAATAAAATATAAACTGCCTATAAAGTTGATTAAGTATAAACTCCTACAATTGTAAAAACTGACTAAAAATATTTCATATTACAAGCTTATCTGTATGTGTTAAGGGTACAAAGGACAATAGAATTTCATCTAGCCCCATTTCCTCTAATTTTTTGCTCCTTGCTCTTCAGAATCCCTCACATTTTAGAAAGAATTTTAAATTTTAAATGGAATCAATGTAGGTCATAAACTCTGTAAGCTGTTATACCATAATGCAGTATATTGCTGTTTCCATGTACCCAATGACCTCTTAGAAAATATTAAATTACAAGCATTTACATTTACTGGGCTCCTACTATGCACAAGGTACTCTATTAGGTCTATGTGGGCTATGAAATTATGAAATAGACAAAATATATGATTTATCTCATGGAGATTACAGTTTAGTAGAAACAATGTGTGTGTGTGTGTGTGTGTGTGCGCGCGCGCGTGTGTTTATTCCAGGACACTAGGTAGAAGGATAACTAGGAGAACAGACACGGAAGTGGACAATTTCAAGAAGGCAAATAGCCCAATTTGTTTGAAATGAAAACTGCAAACAGTATGACAGCAGTTAGGTAAGAAAGAATAAGGTTCTGAGGCTAAGGTGGAATCAAAAGGAAGTAGTGGTCAATAATATCAAGCGTTGTAGGAAAGTAGTGCTGAGAAAAAGCCATAAAATCTAGGAACCACGAGATCCTGGTGATCTTTCAAAGATTACTTTCAGTAAAATGACAGAAGTGGAGACAAGAGTACAAAGTTACAGATTGCGTGAATGAGAATAAATTATATATTTGAAAATGTGGGTGCTGAAAGAAAGGAAAGGATAGAAATTCCAGAGTACAATTTAGGTTATAGGACTATGACACAGATTTTATGTTCACAAAAGAAATTCTTTAAATTAAATTGTTAAATGTTACACTTCTATTGCTTACCTGGCAAAGATGAATTCATACAACTCCAAATTTCAACCTAAAATTATAATCAATAAAAGGGTTTTATTTAGATAACCAGTTCTTATATATGACAATTCATTTCTACAGAAATTATGTACAGCTAACTTGATTATGGTTGTCTCTATACACTCAATGTTCTAGGACTATATGTACATCAACCAGCTATTCAGGGGGGAAAAGAAAACTGAGGTACAAAAATATTGCTTGTTCTAGGCCGGGCGTGGTAGCTCACGCCTGTAATCCTAGCACTCTGGGAGGCTGAGGCAGGTGGATCGCTCAAGGTCAGGAGTTCGAAACCAGCCTGAGCAAGAGCGAGACCCCGTCTCTACTAAAAATAGAAAGAAATTAATTGGCCAACTAAAAATATATAGAAAAAATTAGCCGGGTGTGGAGCGTGCCTGTAGTCCCAGCTACTCGGGAGGCTGAGGCAGTAGGATCGCTTGAGCCCAGGAGTTTGAGGTTGCTGTGAGCTAGGCTCACGCCACGGCACTCTAGCCCGGGCAGCAGAGTGAGACTCTGACTCAAAAAAAAAAAGAATATTGTTTGTTCTTTTCTAATTTTCCATCTAAGAGCAGCACTAAGGATGAATATGGTTACTCAAGATACTTATTATTAATAGAACTGCTATTTCTTTCTCTTTTTTTTGAGTCATAACTATTTGATCATCAACTTTTTTCCCCCTCCACAAAATACAAGTCACCATATCTAAAGAGGGTCTTGTATCCAAGCTCAGGCTTTCCTTGGCCTGACCCATGAGCATCACAAACACTGAGGATAGCCCAAGCATTAGAGACATTTTAAGTTAATTGATTCAGATAGGCAAGCAATATGTCTACAGTATGCCGGAAAATGGAAAGACAGGAATGATAAGTCACATATTTCCCTTATACCAAATTCAACTTTTCAAAATCAAAATAAGATTTAGTTATTATAATTTCCACAAAATTAGTCAAAATACAATAAGTAAAATCCCAAATTACAGATAAAATATTATAATGAAATTTAAAGACTAGAACACATATATAAGGTTTTTGGATCTATGTCATAGAATAGACAAGAAAAGATG
The DNA here is from genome assembly GCA_008086735.1 of Cheirogaleus medius. Taxonomy (NCBI): domain Eukaryota; kingdom Metazoa; phylum Chordata; class Mammalia; order Primates; family Cheirogaleidae; genus Cheirogaleus; species Cheirogaleus medius. The sequence continues at coordinate 27,445,008 of VBSM01003204.1, forward strand.
AAAGACAATATTCTATCTAGTAATATGTATAAAGATCTTTTTAAAGTACCTAGTTAAACCTAACACAATCACAATTTAAATCCCAATCACATTTAAAAATTTGCTAAATCTAAAAGTAACCCATTAGATGGTTTCATTTAGACAAAAGTTTCCACAGTTAAGTTAAATAAGACTTACCATTGTTTCTGGACAATAATCTGGGGCTCGTTGTAACAGATGTTTTAAGCGGGATTCACTTTTTGAGGAGAAAATCTATTAAAACAAAAAGGTTTTCTATAAGAAATACGAAGAGGTAAATTTTTTTATCCCCTAGATTTATCAGTTGTCTAGAATATTCTCCAACTTCCTTTTATAAATGGAAAACCATTGGAAGGATCTAAATTAAGCTGAGGTTAGCATTTCTTAAAAGGTTGGTTAGTTTGGCAAATAATCAAGAAAGTCCAAATATAACAATTCTAGACCTTTTTCTATTGACCAAAAGTGGAGAAAACCAGACTACCAACTTGTTTGGGGGGAGGAGGAGGAGGAGGAGGAGGGGGAGGAGGAGGGGGAGGGGGAGGGGAGGGGGAGGGGGAGGAGGAGGAGGAGAGAGATTGAGAGAAAAGAAAACAGAAAAGGAAGAAAAAAAGATAAATTTATTCTAAGCTATTCTATAAACTGGCTTTAGTCAACTGATGACAATGAAAAATAGACTATGTCACAACCATGATGTTGGTGAAGATCCAATTTATGAATAGTATTATGGCACATAAGTTTTCCATAAAATGCCATAAAATAGAGACAAAGTCATTTTTTAATATTGATGCTGCGAAGCTGACAAAGTTCACTGACCAGGCTAAATGACTTGCTTAAAACAGGACTGTAATTAATGCAATTACAATTTAGTGTCTCAGTAAATTATAAATTATCATACATATCAAACAAATCTTCATGATTACCTGTAAGTAGTCAAGACTGTAAAATCCATGAATGCTATGGACAATGAAAAAGGATTAACCCCAGTTAGCTTATTTAGCCCTCATTTTCCTCCAAAACTACCCACTACAATTAAGAAGTCAAAAGAGCTAGAATATCATTTTTCAACCTCTAGTGAATTAACACATTTAGGCAATTATCAACAATGACTGCTAACATCACAAAAAGAAACAGACACAAGACCATATATGGGGAAGACAACAAATCAACATCAAAAAACCAAAACCCAAACCAAACCTTATCTGAATCTGACCAGGCCTCTGGATCAATCTCATAAGGTAGCTGCTAGCCATACATGGCTATTTAAATTTAAACTTAGATAAATTAAATAAAATTAAAAATTCCAATTCTTCAGTCTCTTTAATCATATTTTAAGTGTTCACTTGGCACATGTAGCTAGTGGCTACCATATAGGGATAGAATATTTTCATCATTGTAGAAAGTACTATTGAACAGTTCTGCTCTAAATCTAACTACCAATTACTAACAAATATAGAGAAAAGAAGAATATGTTAAATGACACCAAGGGGGTGTAAACAGTAAAGTTTAGACCAAGGGTAGGGAACATGCGGCCTTAAGGCCACACATGGCCTTCTAGGTCCTTAAGTGTGGCCTTTTGACTGAATCCAAATTTTATAGAACAAATCCTTTTATTTGTATTAATACATTTTTGTTTGTCTTTTATATTTTTATTTTTAAACTGCACGTATTTAAAATATCAAAGAATAAGTTTCAACAAAATAATCCTCCCAGATAGACTAGCACGATTAGAATACTGGTAAGCCATAAGGGCTAAACTGACAGCTGCTATGCTCATGATTTAATTCTTCCCTGCCTAAGTGGCGCCACTACTGCATGAGGCTGGTTGGCAAGAGTTTTATGAGGGTCGAGTACGCCAGTCTATTATCAGCTTTTGACGATAGTGCACTGTGTTTTTGTCTGAAGTGGAATTTGTGAATAGTTGCGTAGCTCAAAGGTATTTTTTAATTCTGTCTGCTTAATGGCCCATCATATCAAAGAAGACCAAGAGAATGCTGACGGAAGAAAACAGATTTTTTAAGGAGGACTGGGAATTGCAATATTATCTTGTTTCTGCTAAAAATAAGATGATTTGCTTGCTTTGGGATTCTGCCATATCAACATTAAAGAAATTCAATAGTCATCAGCATTACAATACTCATAAGGAACACAAATATTTTAAATTAGAGGGAAGGGCGTGAAAGGTTGTATTGCAGAAATTAAAAGATGAAAAGCAAAAGCAAAGACAATTCTTTCAAGCCACAATAAGACCTGGAAATAATGCCACTGAAGCAACTTATAAAGTAGCTTATATACTTGGGAAAAAGGGAAGCCAATCAGTGATGTAGAAATTGCGGAAGAATGCATTGTTGAAGCTGTAGGATGCTAAGACTCCGATAACATTTCAAAATACAAACAATGCCCCTTTCAAAGAGAACCATAACTGATCAGCAGCATGAATCAGCCTTCAGCTTAACAGAATAACTTCATGCAATACTTCAAAAGGAAAATACATGTTATTCAATCACTTTGGATGAAACAAAGCAATTGACTCGGCACAGGTTTTATACTTTACTTGGGTCAGAACAAAAGGTTTTCTTTGCTATAAAGAGTTACTTGCTTTGGGCACTCTTGCAAACAGAACACAGGGAATAGATATCTTCAACAGTTTTCAAGATAAATGTTGTGAAGTTGGACTGAATTTGGTAAATTTAGTGAGTGTATGTACAGATGGTGCACCTTCCATGACAGGAAAACATGAAGGGTTTATTGCACAGATTTAAAAAAGTATTAAAAAATCCAGATGCTTTCATTTCTGTTCATTGTATCTTGCATCAGCAAAATCCCTGTGCTAAACCTAGTATATTAAGTAACACATAACAAGTTATAAGAATTGTTAGCTGTATTTGTGCAAATGCAACGTGGCATTGTCAGTTTCGTAACATGCTAAAGTTGAAGGATGAGGTATTCAGTGTTGATTTACTTTATCATTCTAAAGTGGGTTGCCTATCACGGGGACAGGTGTTAGCCAAAATTTTATCTCTGTGAGAGCAGATAGTTAAATTTTATGAAGAACAGAATCAGTAATTTGAATTATTGAAAGATTTTCTTTGAAAGAATATTTCTATTGGAATGTAGCATTTCTGTGTGACATCATATCAAATCAAAATGATTGAATATTTCTTTGCAAGGTAAAATTAAGTCTATGTATGATATGTGACAAAAAATCTAAGCATTTCAAAAAAAGCTATCTTTTCTCAAAACACTTCTTCAAAAGGAAATTTCAGATGAACATTTTCCGCAGCTAGCAAAGGTCGTTGATGAGCAGGATGATATATGCAAATCATTGGAAGAATATGAAGCTATTCTAGACCTATTAATTGGAGAATACAATGAAAGGTTCACTGATTTTGAGAATCATGACATCACACTCAAATTAGCATTTTAGCCCCCAAAGTAGGTATCACGAAGACACCTAAAGAACTACAGATGGAATGGATTGAGCTCTCAGGAGATGACATTTTAAAGTCACTGATAGTAAGAAAGATCCAATGGAAATACAGAAAAATGCAGTAGTGTACTCATGCCTTTGGCAACATGCTGGAAAAATACTTTCTTTCTTTTCAACCATTTATTGCTGTGAATCTACATTCTCCTACCTAACCCAAATCAAGATGTCCTTAAGGTCACAAATGTCTGATAACTGTATAGGGATCAACTGAAACTGTGGACCTCCATGCTGCAACCAAATATTCAAATGCTTTCCAACAAAAGCAGACACAACAAAGTCATTAAAAGGTAAGTTAACTTTAAAATTAACAAATAGTTTTCATTTTTTAAAATTGTTAAGTACATAGTTGTTAGATTTTTACAAAATAATGTACATTTTTAAGTGTATCTAATTGAAGTTTCTTGAATGTGGCCTTATTTGATTACAGCTAAATTAATGTGGCCTTCCAACATGAAAAGGTTTCCCACCCCTGGTTTAGACTATGGGAAACTTTACAGGATAGATGACCAAATTTATTCATCAAATAAACTGCAAGGAGAAACCTATAGATTAAAAGATATTTAAAAGACATATGATCAATTGCAATGTATACATCTCATTTGGATCCTGATAGAAACTAAAAAAAAAAAACAACCTTATGAAATAATTAAGAAATTTGAATAATAATTAGATATTTGAGTATTACATTTTCAAGGAAGTGATAGTAGTATTGTAGTTACGTTTGCTTTTTAAAAAAACGAGTTCTTATAATTTACAGATCCAAATCGAAAATTTGTAGATTAAGTAGTATGACAATTGAGGTTTGCTTCAATATAAATTTGTCTCAGTAAAATGGGTGGGGGAGGAGTACAGGTGGGTATAAATGAAATATAACTGGTCATGAGTTAACATTGAAGCCAAATATGAGGGTTTATTATATTTTTATCTCTACCTTTATATATATTTGAAATTTTCCATTATAAAAAGATAAAAGTGTGAAAGAAAAAATAAATGGTTAAAGAAACCCAACAATGAAAGAAAAGAAAGAATAAAAAAGAGAGAAAGGAAAGAATAAACATATGACATTGGCAGTGGAATGGGAAGAAACACAGAGAAGGCTATGTTCTCACTCATCCCCTCCTCCTTGAACTCCATCTTCCCTCAAAATCACAAAAACAAAACCAAACAAACAAAAAGCAAAAAACCTACAAGAACATTTGAAACAGGTCAGAACAATGGAAAGAACATGGAACCAAGAGTTGGAAATAATAAACTCTGAGTAACTTCGAGCAATCTACTTGGCCTTATAGGAGGTGGTTATACCCTGGTGATTCATGGACTTTGTAATCAGACAAATTGAGTCCGAGTTCCTGCTCCTCAAGTCACTGGTTTGAGGGCCTTGGTAAGTTACTTAGCTTTTCTATACCTCAATTTCTTTACCTATAAAATGCAGGTAATGACATTAACTCCTTCAATGGCTTGGTATAAGAAGTAAATGAAATAATGCACATAAAGGGGTATAGTACAGAGCCTGGCACGTAGGGAAAAAAATAAAATAAAATTTAGCTCCTAGGTTCTAGTTTTCTGAATAGTAGTAATTAAACAAAATTAAGTTAGATAATCTATCAGGTCCCTTCTGTCTCTAAAATTATGATTCTATAAAGTAGAATGTATCAAACTGATAAACATACACTTATTAGGAATACATTTACCTTAAAGAACCAGCATGTACTGTACACATTTTCAGATAATTAGGCAGACTTGAATATAAGGAGTCACTTTTTCACTAAACAACTGATAACCATAAAGAAAGATGAATGCTTATTCAGAATATATACTAGTATATATACTATGATTATATAAATCACTTCAGAGCAAAAAATTTAATAACCAAACTTCTACTCCATTTAAGGCAGAGATAATCAGATCACAGGGTTTACAATCCTAAATTCTGAGAAGTTTTTTTACCCATACTTATCTCTTCCCTGTCATAACTCATTTTTTCCTTTGTCTTCAAACAAAGCCCTTTCGTCTTGAAACAAATCTTCATTTCCTGTACTGACTTACTGACTTCTCCAACTTTTTCTTTTCATTGAATCCATTTCTTCGCCAATCAACTCACAAGCATTCCCTGATCAGGTTCCACGAGCAAGGGCTTGAGTACAACATAGATAAATAAAACACAATCCCTATATTCAAAGAATTCATAATATAATAATAGTTGGGAAATATATATAAAAACTGAATATATTTTTGTAAGTCTGAAAAATTACATAATTAAATATATGTATTTTAAAATTTAAATTCCTGCAGTATGACTTTTAGTCCCACCACTGTAGTCAATCTATAAATATTTATTGAGAGTTTTGAATGTTAAGCACTGTTCTAGGCACCAGGGGATTCAGCATAAACAATGCAAACAAAAGTCCCTGCTCTGGAATATCTCCGCTAACAAGCTTCTTTT
>VBSM01003204.1:27451055-27468118 GCA_008086735.1 Cheirogaleus medius
CCTCCCAGAGTGCTAGGATTACAGGCGTGAGCCACCGCGCCCGGCCACAAGCTTCTTTTTTAAACTAAGGGCCTTTTCTCAGATCTTTTCTTGACTTTTCTTTGGCATATGACAGTCTTACCGTAAACTTACTTTGTTGACTATTATAAACCACCAGCCCTGACTTCTTATCTAAATTCTACTTCCAAAAGTTTTAATTCCAGATCTCCACTGTCTTCACACAGTGGTTTTCACTGACAATTCAACAACTTGCTTTCCTTCCAAACCAAATCTTTTCCCCATCCTCCCACAGTCATCAAGAATCTTACTATTCATCCCAACTTAAAACCTAAATGTCATCAGGATACCATCATGTTTTCACTCCCTACTGCTTGAAGAAATAATGATTCCTTACTCACAGTATTTCCTTCCATTTGGAGTGAGCTTCTACTAGTTTTTAACACAGCCCTGGCCTCTCCCCACATCTCTCACTCACTTCTCCTATGACTGGAACGAATGAATTGGCTGACTATTGAATTTGGTAGGACAGTGAACATATGTAACCCAGCCCTTATTTCTCCTCCTCTAGGAGTAAATCTAATTCTGTCATTTAGTGTGTGTTTGAAGATAAAAACCACAATCAGCAACTGTGTAATCAGTAATAAAAGTAATATTTTGGGAGCTATCTATTTCTCAATTTGTTAAGAACTTGGCTAGGGAAGACTGTTCTTTACTAGAGTGACTATCGTATTCAATTAATTTGCCAAATTATAGAATCTCTAACATTCCAGATATTTCAAAATCTGACCTTGCCTGCTATAGGTGCCTGATTACAAGACACCTCTTAAAAATCATTCAACCTATGGAACTTCAGTAGAAAAAGAAAGAGGAAAAAAGGTGAAAAGTCAGGAAAATAATGCTTCCAAAAGCAGCAGAGCTACTTTAAAAGCTTCCTTATGATGACATCATCAAGAGGACATTTTTGCTTTTCAAAACTATTATTCTGGCAGCAGATTTTCATAAAACACAATTTGCAATAGTGATTTGACATGTCTCCAAATCCTCTAGTAGCTATTTAGATGAGCTGAATGACTGTCATGTCTTATAATCAAAGAGTAGCTTAGAAAATCTTTCTACTCCACAGTATTGTATGAGAAAAGTTATAGTTCCAGTTAGCTAGCTCTCTCAGTTTTAGGACAAGATAAAAATCCAAGTTATTACTTAAAAACTCCTCTAAAAGATGACTGAGACCACTGTTGCTCAAATATATTGTTGCTATAAATATATGACCAAGATGATGAAAGAAAGGTAAGACTTTAAGAACAGGTATTACTTCAGTGGAACGGGCATCTAAAGGTTCAAGAAAGATTTGTGTTTTTGTTTTTGAGAAAGAGTCTCACTCTGTTGCCCGCCTAGAGTGCCATGGTGTCAGCCTAGCTCACAACCTCAAACTCCTGGGCTCAAGCAATTTTCCTGCCTTAGCCTCCCAGTAGCTGGGACTACAGGCCTGTGCGACCACACCTGGCTAATTTTTCTATATTTACCGTGTTTCCCCAAAAATAAGACCTACCCATAAAATAAGCCCTAGCAGGATTTCTAAGCATTTGCGCAATATAAGCCCTACCCCGAAAATAAGACCTAGTGATGGGCGTGGCTACGCAGCGTATCTGCACAACCCATGCATTTCGTTGTGGAGTGGTAAAGAAGACGAGCAGCCCTTCTCACCTGCCCCATGGTGACAGCTACTATCCCAGAGGTGACTGGAAAGGTGCGGGCAGCCCCACCAACAAGGTCGGCTCCCCCTGTCAGGTCCCGGCCAAACTGTGAGTGCTGCAAGCTGAGGCTCTGAGGGGAAAATAACACATTCCCTGAAAATAAGCCCTAGGGAGTCTTCTTGAGGAAAAATAAATATAAGACCCTGTCTTATTTTCGAGGAAATACGGTAGTAGAGATGGAGTCTTGCTCTTGCTCAGGCTAGTCTCGAACTCCTGAGCTCAAGTGATCCTCCTGCCTCGCCTTCCCAGAGTGCTGGGATTACAGGAATGAGCCACCACACGGGCCCTCAAGAAAGTTGTAAGAGTAGTACAATGAATACCCACATAGTCTTCACCAAGATTCACCCGTTAACTATTAGCTAATATCTAGTCCATATTCCAATTTCACCAATTTATCCCAATATGTCCTTTATAGCAATATATTTGTCATTCCAGGATCAAACCTAGGAGCACACATTGCATTTAGTTGTCATGTCTCTCTAACTTCCTTTAATCTGGAACAGTTTCTTAGCCTATCTTTGTTTTTATAACACTGATACTTTTGAAGAGTATAGGCAGTCGTTCTGAGGAATATCTCTCAATCTGGGTTTGTCCAATTATTTCTTCATAATTTAGGTTATGCACTTTTGACAGGAATCTTTTAAAAGATACTGTGTTCCCTCTCAGTGTATCATGTCAGCAGACATGTCGATTTATCCCATTACTTATGATGTGAACTATGATCACTTGGTTGAGGTGCTGTTGAACAGATTTCTCCAAAATAATTATACTTAACAAACAATTACATAACTAATAGCTTCTACTATTATTAAGCAAACTTACCTGCTCACATACATCATGGCACATTTGGTTATCCTTTGAATGACTACAACACAATGCACCTAGGGAGAAAAAATAAACATCTGATGTTGTCCCATTGTTAAATAAACAAGGTGACTAAGCTAATTCAGATGGTTACACAAACTGCTTACTCAATACATTATTATCATCATTCATTTTTAACTTAACAAATCTTTCCTGAGCATCTAATGCAAGTCAAGGACAGTGTTAGGTTTGAGGACATGGTCCCTACCCTCATGAAGCTTGCAGACTAATAGGGGAGACTGCCATATAATAATAATAGCTACTATTTATTGTGTGCTTTCTATGTGCCAGAATTCTACTAAATTTGTTTCATGTATTACCTTAGTCAATCCTTATAATTACCCTATGGACTAGAGACTATTGTTATACCTATAACCAAAAAAAAAAAAAATCAAATGATAAAAATATTGTGAATTTTGTTTTGGACATTTGAACTTGAGGTTCCTATAGGACATCCAGAAAGAAATTTGAGTAAAGTCAGAAATTCAAGCCTGGAAGATAGGTAAATCAAAGCCTAAAGATCCAAATTTGGAAGTTATCAGCATAAAGGAAGTATATGAATGACATTGCTTACGGAGAGTTTCTAGTGAGAAGTGAACACAGCACCAGACTCTAAAAAATAGTAACATCTGAGAAATAGAAAGACAGAAAAAGAGATTGCGATGGAACAGTCAGAAAGGTAGGTCAACTACAAAAGTGGCATCACAGGAGAGGAAGTAGTTAGTGTCCTGTGCCACAAGAGTGAAGTTAGACTGAATACTGAAAAAAGAAAATGAGTTTACTAATTAGAAGGCCACTTGGGAGCTTCACAAGTACTTTCTGTGGAGCTGATAGAAGTGAATGATACTAAAGAGTAAACCGGAGGTGAGGAAGTATAGACAGCAAATAAAGACAAGAAGTCTGGCAGTGATGGGAGAGGGAAAGGGAGTGGTAGTTACAGGAGGATGCAGGGTCACAGGAAGACTTTTTCCCCCTTTTTTTTTGGAGTGGGAAAGATTTGAGAGTCTCCTTTACAGACAGAAGAGCTAATGTTCTTCTGATAGAACAACGTCTCAAAAGGAGTCCAAAGATGATAAAACAAAGTATATATGAGAAGGCACTATCTTGGAAAGAAGCAGGAAATACTTCTTCCTCCAAGATATTTATTATGAGCAGCTTATTAAGTGCCAGGCATTGATTCATTCATTCAATAATCATGAGTCTCTATCTCCATGGCGATTACATTAAGGAGACAGATATTAAATAAACATATATGTGTGTATATATCTACATACATATCTACATACACACATACATATGAAGAGAGAGGTGGGATGGTGTTAAACGCTACAGCAAAAATAAAGCAGGTTAAAGAGTAAGGAGCATGTGTGTATGGGAGTTGGAAGGTATTTTACAGGGCAGGCTAGGAGAACTTCACTGAAAAGATGACACTTAAGCAGAGACCTTAAAGGAAGTGAGGGAACAAACTGTACTGAGTTTTCCAAACAGAGGGAACAAGTACAAAGTTTCTGTTGTGTTCAAAGAATAGCAAGTGGAGTGGCTAGAAAAGAATGACTGGCAGAGTAACACATTAATATCAGAGAGGGGTACTATTAATAGATCATATAGGTCTCTATAGGCTATTGTAAGGACTTTGGCTTTTATTCTGAGAAGGATGGAAAACCACTGAAGGGCTTTGAGTGGGATACCATAATCTGAATAACACTTGAAAAGGACAATTCTGGTTCCTGTGTTAAAAACATACTAGCTAGGAGTAAGGGAAGAAACATCAGTAGGCTATTGCAACAGTACTGGTAAGAGATTATCAGTGTCCTGGACTATAGTGGTAGCATTGCAGGTGGTATTAAGTAGACAGAATCTGGATATATTACGAATATAAAGCTGACAGAATATGCTATTGGGTTGGATGTAGAATACAGAAGAAAAAGAATCAAGTATGACTCTAAGGTTTTTGGTCCAAAGAAGTAGGAAGATAGAAATACCTGGAAATAATATTAACTGAAATGGAAAAGACTAAGGAAGGAGATTTCAGAGGGAGAGGAGATGATCAGAAATCCAATTTTACATACAATTTTGAGATGCCCATTAGATATCTAAATGGATATATTGAGTAGGCTGTTGGACATATGAGTTCAGGAGAAGACTCTAAACTGGAGATGTAAATTTGGGTATCACCCTATGTAGATCTAAAGCCATGACAGCATATGAGATGACAGCATCTAAGAGGGAAGAGAGCTGAGGACTGAGCTGCATTCCATCCTTTAGATATGGGGGGAGAGTGGCCAACTAAGAGAAGGAATGGTGTCCAAAAAGTGAAGTAAATAAAATATTTCAAGAAGGAGATATTAACTGTGTTGGATACTGCAGTCGAGTAATGAAGATTTCAAATTGATCACAGTATTTCCAATGTGAAGGATATGATGACAACCTAAGCAAGTGTTATCAATGTGAAATGGTGAGGTTTTCTAAAAGCCTGGCTATAGTGAGTTCAAGAGAGAATTCAAGAGAAGCATATACAAACAATTCTTTTGAAAAGTTCTACTTTTGAGGAGTAGCAGAGTATCATGTAATAAAGAATTTGACTGAGGAAAAAAAAAAAAGAAAGAAAGAATTTGACTGGCTGTTCTCCCTGGTTCCTGGGAGGGAGACTCTAAATCCATGGAATTTCCTGAGTAACGGAGTATCTTTGTTATGCTAAGGAGGTGACCTAGATAGTTTCAGGATGGAGGCTGGCAATACCAGAAAGACCAGCCATGTGTTTAGAGGGTTGGGGCTTTGAGCCACATCACATCAACCTGACTTCCCAACCTCCAATGGGGGGAGGTAGACTGGAAATTGAGTTCAACCACATGACCAATAATTCAACCAATCATGCCTACGTAATGAAATCCCAATAAAAACTCTAGACACAGAGACTCAGTGGCGCTTTCCTGGTTGGTGAACACATTGATGTACTGTAAAGATGATGCATCTGATACCATGAGAAAAAGGCACAGAAGTTCTGCATTCCCCACTAGACCTCACCCTATGAGCCCCTTTATTTGGCTGGTCCTCTTGAATTGTATCCTTTATAATAAAACTATAATTTTAAGTATAGTGCTTCCCTGAGTTCTGTGAGTTTTTCTACTAAATTATCAAATGTGAGGGGTCATGGGAAACCTGGATTTATAGCCAGTTGGTCAAAATTATGGGTGGCATGGGACCCCTGGAGTGAAGTTGATGTCTGGAGTAAGGGTAGTCTTGTTGGGGACCATGTCCTTTAACTTGTGGGATCTGTGCTAACTCTGGGTGGTCAGAGGCAGAACTGAATTATAGTACACCAAGTTGGAGGTGAAACAGAATATAAAAAAATTAGGCGGTTCCTGGAAGGGGATGTAGGTTCAAGTAGAGGCATCATGTTTAGGGACAGGGATACAATAGTCAACAAAAGTTATGCTCTCTGACTTCATCCAGGTTACAGTCTGGTGGGAGGACAATATCTAGATTAGAGGAAAGGATTTAAGGACATTGATAAGTTAAGAGGGAAGTTGGCAGCATCTATTTTCTCAGTGAAATAGAGATTAAGTCTGAAAATAAATAGAGTTGGGGGCTTGAGCTGAAAATGTAGACATCTGAAAATTACTCTAGAGAATAGCGAAAAGAAACAGCTATGAATGTTTCTCAAACCTATGTTCAAAGGAATAGTCTTTCATGAGCTGTTAATATTTATGCCTCAAGAGAAAATGTCTTATGCTTAAATTGGGAAATGAAGGATTAAACAAAGTTAAACAGATTTCTTTGCTGAAGTACCTTGTGAAGCCATTAATACATTAATGTGCATTATTAATTTGCTAAAAAGGGACCTATTATACAGATTTCTCAGAGCACAGAATACTTTTTTCATGCAACTTATTAACATTTCAGAATGCCAGTTTGAGAAATGTCAAATTAGAGAAAAGGAGGAAGGCTGCCAAGAAGCATTATGGATCCAGAGGAATTCATAAATTGGCTATAGATAATCAGTAGAGGCATGTAACTATTTTAGAGTATAGAAGACTAGAAAGAGGATATAGCCAGAATGATCAGAGGCTGTCTAGGACTGGTAAACCAAAAGATACAAGGAAGTGAAAATATTATATTTCAGGCAGCTATATCTGTTAAATGGTTTAAAATGCATATTTTTATATTATATATATTTAACCTATATATGAATGTGTGTGTTTCTCTCTATATATGCAACATAATCCTCTCTTCAAATGAAGTGCAGAGCTTTTTTGATTGAAAGTAGGAGGACTGATATTGAGGAGAAATGAATGAATAAACAAATAAATAAAAAAAGTTTTTTTTTTTTTAGCTCTTACCAACAAGGCTTCTAAGTTCAAAACTAGAAATCATTTCTTCATGAAACAATGATGTCAGGGAAGCCCTAGCCAGAGCAATTAGGCAGGAGAAAGAAATACAGGTCATCCAAATCGGAAAGGAGGAAGTCAAATTGCCCCTGCATGCAGATGACATGATCTTATATCTAGAAAAACCTGAAGACTCTACCAAAAAACTTAGAACTGATAAATGAATTCAGTAAAGTTACAAGATGCAAAATTAACATACAAAAAACAATAGTGTTTCTATACATGAATAATGATCTAGCTGAAAAAGAAATCAAGAGGGCAATCCCACTTAAATAGCTACCAAAAAAAATAAAATACCTAGGAATAAATTTAACCAAGGAGGTTAAAGACCTCTACAAGGAAAACTACAAAACACTGATGAAAGAAATTGAAGAAGATACAAACAAATAGAAAAACATCTCATGCTCATGGATTGGAAGAATTAATTTTGTTAAAATGACAATAATACCCAAAACAAATCTATACATTCAATGTAATCCCTATCAAATGACATTCTTCACAGAAATAGAAAAAATAATCCTAAAATTTGTAAGAAACTACAAAGACCCTGAATAGCTAAAGCAATCTTGAGCAAAAGAAAAAGCTGGAGCTATCACACTACCAGAATTCAAAATATACTACAAAGCTGTAGTAACTGAAACAGCATGGTATTAGCATAAAAACAGATACACAGACCAATAGAACAGAATAGAGAACCCACAAATTAATCCACATATCTACAGCCAACTGATTTTAGACAAAGGTGCCAAGAACACTCACTGAGGAAAGGACCGTCTCTTCAATAAATGGTGCTGGGAAAACTGGATATCCATATGCAAAAGAATGAAACTTGACCCCACCTTTCACTTTATCCAAAAATCAACTCAAAATGGGTCAAATACCTAAATGTAAAACCTGAAATGATAAAACTAGTGGAAGAAAAGATAGGGAAAACACTTCAGGACACGGGCCTGGGGAAAGATCTTATGAATAAGACCTTAAAAGCACAGGCGACAAAACCAAACATAAACAAATGTGATTATATCAAACTAAAAAGCTTCTGCACAGCACAGGAAACAATCAACAGAGTGAAAAGACAGCCTACAGAATGGGAAAAAATATTTGCAAACTACTCATGTGACAGGGGGTTAATATTTAGAATATACAAAGAACTCAAACATCTATATATCAAAAAAAATCCAATTAAAAAGACATTTCTCAAAAGAAGACATACAAATGGCCAATAGATGAAAAAAAGCTCAACATCACTAATCATCAGGGAAATGCAAATCAAAACCACCATGAGGTATCATCTCACCCAAATTAGGATGGCTATTATCAAAAAGATAAAAAATAACAAATGCTGGTGAGGATGTGGAAAAAAGAGAACTCTTAAACATTGTTGGTGGGAATGTAAACTAGTATAGCCATATTAGAGAACAGTATGGAGGTTCCTCAAAAAACTACAAATAGCACTACCATATGATCCAGTAACTCTACTACTGGGAATTTAACCTAAAGAAAAGAAATAATTATATTAAAGAGACATCTGCACCCCCATGCTTATTGCAGCACCATTCACAATAGCCAAGATATGGAAGCAATGTAGGTGTCTAACAATAGATGAATGGATAAAGAAAATGTGGTATATATACACAATGGAATACTATTCAGCCATAAAAAGAATGAAATCCCATCACTCATGGCAACATGGTTAGAACTGGAAGACATTATGTTAAGTGAAATAAACCAGGAACAGAAAGTTAAACGTCAAATGTTCTCACTCACACGTGGAAGCTAAAAAATGTTGATCTTATAGAAGTAAAAAGTAGAACAGAGGATACTAGAGGCTGGAAAAGGTAGAGGGAAGGGAGGGATAGTGAGAGATTTGTTAAAGGAAACAAAATTACAGCTAGATAGGAGGAATGAGTTCTAGCTTTCTATGCTACGGTAGGATGAATATAGTTAATAATACATTATACAGTTTCAAATAGCTAGAAGGAGGATGTTGAATGTTCCCAATTAAAAAAAAAAGTTTGAGATCATGAATACGCTCACTACTCGGATCTGATCACTAGTCATTTTATGTACTGAAATGTCACTATGTACCCCATGAATACATACAAATATTATTTGTTAATTTTAAAAAATGAAAAAATAAAACAATGACAGGGTCTATGATATTATTGGCATATTACTATAGTTTAGTTTCATAAAAGACTGTTAAGGGGCTGGCTTTCTAATACTTTCTAAGGAAAAAGATGTCTTGAAGTTCTAAACATTTGACTTAAAAAATTCTGAAGAACATATAAAAATTTCCCTAAGTTTCAGAAGAAAAAAAATGTACCTCGATTGTAAAGCTGTAGTTACTTTCTATGAAGCACCAACACAAGGGAGGGCCCAAGCACTCATGCAGCTTTCTCACAAAAGTGTAATGCCATACCAAGCTACTCTCATTTGCTAAGACTTTGCTGTATCCCCAGCCTCATCAGAATGGGAGGGCAGGCAGGAAAAAAATGCTGTCTTGTGTGATACTGAAGCTCTCTTTTGAAGTGCTCGAGAAGTTGGTACTTTCTACTATCCTCTAACACTGCGGTCCCCGACCCCATGGTACCAGTCTGTGGCCTGTTAGGGACTGGGCCACAGAGCTCCGTAGCCACCCCCCCAAACTTAGGAAGGTGGGGAGTGTGTGTCCACAGCAGGAGGTGAGCAGCAGGTGAGCCAGTGAAACCGATTTATACAGCAGCTCCCCATCCTCGCATCACCACCTGAGCTCCCCCTCCCCCCTCCCCATGTCCATGGAAAAATTGTCTTCCACGAAACTGGCCCTTGGCAATAAAATGGTTGGGGACCACTGGAAAGGTCAAATGAGAGCATAAAATCTAGCTGATCATGAGCAAAGATAACTGAGGATAACATATGGTCCCAATAAACAAAAAGGCTTAACAAAAAGTAAACTATCAGGAGTCTGATTTTTTGCCTAGGGATTTTTGAAAAATAGTTTCTTGGAGCAAAGGTCTATTTAGAACAGTAATACAAAATGTGCTGTAATTAAAACACCACCACCAACAGAAGGTTTTATTAAAAATATAAATATAAAAGCCTACTTTTATCTATTTAATTATGAAGGCCAAATTTATAGAGTGACCCCCATAGTTAAAATTTTACAATAATTCTTTCATTAAAAAAAACCCTCAAAAATTTAGAAAATAAGAAGAAAAAGAAAAATTATTTATACTCCCACTGTTCTGCCACAATCTCTGTTGACATTTTGGCATATTTTCCTTCTAGTCTTTCCAAAAGCCTTTTTGATATTTCTGACAAAATGGAATGAAAGAGGACAGCCTGGAGTCTTCTGGTAATAACCCCTTTCTCCCTCCCAACCAAGCATTCCTCTCTAATAGCAGACGTCCTCCCTTGAGAGAACTGCCACCCACCATGAATGGGTCAGGGGAGCTCTGCCCCATCATATTTTCCATACCCTATTTTTAACCTTAGGCATTATTGTATTAATATATATTTTTCTTCCTTTGAAACAGTAAAAATTATTAGAACAATGCATATTTTTCAAGAAATAAACGTCTACAAATAGACATCAATTCAAATGCCTTGTTAAGAAGAGGGGAAGAATTCAAATGCAATTAATGTGGCAATTACAGGCCTTTATCTCTTTTAGAGCAACTACAATGGATTAATTGGGTCATTCAACTATTACACTACAAAAAAACTCCCTGAGGCATAATGTTTTCTATAAGAGAAGACAAGGAATTCTAGAAATATTTTGGTTTTATGATTTGATCCTAATATGTTCTTTAAGAACAATAATTTATATAAACTGGCTTAACTCTGAGAAAAAAAAGAATAATAATTTAAAACTGCTTATTCTCATAAAATGGAATTGAACAGATAAAGGTAAAACAGTTAAAAATAAAACCTGATATTGACATGAAAATAAAAAATTATCCTCATTAAAAACATTAGGGTGAATGTCATATCTTGCATTCTGATTCCAAGAGTCTGTGATTATAAAATTAATAAAAACCAAAGATTGATTAGTAAAGGCCACATTTTTGGATTTAAGAAGGTATTAGTGTAGCCTGCAAATATGCAAGCAGATTTATCCAATAATTAGAAACATCAAGGTTTGGCTGCTTCGTTTTGGCCACATGTGTACTAAAGATAGGCAAGTAAGCAGGAAGCACATGCTTCAGCCACATGCAGAAAAATGCAGCTTCTAAAGCCAACTAGCATTTAAAAAAACAAATACACACCCTACTCTAAAAGTAAGAAATATTCAGAGAATTATAGGATTTTTGAAGTTGAAAGGGATTTTGCCACAGAAACCTCCCAAAAGCTATAATTCAATTTGGTTAATGAAAAGCTATTCTTGTTTTCTTCTCTAAAAATAAAAAAGATTCTCTCTAATTAATATCTTCCTAAAGAACAACTAAAGCAGAATATGTATATATTTATATATAAATATATATATATTTGTGTGTGTGTGTACATATATATCACACACTATTGAGGAGAAAAAACTAAATTTGAGCTGATACTGGGAAAAGGTCATTCTAAATAAAAAAGATACATGAATTTAAAAATCTGGTCTTATTATTTATGTGAAATCTTATTTTTAATCAAATTTTTATTTTCAAAACAACTTACAAAATGACAATCACTTTAAAAACATTTAAATGACAACTGCAACTTTAATGTATAAATACATTCATGCAATTTTCACATTTATCCCTTTAAAAATAAACATGTATGTATATCTACATAAAATACATAGTCAGCCAAAGAAGAGCCAAACAGTAAAATGATTACCCATATACCTACCACTTCCATTTAACATTGCTGACATCTTGTCATACTGTTCTGTCTGTATGTATGTAAAGATATATATATATATATATACACATACATATATATTGGGTTTTTCTGAAATCATTTGCAAGTTACAGGTATCCTTCTCCATTGCTTTCCTTATATTGTACTGCTGTAGCAGCCAATTATATTCATCCATTCTAGTACCAATATGACTGCCAGATTACTTTTTTTTTTAACAGACCTTTTAGGATGTCACTCTTCTAATCAAGGGCCTACAATAGCTTCCTGCTATTTCAATTCTGAATTTTCTAAGTCTTTCTCTAGCTTTCCCTTCCCTAAACTTTCATTACTTTTAGCAAGGAAATCGACATTTGCCTGGAACACAGCCCTCTGCCTGAAATGCTTGGTGCCCCCTTCCTGATGACTTAAATCCCAAACATATTTCAAGGCTTAAATCCCATCTCAACTCTTAGTAAGGCTTTCTTCTCCAACAACTCTAGGCCATATTGATTTTCTAGTTATTTAAGACCCTACTATTCTGGTCAGAACTGGCAACTTAAATATTTAATTCTTCTCTAATCATTTCATGTGGGTTCTTTTGGTATGTCCAGATTGACTGTAAGCTTCTTGGACACTTAACACAGTGCTCAGCTCAAAAAATTTTATTCATTGGTTAATAAATAATAATGCCTTTTTAACAGGAAAAAAGTACACAAAGTTTTATTTCTCTCACTATACTACTTAAGTACCACATTTCATATGGTAACTCACCCATAATTCAGCAAATATCATATGATTTTTTTTTGGCTTAGGTCAAAAGATAAATTGGACCAAATCATATACTTAGGTGAAACATAAGCAAGTAGCCTGTTGGTGGTGGGCTCTGCAGCTATAAGGTCAAGAAAAGTTGGGGCTGGGGAAGCTGAAGTTTTATGGAAGTGTGGAAACCATGAGCAAAAAGAGGAAGAGAAAAATGCAAGAGATGCACAGAGAGAAGTCATGAGAGATTAGAGAGAGACTGTCTTCTAAAAGCAATCTTGGTTCCTAGCAACTTTCCAGTCCCTGAGGTAGAGTGTGCTGAATTCTCTACCTTGGATTTCCATGTGATTTCCTGTTAGATGCTGCATAACTAGCCCCCTAATGTTGAGATATGTTATTTCTGTTCCTTGGGGTCAAAAGAGCCTTAGCCCAGACAGGCATCATTTTGAAACAACTGAAGCAAATGACTCTTCTGAAGTTCTCTCCCAGATGGTAACAGTCTTAGACAATTGCCCACCCCACTCTGTGCTGCAGGGCTCCCATCTCTAAACAAAGAATCTAAAAGTATGGCTCCCAATGGTATAGCCCATGGTCAAAATGCACTATACTTTTCCTGTAGTTTGTTCATGTTATCTATGTGCTTTACAGCATCCATCATATTATGTGTTATATACTTGATGAAATCACATGACTTTTCCTCAAATATATTCTTCAGATTTAGGATAGAAACAGATACGTACTAATATAAACATGTAATAATAGCAATGTAGATATTATATATGTTTTGGTGATATTTCATGTCTGAATTTCCCACTAAACTGTAAGACCATGAAAGCAAAGACCATGTCTATTTTTGCTTATACCTCTGCCTATCACAGTGCCTAGCAATAGTAACAGTTTAATATATGCCAAATGGATTACTCACAGGCATGAAATTTAGCTTCATAAGCAATGCATCTGGGGCAATTATTACTAATGTTCATCTTAAACATATACAAAAATGGAACATTTGGTTCTCTCCCTGCTTCATCTGCCAACCCTCCTCCAACCTGCTCCTCCCCCATATTCCCTACTTAGTAGTAAATGCCATCAACTTTTATTAAATTGCTCAAGATAAAAAAACTATGAATAATCCTTAATTCCTTCTTCCTTCACTTTCCAGATCCAATCCATCAGCAATATATTTTGAATATCTACTCTTCTGTCTCCACTACCATTCTAACTCTTGAGTCACCATAATCTCCTGCTTGGACTACTGCAATGGGCTTCTAGCCAACCTGCTTTTACTCTTACCCCACTATAATAATTTTTTTTTCCCATTCAACAGCAAGTGATCTAAAATATAAATCAAATCATACCACTCTTACTTAAAATTCTATTGGTTTCTATCCAGGCATTAAATCTACAATACTTATGTGGTTTCTTGCAAGGCTCGGTACCATCTAGCCCTAGCCTACTCTCTCATTCACTATGTTCCAACCATATTGTCCTTCTGTTCCTTATGCTTTAAGGCCTCTGCACTTCCTGGACCCCACCCTGTCTCTCATAAGGATAGCACTTTATCAGGTTGATAGCACTTTATCTGTTCTAAATTTTACCTTCTCAAAGAGGCCACTCTTGTTAACCCTATGTGAAGAACCATTCCCCCACCACTCACACAATTCTGTTACCATACGGTTTAGTTTCTTCATAGCATACTTACCATAGCCAGAAATCATTTTATTTAACTATTTATTATCTATCTCCCCTCCCTTATAATGTAAGCAGCTCTGCACCTAGAACAGTGCCTGACATATAGTAAGCACTCAGTATTTTTTGGATAAACAAATCCCATGGTATCTGTTTTGTTCTTTTAACAACTGTATTAATAGTATATAAAAACTACCTCCCTGACATCTTCCCACTTTCTTCTATAAGTGGCATACAATGAAAAGTATGACAAATGAAAGATTGTTTAAATCTATGGATGCAAGATTGAAACTTTTGGTGGCATACCAGAATAAACTGTTATATCTGATCTATCACCAATCCTAGCTCTTTCTACAGTATGGGCCAAGATACTCCTTTGGGAAGAGAATCTGCTTCTTATTATTTTCCTCCAGATAGGTGTTTGATCTTTCTAACTTAAAATTCATTACATTCTTTGTCAGGATTCTAGGCTTACTATTACATAGTTCCTTAAATGTCAACTTGTTGAAATCTGGCCCTTAATATTACATCTTTCCCTCTTTTGTACTATTACAAAACATCTTAAATAGAAACAGTTATTATCATGTCCCATGAAACACAGATCTTGAGACTGCAAGAAAGGGTCCCTTCCCACCTTTCAAAGAAATAATCATTGAGCAAGCACTCCTTCACCTCCATTCCCCAGGAAATGGAATAGTTAGGGCAGATAAGACTTATAAAGCTGCATAGTAGGCAGACTCAGTGACCTGCAAAGCCTTATAACAGAGGAGACAGATGTACCCAACCTTGGAGGGGGGTAAAGAAAGGGGAAAAAAGACTGTCTGAGCAGGAATACAAGCCAGGCCTTCATGAAAATACAATTTTATATTGTGTTTTCAATTTCTGTTTAGGATTGAAGAACATTTTCTGTACTTTCTCCAAATCCACAGTGGAAGCCTTTGTCCATTATATTACTCAATGTCCTTTATGTAAGGAACCAGGCAATACATGCTTCCTGGAATTTAATACAAGACACAAGTCTCACTTTCAGATCAAAATTGCAATTTTTCTTTTTAACAAACAATGCAAACTATATGTTGTCATGGACTTTTAGAGCTGGAAGGGCCATTAGAAATCAACTAGTCTAGCATTTTCTAAAGCATGGTTTAGATGTTACGAAGAAAAAAGAGTTTTATGAGGAAACAAGTATCTTTCTTTCTATAACAATTTTGTTGAGATATAATTCACATATCATGAAATTCACCCTTTTAAAGTGTACAATCCAGTTGTTTTTAGTATGTTCACAGAGTTGTGCAACCGTCATCACTATCCAATTTTAGAACATTTTCATTACCCCATAATGAAACTTAATACCCATTAGCAGTCATTCCCTATTCCCCCAGAAAACAAGTTTTGTTTTAGCCATAGGAATTCTTGGACCTTTTATCGTGAAACTAGCGTGTTTTGTGAATTTATAAGACAGTGTATGAATCTCAGTGTTTCCCAAACATATTTAATAGCTAAAAGATTTCAGTGCTTACTATGCTAAATGCTGTATACATACAACCTTGATTCTAACAATAAAAATCTATAAGGTACCATATATATTAAGTGTGGATAATAGAGCACAAAAAGATTAATGCGAAGTAACTTGCTCAAGTTTTCTTAACCACTCCACTCTATCTCCCACAGAACTGACTAGTTAGTTGTGGGAGGAGAATGAACAACTAGTATTCTATGGGCCATGACTTTGTAAGTGCTTTTTAGTTCAATTTCTTTTATTTTAACAGTGAGAAAAATGGGGCCCCTAAAAGTAATCTGATTTAGCCAAGAAAACACAGCATTTTCTCTCTCTCTTTTTTTCTTTGGTTTCTGGACTAATTTACAGCTAAATTTAGAACCCAATTAGTTAACTATCTTATCCCAGCTTCTTGACACAACTCTCCCCCTTCTTTAAATGTCTTTCTTTTTAAATGTTTATTCTGACATTGTAAACTACCTTAAGACTTCGTAGGGACTTAAAACCTTGCTGGGATTGACTTTGCTTTGTTTGCTTTGTTTAGGTGTCCTTCTCTAAATGCAACGCACTTTACCACTTTTGCGTGTACAAATCCCAACTATCTTGTAATGTCTAGTACAGACCGGGAGAATTACTCAATTTTCCTCTCATCCTAGGTGGATGTCACAGCGCGTTCGCGCTCTCTTGCTCTCTGTGTACCCATACATAGCCCTTCATCTTCTCTGGACACCTTTGCCTTGAATTCGAGTTATTTCAAGCTCCTGTTGTATCCCACCTCCTAGCCAGAGAGCTCCTGGAGGGCAGAAATCAGTGTCAACTCGGAAAGCCCAGCAACTGGGAGACAATTAATAGCAATGAACAGTGTCCTATCTACACTTGGTTTAATTTCTCTAAAGCAGAAATAAAACTCCTCAAGCCTGCCAGCCCCCAGAGGGCAGGGTTGACTCACTTACAACGTCTCCCGCCACAGCCCAGCCCTACCTCTGACATACAGTGCACCCACCAGGCAGGCCGTAGAGACCATCGGTGCTCACCGCCTAGGTCGGCACCTCTGAACCAAGTGAGGGTCAAGTAACGAGTAACAATAACTGGCGGGGGCGACTGTAAGGCGGCTGCACACCCGAAAACCCACCCAACCCTCGTGACGATCCTGAGCGAAGGCATTTTATCCTTTTTTGACAGGGACCTGAGCCAGGCCAGGCGGGTCAAGGCCAAGCAGGGGGCCCATGTCGGAAGGTGACAGAGCAAGGCCTCGAACCCGGGTCACCGCTCCCAGGTCAGAAGATCTTCGGGGCGGAAAGA
>VBSM01003204.1:27468218-27504483 GCA_008086735.1 Cheirogaleus medius
TTAGAACGCCTCTGCCACCTCCCGAGGTTTACACGTGGAGCCACTGAAGCTGACAGAGTCTGACCTGCTTGAGATCACACTGCAAGCTTGCCTGAGAACTCTTGGTTCCAAGGCCGAACCAAAGGGGCTTCTCTCCTTCACCTAACCTCAGTGATACTCTCAGTATTCCTTCCGCTGAGACTCTGCTTCACGCCCAAAGAAGGCATGTCACCCGGGCCAGCTCAGCCTCCTCACAAGCTGAAGGGCTCTTCGGCATACACGGCACCCTGACAAGGGTGTAGGGCCTGAGGCACCGTTTTGCCACCAAGGCTCTTTGGCACATGTAGCCTCAATGTATCTTCGATGTACTATTAAACACTTGTTCCTCTTAGGAAAAGGGAGTGGGAGAATGCATGTGTATCTAGATATGGAAAGCCTTGAATAACCGACTGAGGAGTCTAGACTTTGTTCAATGTATAAGTACTCTAATCAGTTAATTCAGTAATGTAATTAATTTTTGTTTTGCTTGATTTTGGGTTAGCAGGTTTATGCATCCATCAGTTTTCCACTAGAGTTCTGGAAATTCTTACTCGGTACAATATTATTATCTTAAAGTTATCAGAAACCTGTACTTGTCAGAGGCTTTTTCATGAATCTCTTGCAATTTTTGTATCATACCTGTTCACAAAAGCTTTCAGGAAAACAATAGCTATGGATGACAAAAGACAAAATGGTCACGGTTAAAGATCTGATGAGAGTTTATTATAATGCAATTGACAAGGAAATTTGGTTATTTTGTGGCATACAACATTTTAAGATAATTAGAATTATGACTGATAACATTACATAGAATATATCAGATTTCTAGAAATTTCATATACTTTTTAGAACATTTATATTAATAATATATCCATATAAATGTAAAATAAAAAGTAAAAACATTAAACATCACTGTATTTGACAATGTTTCCCATGAAATTTAGCATATCAAATAAGCCTAAATTAAATTAGCTTAATATTTCTCTTTTTATAAGAAGAGAGAACAAATCTTTTGAGATTTTTCTAGGCAGCTTATTTAACAGACAAAGAAAAACATTGGTTTTAATCTCTTAGTAAGAATAGACCAATAATCCAAAAAAATGTTCTTTTAACAAAGAGAAAACCAAATTTTAGCTTTGTATCAGTACTACATTATTGAGCTCATTTAAAAAAATAAGTCTATCTGATCTTAATAGTTTGACCACACATATTACTTTTTTGTATACTTTCTGCAACTTTCTATATCCATTCAGTTTTTGTCTTTTTAAATTCTAGAACAGTGTCATCTTGTTAAGACAAAATTACTCTTTTCTCCTTAATGAAAATATAACTTGTATACTTTTCCTTACTAAAATCACACCCTGCTTCCTTTGTGCATTTTTCATACACAGTTGTTCCCTTTCATCTTTATTATCTTTAAATTAAATATATTAATTTGAATTCTTAACCTTTTAGTAACCTTAATTTTTAGTGAAAACTAGAAGGTACACGATTTTATAATCTTTCAAAAGCATATGCCTCCTCATAGTATTAATATAACTTTTTTTAAGGCTTTAAAAATCCTTTTATTATGAATAATTTCAAACATATACTGAAGGTGACAGACTGGGATAACAAACCTGAACTTACAAATTATGTAGCTACAGCAATCACAAACTCATGCCCACTCTTGTTTCATTTATACCTCTATACTTTTCCTTGCCCACACTGGAGAATTTTGAAGCAAATGCCAGCAGTCATATTTCATCTACAAATATTTCAGTGTGTATCTGTAAAAGAGAAAGACTTAAAAAATTACCATGAAATCATAAGCACACCTAAAACCTTAACAATGTCTAATATCACCTATTATCCAGTCAATGTTTAAATTTTCCTGATTGTCTCATAATTATTTTAAAACTTGGTTTGCTTGAGTGAGAATCCAAAACTGGTACATAAGTTGTATTTGGTTTATGTGTCTTGAGTTTCTTTTAAGCTGTAGATTTTCTTCCCTTTTCTTTTTTCCTTGAAATATATTTGTTTAAGAAAGCAGGTTATCTTTCTAGTTGAGTCTTCCACAGTCTGATTTTGCTTATTATATTCCCATGGTGGTGTTAATTAACATATTTTGCAGGCCTCTGTATTTCCTAAAACCTGTTTACTAGATGCTTGCTTCGATTTATGTTTGAGTTTTTGGCAGAATAGTCACATATGTGGTGTTGGATTTTCCATCATCAGGAGGCACATCATCTTCAGTTATTTCTCTTCTTGTGACAATGGCTACTGATAGTCATAGCCTAGATCTCATTTAATTTGGGATTTGCCAAATGATGATATTCTAATTTTATCATTGAGAGAGAGAGAGAGAGAAAGGAGATAGAGAGAAATTTTCCCTCATCAAGTATTTGGTACCCTAGGGTACAGCTCACACAGGAAAGAGGTCAGATTCAATGCTTGATTCTTTTCAGAATAATCAGTTGGTTCACTAACACCTTTCAAAGATGATCAATGAGTTTATTTTTTAAAAATATCATTATGAACTCATTGATTTTTAACTTATTTGATATGTTTTAATCTATTGTAGTCATGCTCAAATTGTCCCATTTTGGTCACTTGGAGCAGTTTCAAGGTGGTTCTTGAGTCTTGGACATAAGCTTTTTATTGCTTTTGGGAAAGGGGGATAGAGACCCTTTCTAGAACTTTCATTCATAGAATAGTGATATCCAAACATTTTTGATTGGGAACTGCTATCAGAAAATATTTTCAAGCATAAATCTCCTCTATATGTTTATATATTTATAAATTATACACATGTCCTATAATTTAATATGCTATGTATATAATAAACTACCCCAAAATAAAGATTTTAAATGACGAGATAAAGATGAAATAAACAATGTTTTAGAAATGGTAGCCACTTAGGAGGTCACTGGCTACAGCTCTTTTAGCTAGCACAGCAGAATGAATGAGGAATCTCGGCAGAGGCAAAGAGCTGCACGTCTGCCTGGTGAGAAGCCAGGCATCATAGCAGGGACCAGGCTCCTGGCCTCCAGCACTGGGGCCTTGAACGCTCAACTGGTTTCCTGCCAAGAGTCTGGCATGAGCACAGCCAAGATTCCTAAAGTGTCCTGGCCCTGGACCAGGCCCTTTCAAGGTCCAACAATCTGGTCAGCAGGCACGACTTGGGTAACTGTTCAGGAGATGAGACACGCAAGGCTGGCCTCACAGATGTGGAAACAGAATCATACACATCTCTTTATGTTTACTGGTTTATTATAAAGGATATTACAAAGGATACGGATGAAGACTAGGTACTGGAAAAGGGGCACAGAGCTTCCATGCCCTCGCTGGGCACTCCTTCTCCAAGAACCTCCACATGTTCAGCTATCCAGAAGCAACAAAGTGTAACTTTTTTATGTAGCACAGGACATGTTTCCTACCAGGCCCAAATATCTTTGATTCCTCCATAATAAGAAGCCAAAACTATATAAACTTAAATTTATGTTCACCAATTAATGTTTTAGTGGTAAATCTTACTTGGAAATGATCTAGGTATTTAATGAAACTCTATTATTTAATTTATCAGTAAAATTATATGGTTTTAAGATATCAAAAAGATTTTGGAGCCGGGCGCGGTGGCTCACGCCTGTAATCCTAGCACTCTGGGAGGCCGAGGCGGGCGGATCGCTCAAGGTCAGGAGTTCAAAAAGATTTTGGAATCTGTTTTCAGGCAGACATAACATCAAACAAAGCTGTCATCTTAAGTTGTTTTTCTTATTGATAAATTTTGAAACTGAGATAACATGAGCTTACTTGAGAACCTAGATAAAATAAAAGTTGTGTGTCTGCGTTATATTTAAGGCTGACAACTCGGAAGCCATATTCATTTTTTATTAAATCAACAATATTCTTATTTACTAAAGATTACCCAAGTCATGTGAACTTGAAAACTATTTGGGTTATTTCCTATTTTTCAGAAAGAACATATAAGCGTGTATTTTTCTTTATGCCAATTAAATAGATCTCTTTTGTAAGTTAATTTTAATACCATCCAGAGGTAGAAAATATTACATATACATAACATACAGATACATAGACATACATGAATACACAAATCCAAACAGAGATTTATGGCTTTTGTTCTAAAATTTTACTCATGTGTCAAATATAATAATATGAAACTCACTAGTTTATAAAAGAATAGTTGGATCCAAATTATGTTTCTGGTACTTAAGGTTGCCTGTTCAGATGGCCAAAGCTTTTTACTAATATTTGTGAAACAGACTTTTAAGATTTTTCATTTACCAGTTTGTTTCTAAATAGTTCCCCTCCCTCCTTTTTTCCCCCCTTCTGATGGGTCGTTTCCTTGAAGCCTGCATTTTAAAGATTTAGATATCTCAAAGGCACAGAGAAAGGATGTAAGTTTTCTCCAAGAAGGAGTTTTGGGGCATATTCACCTTTTATCACAAGTTTATTTTATGGAAACTGTGGAGTCTTCATAAGATTTGAGTTGTTGAGGAGACATCCAGTCTATTTCCAATTGTTTTTTTTTTTTTTTTCCTTTTTAGCCTCAGATGGCTTGCTTTTATAATGTCTCTGAGTTTTATGCAAGATCAAGATTTAAATTTAGTTGTTACAGATGCTTCCAGCTCCTTTGGGGGTCTAATTTTTAAAGGAAGCTGGTGTTAAGGAGGTTTAGGTAGAATAGGAGAGAGATGAAAGCAGTTAGTAGGTTCAGAATAAATTTTCATTAGTGCACTGTAGAGATTCGTTTAGAGAGGTAATTTTTTTTTTGAGTCATTCTCTATTTTGGAAGCCTCTCTATACCAATCAAAAAATGTATCTCATTGTTTCTGAGGCATTCAGGATCCCTTCTTTTCTGATGTACCCCATAGGTGAACAACTTTGTCAAGATGAAAACTTCCCCACTGTGGCCACTATAACTCTACCTTAGGCCTCTTATTTAATCCAGACTATTTTTTGTAGGTCTCCTATTGAATCTAGTCCAGTTTTTGTCAGCCTCCTACTGTTACCAGCCTCTGAGTGGAGGTTTTTGCAAGTTCTTGATGACTGTAGGGAGAAAAGAATTTCAGCCTGCACCATGTAAGCCAAGCAAGTGACAGCTTTTTATTGAAAGTGAAAGTACACTCTCAGGGGGGAGAGCAGGTGGTCTTGAAAAAGAGCAGCCACGCTGGGAGGAAGTGGTTTTGGTCTTTTGAAATTTTACTAATTGAGGGGAGGAATATTCAAGGCTATGGGGTTGGCTTTTACTCTGAATTTGGGTAGTAATTTGTAGAATTGGGTTCCTTTCCATTTTCATACTTATATGGCTGTCTTGGAACTGTCATGGTGATTTCAAGGGTGGAGAAATTTTAAAACCACAAGGTAAGTGATATTATAATTAGCCAAAGTTCATGTAAGGTGGCAGAGATAGCTGACAGGCTAGTTGAAGCCAGTTCTTGCCTGTGGTTATCAGCCCTTCTAGTTAGCTTCTGCCTCAGGGTTGTTTACTTTAACACCTGCACCCAATCTTTAAGCCCCTGCATCTGGTCTCAGCCCTGTCTCCTACTCTAACACTACTGGGCCAAGTTTAGTTTCTGTCAGACCCTAATCCAATACCTGGACCCAGTCTAAACCAAAAAACGCTCAAGTAAAGTCGAGATCTCAGGACACAAGTTGTGAAGCTCATAACTAAGAGGGACTCACCCATGACCTCCAGCTGCAGCAAGAAAGCAGTGAGTACAACTCACTGAGGCTCAGTGGGAACCTATGCCTAGTTGCTCACTGTTTCTGAGGGTTGTTGATGAGGGGGAAAGCTCCTTTAGATCCCACTTCTGACACCAAAACCACTAAAAAGGTAAACTGAGGCACAATGAAAATTTTTAAATAATTTAAGCACACGGTGATTTTTGAATCAGGCAGCTCCAAACTAGAAGTGATTCTGGGGCTCCATTGAAAAAGTGTGAGGGAGAGGCTTTTACAGAGTATATGAGAAAGTAATAAAAAGAAAATGTTTGGTTACATTTATAAAGTTACCTTATTTAGTCTATCCCTTTAGAAAGTCCTTAATTATATAAGTTTCTTGGCTGCTTCAGACTGGTTAAACATAAGTTCTGTTTTTCTTTAATATATGCATTTATAAGCAATAGTTCAGGTTAAGTTTCTCTTGTTTGCAAATCAAGCAAGGTTAAGGTCACTTAGGAGGCCTAATTGGCTTTGTCTATTCAGGGATTCTTTAGGCCTGGTCTCCATTTTAATTTACTTTTGCACTCAAACTCTCTGAGAGGCCACCTCTTTTCTTATAGTATAAAATGATATACAATTATTTAACATGGTGTCATAGGTTCTTAGCAATTGGACCCAATCATTTTTTCCAGTTTCATCTCCACACACTCCCTGCACCCTTGTCATCATTCTTTTAGAACTTGTCACATTGTTATTCCAGACCTCTTAGTTGCTTACATCCCTCTGTTACCACATCTGTTTCCTCTGCCTAGATCCACAATTCTTGTGGTAACTGGGGTCAGCTGAGGGAGCTAAGATGGTTTCTCTTGTCCCAACTGTGCCACATAAGGACCTGAGCAGCAAGTGGGTTCTGTGTAAGGTTACTGACACATTCTACCTTACCTGGGACTGTCCTGGCTTTAAAACTGAAAGTTCCGTATCCCAGGAAACCCCTCAGTCCTGGGCAAATTGGGACAGTTGGTCACCTTAGCTCCATGCACCTCAGAAAATGTCATGAGGAGGCTTGTAAAAAGCCTTCAATATGAAAAAAATGGGGTCAGACAGGTAATAGGTGCTACTCCCAAGGTAATTCAATAGATAAAGTGACTACTATAAGCATGGAGATGGGTCATTAGATTATTGAGTCCTTATATTAGTTTCCTAGGCTAAAATAATAAAGTATGACAAAGGAGATATCTCAAACAATAGAAATTTATTGCCTCACAGTTTTTGAGGCTAGAGTCCAAGATCAAGGTGTTGGCAGATTGGTTCTGAGAGCTATGAAGGAGAATCTGATCCATGCTTCTCTCCCATTTGCTGGCAATATTTGGCACTCCATGGCTTATAGTTGCATCACCTAGATCTCTACCTTCATGCTTACAGAAAATTCTGTGTGTGTGTGTGTGTGAGATATTGTGAAATATATATATATATATATATATTTGGTCTTTGTCCACAGTTTCTGACTTAGAACTCCCCTGAAAACCCTTATAATTTCCTGAGCAATAGGGGCACCAGGAGAATCTTCTGTTCTGATATTTGGTTTTAGACGCCAGTTCCTGACACAGAGCTCCTAAGACCTTTGTAATTTCCTGAGTGATAGGAACATCTGACAGTGCTCCTAATTGCTTGGAATTTCCTGGGTGATAGGAATACCTTTTGTTTTAATGAGGTGACTCTTGGGCTTCTGCATAGCCTCAGGATGGGGGCTGGTTTCCAGAGGAACCAAACATGTGATTAGAGGGTTGAGACCTACAGCCCCACCCCACAAACTCCAGGTAAGAGACAAAGGTTGAGGGTAGAGTTGGTCATCAGTGGCCAATGATATAATTAATCATGCCTATACAATGAAACTTTCATAAAAACCCAAAAGGACCAGGTTCAGAGAGCTCTGAATGGCTGAATACATGGAGATTCCTGAAGGGTGGTATGTCCAAAGAGGACATGGAAGCTCCAGGCCCCTTCCCACTTACCTTGCCCTATGCATCTCTTCCATTTGGCTGTTCATCTTTGAAATATTCTTAATAATAAACTTAAAATAATAATAATTACTAAATAAGTAAAGTGTTTCTCTGAGTTCTGTGAGCTGCTTTAGCAAATTAATTGGACCTGAGGAGGGAGTGTTAGAACCCCGATTTATAGCCAATCAGTCAAGCACAGGTCACAACCTGGAGCTTGTTATTGGCATCTGACGTAGGGGGCAATCTTGTGGGACTGAGCCTTTAACCTGTGGGATCTGATGCTATCTCCAGGTAGATAGTGTTAGAATTAAATTAAATTATAGGAAACCCAGTTGGTGTCTGCTGGAGAATTGCTTGGTTGGTGTGTGGGGAAAAACTCCCCAGGCACTTGGTGTTAGATGTATTGTGTTGAGCAGTATATGAGAGTAGAGAGTAGGAAAAACACTTTGGTTTGATATTTAATCCTGTCTCTTTTAATAGTATATGTCTGTGTCCAAATTACCCCTTTTTATAAGGGTACCAGTAATATTGTATTAGGGGCCCACCCTACTCCAGTATGAACTTATTTTAACTAATTACATCTGCAATGACCCTTTTTCCAAATAAGGTCACATTCTGAGGTTCTGGGGGTTAGAACTTTAACATAAGTATTTTATGGGGGACTCAATTTAACTCATATATAACAGGAAGGATTAGTAAAGTTCCACTTTTCGCTGGACCTAGGGTTTGCTCCTCACATAAGGATATGGTCCTCATTGCTAAAGCATGGCTGTCACCTCAGCAGAAAAATGGAAAATATCAAAGTAGAACCAAATGGAAATTCTAGACCTATAAATAAAGTACAATATAAGAATTAAAAATTCAGCACATTGGAAATGACAGAAGAAAGGATAATTGAACCAGAAGCTAGATCAATAAAAACTGTCCAATCTAAAGAGCATGGGGGGTGGGGAATGTTGGAATAAAATGAGCAGGTCTTCAGTGACTTGTGGGGCAATCTCAAGAGATATTATGTATGTGTAATTGAAGTCCATAAGGAGATGAAAAAGAATGGGGTAGAAAAAAAAGGAAAGAATTATAGCCCCAAATTTCCCAAATTTGGTGAAAAACATCAACTTTCAGACATCAAAAGCTCAGTGTACCCCAAGCAGAATAAATACAAAGAAGACTTCAACCTAGAAACATAGGCAAACTGCTAGAAACTAAAGATAAAGAGATATTTAATAATTTTGAAATCAGCCAGAGAAAAAAGACAGATTAAATATAAGAAAATAATGCCACAGGCAAAGGCTAACATTTAATCAGAAACAAGGAAGGTCACTTTTAACCACCTTCACTGCTCCCATCCTAGTCCAAACCATCATCATGTCTTGCCCTAAATATTGTAATAGCTTCCTAAGTGGTCTCCTTTCAGTCCCCTCCCTGCAATCTATTTTCAACAAAGCAATTATAGTTATCCTTTAAAGTAATTCAGTTCATGTCATTCTTCTCGTTAGAACTCTCCAAAGTCTTCTAATATCACTCAAAGAAAAAGTTAAATTTATTACAAGATTCTAAGGTCTTGCACCATGGCCTCTTATTCTCTTCTCTTCTCTCTGACTTCCTTTCCTACCATTTCTGTCTCATTCATACATCAGCTCCAGTCAGTCTTACTTGGTGCCTTTCCTTAATTACTCCATGTATCTCCTGCCTCAGGACCCTTGTCCTTGTAGTTCCTTCTGCCAAGAATTCATTTCTCTTATGTAGTTGTATGACTCTCCCATTTCTTAACTCAAATGGCCTTCCTTCATTGCCCTCCTTAAAATTTCAACACAACCTCACCCCTGCACTCCTTTCCCCACTTTCACACTTTATATTTTCAAAAGCCATTATTACCTTCTAACATAATATATTATATTATAATATATATGTTATAAAATACATTATTTGCTTTCCTAGTGTATTGGTTGTTTATTATCTATCTCCCTAATTCATGAGGGCATGACATTTTTGTCTGAGACTATCTTCATTTCTTAATTGCTCCCTGCAACACAGTCTGAATCTCTTTTAAAAAGAGAAACTGTTTTTATGCAGAACATAGTGGGGATCATAATAATTTTAATTAAGAGTCTATCTATTGTTTTCTAGAATTTATACATAGTAAATTTATGAAGTTAATTTTTAATGGAAATAATTTTTCTGAATCTGTTTAGACTAAACACATTTTATCATGATGAATTGACCTATCTTAATAAGAAAGAAGTCCATTTTGAGTTATTTAACTAAGACTTTATGGCATCTGGTTTCATGTGTGTATAGTGGGATAATTTTGTGAAATATTAATTAATGTATTTTTTTTATTCCTAGTAATTCCTTCACTAGAACTGAAGCATGAGAACAAGGCATTCATTTCTTCAGGGATGTACATTAGAGTAGAAAAATAAACAAACAGGATAATTGCTAGCTTTTGGGTCTAAAAAACAGACACTAAAAATTTCAGACATAGACAGTGGCTTTAAGGGAAAAAGATTTTGAAATATCAGAACCTGGCCTGAAAAGCTGAAGGCATAAAATATTTGTATGAACAAAAGACATGGAAGAATACAGTGATCAGTCAGTTATAGTCTGTTCTACCCCCATCAGTCCCCAATAATTTGCTTCACTCTGATGCAGGAGGAGGAAAGCCACTGGAGGAGAAGAAGGGGTTGCATATGGGGGATCCAGTGGGGTGGGACACAGAACTCCCAGAAGGGCTTGACAATATGAGATAAGAGGAGATCTGAGCCTCACCTCCCTGTGGAGCTCAGGGAAGTGACAGATCTCCTAAAATTCCCCTGCACTCAGCACGATGTGGGTGTAGAGTAAAACAGGCTGCAAGTGTGTCCTGTTCTTTGCTCCACAAAAGAAGAGTAGCTGAATGTTTTCTGTGCCTCTCCATTAAAGATTTGAGTACCCCTTCTAGAAGTTCTTTGAGAGTAACTACTCAGCGAGAGACAACATTTTCCAACTGCAATCATGTCATGTTGGCTGTTAAGTTAATAACTGGGAGCATGACTTTGAACAATTACTTGGTTTAAAGACAATGAATGAGAATTCAAAGACAAGGAATGAGATTTTAATGAACATAAAAAGTTGAATTCTGGAATTCTGGATGACAATTATAGTCACACAAATTTCAGCTTCCAATTTATTTTTGTATTTTTATTTTGGTTGCCTGCTGTAGAGAAAATTCTCAATTCATACAGATGAGTAGTTCACAAAGGGTCATGGTTTTCGAAATAACTCGACTTGCAATCTCAGACAACTCATTATTTAAATTAAGATGGTACTTTGAAAAAGAAGTACTGAGGAATTTTTGTTTTAATATTGGCTCATGAAAACTTACGTCCACACAAAAACCTACATAAGGATGTTCATAGCAGCTTTATTCCTAATTGCCAAAACTTGGAAGCTACCAAGATGTCTTTCAGTAGGTTGATGGATAAATAAACTGTGGCGCATCCAGACTATGGAATATTATTCAATGCTAAAAAGAAATGAGTTATCAAGCCACAAAAAAACATGGAGGAAACTTAAATGTGTATTGCTAACTGAAAGAAGCCAGTCTGAAAAGGCTACCTACTGGATGTTTCTGCTCAATTTTGTTCTTAGAAAGTTTATTAATTTAAAAAATGTTAGACATTAAAAATACAAAAAAGTTGATTCACTAATAAGATTTGATAACTGCTCAAATTCCTTATCACAAATATAAAAGAATCAAAGGAGTAGCAACCCAAACTTATATTTAATACTGATAGTTTATGATGTAGTAGCAACCAAAATTTATGTTTAATACTGGCACTATTTATAATGCTACATTATTTTTGTGTGACTAGTTATATATTCACTTATTATTATGCAATTGGCTATGACACCAGAGAGAGGACATGCACCAGGTAGATGATTCTGAGCCTTAGCCAACGACTGAGAACAGCACATGTGTGTACTTCCTTGTATAATTGTACATGAGCTATGTGCATAGGCTTGGATTAAAGAAAAGATCACAGAGCTATACTTTTTTTCTTATCAAGGACATTTAAAGAACATAAAATAAATGCACAAATATGGCAGGAAAAGATTTATTCCAAGGTCTATGCAAAAGTGAGTCAATTTAACAGCACACATGTTATTGTGATGGTGGCCTCTAATATGTCAAAAATTTAAACATAACAAATTTGCGTGTGTCCATTGTCTTGCATATGAAGTTATTTAGAATATACATATTTTAAATCAAATGCATGTGGAACCTGACAAACCTCCCTTTGGGAGAAGTTTGATTCTTGTTTAATCAGACTATATGTTATTCAAGAGGTTTATACAATGTATGTTTGAACATATCTATTTTGATTCTGATATGCTCTTTCTCTTCCAAAATAATGAGTCATGCTCTTATCCACAGCTGGCATAAATATGTCATTCTGTTCTTTTTTAGCTTTTTGTAATCATAATAATGGTGTTTTATATTTAACTCTAAACCAGCTGAAGTTTATGGCAGCATATGGTGTGATGTACGGATCAAAAGCAAACAAAGCTTCCTTCAATTGATTGTTGCTGGTGTCTCACTATTTGTTCAAAAGTGATTCCTTCTTTATGCTATTCATTTTGATCCGATGTATATGTATTAAATTCTTACATTTTGCATTCATTTTCTGGTATCACGAATACCACTGATTTTACAAAGCTTTAAAAAAACAATGGTGTATAATTTAGTAATTATTACTTTGTAAGTAAGTTAAATCTGGTAGGAAGAATCTAATATTGATTGATACCTTCAAAAGAGCCTTGCATTGTTCTATTATTCTTCACTAGCAATTTATGTACTTCAGTAGAGTCTTTTGGGGGATTTAAAACACCAAGTAAGTATTTTTATAAGGCCAGACTTCCTATTGGCCCTACCTCAGAACAGAATTTGAATCTTTGAGGGCAGAGTGCAGGAATATGTATATCAAAGAAGTTCTTTTGTTTGTTACAATTTGAAAGCTTCCACCTTAGGAATAAAGGTCATTTTTACTTTATTTCTTTCCCCAAATCCCCGGCCAATCACTCTGTCTTCCTTTATACTCCTGTAACAGTCTTATAATTTTTTTTCTTGACTTGATCTGCCATGTCTGGAATCATGTTTATTCCCAATTATTTGATCCTGTTACTACTGTGAACAGAATAGTAATCCTTGTTGATTTGTGTTTGTTTGTTTTGCTGTGTATTGAATGTAGAAATGTGTATGTAGGTATGTAGGAATACAGTTGCTCTGGGGGAATTTATTTCTATTCCCTAACTTTTTCCCCACCAAATATTAAGAGGGTACAAATGTTTTATGTTACATGGATCATTTTTGTAGTGCTTGAGTCCTGGCTATAGGTGTGCCCGTCACCCAAATAGTGTTCATAGTACCCGTTAGGTTGGTTTATTCCCCTCCCCAGATCCCCCTTCCCGCCAGTTGCTTTCTACTGAGTTTTACTTGATGTACATTTGTATGCTCATCAGTTAGTTCCAATTTAATAGTGAGTACATGTGTTGTTTGTTTTTCCATTCTTGAGATACTTCACTTAGGAGAATGGTCTCTAGATCCATCCAGATTGTTGCAAAAGATATTAATTAATCTTTTTTATGGCTGAGTAGTACTCCATAGTGTACATATACCACATTTTATTAATCCACTCATGAATTGATGGGCACTTGGGTTGATTCCACATCTTTGCAGTTGTGAATTGTGCTACAATAAACATTAGAGTACAGGTGTCTTTTTGAAAAAAGGACTTATTTTCCTTTGGGTAAATACCCTGTAGTGGGATTTCTGGATCAAATGGAAGGTCTACTCTTAGTTCTTTGAGGAATCTCCATACTGTTTTCCATAGACGCTGTACTAATTTGCAGTCCCATTAATAGTGTATAAGCATTCCTTCCTCTCTGCATCCAAGCCAGCATCTACTGGTTTTGGACTTTTTAATAAAAGCCATTCTACTGGAGTAAGGTGATATCTCATTTTGCTTTTTTTTGAGACAGAGTCTCACTCTGTTGCCACTGCTAGAGTGCTGTGGCATCAGCCTAGCTCACAGCAACCTCAAACTCCTGGGCTCAAGCAATCCTTCTGCCTCAGCTTTCCAAGTAGCTGGGACTACAGGCTTCTACCACCATGCCCGGCTAATTTTTTTTCTATATATTTTTAGTTAGCCAATTAATTTCTTTCTATTTTTAGTAGAGATGGGGTCTCACTCTTACTCAGGCTGGTTTTGAACTCCTGACCTTGAGCGATCCGCCAGCCTTGGCCTCCCAGAGTGCTAGGATTACAGGCATGAGCCACCATGCCAGGCCCTCATTGTGCTTTTAATTAGCATTTCCCTGATGATTAGTGACATTGAGCATTTTTTTCATTTTTCTTCTCCTAACTTTTTTGAACTCATGTTACTAATAGTTTTCTGGTTAATTTTTAGAAATACTGTAACTGTATTTTTGCAGGATTTGACATGTATTTCTTTCCCTGCTGTATTTATGCCTCTTATTTTGCACTTGATCACATTTTTATATCTATTTGCACTTGGCTGCATTTTAGAGCTATTTGAAATGAGAATTAAGGTGGGGCAGGGTAGAAGATAGTTTTTAAAGGAAATTACTAGTTCAGTCAGATAAAAAATTGTACATAACAATTCAGATAAGAAATGAGAACTGAAGAAAGAAAGAAGTTGTTTCTTTTTTTAAATCAATTTTACTGAAGCATAATTTGCATATAATAAAATGTACCCATTCTAAGACTCAGTTCTATGAGTCTTAAGAAATATATGCACTTGTATAACCATCACAAAATCAACATATAAAACATTCTCACCACTCCCAAAAGCTTCCTCATGTTCTTGCAATCAACCCCACTTCCTTCCCTGGCTCCAGGCAACAACTGATATGCTTCCTGTCACTATATGTTAGTTTTGCCTTTTCTTGAATTCCAGTCATACTCCATGTACTCTTTTGTGTCTGGTTTCTTCCACTTAGTATATTGTTTTTGAGATAATCCCATGTTTTAGCTATTTGCATTTCTTTTTTTTTTTGGTAGTTTGTTCCTTTTTATTGCTTGGTATTGTTCCATTATGTAGACATACCTTAATTTGTGGGACTTTTTTTTCCTTCTGGATGAAATGTTTATCTTTTGACATATTGATGGATATTTGAGTTATTTTCAGTTTGGGGCTATTCGAGAAATGATTCTATGAGCATTTGTATACGAGTCTTTGTGTGGCCATACATTTTCATTTCTCTTGGGTAAACACTCATGTCTAAAATGTACTCAAGGTATTTAAATTTATGTACATGACTGAGTGACGACACACAGAGGCCAATGCCTTTGAAAGATTTTTGTTACTTATGTTTCCCAGGAGGAGGGGGCACTCCACGCCATGCAGAGCCACGTGGGGAAGCACCAAGGTTTGGTCAGGAGGCAGAAGCAGGATTGAGCAGAAAGTCCAAGCCAGAGTCTTTATTAGGGTTTCCGTGGGACAGGCAAGGCAGGGCGGAGTAAACAGTAAACAGTTTAGGATTGGCTAGTTTGAACAACGTGTGAGCTTTGGGCTATGAGGGTGGTCTCTAGCCGTCTGATTCTTGGCCTGGTGATTTAGGACAGGGGAAATATAGACTTGGTGTGTGAGAGTTAGATAAGGAGGTAATTCAGAGCATAGGCTCTGGATCTCAGGGGAGATGTAAACAACTTTAGCTGTTAGTTTGGCTCTGTAATTAATGGATGCCAAACAGACAAATACAGAATCTAAGAAAATACAGTTAGAACAATTCAGGATTGGAATTACTGAGTCATAAGGAAGTGTGTGTTAAGCTTTATAGAAACTAGTAGCTATTTTCCAGAGGGTTGTACCATTTTACATGCCCATCCACAATGCAATGCGTGAGAGTTCTAGTTGCTGCACATCCTCTCTAACACTTGGTGTTGTCTGTCTTCTACATTTCAGACATTCCAATGAGTATATAGTGGAAACTCATTGTGGTTTTAACCTGAATTTCCATAATAACTAATAATGTTGAACATTTTCATGTGCTTATCGGCCATTCATAAATCTTTTGTGAAACTCTTTTGTGTGAAGCATCTGTTCAAAACTTTTCTCCATTTTGGGGGGTTGTCTTCTTTTTTTGCATTGTAAGAATTCTTTATATATTATGGATACAAATCCTTTATCAGATTTATGCATTGCAACTATTATCTCCCAATCTATTGATATGCCCATTCATTTTCTTTCTTTCTTTCTTTCTTTCTTTCTTTCTTTCTTTCTTTCTTTCTTTCTTTCTTGATATGGTCTTATTTATTATTTAACTCAAAAAATCTTATTTTTGGCTGGACTCAGACTTAGAAGTAGATGCTCTCAGAGAGGACAGCCTACGTCTCTTGGCAATCTGTTCCTGGCACTTTTCTTTGGCCTCCTTCATTCTCTTGGCCAAAAGTTTAGCATATTCTGCAGCCTCTTCCTTATTTTTCTTAGTACGCTGCTCTTCAGAGCAATATGCCGGCGTTTATGTTGCAGGACCCGCGGAGTTACAAGTCGCTGAATCTTGGGTGCTTTGGTCCTAGGTTTCTTACCATCTTTGTTTAAGGGCTTCCTCACAACATATTGGCGAACATCATCTTCTTTAGACAGATTGAAGAGTTTGCGGGTTCTGCTAGCTCTTTTGGGCCCCAGACGACGAGGTACCGTAGTATCAGTCAGTCCAGGGATATCCTTCTCTCCTTTTTTTACAATAACCAAGTTGGCATCCACAATACAACCACGAACAGATTTGCACTTTCTTTCTCCAGTTCTCCTTGGTCTGTAACAGGAATGCCCATTACTCAGTAGCAGGCGAACACGGCCATGGGTCAAGACACCCTGCTTCATGGGGAAACCTTGCTTGTCGTTCCCACCACTGATTCGGACCACGTAACCCTTCCATTCTTCACCCAGAGCGTCTGCAGCAACTTCCGTGGCCATGCGCTTCTCATAGGAAGTACGAAATTTGCATTCATCGTCCACTTCAATGAGTTTCTGGCAGCCAATGGCTGGGAAGGAGATATTCAGCTTCATCCTGAAGCAGCTAACCACCTCTGAGGCGCCACGAAAAAGAGCCATTCATTTTCTTAATGGTATTGTGTGAAGAGCAAACATTTTAAATTTCAGTGAAGTCCAATTAACACTTATTTACTTTAGGGTTCAAGCGTTTTGCATCTTAAGAAACTTTTGTCTACTCTGAGTTCACAAAAATTTTCTCCATGTTTTCTTCTAGACATTTTATAGTTCTAGCTTAAGCATTTAGGTCTATTATTCATTTCATATAAAGTTTTGTGTATGGTATGATATAAAGCCAAGGTTCACTTTTTTATTCCTATGTGAATACCCAGTTGCTCCAGAAACACCAACCCCCAGCTGGCCAAGGCCTGCCTTACTCTCTCGGCTACTATGGATCCCTGAAGATATGGCTAAATTCCCGATTGCTCTAAATCTTGGCTATTCTGTTCTACATCCTTGAAATATAGGGTCACTTCTTCACTCACCATGGTGATCCTGCTGACAACACAATCAGATAATATATCCAGCCACCTTTGTATTCCTCTAAAGGGGACACAGGAATTCTGGACCCCCCCTTATATATCACGGGGGCTGAGGGAGTCTTGGGGTGGTGGTCTGTTGCCGGTCCAGTATCTCTGGGCTTGCAGCATCCATAACATCATGTTCATTCTAGAGAAGTAGGAAACCAGTTGATATTTGTGAATTCATCCTTAGCCTGTCTGGAATTTCTATCAGAGGCTTTATTGTCTCAACATCACCCACAACCTCTAGTTTTGGACATCAGCCCAGAATGGAGAGGGCACTAGATTCCTTCTCTAGCTCCCACCATTTCCCCCTAAGGAGGCTGGAAACCTTTATTATCATATCCTAAATTCTCTCTCCTATGGCTTTTGGTAAAGCTCTTTCGTGATAAACTCAAACTTTGCTCTTAATTTTGAAAAGGAAAATTCTGGATTTTAAAAAAACTCCTTTTTTTCCCCCTCAGAAAGCCTAATATTTAAGATTACTGTCTAATTTGACACTCTAAGGGAAAAACAAATGCTTTGTTCTGGGGAATATTTGTCCATCCCTGTGAGTTAATGAAACCTATTGAACAGGGGTAGAGGAGAGCTATTGGGCAACTTGATTTTGGAGCTGTATAAACCACACTGGTCAAGGATGGCTCTTCTGGAAGTATGGACAATTAGATTCTCTGACCAACCCTCCTGCTGAGTATGGAAAATAACTAAACATGCTGAATAAAATGTAAAAAAAAAACTTAAGTGCATTGATAAGCGCTTTCTAGAAAGTAAGGGATACTCAAAGGCCAAAATACCAGGTGAAATCTGGAACCCAAAGACTTAAAAGCATTAAAGTTTTAGGCTTTTGCCTTGAGGGGG
This sequence comes from Cheirogaleus medius, assembly GCA_008086735.1. Taxonomy (NCBI): domain Eukaryota; kingdom Metazoa; phylum Chordata; class Mammalia; order Primates; family Cheirogaleidae; genus Cheirogaleus; species Cheirogaleus medius. The sequence goes on from VBSM01003204.1 coordinate 27,486,333, forward strand.
TTTGCCAGGCTGGGTAAGCACCTTGCTGGCTTCCTGGTGCCCTAGCTTGGCACGTGGTTGGAGATTTCTGAGAGGAAGTCTTCCCACCCTGCCTCTTCCTTCAGGCCCTCTGCCCTGGTCCAGAGTCTTCCAAGGCCTTGCTCCTCAAAGTGTGGCTGGCAGAGTAGCAGCATGGGCATAGCCCGGGAACTTGTTAGAATGTAGAATCTCGGACCCCACCTCAGACTCAGTGATCTGAATCTGCATTTTCACAAGACCCTCAGGTGACTCACAAACACATTAAGTCTGGGAAGCACCTATCTCAGGAGCTTGCAGAAATTTCAGTTGGTAGCTTCAGAAATGTCCACCAGATGGCGGGTTTGCAGCAGGCACAGGTAACTAGAACCACCATCAGCCACCCAAATCCCCTTCTAATCGTCCTGTAAGTGGCATTAGAAGTTTGGAGCAATTGTTCATGAACTGTGGAGAAAATGAATGGGGGAGAGAGCCCCAAGGAGACCCCTTATCAGAGAGTGGCAGATTGTGGATGTGAGCCACGAATTCCTCCTTTCCGGGCATTCCCCAGTTGTTTTCATGTGAATTGTCTAGTGGGAGGGATGGGTTATACCCTTTCATTTCACAGACAAGAAATCAAGGCTCAGAGAGGGAGAGAAACTTAGCCAAGTGTTCAGCAGTGGCAGAGAATGGCATGGCCATTCTCAGCTGCAGGGTTGAGATGGGATATGACACACTGGGAGCGGGTTTGAATCTCAGGACAAAAACTCAGATGTACAAAAATTATTCATTTATTTATTTTCCTTAATCAAATTGTCAGACACCCAGTCCCATCTGACCAGGCCGATGGGAGTCTTCTGTCGCAGTTGGTAAGGAGCATCCGACCCTCCCAGGGGTTTCCAGTGATAGGAAGCCTTACCCAGAGCCCAGAAAGTGGTGGGCATTTGTCAGCTGTCCTCCCAGGATCCATTGCCCCCTTGCCCCATTCTTAACAGCTCCAGATTTTCCTTTACACAGCATCCACAGGGTTTAGGTGAGACTGACCTTGTCTTCAGTTTCAGAGGAGGGCCCTCCTGGTTTAAGTCAGTCTTTTTTTTTAAGACAGAGTCTTGCTCTGTTGCCTGGGTCAGAGTGCCATGGCGTCATCATAGCTCACTGAAACCTCAAACTCCTGGGCTCAAGCAATCCTCCTACCTCAGCTTCCCAAGTAGCTGGGACTACAGGCATGCACCATTATGCCAAGCTTATTTTTTTGTAGAGATAATGTCTCATTCTTGCCCAGGCCAGTCTTGAACTCTGGCCTCAAGCCATCCTCCGCCTCGGCCTCCCAGGGTGCTAGGTAAGTCACTCTTCATCATCTCATCCCACCCACCACTGTGCTTGGTCTGTGGTTTGCCTCAGTCCAATCAGAGCAAATCTTAGGACACGTGTTTTTTCTTTGGCTGTGGGAACAATGGTTTCCATCCAGGGCTTGCTGCATTAGTCCTCTGACCATGAGAAGAGTCAGCCTGTGAATAAAGCTAACATCTGGAAAAACAGAGTCAGACGAATCTTAGAGCAAAGAAACCAGAGCCTGTTTCACCATGCCTGAGGCTGGCCCTACTTTTGAATAAATCCACATTATGTTTGAGTAGAGTAGACATTGAGTAGAGTTTTATCTTCTGAGAAACTGAAAGTCTCCTGCTACATGCAGCATCCAACCACCACGCTGTCAAGGCTGCTGCTGACCCCCAAATGTCCAAAGCCGCAGGCTGACAGCCTATGATCTCTGTGCCCGGGCCAGTGGGGAGCAACTCTTACCAATGACCTGTGATAGATGCGGAGTTGAGGATTATTCTAACTCTTTGCTTTCCCCAGAATAATTTTTGGATTTCTTTATAGTCTGGGCACATCCATGGGAGTGTCTGGTAGGTGTTAATGCTGTGAGGCATGCCAGTTGTTGTGGGGAGGAAAAGACTGAGGGCTGCTGCCTCCCACACACAGAGTCCTGTACCACTGCATGGTTGGAGCTGGGGTGGGAGAGAAGGTGCAGACATTTCTCTGTGTTTCCTTGCACACCAGTCCCACTATTTGAGGTAAGTCCCCTCTCTTCCTGGTGCTAAGACTTAAGAAGAATTCCAGCCATGGTGCTATTAGCAGATACACTGTGATGGCATGGATGATGTTTTTCATGCTATTCTTACCAAACACAGGCCTCTGGGATAATACCAAAGTGTGCACAGTATTCAGCAGTTCTGTGTAGGGCCACACAGTACACTCCAAGAATCTAGTGCCACTAAAACCTGGTTCTGTGGTTGTCTCCTAATTTTGCACCCATCGATGACTCTTCACAGCTTCTGGTGGCAGAGGATGTAAGATTTTGCAAACATAAGTTAGCTATGATATGATGTCACTGAGGTTGTACACAAAGCCACCAACTAGCCAGCATCTCCAGAAATGTGAAGACTCTTTACTTCTACGTTCTTAGATAGTCACTTATATTACCTATGGAACAATGGGGGGAAAATCAATTTACATTTTAGTTCCGGTTCTGTGGTCTAGGCCATGGACCTTGGAAAATCCCTCCTCTACTCTGAGTTACCATTTTCTAATGAGTACAATGAGGAGCTTGGAGATCCTGTGTTCTGGCAATCTTGGATTCTGTGACAGTCATTAACTCAGGTGTTTCTGAAACACCAGGTGCCCCACAGCAGCCTTCACATCCTTGTTCCTCAGACTGTAGATGATAGGGTTCAGCATGGGGGTCACCACCCCATAGAAGAGGGAGATGAGCTTGTCTGCAAGGTCCTGCTTGTCTGCCCCCAGAGGGTCCTTAGACTTGGGCTTCCCATACATGAAGAGGATGGTCCCATAAAAGACGACCACGACGGTGAGGTGGGCAGAGCAAGTGGAGAAGGCCTTTTTCCTCCCCTCAGCCGAGGGGATCCTCAGGATGGTGGCAATGATGAAGACATAGGAGACAGAGATGAACAGGACTGGGATTGCAAGGAAGATCATGTTGGCCACAACCATGCTGATCACATTGATGGAGATGTCGGCACAGGCCAACTTCAGGACAGCCAGGATCTCACAGGTGAAGTGGTTGATGACATTGTCCCCACAGAAGGGCAGCCGCATTGCCTGGGATGTCTGTACTACAGAGTTAGTGATCCCAGCTGCCCAGGAGCCAGCAGCCATGGGCACGTAGGCAGCCTTACTCATGACCACGGGGTATCGTAGGGGGTTGCAAATGGCCACATAGCGATCAAATGCCATCATGCTCAGGAGCACGCACTCTGTGGCCCCCATGGCAAAGGAGAGGAACATCTGTACTGCACAGGCTGAGAAAGAGATGGTTTTCCTGGGGGTCAGGAAGCTGTCAAGGATGAGGGGGACTGAGGAGCTTGTGTAGCAGATGTCCAGGAAGGAGAGGTTCCCCAGGAAGAAGTACATGGGTGTGTGCAGGCGTGAGTCGAGGATGGTCACCAGGATGAGGACCCCATTGCCCAGCAGGATCACCAGGTACATCAGCAGGATGAGCACAAAGAATGTCTTCTCCAGCTTTGGATGGGCTGAAAGTCCTAGGAGAATAAACCCCATCACCGGGGAGGTCTCATTGGATCTATCCATGGTGCATCTGCTTTGTCACCAGCAGGAATTCAAAAGGTCAACCTCAGCATTCTCTTACTCCAAAAGTGCCTGGGAAGCCAGGCAAAAATCCTTGTTCTGCTGAGCAGCTAGAGAATAGCCCTGACAATCTGTTCATCTCTATGGGATTCTAGAAACAATGTAGTAGAGATCGATATTTAACTTCTGCTTCCAGTAAGAACAAACAGATTAATTTGGATTAACTCTCTTGCAAATGGCAATTAGAAAAACTGGACAAAATATAAAAAACATCTGTGTAAAGTATTGGAGGTAATAAGACAATGAGGAATCATAAGGTTATGATTTAGGGGTAAACAAGGACCCAGAGAAATGAGTTCAGCACTTTAGGTTGTATTTCAATTGGAGCATTTGCAGCTGCTGGATAGGGCCACTGAGAGACAGAGGAGCACTACCAACAGCTTCATGGAGATGGGGAATAGGTTTTGAAGTACAAGACCCACATTGAAGGGCCCCTAATTTTATCCCATTGGGATGGGATTTCAAAGGGCAGAAACACAGGAGAAGGGCAAATCAGAAGGAAACAGGTGCTGTAGTTCAGCTTCAAATCTTCTCAAGTCCTGGAATTTGATTGAGGTAGTCCCAGATTTGGGGTGCTTGCAAGTACCTAACAGAAGCAAACACAAATCCACTCTGAAGGAAAGTAATGTCACTCTAGTCTCCAAATCATTTCTACAAATAATTTGCAAACACAATATATGGCACACATTTAAGAAGAATAAGGTAAACAAGGAGACAAGATGACATAATGAAAACCAACAGAGAAAAGCAACAACAGAATGTAAAGCTTCCCTTTCCTTGGGGCAGGTGGGAGCCAAGAAGACAGCTCTGGCAACACCTTCTGGGAGAATCAGCCCAGGCCACCTTGACACCAACAATGCCAAAGTTTTAACATCTTGTTGATCCTTTTGTACATTTGGGGGAGAGTGCACCATGACCGAGTTGAGTGAGCGTCTGACTGAATCTCCCTTCTTCTCCTCACTCCCCATTGCCTGCACCAGAGGCACTGACTTGTTCCTGAGACTGTTCACAGAGCCCTAGGCCTGCTGTCAACTCTTCTTACTGGAAGGTTAAATTTCTCCTGACAAAGATTCTTTAATTTTTTGAATTTTATTTAGGTTCTGGAACCTTCTCTCAGGCTCATCTGTGCACTTCCTAGTAATAGTACAATTCAGTTTTAGTAAAGAACCCTGCTAAGTCAGTTTAGCATGAAACCCCCAGCCTCAATACCTGATCACCCTCAATATCTGATCAGGTTCCTCATCCTCCACCACACCCCAGATGATGTCTAATCACCCTGGCCTGTCTTCAGTAAGAATCCTGTTAGGTTGGTTTAGCCATAATCTCCCTTACCCCTGTTTTTCCTCTTTGTAATTTTCTATCCACTGACCCCAACCCTGCTCCTTGGCTGTAAGTTCCTACTTGCCCATGTTGTATTTGGAATTGAGCCCAATCACTCTTCCCCACTACAAAATCCCACTGTACCTATTGAGCCAGTGCCATGAGTGCCTGAGTAAAGTCTGCTTTACCATGCTTTAACAAGTACCATTGAATATTTTTTTTCTTTAACACTCCTCAGACTTCTAAGTGTTCCCCAAACTGGGATTTATTCTGGGCCAGTAAAAAACTTGTAAGGCAACTTTGAGGGTATTGGGTATTTGGTTTTATTTGCACTGTATCTAAAATACTTATGAACCTCCCAGATAGCCATCTCTCCAAGAGCTCTCAGTAATCCACCCCCTTCCTCAGTTGTTGCAGGGCACTTTGCCTAGTGAGCTCTTAGACACTGCTATGTTGGTGCTTAGCACATTACAGCTGTGACCAAGTCTGTGTCATAATAATTCAATTCAGGTTAACAGACATTTATTGGGCATCTGCTTTGGGCCAGACATAATTCTTTTTTTTTAATTAATTAATTAATTATTTTATTTCAGTATATTATGGGGGTACAAATATTATGGTTATGTATATTGCCCATACCCCCCTTCTCCCTCGAAGCAGAGCTTCAAGCATGACCATCCCCCAAACATTGCACATCTCACTCATTATGTTTGTATATACCCATCTTGATGCTGGGGACATAACAATGAAAGGCATAGTCCCTGACCTCAAAGAGCTCAAAATCTAGTAGAGAAACAGTCATGCAAACAAATAATTACATCATCAACCACAACAATTATTCTAATTATTCTAAAGGGCAATAGGCTTTAGGGTCTATTTAGCAATTTGCTCCCTTTCTAACATAGAGAGTCCCTTACTGCATTCCTGATAGTCCCAGAGACTAGGTTTGACTATCTGAGTGATGTGGGCTCTTTACCTCCCAGCGAGGCTCCCTTCATTTCAGAGTAATTACCCTTGATACTGAGCTGAAATCTTACTCCTTGCAACTTCAACCTTGCCCTGTCTTCTGAAGCCCCCAAAGGCAGTTAATCTCTCTTCCACACAACAGCTCTCTAAATATCTGGAAATAGCATGACTTCACCATGAAAATAAATAAGAACCTATTTCCCCTTTTCTCCTACGACCTTAACAAAATAGATATATCTCTCAGAGGCAAATGTATCATCCAGGAATTGATTACAAAAGGTGAAACTGAGAATGGTCCCCAGGCTTGAAGATGGCTGGGGTGTCTGAGACTCACTGCAACTGTGATGTGTGTGCTGGGACAGTACACCGGTCCCCAGCTGGGGTTGTCATTCTATGCTGGCCAGCCAACTTTACCCTCCAAGAACCTGGATCACATGAAGAAATATTCCCTGTATATCATCATCACCAGACCCAGACATGTGCTCATTGCTATTGTTGGATTTTGTACTCTAATTATGAAATGAGAAAGAGCCCAACAGTTTTATTCAAGAAAGGACAACTGAGTGTGGGAAGAAGACTATTAGCTGTGTGGTCCCTGGCAAGCCCTCTTTACATCTCTACAATGATGAGGTAAAGCTAGATGATCTTAGACACTCTTGCAGTTTGTTGGGTCTATTTGATTCTGTGAGAATATTATACCAATAAAAGTGCTTTATCGCTCCCCTTCTCAAGCCCCATTCCATTACAATCAAGTCTGATGATAGAAATGTAGCTGTGCTAACGAAAATTTTGGTATTCCTTTAATCAAAACTTGCACTTACCTTCATCACAAACATGGTGAGCAAGAATGATCAGTTTCCTAAGGGATGGAAAGAGGCTACATGTCTGAAGCGTGGAGGGGAGAGCTCAGAACGCGTGACAGGTGAAGGGTCCTCTCCCCTCCACCTGCCTTATGCGCTTGAGGCACAATATCCAAAGGACTGGCCATCACCTTTAGAAGATAATTTAAATTCCAGTTTGTTCTTTGGGACCATTTTAGTCCCTGAAGTCATTTAAAGTTTGGGAAGTAAGTTGTACTCAGTGTAGAAACTTTGTATACTACTGGGATAACATCCCCAGGATCCAATTATACTGGAGGCACTGGAGGACATTTGCATTCTGCTTCTTCTCCCCTGCTCTTCTCCTCCCTCTTTTCCTTCCTTCCTTCCTCCCTCCTTTCTCTCGGAACATTATAATCCCATTAACAGAGTCCAACAGCCCACAGATCAGTGATTACATGATTCATTGAAATCCCCAAGTTTCTTGTTTGTGCTGTGGCCAAGACCCATCACACACAGTCTGTGCTTATGCTGTGTTTTGGGGAGTCTGGGTGAAAGGCTTATACCCTCCCTCTAAATTTTCATCTTGTTGGATTAAGCGCCTTAAAGCAACCTGCTGTGTTGTGCCTCAACCTCACTAAGCATCCAACTAAGTCACTGTACTTTCAGCTTCCTATCATCTGTGCGTGTGCTCTGAGATCTAATGGGAGTCACTGACAGAATGTGACTCAGGACAGGTCCAGAGAATGGGCACATCCCTTTATTCAGCAGTTATTGAGTGTATACTTCATAAAAGACAAAATGTACAGAGTAACCTATTATCTGCCTCCTGGGAGTGCAAGAGAGGCAAGAGGCAAGTGGCAAGAGAGGCACATGAAAAAATACAGTTGACCCTTAAACAGCACAGAGGTGGGGGCGCCAACCCCCATGCAGTCGAAAATTCATGTATAACTTTGGACTCTCCCAGAACTTAACTACTAATAGCCTACTGTTGACTGGAAGCCTTAGTGATAACATAAACAGTCAATTAACACATATTTTGTATGTATATGTATCATATACTGTATTCTTACAATAAAGTAAGCTAGAGAAAAAAATGTTATTAAGAAAATCATAAGGAAGAGAAAAATATATTTACTATTCATTAAGTGAAAGTGGATCATCATAAAGGTCTTCGTCCTTGTTGTCTTCATGTTGCGTAGGCTGAGAAGGAGGGCTTGCTGTCTCAGGGACGGTGGAGGCAGAAGAGGTGGAAGGGGAGGCAGGAGAAGAAGGCTCAATTGGTGAAACTTTATGGAAATACATTATTATTTCTCAAAAAATGTTTCTATAGGATACCAATCCTTCTTCCACCATTTTCTTTAGTTTCAATGTCCATATCATATTAATAGAAGGGTCCATGTCATAAAAGAAGTCAAAAGCAGTCTTGAATGATCGGAACCCTTCTGCGAGATAGCCTAATGTCAATTCGTTTTCTGGCCTTGCTTATTCTATGTCTTCATCTTCATCGTGTGTCACTGGTTTGGAAGCACTCATCTCCACCAAGTCGTCTTCTGTTAATTCCTCTGATTCTTCCTTCTCCAAGATCCATATCTTGAAACCCTTCACCCACTACCTTTTTGCCATATCCACAATGTCTTTCCTGATTTCCTTGACTGGCTCTGTTGTAAATCCTATGAAGTCATGCACAACATCTGGACACAGTTTTCTCCAGCAGGAATTTATTATTTAAGGCTTGATGGCTTTCACGGCTTTTTCCATAACAATGATGGCATCTTCAATGGTATCATCCTTCCAGACTTTCATGATGTTCTCTCTATTAGGGTTCTCTTTCATAATGTTGACAATTCTTTCCATAGAGAACCGTGTGTAATGAGCCTTAAAGGACCTTATGACCCCCTGATCTAGAGACTGGATTAGAGACATGTATTTGGGGGCAAGTAGACTACTTTGATGCTTTTGGTGTTGAACTCGTGGGGTTCTAGGTGGCCAGGGGCATTGTCCAATATCAAAAGAACTTTAAAAGGCAGTTCCTTACTGTCAAGGTACTTTCTGACTTCAGGGACAAAGCATTGGATGGAACCAATCCAGAAAAATGATTCTCATTGTCTAGGCCTTCTTGTACAAACAAGACTGGCATTTGGTGTTTATCTTTTCCCTTTAAGGCTCAGGGGCTAGCAGCTTCATAGGTAAGTGCCGTCTTCATCATACAGCTGACTGCATTTGCACAGAACAGTAGAGTTAGCCTATCCCTTCCTGTCTTAAACCCTGGTGCTTGTGTCTCTTCCTTACCGATAAATGTCCTTTGTAGTATTTTCTCCAGAATAAGGCACTTTCGTATGCGTTAAAAACCTGTTCAGGCAGCTATCCTTTCTCTTCCATGGTTTTCTTAATGGCATCTGGGAACTCATCTGCTGCCTGTTGGTGGGCAGAAGCTGCTTCTCCTATTATCTTGACATTTTTAAAGCCAAATGTCTTTCTAAAATTATTAAGTCATCTTTTGCTGGCATTAAATTCTCCAGCTTTAGACGCTTTGCTTTCCTTTTGCTTTAAATTGTCATATAAGTGACTTTTTCTTGACTCACATTCGAATCTGTAGGTATGCCTTCCTTACAGCAACACTGTACCCACATAAAAGCTACATTTTCAATATGAGATAAAAAGATATTTTGCAAAAAGTGTAAGGTTTTCACCCCTGCTGGCATAGCTACAGCAACAGCTTCACAAATTTCCTTTCCTTTTCCCACAGTGGTCCTTGTGCTGGATTCATTTATCTTGAAATGGTGGGCAACATTAGCTGCAGACCTCAATCTATGGTACATATCAAGCAATTCGACAGTTTTCTTGTAACGTCATGAATTTTCTCTGCTTCTTGGGAGCACTTCCAGTATCACTAGTGGCACCTTGCATGGTTCCCATGGTGTTATTCAAGGTTTATGATATTGCACGTGATGATTAAACGTGATGAAAAATACAAGAGAACTGTGAAAGATCATTTTTACTGTGATGCTCAATTTACTGGAGCTACAAATTGTTTGTATGGAGATGATTAGCATCACAGGATGTTTTAAGCAGATACTCACAAGCCAAACGGAAGAGCTGCATAGGGCAAGGTCTAGGTGGAGGGCTGTGGAGTTTCCATGCCCTCTCTGGGCGCATCACTCTCCCTGTATCTCTGTGTGTTCTCTGAACCCCTTTGGTTTTGGGCTTTTCATAGTGTTCTCATTATGTAGGCCTGATTGATTAAATCATTGGCCATTGGTGACTGAACTCAATCTCTAGCCCTCTCCCCTCCCTGGAGGTCAGGGGGTGGGGCTGAATATTCCAACCCTCTGATCATGTGGTTGGTTCCTCTAGTAACCAGACCCCATCCTGACGCTGTCTAGGGCCTCATCAGGAGTCACTTCATTAGTATAAATTCAGGTATTGAAAAGGGCTTATTATGAATAGCAAAAGACACTCCTCTCACCCCATCACTAAAGAAATTATAAGTGTTTTTAGGAGCTCTGTGCCAGGAACTGGCCACCAGACCAAGTGTGTGTGTGTGTGTGCACGCGCGTGTGTGTATGTACACACACACACTTTATTATGTCACAGTATCCCACCCTCATACCTACCTCATAGGGTTGTTGGGAACATTAGATAAGACAAGAATTGGGAAACAGTTATAAATAAATGGTAATTCTTATTAATATTAATGCCTCACCATTATCTCAAATACAACGAATCCAATTGGCTGCAAACTCTTCAGTCATAGAAACTATTTCTTAGTCATATCTTTATTTCCAATAATCAGCCTGGAGCTGGGCACAATGCACGCACAGGAATTGTGTCCTGAAATGTCAGAGACAACCCCGGAGCCACCCCACCCGCCCCAGCTCTGACACGCTCCGTCTGTGCTTTCTCCACGCCTCTCTTCCAGTTCTCCAGATTTGGTGTGAAAGGGAGGAAAACTATCTTTTCCTTCTACTCATCTTAGGTTCATTGGCTGGGGCCCCTGTAAGGAAAGACAGATTAATAACAGAAAAGCATACACATTTATTCAACATAAGTTTCATATGACATAGAAGACTTCGTAAGGAAGTGTGGACTCGAGAAACAGTTAAACCTGGGTGTTTTTTGTAGCAGGTTTGAGTGGAAAGTAGTGGAGAGGTACGACGGGCAGAAAAGAGTGAGCTGAGTCTTGTGAAGGGGGCGTGGACACACACCCAGGCCTGTTTGCTCACATTTGGTAGGCCTCCCTATGTCTTGGGAGATAAGGGTGCTCCTTTGCTCTGGGTGTAGAGAGGGCCCCTCTCACAGGAGGTCTTGTGACTTGCCTCAGGGGAAGGTCAGAAAATCTTTCCTAGGGTTTTTTATTTTATTTTTTATCTCATTATATTATGGGAGTGCAAATGTTTAGGTTACGTGTGTTGCCTTCTTCCCCCTTCCCCCCAGGAGTCAGAGCTTCAAGCATGTCCATCCCCCAGACGGTGAGCATCACACTCATTATGTATGTATATACCCATCCCCTCCTCCCCCCTCCCATCTGCCCGACGCCCCACAAATGCCTAGGGTAAATTCCTAGGGTTTATGACCTGTTTCAGGGGAGAAGGATGGCAAAGATCAGAGAGACCTACCTGCACACACTGTTTCTCAAATTCCTTTAGCTTACAATATTCAATCTGCCAAGGTGCCATATTTTGAGGTTGTGTGTCCTGAACCTATTGAGTATCTCAGCCATTATTGATTCTTCTCTCTCCTACATCTCCTACCCCAGATCTATCTCTAAATCTTACAGTTTTTTCCTCCTAAATGTTTCCCAGGGCCACTCTCTTCTCCATCCCTGTTATTTTCACCCTGGGCTAGCCTGTCCCCTCTACACTACACTCCTCCTGTGCCCAGCCTCCAGGACAGCTTGTGGCATTCTCAGTCATACAGGTAGCTCCACTCCGCTGGGCATTCCTTGAAGATAAAGACCCATTTCTGATCATCATGTCCTCTATCCGGCCTAACTCTTTGGCACCTGGCACAAGGCCTGGCACATGTGACATGTTGGTAGCATAGAGATTATTTGGAGTGGTGGGGATGGGCAGGCTGGTAGCAGAGAAAGAGAGAGAGAGAGAAAGAGCTGTGTCACTGGGTGGAGGGGAGGAGATGCCTGGGTAGCCGGGGAATCTGTGTGACCCAAAGTTCCCAGGAATCACAATATTGGATCACAATATTCCTGAGGAATAGTTGAAGAGGAGGTCCAGCTTTTCTTCCCTTCCAGACTCTTTCGGGGCCAGTGATAGAGCCATGCTGAACCAATCATTGTGATCAAAGCCAAGGAGAACTCTAAGTACCTGGCACCAGCAAACTTTCTGAGCTGAGGTTTCCTTGTGCTGAGAGGGGAGCTTTGGGTAGATTTGTGCAACATTGCCTAATTGGGTCTGTGGGGTGAAGTCTAAACTCTGAGCCTCTCATCAAACTTTAAATTGCTTCTGGGATAGGACCTGGCCCCAAAGCAACCCTGTCCTAAATTCCAGAGAGAGTCTTTATGGGACCCTCTGGAGAGCACTGCAAGCACAGAGAAGGGAGGGTCATGGGCCCGGTGGCTGGGCATGGCTTGCCAGCCTGCTCTGGGGTGCACGCTCTTCCAGGCCGGGGCTCCTGGCTAAGCCTCAGACTTGAGAGCCAGCCTTTGTTTCCTTGTCTCTCTGAGCCCCAAGGCCAGGCCAGGGCTTCTTCTGGGGCTGTGGCTGCACTCTGGTCCCCTCTATGCACTCAGGATCATTTTGAGACTCCAGGAAGTGAGACATCAGTTAAAGAGTATATGTCCATGTTATAAGTGTGCACCTATGTGTTGCCAGGGCAGCTCTGAGAGATAAGGACTCTTATAAGCTGCTTGGTTATGGTTGGGTAGCACCCAGAAGGGCAGGTGACACCAAGACAGCCACTTGTTCTGACCTCAGTAAACTGGCAGCCTCCCCTCTTCACGGGCCTGCCTTCCTGCGAGCAATTGATCCGTCCTAGACTGGACCCCAAACTGGGTAAGTGCAGGGTGATCTCTGTGGCCAACTCTTCACCAGTTGGGAGCAAAGGAAAGAGGTTGTGTGCAAAGAAGTCTGGGGGGATAGAATCGGGTGGGGCAACAAGGCAAACTGTTCCCAAAGTTCTGAAGGCTACAAGTGTGCCAAAGGAACAGGCATGTTTTGCAAGACCCCATAAGGCAGACTTAGGACTAGCTGAGGAAGAGAGAAGTTAGGAAAAGGCAGATTTCAGGTCCCTGAAAAACTCTGACAACCTGGACGTTCTGACAACAACATTGCCATGAGCCCCTCATTGTCCAAAATGTTTACACATAGGTTGAGAAATCACTCATTGAAGAGGGGACTCTGTGACAGGGGGCTTAGAGGTGGGGACTGGATGGTTTAATATCTGAAGCTTCTACCAAGCTCAGATTCTGTGCTCCCTGATACTAAAAGGAGCTTTTCTCTAAAAATAGTTCCTCGTTCCCTAATTCCTGATATCCTGAGATAACCTTTTTTGGACATTAGGAAATTAGGAAAAAACCACCCCTTCTTCAGGGGCATGTGCTATCACAAATCTCTCTCCTAACCTTAGTTTCTCCTCCTTTGACCTGAGAGGGATTGAAATAGATCAGTGATTCCCAAGACTGATACATCCAGAATGCATGGGGAACACTTATTTAAAAAGCAAAAGAAACAAAACAAAAACAGATTACCAAGACAATCTGCAAAGATAGGACCCAGAAATTAGTACTCTTAACCAGCATTTCCATAGTTATTAGGCAGCCAGCTCCATGACATTTGGGCACACTGCAGCAGGGCCTGGTGACATCTGGTGTTCTGAATCTCTTTGGCAATAAAATTGTGATGAACTATGGTGTGGATCTCGGTATTCTGGGAGGTTGAGTAGGTTTGCGTGTGAACACGTCTGCAAACCTCCAAATGGCATCAATGGGATGGCATCTCTCATTGAATGTGATGTGAGTGTGACTCAAGGCCCCACCAAACCCAGGCTGGGGATGTGAATTTTGAGTGGGCTCCAACAATCAGGTAAGATTCTCTTTTTCCAACCTAGTCCCAGAATAGCAAAGATGCAGGCACATCGAGTGTGGTTACAGGAGGAAACACATGAGTCCTTCTCTCCAGATCAGATTTCTGGAGACTTTGGTGGGGACTCTATGCCATAGACTCCAGAAATTCAATTTGGTCAGATTATTCAGGGAAGAAGGTCAATGAACTGATTTATACTAACTAAACTCACAAAAGACTGAAGAGTAAACCAGACACTGAGTGAGAAATAAAGTACTGGGGAGATAAGAAACTCTATGTTTTCAAGCCACCACAGTCTCTCCCTGAAAGACTGTCTATATGAGAAGTCAAATTATTACAGAAACTTGCTGGCTGAGGAGGAGCCAGACCCAGAAGAATGGGCCATGTGACCTCAATGGCCAGGGTCACTGAGCTGTGATAGCCCAAGGTCTCCAATTATCATATATGGCAGAGACAGAGTTACTCAGAGGCTCCTGCTTCCCTACAAAGTGCTAGAGACAGCTTATGAACACATACAACATTGCGTTAGGTATATTAATATCATTTAGACAGAATTGTTCATTTTATTTATTCTAAGTTTCATTAGATTTCCAAGGTCTCCTCTTCCAAGGCCTGCTGGATTTTAGATAACTTGGTTTTATAGTTGAATCCCAGAGGGTAAGTTTATTTACAATTTTAGAGACATCATACTGTGATCCCCATCTATTGACACAAGCAAGCCATCAAACAGCAAATGTGTATCTTTTGCTTTCAGTGTTCCCAGGGATGAAAGAGAGTTTGAAATGGGAGCATCCAACCAGTCCACTGTGACAGAATTTGTCTTGCTGGGCCTCTCTGCCCATCCAAAACTAGAGAAAACATTCTTTGTGCTCATCCTGCTGATGTACCTGGTGATCCTGCTGGGCAATGGGGTCCTCATCCTGGTGACTGTGTCTGACCCCCGCCTGCACACGCCCATGTACTTCTTCCTGGGGAACCTCTCCTTCCTGGACATCTGCTACACAACCTCCTCAGTCCCTCTGGTCCTGGATGGCTTCCTCACTCCCAGGAAAACCATCTCCTTCTCAGGCTGTGCTGTGCAGATGTTCCTCTCCTTTGCCATGGGGGCCACAGAGTGTGTGCTCCTGGGCATGATGGCCTTTGATCGCTACGTGGCCATCTGCAACCCCCTTAGGTACCCTGTGGTCATGAGCAAGGCTGCCTATGTGCCCATGGCTGCTGGCTCCTGGGTGGCTGGTGGAGCCAACTCCTTGGTGCAGATCTCTCTTGCAGTACAGCTACCCTTCTGTGGGGACAACGTCATCAACCATTTCATCTGTGAGATCCTGGCAGTTCTAAAGTTGGCCTGTGCTGACATCTCCATCAATGTGATCAGCATGGGGGTGGCCAATGTGATCTTCCTGGGGGTCCCAGTTCTGTTCATTTTTGTCTCCTATATCTTCATACTCACCACTATCTTAAAGATCCCCTCGGCTGAGGGGAGGAAAAAGGCCTTCTCCACCTGCTCTGCTCATCTTACAGTGGTGATCATCTTCTACGGGACCATCCTCTTTATGTACGGGAAGCCCAAATCCAAGGACCCACTGGGCGCAGACAAGCAGGACCTTTCAGACAAACTCATCTCCCTCTTCTATGGACTTCTGACCCCCATGCTGAACCCCATCATCTACAGCCTGAGGAACAAGGATGTTAAGACTGCCACAAGGAGCCTGGTGGCTCAGAAGTGCTTCGCCTGGTGATGGGATACATCCCATGATCCACACACTCTGACAACTCTCACTTGAGACTCTCAGTGCAAAGCAATGCTAGGTGAGGGGCAAGTTGAGTTTAGAGACACGCTACTCACAGTGTGGTCCATGGACCAGCACTGTCAGCATCACCTGGGGACTTATTAGACATACAGACTCTTGGGGCCCATTGCAGATCTACTGAATTGAAACTTGTATTTTACCAAGGTCCTCAAGGTGATTTTCATGCATGTCAAACTTTGAGAAGTATTGGTTGAGAGTGAATGTTGTGTTGTGCTGTCCGGATTCCTGCCCCCACCTTACCTAGGGCTGAAGCACTCACAACCCCAGCTGCTGGGAGTGTGGTGGCTGACAGTATTCAGCAGAGTCTCTCTGCAGGGTTGCCCTTGACTAAAGAGAGCTACCTCACCCAAAGTCACATTCCCTTCTTAGGAGCAGCCCATATCCAATGATGAGTCAATGTCAGCATAAAGGCCCAGTCCTCCTTGCCTCAGTTGGAGATATCTCTAAAGGACCATGCCAGTTTGAGAGCTTCCCTGTGGCAGTTCAAGTTCTCCCTCTGTCTAGTTCTGCTTCCTTCACCTGCCCCCGACCTCAACAGGTGTTGCTCTTAAGAGCACTTACCAGTAAACCTTCCACACGAAAATCTCCCCCACTTCCAGGGAACCCAAGCTGCAGCAGAGAACAACAGTGTCCTTCTCCAGTGTTTCCTGTCCTCCCAGGGACAGTAACTCATTGAATTCCTTTGGAGGATTCCAAGTTAATACATCTCAAAGGAGGTGTGTGACTGACTTGACTTAGGGCAGTTTCCTAGTCCTGGCCTGTTAAAGCTAGTGGGGGCTTTGGAGCAGTGGTATCTATTTAGGAAATTACCTCCCTTTTGTACCATATAGTTGAAGTACAGGAAGGAGCATTTCTTAAAAGAAGCACATATTTCAAAATGCAAGAGAATACTTGGAGAGAAGAAAACATATGTTAATTACATGTTTTAGACATAATGTCACTTACTCTACTTATATTTATATGTATGGTCACTTGCAACAATGGCACCAAATCCCTCCCTGTATCCACACCACCCAGTCATGGAACTCTGCACTGCCCTCCCATTCTAACTCTGGCTCAGCAAAGAGCCTTGCTTTGGGCCAATGGGATGTTGGTGAGTGTGACCCAGTCGGAATCCATGTTGATGGCTGCCAGGGGCTGGGGGTAAGGAGGAATGGGGAGAAACTGCTTAGGGGGTATGGAGTTTTATTTTGAAATGATGGAAATGTTTTGGAGCTAGTACATTCAGCATCATAAATGTGTTAAATGCCACTGAATTATTCACTTTAAAATGATGAGTTTTATGTGAATGAAATCTCAATACATTTTTTAAAAAACTTCAAAAAAAATTAAAAATGGGCAAAAGATTTGAATAGACATTTCTCCCAAGAAGATATACAAGTGGCCAAAACCACAAGAAAAGATGCTCAACATCATTAGTCATCAGAAAAATGCAAGTCAGAACCACAATGAGATACCACTGATAGGAGTTTATACTGACAAGTGTGGCTATGATAGAAAAGACAAACAATCACAAGCATTGGCAAGGATGTAAAAAGATTATAATCCTCCTAAACTGCTGGTGGAAATGTGAAATGATGCAGCCACTTTGGAAGACAGTTTAGCAGTTCCTCAAAAGTTAAATGTAGAGTTAACTACATGATCTGACATTCCATATATGTGTATATATTATATATATATATATACCCAAGAGAATTGAAAACACATTTTTACACAAAAATTTGTACACAAATGTTCATAGCAGCATTATTCATAATAGCCAAAAAGTGGAAACAGCCCATTACCACAATCAAATGTCCATGAACTGATGAATAAACAAAATGTGGCATAATGGAATATTATTCAGTAGTATAAAGGCATGAAATACTGATGCATGATGCTGGTAATCATGTTGATAATGATGCAACAACATGGAGGAACCTCAAAAACATCATGCTAAGTGAAAGAAGTCAGAGTCAGGAGACCATTTATTGTATGATTCTATTTACATGAAATGCTCAGAATAGGCAAGTCAATAGACAGTAGATTAGTGGTTGCTGGGGACTGGAGGGAGGGGGTCAAAGGGAACAGCTGCTAATAGGTACAGGGTTTCTTTTTAAGGTATTGAAAATGTTCTGGAATTAGATAGTTGTGATGTTTGCACGACCTTGTGAATATACCAAAAACTACCAATTGTATATTTTGAAAGTGTGAATTTTATGGTATATAAATTATATCTGAACTTTTTAAAGTTCAAAAAATTATAATGAACTTGTTTTTAAAGTTAGATTTATTGGAGTATGATTCATATGCACCCTTGGGGTGTAAAAAAGTCACTGTTTTTAGGTGTACAGTTTGATGAGTTTTGAGAAATGTATAGTAATGTAACCACCACCACGATCAAGATATTTCCTTTACCCAAAATGTTCCCACATACCCCTTTGCAGTCAATTGCCTCTCTTCCCTCATCTACTAGAAATCATTGATCTGAATTCCATCCCTATTAAGTTTTCTCTTTTCCAGAATGCCACATAACTGGAATCATGCAGTATGTAGA
>VBSM01003204.1:27527771-27548080 GCA_008086735.1 Cheirogaleus medius
TTTTTTATATGTTTGCTGGCCATTATTCTGTCTTCTTTTGAAAAGTTTTTGTTCGTATCTTTTGCCCATTTATTGATGGGGTTGTTTGATTTTTTTAAGTTCTAGATAGATTCTTGTTAATGAATGTGTTATGGTCTTTGTTGCTGATCAAATGCATTAAATTATCAGAGTCATCATTTTAAATCTTGTACATTTGGTGTCATGTGGCCCCAAAATAATTTCTGATTTTCTTACTTCTTTTTCTTGGAAAGAAATAAATATTATTGGCTTTCAAAACTGTTTTTTAATCATGTAGCCAGACTGGGACTCCAGACCAGACATCCTGGTCCTATGCAAGGCAAAGAATGTTGAGTGTGAACCTCTGAGTATTTTCTTCAGTTGCCAGAGGAGATACACCATGGAAAGTGCCAACCAGACAGCCTCTGTGACAGAGTTTGTTCTCCTGGGACTCTCTGCCCACCCAAAGCTGGAGAAAACGTTCTTTGTGCTCATCCTGTCAATGTACCTGGTGGTCCTGCTGGGCAACGGGGTCCTCATCCTGGTGACCATCCTTGACTCACGCCTGCACACGCCCATGTACTTCTTCCTGGGGAACCTCTCCTTCTTGGACAACTGCTACACAACCTCCTCAGTCCCCCTCATCCTTGACAGCTTCCTGACCCCCAGGAAAACCATCTCCTTCTCAGCCTGTGCTGTGCAGATGTTCCTCTCCTTTGCCATGGGGGCCACAGAGTGCGTGCTCCTGAGCACGATGGCATTTGATCGCTACGTGGCCATCTGCAACCCCCTTAGGTATCCTGAGGTTATGAGCAAGGCTGCCTACGTGCCCATGGCTGCCGGCTCCTGGGTGGCTGGAAGCATCACTGCCATGGTGCAGACATCCCTAGCAATGCAACTGCCATTCTGTGGGGACAATGTCATCAACCACTTCACCTGTGAGATCCTGGCTGTCCTCAAGTTGGCCTGTGCCAATATCTCTGTCAATGTGATCAGCATGGCAGTGGCAAATGTAATCTTCCTGGGGGTCCCAGTCCTGTTCATTTCTTTTTCCTATGTTTTCATCATTGCCACCATCCTGAGGATCCCCTCAGCTGAGGGGAGGAAAAAGGCCTTCTCCACCTGCTCTGCCCACCTCACGGTTGTGGTCATCTTTTATGGGACCATCCTCTTCATGTACGGGAAGCCCAAGTCTAAGGACCCTCTGGGGGCAGACAAGCAAGACCTTGCTGACAAGCTCATCTCCCTCTTCTATGGGGTGGTGACCCCCATGCTGAACCCCATCATCTACAGTCTGAGGAACAAGGACGTGAAGGCCGCTGTGAGGAACCTGGTATTTCAGAGACGCTTCACCCTATGAGGGTGGAGGGGTCCTGATCGTTCTGTGCTCCCTGACTGTTCCCACCTGAGGGTCCCAGAGAATAAAATGAAGGGCCAGCTCCCTCCAAGGTGACAGAGGTAAACCTCATTCCACCGAATCTCACTACGTAGAAGGGCTCTATGTGAACAAGAAGCACTTAATGCAACTCCACAAAAGTATATTCTTGTTTGTCTAGCCTTGTAGTTCTCATTTTCTGTGGTGGATACTGAACATATTGATGTCAAGAAACAGTAATTCTTCCAATTTTTATTGGTGAACTAATGAAAAGCTCCGGTCTGTAGGTCTTCAATTCAATTGCTCATTGGCTGCTGTCTTGAACATATTTGAATGGATCTTTAGTTTTATGTTACCTTTCAAACACTTTCTGCTCCATATTAAATAACAGTAACATTTTCATTTTTCTCCTCATTGTTTCTTTCTCCTTGTTGTCATATTAATTCTTAATTTTTCTGAATTTTTCTCTCTTCAAGTCTCCATAATTTACCTGTAGTTTTGTCTCTCTCTTTTCCTTACTCAGGGTCCTCTCCAGAAAATCATTCATACTCTTGGAGAAGAGAGGGGAGTGAGGAAAGTGTGGCAAAACTGACACAAGGGGCAAAGGTTCAGGCCTTTTTCCCCCCTTTTTGAAGATGTTATCTATCCCTGGGCTCTGTCCCTACATACCAGTGGCCTCCCATGGCCATCAGAGTAATGGGAAACTGGGATATGTCGAGGAGGAGCAAATGAATTTTATTAACCACCTGACCTGGCCTGACCAAGTATGCAGCCAAGTGGCAGCCACCACTTGTTTTTCCACCTAAGAACCCCTAAAGCCACATAGTAGTCAGGGGGAGGTGGAAGTGATGCCCACCAGAGAATATTTATGAAGCACTCACATAATTGGTAAGGAATTCGATGGCAGCTCCAAACAATGATTCACCCAGAAATCCAGTTAAAAAAATGAGCAGAACTCTTAATCGCATAGAAACAAACTAATAATTAAAATAAACAGACCAGTTAATGCAGGAAGATGGTGAAAATGTTAGATAATTCTCAGTAGTTTCCTCAGTGGAATTCAAGAGGCTTTTGAATCAATAAAACAAGAGCTGTCTGTATTTTTAAAAAAAGAGGCTAGGAGAAAAGATATCTGAGAGATAAGAACATTTTCTTGGGGAAAAATTCCACATTATTGATAAATAAAATTTAATAAAAAGCATTTAAAATAATTCTTTAAAAGGAATTTTAAAATTAAAAATAACTTGAATTGCTCTCCTAGCGTTCAGCAAAAAAAAAAAAAAAAAGACAAAGAGATTGAAATTATTTCAGAAAAGATGAAAGGCATGGAAGACAGACCAGGGGGACGCATTATGAAATTCACAAGGAGAAAGCAGAGCAGATAAAAGGCAAATGATAACTAAAAAGAAAAAAGAAACATTTCACTGAATAGAAGTTTTAGATTTTTCGGTCATAAAGGGTTCATCACCAGGTAAGAGTTGTGGCAAAAGACGTAACTTATATAGATCCAAGGATAAGTTTTGAATTTCACATGTAGCAGGATATTTGTCCCAACTTTTCCATAGAAGAAAACAGATCACCTAACAAGGAATGATGATCTGAGTGCCCTTGGTCTTCTGCACAGCAGCCATTTATGTAGAAGTCACTGGAACAATGTTTACAGAGTTCTGAGGTTAATGGGTTATGAGTCTGAAATTCTACACACAGCTGACCATTGCACAGGGATGAGGGTTAAAAAGACACTTGCTTTCATGTGAAAACAAAGAAAGTACACACTTCTATAATTCCTTTGTGAAAAAGAAATTTGATTTAGGAAATTCTCCCAAAAGAAAAGTTAAAAATAAGTAATCAAAAGAATGAGATAGACATGATGTATAAGATACAGCAGAGAACAATGAACTGCTTTAAGACCCATAAAGTCTAATTAACTCTTGATGCTGAATTTGTAAAGATTCCATTACCCATAGAAAGTAGAAAAATGGTCAAAAATGTGACCTCAGACTTTCAAAGTATGGGTAATTTATTTGTTTTCTATAGTTTTCAGAGGATATGAAAATATGGAGACCTTATCAAATCATTTTATCTTTAATAGCTCCTTGAGGGCAGTAATTTTATGTTTTGTTTATTTTTCTACCCTCCATAGCAATTACAGGCTTGGTACATACTAAAGACTCAATGCGAATTGTTGAGTATTGAGTGAGTATTCTGACACCAAAACCTAACAAGGACTATGCAAAAAAGAAAATAATTGATATAAATGGAAAAAAATATTATTGAATATTAGCTGATGAAAGCCAATGTGTATTAAACAAACAATACGTTTTACCAAGTAACATTTTCTCAGGAATAACAACATGGTATAACATTATAAGAAGTCTTATTTTTAATGTTTTTATAATGTGGAATTTCAAACCTATACAAAAATAGAAAGGACAGATAATGAATCTTAGGTATCCTTTACCTAGATTCAATAATCACCTCATGGCATATCTTGTTCAGCCATACACCCACCCATTTCTCCCACTTCAGAATTATTTTGAAGCAGGTTCTATGCTGTCATAGTATTTCATTCTTAAATAGTTTCGTGTATAGCTATAATAAATGATACTCTTTTGTTGAAACATAATTAAATCACCAATATCACCATTTAAAAAATTTATATAGAAATGTAAAGGAACTTGTATAGCTAAAATAATTTTGTAAAAGAAAAATAAAGGAGAAGATATCACTCTGCCTGTCTTCAAGATTTCTTACATAGCTGCAATAATCTTGTGAAGGGTATACAAGACCATGTAGTATTGGTAGAGGGACAGACACATAGGGCCATAAAACTAGCCACCTAATGCCCACCACCAGTGACCCCGTCCCATCCAGTGGCAGAGCTGACACATGCTGTACCCTACCCCCTAAGGAAATCAGGACCAGCTTACCTGGCACCCACCACTGCCAGCAACTGTAGCCCCTCCAGCTGCAGAACTGCTTACCATTGTATGTGTCTCCTGGGGACTAAGAACCAGCCCACCCAGCACCTGCAGCTTCCAGCAATCCCATCCCTCCACCTGCAGAGAAGCTGTGCACCACACATGTCCCCCAGGAACTAAGGACCAGACTGACTGGTGCCTGCTGACAATACCCTTTCTACAACTGGTGCAGATGCTGTGCCCAGCAAATGCCCCCCAGAACCTGAGAACTGGCCTGTCTGGCAGCCTCTGACTCCAGCAAAGCCATACCATCGCCTTCACAAACACCTATAGTCTAGTCTATGAGGGGCTTTCAGGTACCCCTGGCATTGATTACAGCCAAAGAAATCACATGGAGACTACACTACTGTGTTCACCCAGAACCAAATTCAAAGCACCTAACCAAGTGATACTATAGGACAAATCTGCAGGAAAAATATTCCAAAATATGGAAGCTACTCCACAAAATTGGATGAAAATGACTGTTTCACCAGATGCACAGATATTAATATTGGGGCAAGAAAAACATGAAAAAATAAGGAAACAGGACACTTCCAAAGGAATGCAATAATTCTCCAGTAACAAAACCCAAAGAAACGAAAATCTACAAAATGCCTGAAAAGGAATTCAAAATAATGATTCTTAGGAACCTCAGTGAGATACAAGAGAATATAGACAGATAATTCAAGAAAATCAGGAATTCATGATCACAATGAGAAATTCAACAAAAAGATAGAGATAATACAAAAGAACCAAACAGAAATATTGGAGCTGAAGAATTCAATGAATAAAATAAAAATATAATCAAGAGCTTCAACAACAGAAAAATATTTCTGAACTTGAAGACAGGTGTTTTAAAATAATGCAGTCAGAGCAAAAATAAAAAAGAATTTAAAAGAATGAAGAAAATCTACAAGACTTATGGGAAAGCATTAAATGAATAAATATTCACATTATAGGAATTCCAGAAGGAGAAGAGATGGGAAAATCATAGAAAACTTAATAATAAATGAAAACTTCCCAAGTCTTGGGAGAGATATAGACAGCCAAATCCAAGAAGTTCAAAGATCCTCAAATAGATTGAACCCAAAAAGGTCCTCTTCAGGCACATTATAGTCAAATTGTCAAAAGTCAAAGACAAAGAGAAAAATTTAAAAATAGCAAGAGAAAAGCATCAAGTCACATAAAAGGGACTCCCCATTAGACTAAAAGCAGATTTCTTAGCAGAAGTCTTATGAGCCAGCAGGAGAGAATGGGATAATATAATCAACATGCTGAAAGAAAAAACAACTACCAGCCAAGACTAATATACTCAGCAAAGCCATCCTTTAGGAATGAAGGAGAAATAAAGTCTTTGTAAGACAATCAAAAACTGAGGAAATGCATCACCACTAGACCAGCCTTACAAGAAATACTTAAGGTAGTCCTACATCTAGAAGCAAAAGGACAATAACTACCATCATGAAAACATGCAAAAATATAAAATTCACTGGTAGAGAAGATAGATACGCACATGAGAAAGAAAGGAATCAAACCATATTAACTACAGAAAATCACCAAACCACAAAGATAAACAATGAAAGAAGAAACAAAGTATATGTAAAACAACCAGAAAACAAGACAAGGACAGGAGGAAGTCCTCAGCTATCACTAATAACCTTGAATATAAACTGATTCAATTTCCCATTTAAAGGTGTTGACTGGCTGAATGGATTACAAAAAGAGAGAGAAACTCAACTATATGCCACCTACAAGAAACTCACTTCACCTATAGAGATATACATAGACTGAAAGTGAAGAGATGGAAAAAGGTGTTCCACACAAATGGAAACCAAAACCAAGTAGGAATAGCTATATCTGAATAAAATAGACTTTAAGTCAAAAACAGTAAAAAGAGATAAAGAAGTTCATTATATAATGATAAAGGGACCAATTCAGCAAGAGGATATAACAATTATAAAACAAATTCAATGTGTTTTTAAAATTGAGGTGAAATATGCATATGTAATTTACCATCTTTACCATTTTTAAGTATATGACTCAGTGGTAATACATACATTTATATTCTTTTTTTTACCCTTCATCCCCACCTGCCCCCAACCCTTCCTGGCCTCTTATAATCACTTTTCTACTCTCTACCTTCTGAGATCCACTTTTTTAGCCATAGCCATATTATTTAGCCATAAAAAAGAGTGAGATCCTGTCATTTGCAGCAACATGGATGGAACTGGAGGCCATTATGTTATGTTAAATAAACCAAGCACAGAAAGGCAAATATTCATATTCTCAACTTATATGTGGATTTCAGTGTGTTTTCATAATAAATGTTTTTAGCCAATCAGAAACAAAAGGGAACATTCTTCACAGAAGAAAAGTTTTTTATAAAAAGCCACAGCAAATATACTAAATAGTGAAAATAGCAAAAGCATTTTCTCTGAGATGGGGACAAGATAAAGATGTTTGCTACCGCCACTTTTCACTTAGCATTAAATTGGAGGAACCAGCCAGTGTAGCAAGGCAAGAAAAAAAGCCTCCAGGGATGCGTAGGGCCTGCACCCCATGCACATGTGACATTTCAAACTTTAAATTGCTTGTGGGATTGGCAGGGTCCCTGCTGGAGTAATGAGGAAGTCTGGGACTCTGTGGAGTCCACAGTGCTGCCTGAGGACTCCCTTCAGCTCCTGGGGAAAATCCACCCTTGGGACGGACGTCCAGGCCTCAGACCGGGATGCCAGGTCCTCTACATGAAGAGTCTGTAGCTGGGCTCTCAGCCAGCAGGAATGAAGGGAGGAAGGAAATGAGAGAGACACCCCCCAGAGCCTAGAGCTCTCACAAGATGTAGGAGGAAAAAGAAGAAAGACCGTCTTCAAGGTAAAGACAACCAGGCAGGGAGTGTCGGTGTCTATCTCTGGCCAGAGACTGGTCTGGCCTGGGGCTCAGTGAGGAGGAGACTCAGAGAAGTGGCCACCAAGCAGGACACAGCTGGGGAGAGCTAGGCTGGGCAGGGACAGAGGTGGTGGCCTCTGCAGAGCCTTTCCCTAAGACGTGCTTTCCTCCTGCCCTGCCTGAGCTCCCAGAAACCTCTCCAGCTGACCCTCCTGCTGCTGGAGCTGAGAGGAGGCACGGGTCGGGGAGGCCCGGGTAGTCCCCTGTGCCCTCCAGGGGGCCCCATACACAGGTCCCTGCGCTGTCCTTGCTGCTCTGTCCCCTCATGAAGCTCAGGAGGCGACTGGCACTCCCACTCTGAAGGTGAGGAAGAGTCTCAAAGAGAACGGAGCGGGCTCAGGGTGAGGCGGGAGATGGGTGAGGCTGCACCCGCACCTGCGTCTGTGATGCCCACCCTGAGGCTACTTCCTTCCATTTCCTCACGCTCCCCTCATACATGCAGAGATACTTTCCTGAACGCAAAATTACTGTGTAGTAAGAGAAAATTTGGGAAATGCTGAAGCAGTACCCAGAGGAATCCCTGCCCCTACTGATTTTATGATTATTTCTTTCATCATTTTTTTATCCACTCATATTCTTTACCTAATCAAGATCATAACAGTGTGCACAACTTAGATTTTGCCCTTTAATTTATCATTATACTGTAAAATTTATCATGTAAAAAATTATAAACATGACTTTAAGCTCTAATTTTCCATTATATGAAATGCCATAAATTACTTAGGCATTTATTGGTGGACAGTTATATTGTTTTCTATTTTCACCCACAAATTGCTGTGATGAATGCTGAGAGATGCTGACCCTCCTCTCTCAGTGTTTTTTTCAGAATGTTTCCTAGGGGAGCTTTGCTGAGGCGACGGGTAGGCAAGGTTTTCAGATTTTTCATTTTTCTAGGCAAACTGCTCTCCAGAAAGGCTGCATGCGAGTGTTCGGGACTCTGTTTGCTCCACCGCGCTGCCTGCTCTGTCTCAGCTGCCTGCTGGCTCCAGGCGCTGGTGGGGCGGAGACCATAAACCAAGCCAGGTCCCTGGGACAAGCCGAGGCCCCAGAACTGCAGGATGCGGCCAACAAGGTACAAGCTTCCCTCCTCCCCGTGCTCTCCCTGGCTCCTCCCGCCTCCCTCCTGCCTCCTTCCTCTCGTGGGGCTGCAGGTGCCAGAGCTCTTTCTCTGCTTCCATCCTGAGTCCCCCGCAAACCTGATACAGCACTGCTTCCTGTTGAAGGTTCCTGGATAGGCAGCCAAGCATTCTGATCGCCTTAATAAACACGCGCATGCGCATGCACGCACACATGCGCACAAACACTCCTCACACCCACAGGAGTAGGCAATCATCTTTACTAAGAACTGCTCCCTGCCTCGGAGGACAGCACAAGGCAGTCCTCAGAGTTGGGATGTCCTGGGAAGCACTTCTTCAGCCTTCCTGTGGTGCACATGGGGAAACTGAGGCCCAGGGAGGGGAGGGGACTTGCTCCAGCTTCACAGAATACACGTCACACAGGCAGGTGTGGGTCCATCAGCTCTGGTCTCAGAGTGCACTGTCCTTCCTGCCCTTCATTTCAATTGAATAAATGAATTCAGCAGCTTTTACGTGCCAGGCACTAAGGCTTTCAGACCTTTGCGTCACCCATGCCCACACGACATTATTCATGTGTAGATGCCTCTGTGTGCGTGGATTTATCTGGTGGGAGGGGGGCATTGTGGCTTGTGGCTTCCCTGACAGAAGTCACTTTCCATGGCCTCTGCAACTGCAGCATCTCCATGTCGCTGTTGAATGTGGTTTGTGGCACTGACTGTAACATTTGCCTTTTCATTTTCTTGAGGGGATGGAAGAGACACTGGGAGGAACGGGAGACAGGCTGGAACAGAAGCTCATGGTGGGGTGCCCAGGGTGGGTAAGCCTGCACTAAGCGAACAGGAGCGCCCTCCTGGGCTGCGTTAAGGGGTGTGGGAAGGGGGGTAGGATTACACAGGAAATGCCACGAAACCCCCTACTATCTCTTTCCTTTTTCTCTTACACACCTATGTTCTCCTATCATGCAGCAGGGACTTGGCCACATCCTGGATGCCTGGGACTCTTCCCAAGAAAGCCTGATGTGCTGCTTGTACTTTGCGGATGACAGAAGGGATAGCAAATGGAACAAATCAATCAGTCCTCCCCAGTGATGGGGTTCATTCTCATGGGATTCTCTGACTACCCAAAGCTGAAGAAGACATTCTTTGTGCTCATCCTGCTGATGTACCTGGTGGTCCTGCTGGGCAATGGGGTCCTTATCCTGGTGACCATCCTTGACTCATGCCTGCACACACCCATGTACTTCTTCCTGGGGAACCTCTCCTTTCTGGACATCTGCTACACAAGCTTCTCAGTCCCTCTGGGCCTGGATGGTCTCCTGACCCCCAGGGAAACCATCTCCTTCTCAGCCTGTGTTGTACAGATGGCACTCTCCTATGCCACGGCAGGAACAGAGTGCCTGCTCCTGGGCATGATGGCATTTGATCGCTATGTGGCCATCTGCAATCCCCTTAGGTACTCCATGGTCATGCGCAAGGCTGCTTATGTGTCCATGGTCATCAGCTCCTGGGCTATTAGTAGTGCTATTTCTGTGGTACAGACATCCTTGATAATTCAGCTGCCCTTCTGTGGGGACAACATCATCAACCACCCCACCTGTGAGATCCTGGCTGTCCTGAAGTTGGCCTGTGCTGACATCTCTGTCAATATGATCAGCAATGCAGTGGCAAATGTAATCTTCCTGGGGGCCCCAGTCCTGTTCATCTCTTTCTCCTATGTGTTCATCATTGCCACCATCCTGAGGATCACCTCGGCTGAGGGGAGGAAAAAGGCCTTCTCCACCTGCTCTGCCCACCTCACTGTGGTGATCGTCTTCTATGGGACCATCCTCGTCATGTATGGGAAGCCCAAATATAAGGACTCCTTAGGAGCTGAAAAACAAGATCTTTCAGATAATCTCATCCCCATCTTCTATGGGTTGGTGATTCCCATGCTCAACCCCATTATCTACAGCCTGAGGAACAAGGACGTGAAGGCCGCTGTGATAAACCTTGTGAGTCCTAAACGCTTCATGCAGTGATGGTGGAGGTGTCCTCTGTGGTCACCACCCACGTGGAAGGAAAGAATCACAATCAGGTCATCTGCCATTCAAAAGCCAAGTCAAGTTAACCAGAATGGTCTCTCACTTTTAAGTCCATCTGCAGGGAATGTTAACTCTTCAGATGACATCTCCTGAGTTTGGTTCACATGTCTGAAAGTTTCAATAGATGCAAGGCTTAAGAAAGCTTCTAATTGCCTGTGATGAAGACATTCTGAACATATGCAGAAACCTCACGAGACAGCAGCCATGAGAGCAAGCTGAGTGGCCCTTCCTGTGTCTAAGCTCTGAAGCTAGCACAGGCAAGTGAGGAGGTTCTCACAGCAAATTCTCTAGCCTGTTGGATCCGTCAGGGCAATCAGAGGAACACAGAGGGAGTGGGAACTGTCAGAGGGTCTTCAGTTTATTAGAGTCAGTTTGCCTGAAAGGCTGAGAAGAGACAAAGGCAAGTTCTCCATATAGAGAGCTTTTGGGTAGGAATCATCTATTTTGATAACTGAGTATCTTTTTAGTTGTGACATATTGAGCCTATTTTTTTTCTTATTGCACTGCAAATTTTGAAACACTGCTAAAAATTAAATTAATTCAAGAAAGAAACAGGAATTTACAATTAACTTTCATTACTAATAGCATTTCCCAACAGAAATGCTAGTATTCTGATAGATACTAACTCATGTTCTGGAAAGAAAAAGATATATAGATAGGTAGAAATAGCTAGATAGGAGCTAAATACGTTTGAAGACTTTAGGGCTACATTTTGACAGGTTCTATACTCCAGGTATGCCTAGAGCCTTTTTTATGCCAAGGTCCACTGTGAACATCCAGCAGGGTATAAAGTCTGTAATATTTCCAGAGCCACCATGGTTTAACACAATAAAAATTGGGAAGCATTTTCTCTCTTATGAGCTTCGGCAGATTGCTTAACTTCTCAGTCTATTTCTTCATATATGAAAACATAACCACTTAATTTTATATTCACTAAATAAGATGCTATAAATAAGTGCTTTGTAAATCATAAGGACAATGGAAATGTAAGATATTAGT
Source organism: Cheirogaleus medius (assembly GCA_008086735.1). NCBI lineage: Eukaryota > Metazoa > Chordata > Mammalia > Primates > Cheirogaleidae > Cheirogaleus > Cheirogaleus medius. The sequence goes on from VBSM01003204.1 coordinate 27,539,205, forward strand.
AGTATTTAATAGTAGTATTACAAATGCTGCACAGTGCTATATGCCATGTATAAAAGAATAAAACACAGTTTTTCTGTCTCTAACAATAGACACAGAAGACAGATGAGAGGATCAGAGGTAGGTGTGGATGAAAAGAAACAGTTTTATGGCCGCAGCTGTCAGGGACATTTCTGAAGTGAGTGTCTTCAACACCCACGTGCTTCCTAAGCTGTACGTGAAGCCACGTGACTACGTGCATTGTGCCGTTCACAGCAGGGTAGAGGAATGGATATAGTGAGTCCCACAAGAACTGAACGGCCCACCCCAACTTAGACCTGCAGGTGCTGCCCCAGGACCTCCGCCAAAACTCATGTAAGGAGCTGATTCCTTAAGGACTGGCGAAAAATTGTCCCCTGAAAAATAAAATAGAAACCATACTTTTAAAAAAGGATAGATTGCCTCCTTGAGTGTATTCTATAAAGATAAACAAAAAGAAAAAATATAAAAGAAACAGTTTTATGGCAAGTTATATCAAATTCTGAGATTATCAGATTTTTTTTAAAAGAAAATTTAGAAAGTGAATCTGATTTTGAGAACAGACCTTGGACATTTTTGCTTCAAGTGATATTTAAATTTTCTTATATTTGTTAAGAATCAATTGCATAAGATAAGGATGCATATTTTGTTAATAAAATTTCACTTTCTTGCATTCGCCTAAGTTCCTGAATTCTACTTGCACTAGAAGGGAAATCATCTTGCTACTGTGAATACACAGTTGTGACATCTAGTGGTCATGGAAGCCAACTTCAGACATTTACAGAGCCATGCAGTGTTGCTAGAAGAGGCTTCACAGGTCTCCTTATCCACCCCTATCTACATAATGTGTGCAGTTTCTCTCCATACCCCTGACCCCAGCCATCCAGCATCTGCTTGGACACCTCCAGTGACAGAGAGTCAACACTTCCAGGGTCTCCTGTTTCCTTCCGCCCTACTAGCAAATTCTTCCTTGAATTGTGCTAACATATGCCTATCTCCAGTAGCTTCTACCTTCTGGTTCTAATTCAGCTTTGTGCCTCTACATAAAATATGTCTTCTCTTTTCCCTTTTGATATATGAAGCTAGTTCTCCTAGTCTCTCAAGTTTCTCTCTCCAGCATAAACAGCCCCAGTACTTCCACCTGTGCCCAAATCATCCAACCATCCAACTTAATCAGCTGACAGGTATTAATACTAAACTGTGTCTATAGCATCATCTGTTTGATTTCAACAGTGGAAAAAATTGATATTTCTGAAAACACCTTGCTGATAATAATGACGATGCTGAACTAACTCTATTTCCCCAGGATAGTTGAGATCAGTCTGGTGTAGAGAGACATTTGGACGAGCCTACCCTCTGTGAGGCTGTCCTCTACTCAATTTCTCTTCCTTGAGGAATGGCAGCCATATGCTTGTATATTGCAGATGACATTATTATGGTATGACTGTTGAGTCAGAAACTACATCATTGCTTCCTCTAAGAACAATGGCGCCCTCCACTCCCACTCTCTTTTGAGAGCAAGGGGAGGCAGAACTATTATTGCATCATACTTAATCATACATACAAATGTATTATTTTAAAATCCCAGTTCTGGGTCAGTAGTGTTTCAGGCTTTTATTTTAGTGACCTGATCCCCAATGAAATCTTTAAGCTAAACCTCCAAATACAAAGTGCATCTGTTTTGGTTGAAGCAGGCGTGAGGCTGAGGCAGAGTGGCAGTGGAGGCAGGAGCTGGGCTCTCCCACCCTGCCCTTCATCTCCTCCGCAGAGGTCCTAGTCCACAGGCACCACCAGGCTCTAACCTGGTACAAACCACTGTTGCCGAGAAAATTAGAAATTTTATAAGAATATTTTTGTTTCATGCTCAGAAATAAACGTGAAAATCTTAGGGAAAAAATACATTCTCAAGAAAAATAAATGGCCCAGTTAATCATGAAAGAGATAGACAATCTAAAAATACCAATTACCTAAGAAGAAATTGAGAAATTATCAAAGAGTTACCACCTTAAGACATTCCGGGCTTAAACAGCTTCAGAGATGTGTGTTATTAAACATTCAGGGGACAAAAGGTTTTAATACTGCTTAAATTATTTCAGAGCATACAGTGAGAAGGGTATCTTCCAAACCACTTTAACCAAGCTAGCATAACATTGATACCAAAACATGACACAGAATGTACAATTAAAAAAAACCTGGAGATCCATCTCATTTATGTGTGTGTGTGTGTGTGTATAATATAATTGAGCAAAACAAAAGAATAATAAACCACATACAAGTAGATTTATTTTTTAAATATAAGGATAGAACAATTCAGGGTTATCTATCAGTATAATTCACTACATTCATGCATTGAGAGAGAAAAAAATGTTCCTCTCAAAAGATTCTCCAAAGTTATTTTGGGAAATGAATTTCTGAGTTTTAACCACTTCTAATAAAATAGTAATGAGTATGTTCTTTAACAAAATTAAATTTATGTCTCTAACAAAAAATATGTATCATGGCTACTGGTGAATAAGTAGATCAAACCCATTATAATTTAACACTATTCTGGAAACATCAACCATTGAATTATAGAACAGAAAGACATATAAGATGAAATAGAAAAAATTAGGAAATAATTTTATTATTATTGATAACTGATCTACTGGTATATTTATACATGGTCAAAATGGGAAAATCAATCAAAAAGTAATTTTAAAACACAAAAGAATTCAACAAGGAAGCTACTTAAAAATTAATATGCAAAAATCAAGTTTTTCATACAAACAGTAATCAGGAGAAAATATATTGGGGAAGAAAGATTTCATCTATATTAGCAATGAAGTGGGAAGAAAATACCTAAGCATAAAGTTAAGCATAAAGTCACAGTATCTACATGAATAAAGCCATAATACTATAGTCTATGGAGAGAGCTCAAAGGAGAGAGCTCAAATAAATTAAAAGATATAACTTAGGTAAGAAGTGTAAACTTCTCCAGTCCTCTATATTAACATATAAATGTAATACAATCACAGTCACTGACAAAACACTTTTAATTCATATAGAAATATAACTATGTATAATATAATTATATAGAAAATATGCCAAAAACAGCCAGAAATTTTGGGGAATAGACCCACAAGGGAAACTAATTCTACCAGATACCAAAATGTATAAAAAGCACAGTAATAAAAACTTTGGTCCTGGTGGAGATATAGATAAATAGACCATTGCAACAGATTAAAGTCCAGAAATAGACCCAAATACATATGGTCATTTAATCTGTGATAAAGTTAATACACTCATTATTAAGCTATTGTCTCTCAGCTTCAGAGCTATCCTTCTACATTCAGTTAGTGACTCTGGGCTGGGACTCGGAAAACCACGTTTCTGCTTTGCCAGGTGTCTACCTATAGATGCTGCCCACAGCGAGGTGCTAGAGGGAGGGTGGAAGCTGGAGGAGGGAAAAGGTTCTTGCTCCTCAGGGTTTGCTTCCTGCTCCCGTTTGCCCCAGCAGCTGTGTCAGTTGGTTCTACATCCTGCTTCCTCCACACTTTCAGAACCAGGCTCATTGTTCTGGGTCTCTGTTCTATAACACCCGCCCCCAAACACCAAGATGAATTCCAGAGAGATCAAAGATTAAAACATAAAAAAATAAAAGAGTACAGGTTCTAGATGACAAGGAGGACTGTTATCTAGAGGATTCTGGGAAAATGGCAGTTTGTCCTGTAGCATCCATGATGCTTCACAGCCCAGCCCCAATCCAGACACTGTATCCTCCCTAAGCCGAGCAGGTGCTGAGGCTCAAAGAGTACACAGGCAATGTCAGCGTCTCAGGTGGGAGCCTACAAAATAGGAGTGGCCCAGGAATTTTTACCTCTGTGCCAGAAAAGATCCTGGAGACAAGCCTTAAAGAATCTTAGAGCAAGAAAAAGTAGGACTACTGTGGTATCTAGGAGTCAGGTTGAACAAATCCATGGGCCACAGAGGGGCAGGGCTGTAGTTTCCAGGTTGGTGTTGCTGAAAGAGCTGTGGGGGATGGAGGGAGTGGTCTCAAGGAGGAGCTGAATCCTTAGCAGAGGATGCCCCAGGTGTTACCAGCCTTTACAGCTTGGGCCCTATTAAAGGATGGATAACCGGCCAGTGGCTCATACCCCAATCCGCACGGGCAGCCACCACAGGATGACAGCTGCCTAAAGACCTTCAACAGCAGCCAGACAGAAGAGGAAACAGAACCCAGAGAAACAAGTCTCCTCCTGTAACTCAACTGCTAGAGCAACGAAAACATAGCAAGAGCACTCAAGGAGATCTAAGCCCAACACAAAATAAGTCTTTCTGGTAAGATGGCAGATTGAACACTTGCATGTAGTGAAGTTAGCTAAGAAGAGAAGACGCTGTATGATGCAAGGCAAGGGGAATGGAAGGTCAGAGGAAAGTTTTCTTTGGGAGAATGTAGATAAGAAATACTTAAAAGTGTTCAGAGAAGGAAATGTGAGGATCTGAATCCAACTCTGTCTAACCCCAAAGCCCGTTCTCTTCTGGCTCTGGCAGCACTTTTTTAGGCAATGGTGGGGCCCAGAGACGAATAACAGCAGACCTTGCTCTCCAGAGATATTAGGGGGGAAAAGAGGACAGAGCAAGCGGGTGTAGGTCAATTATTCCCATACTTCGCCCAGCGGGGCTTTCACTGCCCAACAGGACTCAGTTCCTCCTTTTAGGAAACAAACTCGGGTGGAGTTTGTTTGGCTGGCAGAGCCACACCTCAGTCCTGTCTCTCTAAAAGTCACCAAGTGAGCGGCACTTCAGTAATTTCTCCAGCAGCTTCGTGAAGCACTGAAACTTTCAGCACCCACACACACTGTGTCCCTCAAGTGTGGCTGAAAGAAAAAAAGAAAAAAGGAAAGATTTGAGGCCCCGAGGCCTTGGCAGAAAGAGAATTTGCAGTGCTGCCTCTTCCTGGACCCATCATCTCAGCCACATACTTATCCACACGATGACAGCTCAGTGACAAAGTCTTGCCATTATGGCTTTGAAAGCTTATACTACTTTCTAGACAAGGAATCCTTTTTTACTCCCAGCATAACAATGTTTTTACCCGACTACATATGCTACAAGAATATTTTCACTTTCTGATTTCAGGCAAAAATACACTCAGAAACTTATGATTTGGCACACCAGTTTCTCATTGGAGAATATCACATGGACCAAATATGAATTGTTTGCAAGAATCAACCCTCTTGCCAAGTGAGAGGGATGAAGAGACAGCATCTTCCATGATCCTTTAGTGGGCTGTGCACACACACTATTTTTCACATGTTTTGAAGCACTCAGGTATTTAGTTTTAATTTGCCCTTAAAGTATTTTCTATAATATAATTTTATTTGTAGTGCACTTTGAGTGCAAGATGATTCTGAAGCCCCAAAATGTTGAAAAATGTGGAAAAAATAGTGCAGAAAGACCTTCCAAAGAATGAACCCCTCAGATGCCTTCTCCACAAGCCTGCTCACTATCAAGTCTTTCTCCCTTCTCTGATAAGTAAAATCAACTCCATTATTCAGTTAATAGATTTTTCTATGTGTGAGTACTGTTAGGACATGGTGGGTCAAAATGAAATTCACAATTTCCCATTAAAATAATGGAATTCTTTATCTAAAGATATTTTTTTTACCCTGAGCAGCAAGGTTTTCAGGAAAGAATTGATATATTGAAGTAAAGGACAGGTATATTTTTTAGATTAGCAGTGCTCCCTGCAGAGTAAAAATGAAGTCATATTGCCCCACGGAGCTCATGGCCACTATTTTGGGAACCAACTGAAGCAACCTGGAGAACTTAAGTCCTTAGGTTCATTGTGTCTGTCCCTCCCTATTCCTTGCTGCAGACAGAAAGTCAGCATTCTCAACATGTGTTTGTGATCAGAGGGACCAAGGTTTGGCCTCTCATCAAGAGGAAATGACCCATTAACCAAGGCCCAAGAAGAGTCAAGTCAACACAAGAGAAAAGGTGTATATCAGCAAGGACTAGGTTTAACTAAAAATAACAGACCCTCACAGTAACATTGTTAAACAAGACAGCAGCTTATTTCTCTGTTCTGCATAAAGGTCTAGAAGGTAAGCAATCCAGGACTGATGTACAGGCCCTAGTCTTTGAAGTCCTCAGGGTCTCAAACTCCTTCTAGCTTACTACTTAATCATTCCTATGGTGTAGACCTTCCCTCATAGTCCAAGAAAGCAGCTAAAGCTCCAGCTCTCACACCATATTCCAAGCAGTAAGGTTGGAAAGGGTGACAATGAGGAAGGGGAGCAAAGATTACATGCCAGCTGTCCTTTAAGAAAGGCTTCTAGAAGCTACCATGGTTTCATCCTGCTTGTAACCACCCATTAGCCTTAACTTAGTCATGTGGCCACAGGAAATTCATTTAACTGCAGAAGATGCTCAGAAACACAGCCTTAATTCTGAGCGACCACGTATCCTAGTCAGCTTGGGCTGCTATAACAAAATACTATAGGCTTAAACAACGGACATTTACATCTCACAGCTCTGGAGGCTGGGAAGTCCAAGATCAAGATGCCAGCTGTTTCAGTTCCCAGTGAGGGCTCTCTTCCTGGCTTGCAGATAGTGATCTTTTTGCCTTTCCTGGATGTACAGGTGTGGACAGAGAGAAAAAGATAGGATGGAGGGGGGAGAGACAGAGAGAGAGAGAAAGAGAGAGAGAGAAATCTTGTAAGGGCACTAATCCCATGATCAGAGTTCTACCCTAGGACCTCATTTTAACCTAATTACCTCCCAAAGGCTCCACCTCCAAATACCATCACATTGGGGATTAGGGCTTCAATATATGAGTTTAGGAGTAACAAATATTCAGCTCTTATACCATTTGAACTAGTTAAAAACTGAGGATATTTTTGCTGAAGAAGGAGAGACCAGGTATCAGGGGACAATTAGTGATTTCTACCATAAGGTCCCCATAATTCTAATTCTGCATTGTATTGTTTTTCATGTAAGAACTGCCATTTATGGAAAACCTCATTGCCTTTGGAAACTTACTCAGCTACATTGGGAGGAAATAAAAATCAACAAAATAGAAAATTAAAGTTTTTATCTCCATATGCATCTGTTTCCTAGCCTTCCTCACAATAGCCAGGATTATCTTCTCAAACAACTGCTAGCTCATGATAAAATAGTCATCACAAGATTTTAAAACATGGGCAGTAAACATCAATTTAGATAATGTGGCATTATGAATTTCTTGACAAAGTGATCATCACATTCTTCACCCTTAATTCTCACTCAGGTTCTGATGAAGTAGGCAATATGATTGTAATTTGAATTGTGGGCACTAGTTTATTGTGCGCATCTTCAATAAGAGATTATACGTTTGTACGTGGGCTTGGATTCTTTTGACTGTTTCCAGATAACAGAAATGTCTTTCATCTTCTGGGATGGGCTCCCAAGACAATAAAATCTTCACTTTTATGTCTCTCCAAGAAGATGAGATGTATTTATAATAGTTATCACAATTCTCTATCCTAGTAAATATGCTTCCTACCATCTCACTATGTGTTATGCATCAAACATGCAGCCAGGTGATCCAGGGCCTTAGAACAAAGGCATCATGCTGGCTTCATCCCCCTATCTGCAAGCCAACAGCTGTGACACATGAATGTAGACATTCGCATTTCAATTTGGGTCTAAAAGCATCATCCTGCACACCCGAGGACAAAGAGAGATCATCTGCAGGTTTTGTTTGTATACACCCTGCCTTTACCTTTGTTCACAGATATAATCTATGCAAACTCGGTCTTCTCCGCACACAAATAAACCTTCAGCTGGGCTCTATCTAACTAAATGTCTCTGGGTTATTCTTTGACTTTCTCACAATGTTCCTATTATAATAGCATAAAAATCACTTCAAAGTATAATTGATTCCCCCAACAGTGAGACGCTTACATTCCTTCACTTCTATAACCCTCACAAATAGTCCGCAAAGTGCTCATCATTGCTCAGCTGAATCTTCTGGTAGAAAATCCCACGTTGTAAGAGAGAGTTGGACCTGACACTTTAATTAACCCCATTTCACCAAAGCTGACAGGCAAGGGTGCTGCAGGAACCACCAAGTGGTGGGTTTTGTTTGGGTCACACAAGTGTCACCTGCATGAACCACACCCATATTTTCTAATCACTGTGACAGTTAACCTGAACAATATTACTCCATCAATATCGGAACCCTGCAACACTGGGCTAGACAGCCAAAGGCCCACATGGTACACATGGTGGTATAAACTGAAACCATGCACTGGAAAATATTGAGGACTGATAACATTTCAACTCATCCCACAGGTGTTGAATGTCTGTGGTTATGGCCCCCAGGCCTTGCTACTGCATCCTGTTCTATCCAGATTTACAATCCAGACTAGCTTTAAAAGTCCCTAACCCTAAAGTGCCTCATTGGTCTCTCCCATATCCTCTCCTCTAAGGGAACACAATGTTCTCACCAAAAGTTTCAGGTGGCTTCAGATTCCTGGACTGTAACAGGGATACTTGGGGGCCAACCTCTGTTTCCTCAGGGTGATCACAGGCTTCAATGTCCAAGTGACAAGCCCTGGAAAGTGCTGGGCCCTCGAAAACCCTCCTGTGGTTAGCCACACCTTGGGATTTGACTTGTGGGACAGGCAGGCAGTGTGTTCCAACTGTAGGTGTAAGACAACAGCCTTGGTCTGCCAGCACCTGGGCTGTCTGACCAGGAGACGGCATCAGCATTTGCAGCACCTGCTGCTGTTTCTTATCAGAGCTTGGGTGCGTCTTGCTTGTGGGTTTTGTTTTTAACTATGTTTTTCTTTTATTTCATTATATTATGGGGGTACAGATATTGTTGGGGTTACATA
>VBSM01003204.1:27548180-27567172 GCA_008086735.1 Cheirogaleus medius
TTGCTCTTGCTCAAGCTGGTTTCAAACTCCTGACCTCAAGCAATCCTCCCACCTCAGACTCCCAGAAAGCTAGGATTACAGGCGTGAGGCACCGCGCCCGGCCTGATTTTCAGACAATTTAAAAGAAAACTTTTAATTTTGTGTGTTCAATACATTGGAAACTAAGGCGGAAAAGCTTATTAGTTATTCAGGTTGTTTTGTTTGTTTTTACACTGATTTCCAACTCAGGAGGAAGCTTAAGTTTTTAAAACTATTTTTCGTCTTGCTAAAAATTTCAAAGTCAGCGAAAAGATTTTTATGCGGTAGACTTGTTACATTGCAATCTGAGGCCAAAGTAGACAGTCCAAGGCATGTAGGCTGTGCTGCTCCCCTCGGTGGTCCAGGAACTCAGTTTTTTCTTTTTGCTCCACCCTCCCCGATGGTGTTGTACTCATTCAAGTGATCAAAGCAGGCCCATCACTTTATTTCAAACATTTCAGCCCAAAGAACAGGAACAAAGAGGGCATGGACAGTTTTTTTCTGAAGGACTCAACTGGAAGTTGAACACATTATTTCTGTGACCATCCCACTGGCTAGAACATAGTCATATGGCCACACTCAGATGCAAAGGATGGTAGGAAATATTGCATCTAGCTGGGAAGTAATGTGCTCAGCTAAAATTTAGAAAGTTTTGTTAGTAAAAGGAGGAAATAAAAAATGAAATCAAAAGATTAGTGGTCTCTTCCACAGTGGCGTTTGTTTCATGGGTGATTGCTGGATCGTGGATAGTGGTTAGCTGGGTGGTTGGGAGTGCTGAGAGGAAGGGGTTTGATCAGTTTCGGGGGAATTGATTATTTTGGAGGATGTATTGGTTTCCAGGGGTTTAATTAGGTTTGATGCCGATTAGGCTTGAGGAAGGGAAAACTGTTGATTCTGGATAGAGGGTGATTGTAATTGGTGAGGTTGAATGAATTATATGATTATGTAAGAATTTTGATAATTAACTCCTGGCTTAATATCAAAATAGAACTGAAAAGGTTCAGCTATAAGTTTGGTCATTTTGAGAAGTGACCTTTTTGGTTTGTCTAATACTAAAACTTCTAAGTAGAATTTGGTTATACTTAAGTTTTTTTAAATTAATGTATTTAATTCTCTCTCCTGCCTCTCCTCGTGCACTGTTCTTCAGTGTCAATATTCATTCCATTCAAGGCCCATTTGGTCTCCTGAAAAACTAGCCACAAATATCTCTCAACAGCACCTCTAGGCATACACCAGAGAAGTAAATCTGACCCTAAGTGAAATCTTGTAGTTTGCTAATATTTTCACCAGTTAGGAATTATAAGAATTTAGCCATAGAATTTGAAAATAAATTGAAGTCTCTTTTTAGCCATTTTTTGTTTTTAGTAGAGACCAAGATCCCATTCATTGCAAAATGTTTTCATAAGCATGAATGCTTGTGTTTGATCCAGGAATAATAAATGATTGACTGTTACCCAGCAGCGGGGTGGGGTGGGATTCCTGGCACTTTTATTTTTTTAAAGCAAAGGAAAAAACAACTGAGCAGAAATTTGCTCTTTCAACAGCTTTTTGTGGAACATAGATTAAAGAGACTAGGATTTTTTAAAATCCCTTATTGCAATAAGTACAAATATGATTGTGCAAAGCCAAGGGAAATGCTGTTTTAAGTCAATATAAGTTATCTGACCTAGAAGTTGCCATTTCGGGCATCAACTAACAAGGCATCCTTAGTTTATTAACTTTTTTATCTTCATGAATTCTGAATTCAAATGTTTTCTTTTTAAATATAAATATTTACTTTTGCTAAAGCTAAGTTGAAATTCTTGAGCGTTGACTTGAGTATGCACAGAAAAGATCAGTCTTGTTGGAAGCAAATGGAAAATTCACTGTTGGAATTTTAAAACAGCTAATGTATTATAAATTATTACATTTCATTGTACACATTTTTGTAATATAGAATAAAATTTAAAATCATTTTAAAACAAAAACTTGATCACAAAAGAAAAGTTTGCCTCATTTAAGAAGTGCTCTAAAGTAGCAGTTCTCAAACTTTTTGTCCTGCAGGTTAGCAAAAACTAAAAGATGAATCATATCTGATATTGCTGAGGATAGAGGAAATAAGTAGAGTTATATGTCACTTAGTCGAGGAAACATTCTGAGAAATTCTTTGTTAGGTGGTTTTGTCATTGTGTGAGCATCACAGAGTGTGCTTACACAAACCTACACAGGCTCAGGCTACACAGTATAGCCTATTGCTCCTAGGCTACAAACCTGTACAGCATGTTACTGTACTGAATATTGTAGGCAACTGTAACACAACGGTAAGTATTTGTGTATCTAAATGTATCTAAATATAGAAAAGGTACACTAAAACTATGGTATCATAATCTAATCTTATAGGACCACTGTTGTATATGTGGTCCATTACTGACCAAAACATTGTTATAATATGCGGTGCATGACTATCTTCTTACATTTGGTGCTTATGTATACTGGGCCATTTTTTTTAATATAACGCTATATTAGGTAGATATAGAGAACAAGCAGACTGAATAAAGAAAAGAAAACTCAGCCATCTTCCAAGAAAGAAAACTAACGGGCCTAAAGACCAAATAGTCCTCAGTTTTGCAAGTGGAATCCCCGTGCATTTAATTTAGGGTTGCCGAATTCAGCAAATAATAATACAGGATACCCAATTAAATTTGAATTTCAGATAAACAATGAACATTTTTATTATTTAGTTATTTATTTTCATTGTACACTACAAAGAAAAATATTTTTAGTACAAGTCTGTCTAAACACTTGGGAACATACTAACACTTTTTTTTTTTTTGGTAGAGAGAGGGTCTCACTATGTTGCTCAGGCTGGTCTTGAGTTCTTTGCTTCAAGTGATCCTCTCACCTTGGCCTCCCAAAGTGCTAGGATTATAGGTGTGAGCCACCATGCCTGGCCATACTCGTACTTTAAAAAGTGTTCATTGTTTATCTGAAATTCAAATTTTACTGGCCATCCTGTGTGTTTATCTGGCAACCTCAATTTAATACAAAACAATAATAACAAGAGAGGATATTTGAACATAAAACATTAATAACAAGAGAGGAAAGTTTTATCTTAGATTGTTGGTTAAAATCCTGCCTTGAATCTCCTCTTTCATGTTGTCACTTACCCAGGGTATGCTTTTCCAACTTTTGTCCCAGGAATTTCCTGGCTAATCCTGTTATTTTATCCTTATCCTTGCATCTGTCTTCCTATATCCTCCAATATCTGTCATTCATTTTCTTTCTCTTTCTCTTTCACTCATAAGCCTTTTCATTTTTAAGTTGCAGTTAACAGCTCCAGAGACATTCAAAAGTCAATCCTCTTACCCATCTCCAAACTGGGAATTACTAAATTTTCCTGGGTAAGGGTATAAGAAGCCAAATCCAGAACAGAGAGTACAAATGATTAACAAGCTAAATCTCCGGAGGCTCTCAACTGCAAAGGAACTACCCTAGTGACTATTCCAGTAAGCAAACAGCCTGGAGCAGACAGGCAAGGAAAAGATTCTTTGAAGTACATAAAGTTTAATTGGAGCTGGATTAGTTCAAATCCCATTTGTCTCGGTTTAGAGCCACCCCCCTCTACCACCAATCAGATCTTAGGAAGTTTAAAATGGGCCAGTTACAAATATAAGAAAATGCAATCAAATAAAAAATAAAACATATAAGAATTTAGACACTTACTTGATAGTTGATTATACTCTGGAATCATTGTTAAATGTTTTGGGGTATAATAACGGCATTGTGGTTATGTTTTTAATAAGAGTCGTTATCTTTTAGATACATCCTGAAATACTTTCAAATTAAATGATATTCCTGAGATTAGCTTCATAAGGAAGGGGATGGAGCAGGAGGAAGTAGAGATGTAACAAGTTTGTAGAAGCTGGATAATGGGTACCTGAGAGCACATTATAATATTCCCTGTGTTTTTATGTATCTTTGAAATTTGCCAAAATAAAAATTTTAAAAATAAAAAATTATTATATACATACAATGGAATATTCAGCCTTTCAAGGGAAGAAAATTCTGACACATGCTACAGCATGGATGAAATTTGAGAATATTATACTAAGTAAAATAAGCCAGTCACAAAAGAGCAAATACTATATGATTCCACTTATACGAGGTATCTAGAGTATTGAAATTCATAGAGACAGAAAGTAGAATGTTGGTTGTTAGAAGCTGGGAGGTAGGGAGGAATAGAGAATTAGTATCTAATTGGTACAGTTTCAGTTTGAGAAGATGAAAAAAGGTCTGGAGATGGATGGTTGCACAACAATGTGAACGTACTTAATACCACTCAACTGTACACTTAAAAATGGATAAATAAAAAAGACTTCAATTTAGTTTTATAAATAAAAATTTCATCATGGATAGCACGAATACAAATGGAAAAATACAATAAAATCTGAATACAGGGGATTAGAAACTTTTATTCTTAAAATAACACATTCTTTTCAAGAAAAAAAGAAAACACTATCTTCTTGATCTTCCCTGATGGCAAACTTAAGTTTCCTTTTAAATGTGTTTTATCTTTAAATTTGCATAATAAAAAGAAAATAGAAAAATAAACAAATAAATATTATCACAGAAAATACAGCAAGCATTGCCATCAGACAAGCTTTACTTGAACAGTTCACATGTGACAATTTCTATAAGCCACGTGTCCTCCTCCTCCCTAAGAACTAGATCCCAAAAGTCAGTTGTGATTTCAGACAGAAGTCCTGCTCCCTCCACAGCATGTCCCAGCTGCTTTCCATGCTCATCTGGCATCATACGGACAATTACATGTAATTCCGGCCCCTTCAGCCAGATACCAGGAGCTTTTCCACAGAAAACAAAAAGAGAAAGCAGATAAACGATAAAGCAGCTTTAGCAATCCCAAGCCAATCCCATTATAATCCAGGCTCAAGGTGTCAAGTTGTCCACAAGGTTCACAAGGTGCATGCGTGCATTCACTGTTTGTCATTTGCTATGGCCTTAGGTAACTGGCAATACCCAGTTACTTCTGAAATGTCAAACCCCGTGGAAATAATCTAATTCTTCCAGTGTCCCCTATGTACCCACCCACCATGTGTGTCTGCACTGAAGACTCTCTGGGTCCTGTGGCCTGGGCTTCCCAGGGCACCAACCCTCCAGGGAACTCATCCTTATACGGTGATCTGGCCACGCTGAGGGCCAGCCCCTTCTGCATCCATACACCTAAGGCAAAATAGCCCGAGTGATGAGCAGCACACAGCAGTAAAGGCAGCAGGCAAGGCCTTGACTCCATGGGGCTGTCGCCACGAGGAGAAGGTGGACGCTGACGAAGTAGTTATAGGTGTGGCCAGTGCTGCAAAGGCAGGGAGAGAACACTTGAGAAAACTAGGACAAGCTGTCTAGGTCAGGGGAGGCTTTTCTGACAAGGAAACAGGATGAGGGGATCAAAGTTCCAGCTCATGCTGGAGAAGACTGGAATCCTAATGGAATGCCCTGACTCAGGAGGGATCCAGAGGACAGAGCACAAGTGGGAAATTCAGGGAGAACAGCCCATGCCCTAGGTGAGTCAGAAAGAGATAGAGTTGCATAGTCACAAAGAGCACAAGCTTTGGGGACAAAGAGCCCTCAGGTACATTTCCAGCTTCATCACTTAATATCCACAGAAATGTAGACAAGTTGCTTGACCTCAAAATTATGGACAATTTGAAACATATGCAAAAGTAGAGTCATTAATGAACAATCATGTACTATTCATCACTCAGCCTCAACAATGACCCATTTATAGCCAATCTTCTTTCATTTATGTCCTTACCCAACTTCTTTGACTCCATCATTATTTTGCGGCAAATCCCAGACACTACATCATTATACCTATAAAAGTGTATTAATATCTCTAAAAGATAATGACTTAGTATATTGCACAATACTCTTACCATGTATAAAATTTAATTAGTAATGTCTAAATATCATCAAATATCTAGTCATTTCTAAATTTGAAATTTCTAATTGTTTCATAATATCCTAATCTTTTCTCTCTTTCTCTCTCTCTCTCTCTCTTTTTGGTTTCTTTGTTTGAATAAAGATCTAAATAAGGTCCTCTCCTTGTGTTTGGCACTTTGCCTCCTTAAGCCTCAATTTCCTCATCTAACTGTAATCCCCTTACCACACCCTTAATTCCAGAAGGGCAAGGCAGTAGAAACCATAACTAGAAAAAAGCAGCTGAGGGTTAGCCAGATTGTCACTTGAACAGAGCTCAGAAGGATTTGCACACAGTTCTTTCTCTTGGGTTCAAGTTGCCTGTTGCAATCTCCACAGCATCCACTGTCGGGGTGGGATGGGGTGGGTCCTCTGCCCTATTCAGGTGCTCCTCCTGTTCCTTAAAGGTCAAGGTGACCTTGGTTCTCAACCCTGGCTGCTGCCCAAGCAGTTGCTACTCTTCCAGTCTGCCTGGGAGCCTCTGTCACTAGACTTCTTCTCCCTTCCCCACAGCGCCCAAGCCCTGTGATCTCTTTAACCACTCCTGCCTCCTCCCACTGGGGCTTTCTCCCTCTCCCCTGTGTCTGGACCTGGTGGCCAATCATCGAGTTCCACCTTATTTTCTACTGGGTGGAGCCAGAAGTGATTTCAAATGGGTGAGCATGCAGGAGGAGATGAAGGTAAATAGCCCCAAAAGATAGCCTCAAGGTCAAGCACCACAAGACATGAGACTTAACGCAGCCCAGGTGATGGCCTCTTAGCACATCACGTATGCATCCAGGACTGTGCTGCAAGGGTCTCTGCCTCTCTCTGTGCTTCAAGTTGTGTTACAGAAAGTGAACTTCTGTTATCCTGGCTCAGCCCAAAAAGGGGGAGTTGGTGTGTGTCAGGCCCCACAAAAGTATAAGGTGCCAGGAAATTCTGCCACATAAAAATGGATTTAAAAACTCCAACTACACAGGTAGGACACATAGTATGTGCACGATATTTATTGGGTGGAATTTATGAACAAAATGAGTAAAAGGCATCAATCCTGATACATTGTGAATATTCAATAAATATTAACTATAAAATAAGCATTATTATCAGATAAGTACTAAGTTCTCTCCCATCTAACTACCAAGGCCTAAGGCATGGAAGAGTCAGGGCTGGGCCCACGTCCAGTGGACACTGGAAGACCCACTTCCTCCAGGCCCAGGACCGGGAGCCCTAAGGAGCTACCGTACCTATGAACTTTGCTACCCTTCAGTTGCCTTCCCCCACTAACTCTGTGCTCATTGGGAAGGTGGGACATTGTCCCTGGAGCCTTGGAGTGGACACTTCACATTCCAAGCTTTGAAATTGCTTTTGCAATCAGCCTCATACTTACACAAACCGCTGAATCTTCTCACCAATTCCAAGAGGGAGACAGGCTAGGATTCCCACCCATATTTTGCCGGTGAGAAATGTGAGGCTCAGAGAAAGAATGGAATTCCCTGTGCTCAAAGGGTGAGGGCAGGCAAACTAGGACCCAGACCCAAATCCCTGTCTACTTCCCAGGCCGAAGCTAGTTCTTTCTGTCTAGCTAGTTATTCTGTCTATTTCTGTTCTTTTCCTGTCTCTTTTTCATTGTTTTCAATCCAAATGATGGGTTTTTTTCAGAGTGCAAAATAACACATTCCCATTATAGGAAGTTTAGACAAAACCAAAGCTGTGTAAGAAGGCATTCCATCCCCTAAGGTTAATAGCTATAAATATTTTGAATTAATTGTCCTCTGTCTGGTCATTTTTATACATGCATATTTTTAGTAATTGAGATCATATTGTATGTGTACATTTATGTCTTATGATTCACTTAATTTTATATCACAATTATACCTACTGTGTTACTAAAAATAATTTCTTGACATCATTTTAATGTGTGAATAACTTTCCATTTTATGAATATGCCATAATTATTGAATGTACCATTTATTGGTGGACAGTTACTTTATTTTCAGTTTTTTAAAATACATAATTATGAGATGAACCTCTTTGTTGAGAAAACTTGATCTGGTCCTTTGATTATTTCCTTAGGACTGAGTTCCAGAAAGGGATTATTGGTTCAACAGATATCTGCACCCCAAAGCTCTTACCAATGGATCCTCAAGGAAAGCTCTCTCAAGTGGATACAGCTGTCATTCAGAGAAAAAGTAACTTCTTCTAAAGAAGCCAAGTAAATGCAATAGAAAATTGTATTCTTTCACTTTTCAAAATATGTTTTCTGTGTTTTGAAACATATTGGTCCACATCTGACAGCTTCAATAGATATAAAATTTAGTAAATATTCCAGATGAAATACAGTGAAGATATTATGGGATCATGCTAAATTTCTAGGTGCCATCTGTCCAAGTAGCAGAAGTCCACAAGGATGGGTCTCATAACAAGTTTGCCAGCCCCAACCCAACCTCTGAAGTCCAGACTTGAATAACTACATGCCTATTTGACACATCCTATCTGTAATTGGATGTGTAATAGAATCCTCAAAATTTAATAAGTCCAAAATGAAACTCTTAGTGTTTCAAATCCCAGCTTCCAACTTGTTCCTGCCCAGTTTTCCCCATATAAGTAAATGGAAGCATCACCGCTCACCTGGTTGCTCAGGACAAAAACCTATGGATCATCCTAGATTACTCTTTCCCTCACCCTCTACATCCAGCAAGTCCTGTCTGCCCCCTTCAAAATATATCCCACTTGAACCCATTCAGTTGGTGCACATGCTTCCCTGCAGGCCAAACTTCTCATTTCAGAGCATGTCTCTCCCCAGCTCAAAACCCTCCAATGGTGTCCTGTCACACTTGGAATGAATTGTCCCACACAATCTGCATCCTGTCCACCTCTTCAACTTCATCTTCCATCCTTCATCCCACTTCCCAACCTCCAGCCACGCTGGTGTCAAAGCTGATTCCCAAATGGCCAAGCTCCTTTCTGCCACGAGACCTGGACCGTGCTACCTCCAGATCGTCACACTCCTCCCCTCACACCGCCCAAGTCGTCGCACAAAGGGCTAATGGACATCTTCCTATCACTTCCCAGCCCCTGCGGCTTTATTCTTCCCCATAACACTCATTACCACCTGACAAATAATCTCCTTGCTTGTTTATTTACTGGTGATCTCCCCATTAGAATGTCCACGCCATTGAGGAAGGGGCTTTATCTGTCATGTCTGTTGCTAACACATAGTGCCCAGCAGCACAGAGCACATTTCAGTGCTTGACACATAGTGATGCTCAACAAATATTTTGTGAATGAATGAATGCAGAACAACGCCTTTACTATGAAGAATGTGTATTAGATTTCCTTTGGCTTATCAAAGAGAAGGACAAAGAAAAGGTCATTCTCTGCAACTTGAACTACCATTGAGGGAGAGTAGACTATAAGGACCTTGTAAAGCATAAGTCTCAGGACAAACGGAAATGATCATCATTACATTAATGTGCCATCATGCTAGATGCTGAGTGCTCTATAAAAATGGACAGGACATAGTCCCTGCTCACACGGAGAAAGACATCAGCCAGTTGAGACGCTCACCACAGGCTTTGACCAATAGAAATTGTTTGTTGTAAGTACACCAGATTTCTGAGGATATTGGAACCTTATTTCAAGAGAGTATTTAGGAAGGTAATCATTGCAATTTTGAGACTAGAACTTTGAAAATTAGTTTTATTTTCAAATGTTAATAAAAATTAATGTCTATCAAAAAGTAGCTATATGTGGCAAATATGGATACTTTGTCAAACGTTTAATTCACTGTACCCAAGTAGATCACATTTCTTATTTTTCTAATTTGCACCATGAAATTATCTAGCTGCTGTAAGTGTACAAGAATGGCATCTAGTGGCCACTTGAATAAACTACAGATCCTTGAAAGGTCAGTTCAGAGAGACAAACAAGTGTCATCTTGTCCATATTGTCAGTGGTTACTGGATTTCCAGATTTCACAACCAGTATAATGGAGACTTTTTTCAAAATGGAGACTTACATGGGGTTGCCAAATTTTTGTTTTGTCGAGTTAGGATGTTAAACAACAACAACTAATACCACCTACTATCTAACAAAAAAGAATACCCTAACACCTCCCAAAATAAAGAACATAATCTCAGAATAAAGAAAATGTAATTCAAATTAATTCAAATTGCAAATATTTATATTTATAAAAAAGGTACCACATTGCCTTTTTTTCTCATTTGGAAAATGAGACCTAGAAAATTTGATGGACGAGTACCAATATGTAGACTGGCATGTTGGAACTGCCACTCAGTTAATGATTCCCTTCTATTCTACTGAAATAACCCTGGCAGTGGAGAGTTGCTATCAAAAAGTAGATATATACTTGGTTACTTCTGTCCAGTTCTGATGGATAGGAGGTTCCTCTTTAGTGTAGGATAAAATTGGCAGCCTACACCCACTGGTTCTGGCTTTGGCTTGAGGCCCTTCATGAAGAAGGCTAAACCCTTTTTTGTTTTGATGTGCAAAAGCAGCTCTCAGACCCAACCCCCACTGGCCATGATCTCTCCCCTAGATAGAACCCCCAGTTCCTAAATCTTCAGCTGGCAGAGCAATAAGGTACATTCTAGTCTTCCAGGGGTCTGGTTGCTACAAAGTAAAGATCATATACATTTGTGAAAAAGACCTTTGAAGGATAAGAAGTCTGAAAACTTTCCCCAGGCTAACCAACTTGGAGCAGTATAGAAGTTTACTTATTTATCAACCTTCTTGAAGACAAGCACCTATGGAGCCACATTCTGTCATATTACAAATTTGTCATCCATTCCTCTAGACGCAGTCCCCTGCCTCACACCTGAGTCACCAGATAACGCTAAGGTCTTTCAGTGGTCCTACTCCACTACTGACCTCTCAAAGATTCTTGCAAGTGATCTTTGCTTTCAATAATAACTGCCAAAAGACAAAATTACAACAAATTTTGTTTAAAGACCTAATTGGCTTTTATTTGTGATTCTAGAATAGGGCAACACCTCATTCTATTAATAGAATGAATGTTGCAATGAAGTGAGCAGAGCAGGTTGGCTTTATTGACCCAAAAAAAGGGGGGGAGGGTGCTGAAGAAAGCAAAAACAGGGGACAAAAAATAGACTGGTTGTTTCAAAGTTACTTTCCTTATAGGGTTAAGGCAGAGGGGACAGAGGGACTTCCTTATTAGGCTGACTCAGGTTCACTGGAATCTCTCCTCTCTCGTTGTTTTTTTTTAAACTGGCTTGTTTCAAAGTTTGGTTTGATTATGTGGCACTTAGCACAAGCAACGCCACTCCGGTTTGGTCTGGTCTGCAACGGCCTAGTGCAGGAGGCTAGTTCAAAGCAATGACCTCCCAATAAACTTAACAGAATAAAATGCATTGATATGATGTTTGTTTTAGCTGTGAGTGATAGAAAACCTTATATGAATAGTGGTTTAAATACGATTTTTGTTTTGTTTTGGTTTTGGTGTAAAAGCCTGGAAGTCGGCAGTGTAGGGCTGATATGGGCTCCCACAATATCAGGAACTCAGGCTCCTTTTATCTTTTTGCTCCCTTGTGCATAGTTTCTATTCCCAAGGTCACTTTGTGGTCCAGTGTGACTTCTGTAGCTCCAGCTGTCATATCCGTATTATCCGTATTCTGGCCAGATGGAAGGAAAGGCAAAGAACTAGTGCTGCTCCCTCTGTGTGTCAGGACATTTCCCAGAAGCTGCACACCACTTCTGTGCAACTTCCTAGCTCCAGGGGAAACTGTTATTGTTGCTGTCATTGTTTTCTAATAAGGAAAAAGAGGAAAACCGAGGTTGGGAGTCATGTAGCTGTGTGTGCGTCACCACCTGCGCACAAGGTCAGACATAAAGTCAAATGGTCACTGGTCCAATCCTGGTGATCAGCCTCTTCAAAAACTCAATAAACTGAACACCAAATCGTATAGAGCTCCATACCTAAAGTCTCCTAAAATGAGATCAGTGAAAACGACCCATGAAAATGTATCCTGTAGAATCACAATCACTCAAGCCAATGGTTTAACTTGGATCTCCTGGATTCATATTTTCATGCAGGAATTCCTTCCCTGCATTTCTCAGAAGTGTCGTGTTTTTCCAAATCTCAAATCCTGTGATTTGGGGGAAAAAAATACATTGAGAAATCTAGGAACTTGGGAAAAGGGTTCCATGAGAATCAAACTTGAACAGTCAACATGTTGAACTAAGTGTTGCTGGTTCAAAGAAATCCACTGACGCCAATCAAAAGTGAGAGTCAAAAACACTGAAGCATGCATTTGAAAAATTAAAGTTGACAGTTGGAAGAGCCACCATCATCTAATCGGTCTTGCCGGCAGCCGCTGCATGTTCTAAGCAGTGGTGGGTAGAGCTGGTTCCCTAGGCTCAAGAGAGAGCCTCTCCCCAGCTTTCAGTGACTGGTGACTGGTGGCTGGCCCCTGGCCATAGGGGGCCTTTATGCCTCCCCTCAGAATCTGGCAAAGGCTACATATCAGGGCTTTTTGGGTTTTTTTCCAGGAGCGTCGGTTTACCAGCACACACTGGTTTTAAGTATGTTTGTGGCCTAGTCTGCTTCTAACGGTAAGTCGTTTTTGCAAATAAAATAAATATTAGTAAGTTTATACACATAGGATACTTACACAAATCCTATGACTGGTGTCAGAAAAAATAACAAATTTTGGAAGCAAAATAAGTCCTTAAGTTGGCAATTTCAAGTGATTCTGTTCACCTTACTCATGAGTCTGAATGCTAATGTTATTTGAAAACTTCCCAATGACGATTCCTGGCATTTCCAAGTGTTTGAATAGTCACTACAGGCAATAGTTCTTTGTAAATACTTTAACAGAAGAAATGCAAAAATTAAGATGTGATTGTTGTAGAACACTCCAACATGAAATCAGAAACTGCTCTAAAATTTTGAATTAGCAAGAGCAATATTGATTTTAACAACAAAATCAAGACGAGGCTAGGCAGATAAAAAACCTTCATCATTAAAAAAGGAAATGAGCTTTTATAAAGCAAAATGACCCTAATGCCTAAGTTAAATATGTTTGGGGCACATTCAATAATTCAGCCAACATCAATGAAAAATGAAAATAAATTTTCTACATCTAGAATATTTGTTACAAAGCAAAGATCAAAAACTGTCAGATGGAGCAACTAAAGCTTTGGGCTTTAAAAGTTCATTTTTTTTTTTTTTTTTTTTTTGAGACAGAGGCTCACTCTGTTGCCCAGGCCAGAGTGCCATGGCATCAGCCTAGCTCACAGCAACCTCACACTCCTGGGCTCAAGCAATCCTTCTGCCTCAGCCTTCTGAGTAGCTGGGACTACAGGCATGTGCCACCATGCCTGGCTAATTTTTTCTATATAATTTTAGTTGTCCAGTTAATTTATTTCTATTTTTTTTTTTAGTAGAGACAGGGTCTTGCTCTTGCTCAGGCTGGTCTCAAACTCCTGAGCTCAAGCAATCTTCCCACCTTGGCCTCCCAGAGTGCTAGGATTACAGGTAAGAGCCACCACGCCCAGCCTAAAAGTTCATTTTTAAAATGGTTACTTTAAATATTAAATATTTGTGGTACTATCTTTCAATTTTTAAGTGATTTTAATTTGGCATTTATTTTGTGTTAATGTTCCCTCCTTTTAAAATTTTCTATATCCAGCACCTATATCAGGTAGAGATAATTTTTACATGTTATTAATATAATCTTGTCACAATATACCATTTCATAATAATAATCCATAATGGGAAAATTTTGAAACTTTTAGCATCATTCTATCACAGAACATTGCTCACAGTTTATTTTATGGTCACTCGTTATTATTCAAAAGCATGTCGACAGTGTGTTATGAAAAATATGGAATAATTTGATTTCAGGAATGCTCGAGAATTCCCAGAAATTCTGATTCTCATTCTTGAATACTGAATTTAAATGTCAGTTGGGAATTTGGCAACATTATTCTGAAGCTTTCAAACTTTTTAAAGTAATAAGTCCTTTTTTATCAAAAAAAATCTGCCTTGGAAACAGAAGATCAAATGAGGCTCTGGCTAAAGGGGAAGGGAGGATAAGGAGCAGTGGTCCTATCCTCAACTTTGTGACCAGTGTGTGATGACTTGGGGGAAAAGGAGAGGGAGCGCATCACTTTTGTGTCTCTAGGTATTGGTCTCCTCATCTGAAAACTGCAGTTAATACCGCCTGCCATACTGGGCCCCCCCAGCTTTTTGTGGGGGACACCTGAGAGATGCCTAGAGAAGAGCTTTGTAAACTTGAGACACTTTGAAGGCAGCCATGTGCCAGACGGATGTCAGTGTTGCTATTCCAAGGCTCTGCGCTGGCCTAGAGGGTTTGCGGCCGGTTGGGGAGAGAGGACGTTCTCACCCTGGATCAGCCCTGTGATGGGAGCCAGGAGGGCAGAGCTGGCACTGGAGGCCCGGGCTCCAACAGCCCACTCTGGCTGTTCTCCTGGGATGTCTCTCCGCCAGCACCTGTCCGTTTTTAAGGGCTGGGGCTTCGAGATGCAAACAAGACCGTGAGTTAATTGCAGTCATTCTGTAACTAGTCAGGATCAGGCAATAAAACCTAGAAAAACGTTAACCCTCACATGAAAGCTGTGGATTATAAAAGGGTGAGTGTGAATTATGAGGAAGTTCAAAGTTCACTGAAATGGGGGCCAGAAAGTTCTACTTTAGTCTGGAAGTGCCATAAAACGTGGAGGTCCCCTCTCAGAACTTCAGCTGTCACATCTGTAAAAGCTGGAGGGCTCGGGTGACTCCACTTTTCCACCGGGAAGATCCACGGTGCCTCATTCCCTGGATGAGCTCATACAAAAAAAGAACTCAACATTGTCCATCTGTGTCCTGAATGTCCCTGCTGTGTGGAGCTCTGGTAACCCTTGGCCTGGAGGGGTCCTTTCTGCAAATAACAGCAGTTTGTCATAGAACAGTAACGGTCAAGTTTGCTTTACTTAACCTTTTTACCGTCTTTTTAAAACATATTATGATGTGTTAAATAAAATTCATAGGAGGCCATTGATTTGAACTAGTCTCCTTTACTGGGCCCAACAGGCCAAACCAATATGAAGTCACTCACGCTTGAGGAAGCTAGTTAATTTAGGAACATACTCCTGTGAATGGCTGGGTTTTGGTCAGTGGCAACAGCTGACCTTAATTAATTGCAGAACCCAGCTGATTCAAATAATGTGAAACATTGAGCCGTTTCTAATTAACCAGTTAAGCTGTAACCAATTACGTTGTCTCTATAACTCACTTCCGTTTCCTATCTAGAAATGTTGCCCGACCATGACATTGGCCGGAGTTTACGGAACCTGTTTTTGTTCTGGGGGCTGTCCAGTTCTTGAATGGTTTTGTTTTGCTGTGTTTTGAATCATTTTAATTGCTCAAGGTAAACTCTATTGAGTTTAATTAGTCTCAGGATTTTTCCTTTTAACATGTGTAATCAAAAGCAACACATGCTTGTTCACATAAGGTCAAACAGGGCAGTTACAAAGTAAAAAGAAGTAAAAAGTCCTTCCTGACTTTTGTAAACGTTCGTACACACACATATACATTTGTGTTGTTTAGGAGTTTTTTTCTTGGGGAGGAGAGATGCTTGATTTGGGGTTTTGGGGGGGGGGGTGTTTGTTTTTAATTTTTGGCTTTAGTTTTTCTGTTTTTTGTTTTTTTTAATGAGACCATTTATGTAACTCACTGTTTTTTCTCTATTCATAGTTGGCAGTTTCCAAGTCAGTATTATTCCATTTTGTGGGTGGACCATAATGTGTTTAAATATCTCCCTATTGGTGGATACTTGGACCTTTATAATGTTTTGCTAATAAAAACAACACTGAAAGAACATCCTCGGACACATGTGTTTGCACACTTGTGTAGGGGTTTCCATAGGACAAGATTGGGATTGCTGGGTATGCACAGGGCCTGACACCTGCTGCATCATTGCTGTCATCTACCCACTGAGAAGTGTGATTTCTTTCTCCCATCCTTCTCCCTAAGGTGGTCCGGCCCAGCCCTCCCCCAGGCCAACAGCCTTCTTCAGCTCTAAGACCTGGTCCCCTCCCAGGCCACCTCACTCTGTTTCTTGGCAGTCAGGAATGGAATTAACTAGAGGAGCTAATTCAAGGCTAAGTCTTGGTAAGCACTAATGGTTGAGCTAAGGATACTTTGTGGCCGTAACAAATGACCACAAATTTAATGGCTTAATAGAACACAAATGTATTCTTACAGTTCTGGAGATCAGAGTCCAAAATAGGATTCACTAGGCTAAAATCAAGATGTTGACACAAGGTGCTGTGTTCCCATCTGGAGGATCCTTGCCTTGTCCTTTTGGGCTTCTAGGGACAGCCCACACCTCTTGACTGGTGGCCTCCTTCTATCACTGAGTTGTTCTTGCATCATATCACTCTCACCTGACTTTTCTGCATTTAAGAACCTTTTTGATTGTGTTGGGCCCACCCAGATAATCCAGGATAATCTTGCATTAAGGTCAACTGATGAGCAACTGTGGTGTCATTCCTTTGTGAATACAGCGCATTCTCAGCTTCTAGAGGTTAGGATATGGACGTCTCTGGGAGACCATTATTATCCCTGCCACATACGAGAAGAGTCTGAAGGTGGGAACAGAGGCCCACCGGTAACCTTCTAAGGAGTTTAGGTCTATGTCTGAGAAAGCTCCCTCTGGCGGCTGGGCGGGCAGAGGTGAGGGAAGGCCACGGAGCCCAGTCAGAGGATGACAGTGGGCAGGTCCATGCAAGGACAGTGACAGTAGGGGTGGGAAGAGGGGACAGAGAGGCAATTGGCTGACTTGGAAATAGGAGGTAGCTGCCCCTTGCCTGGGGCCAGGCCCCACACCAGTGCTGCCACTGTGCTTGCGTCTCAGGACAAGGATCCATACCCTGTTCCAGGAGGCACAGGCTGGGTGTGAGTGCAGCCAACCTCCCTCAGGCCACTGAGTCCCAGGACCCTCCCTCTGCTCTCCTCACCCCACCCAAGCATCCCCCCAGGCCCACAAGTTCTGCAGTCACCCTCAATAACCAAACCCCAGCCTTTCTGGAAACTTAGCACCCTCCCACCCCTACACTCCCCAGCCTCACCTACCTCAGCCATGTGAATTACACAGAAGGGGTGTGTGTGTGTGTGTGTATGTGTATGTGTGAGTGTGACTGTGAGTCTACCCCCTCCATGTGTCTACTCCTTCCATGTGTCTGTCCTGAGAATGTGTCTGTCCCCATTTTTGTGTCTGTGTCTATGTTTTTCTATCTTAGATTGGAATTGGTTTATTTTATAATCTTAAAAAAATAACTTTTGTTCCTTTGTTAGTTTCTTGCTTTTTCTTGTTCCAAAGCAAACCATTCATTATGAGAAATACAGATAAACAAATGGGAAAACACAGACAATTTAAAACACAGACAATCCCACCCACCCAGGCAGCCTCCAGTGAACACCTTCGCATCTATTGATTGCTCCCCACGCCCTCTTCCATGCGCCAGTGCGCAGCCTCGTCTAGAGTTCTGATTTACTCCGCTTTTTACTGACCAATATATGATAAACACCCTTTCACGTTAATGAGTTTTAATTTACCGCGTTGTCTTTAAGCCCACCTAGCGTCCCAGGCTGTGCTGGGATTGGCCGGCCCGCCCTCCTGTTGGGGTGTAGGCAGTTTCTGACTTGTCACTCCTACACGTCCCATCAGGGGAGCGGGAGTTGCAGGTCTCTGTATCTCCAGCTGTGTCTGCCTTTTCAAGTGTCATGTCCTCAGGGGAATGAGGACCTGGCAAAGCACAATTACCCTTTTCTACTCCTTGGAACTAGTGGTTTCCTTTAAGGAAGGGACTTTTCCGACAAATATGTTATTTCAAGGCCTTCTAGATTCCAGAATCCAGCCTGTCCCAGAGAGAAACACCACCCTGGGTTCGGGGCGAGCAATGTGTAGAAAGAGCAGGGCGGGAGGGGTGAAGGGTGCCTCTACCCCCTGCCCTTCTGACAGCTGGGTGTTAAGGATCTCCCCACTTTCAGGCATCCTCTAGACGAGGCAGGATGGGATGCTCATCTCCTCTGGGCTACCAGGGAACTGAGGAGTAGAGGCAGGGCCAGGCTTAGCCCTTTCCACTGTGCCCGGAAGGACAGGGAGGGAACAGAGCAGGGGTCTTGCTGCCCTTTGCCCCCGGTGGAGCTGGGGGTTGGGGTAGCCCCGGGACATGAAGGGGAGGCAAGACCTGTTGCTCAGAGTGCACAGCCCGTCTCTCTGTGGGTGCAAAGCCTTAGGACTGGCGGCTCAGGACTGCTGTATGTTAACCCAGAGTTCTAGCCGGCAACACAAATGTAATCGTGGGCTGCCTGTTAGAACTGCAGATGGCAAAGACCCCTTTCTTCTTCAAAGCCAGAGAGGCAGGTGGGGCAGCTGTTGGCAAGGCTTTTGCTCAGCTAGGACTGGCCGAATCAGACCCCCTGGCTTCCCTTCCTCCTGAACATATGAGGTGGGTTCTGCTGAGGGTTTGCCTGGTGCAGACACTATTTAGGGCAGAAAATGACCGTTTAGCATTGCTCCTGCAGGTGCGGCATCCGCTCGAAGTGGCTCGCATCAGTTCCCTCCTTGTAAAATGGAGGTTACAGGGTTGCTGTGAGCGCTGATGACAAGATGACATGTGGAAAGCATAAAGTGCCTGGTGCACAGTAAGATCCAATAAATAGAAACCAGCAATAGCAGTAGAATGGAGATTTGGAAACTGGCAGGCCTGGGGCCAAGCGTAGCTCTGGGCGACCTTGAGCAGCCACCTCCCTCACTGCCACCAGATAAACACTCCCAGCCTCGCTAGCACGTTGGTGCCAGCCTAAGTCTCCCCTCCTGTGGGAACAGCCGGAAGAGGCCACGCTTTCACAGAGAGGGCTTGGAGCAGGCTGCTGCTGGGCCCCGCCCTCTTCTCACACAGGGGGCCGCACTGGGGACAATGGCAGGAGCACCTCCGGCGGACACACACCACAACACACACACCACAACACA
>VBSM01003204.1:27567272-27619281 GCA_008086735.1 Cheirogaleus medius
TGGGGGGTGGATGGATAGGTGGGTGGGTGGATAATAGGTGGGTGGGTGGATGTATAGATGGTTGGATGGATAGATAGGTGGGTGGATGGATAGATAGGTGTGTGGGTGGATGAGCAAGTGAGCAAATGAGGAGAACTCAGGGCTTGACAGATTGCCCCTCCCCTGAGCAGGGAAGCCACCCCCTACCACTGCCATTGCTTTGTTTTCATAGTCCTGTGATTCCAGCCTGTAGGACCTCCCTGGACTGACCCAGTGAGGGTTGTGGCCACACAGTACAAGAGCAGAGCCTTGGGCCTGGCTCGGAAAGACGGCTGCCCTGGAGCAGAGCTGCCTCTGCCTGCGGGCAGTGGGAGGCAGCTGCCACTCTTCTCCCCTTCCGGATCCTGCACAACTGCCTCTCCCCTCCCAGGGCGCCTGTGCCCAGGTTTTTCTTTGTGTCTGGACACACTCACCCACTTCTGACCGGTCTGAGTACCTCCAAGAACAGGACCGCTCCATTCCTGTGGAGACACTGCCCAGGTCCCCTTTCAAGGAGGGACTTCAGGGCCTGCCTGGGCTGGGAGAGCTGCCTTGCCTGAGGTCAAACCCAGGGGCAGGGGTGGGAGGACTGAGAGACAGAGCAAAAGGGGTGGGATATTAAGGGCCCTCATGGCAGTTTGACTTCTTCCTCCATCCAACCCTGCTTCCTCCTCCCTCCCCTCACAGGTGTTGATCCCTAGTAAACATCTTGTGCCCAAACTTTGTCTCAGAGTTCCCTTTCAGAGACACAATCTGCAACAGTTCACTTGGTCTCCATGGCCTCCCTGCATGCAGCCAGTTCCCTTCCACTAGTCTCAGCGTGGGGGCTCTAGGGTCCAGAGTGACCAGGACGTGGTCTCAGAAGCTCCAGTCCCTAGGCTGAGCCCCTCCCCTCCCCATCAGACTGACTCCCTCCCTGCACCTCCCCCTGTGTTTCTCTCCAGCCCGAATCCTCTCTCTCTGAGAGCGCTTCCTATGGCAGCCACATGGCAAGGGCAGCCTATCTGGGCACCTTTAGAGGCCAGAGCCCCCCTCAACATGCAGGTCCTGGGAGAGCCACCCATTCAGGGCTGGATGCAAATGTATGAGCCAGGAGACTCACAATTTTGCACCCTTCAAACCATACTCTTTAACACATTAACTGCCATGTGAGTTGTATGTAACTCACGCTAGTTTTGAGCCCGGGGCCTCGTGAAGCATATGTAACTCACGTCTCTTCACCTCACCTTGGGAGCCACGTGAACTATTTTTCAAGTTGCATATAACTCACACACAAAAAACAATAAAAAAATAACAATTTTTTCATTAAATTAGAAAGGATCATTTTATTTTCAAAGCTTTTATTCTATTTTTGTAATAAAATTCCATGGCCCCAAGGAAAAAAATTTTTTTCTAGTGCAGCAGTCAATGTGTTAAATATGGCATGGCATTTATTCCACGGCTGCAGAGAGAAAAGATTTTCTATTAATAAAAACTGAATAGCTCTTTATTTGTGATGAAAACAAGAGCTTTGTTACATGCTCTGAATGTAACATAACATTTTAACATTTTTGGAATTATCTTTCAGTCCATGATTTTGTATCATTCCTAAGTGACGCAAGTGACTCACATTCTCTAAGAATAGAAGTGACCTGTTAGAATATAGCAATAAAATCTCATTCAAAATATGTTCCAAAGTCTTCTTTTTGGCTTTCCTGTTAATAAAACATCTTGTACTTTCTGTGACTCTTGTTTTCTCTTCTGCTTCTTTTTGTGGTTTTCCAAACCAGATTTGGAAAGACCCATAAAAGGCTATATACACTTTCAATTACAAAATAAATAATTTGTCCCCAGGAAGCAGCTTTTTGGTTTCAGAATTTCAGGACTGATTTCAGGCACCTGGCAGGGAGCAGGCCTCAGGGTTGGGCTCTGTGCAAAGTGCAAAAATAGTCCAATGAGGGGCACAGATAAGAAGTGGTTTCTGAAAATGTCCACTTAGGGGCGCTGCCTCCTCTGGTGGCAATAGAACCAGTGTCCCAAGCACTCTGTTTACAATAAATCCCAGTGATGTGTCAGTGCCAGGTGTAGATCAGCAGAGCTGGCCACCATGCAATCCCACGCGGTATCTCTTCACCGACTCCCCGGGCCCCTCCTAAGCCCATCCTGTAGGTGGGGCCCAGCTGAGCTTCGGGACAGAGCTGACTCTCACCTGGCCGCTACACGGTGGATTCCCCCAGGCTGGAGGGCACAGCAAGCCGGGATGGGAGGAGATGGGGAGACACAGGATGCAGGAGGGGAAGGACAGGGATGCAGGATCACAGAGGCGGGACGCCAGGGAAGGCTTGCTGAGGGGTGGGTGACTGTGACCCACCAGCAGAGCAAATCCCGAGGGACTGTTAGGCCTCACATGAAGGTCCAGAAGTCCCGGGCACTAGGCACTGGCGGGCCGTGGCGGCCAGGCCCTGTGAAGAGAGACGCCTCCTGGCGAAATGTGGCCACCGTGAAGCTGCGGCCAGGGCCCCCCTCAGGATGCTGGGTCCTTGAGTCACAGCTGAAGCAGCAGAGGATGCAAGTGATGGCCACAGTGACCATAAACAGCACCACCACCACCCCAATCACTGCTGTTTCCATGGCCCGTGTGGCCACTAACCCGCCGAGCAAACTTGGGTCCTCCCGGAGCCTTAGCCCCACATCCATCGGCTGGCTCTTGGTGATCGCAGATGCCCTGTGCTCCTCCAGCCACTTTCCCTTGGCCTTCTAAGGAGAGGCTGGGTGGTGCTGGGTAGTGCCCGCCCTCTGCCGAGGGACACCCTCATGTGGTCTACTTCTTCGATCTCAGATGATCTCCATTTTCTAAGCCTCAGGCCAGGCTTCCAAGGGCTGTGGTCAACTCCATGGCAGCTTCTAGAAGCACCACCATCCTGGAAGTTGTGAGCACAAGACTCCCTGGACACGGCGAAGGTGGGGACCAGGGGGCCAAAGATGCTGCTCAGAGGGAGCCTGGCCAGCCCTGACCCTCTGGTGACGTCTACGGATTTCAAGAGTGATTGTACACTCAGTCAAAAGACAAAATACTCCCCCTCCTGCAGATCCAGGGGGAGCCGGGCTCCTCCCTGGGAGGACCTTGGGCCAGTCCTTCAGTCGGCCCAGCTGCTGGGGGCAGGGATGAAGAGGGAGAAGGCAAGAGCCAGCTCTGGGCAAGGTTGAGAGCACTCACGGGTCATCACAGGCGCCAGGGCCTTCAGCAGAGGCTGGGGGCAGGGGCACTTTGCATTTGGCCTCCTTCTCTGCATGCTGTTGGGCGCGTGCAATTTAGACAGAGCGTGGTGTGCTCCCGCTGGAATCCCGGCCCCTGCAGCGCCTGGGAGAAGGCTTCTTCCGTGCAGGCCTCGCCCAGCCCTCTTTGCTGTCTGCTCAGGCCCGCGGCCCACATCCAGGTGCTGTGGAGACTTACCCTGAACTCCTCGAGGACCAGCCCTGGCTGTACCTGGTGCCGTGGCCTCCTGGCCTGGCGGCCGCCCCAGAAACCATAACACTCCTCCCTGGGTGCTGCAGCCTTGGTCGTGCTGGGAACTTGGCTCGGAGATGTCTGAGCAGCTGTGAATTCCTGGTGGAATTCAGGAAGTCCTGAATTCCTTCCTCCAATTGTGAGTGGGGGCCCAGGACCCGCACAGCTGCCTTCCTCGGTGACAGCGCTTACCCCGCCCCTCCCCACTCCAAGCCATTCTTGCCCCGCCCCCTGGGGGGATGGGGGAGGGGAATGAGCCAGGCCTGGGACACAGTTCATTTGCCAGAAGGGGCTCCATCCAGGCCTCGATAGGTCAGAACCCTGGCACACCCAACACCTCTTAAAAGGACACTGGCTTGTTAGCGCCACTCTGTCCATGTTCTGAGACAAGGAGTAGTAAGAAACAGTAACTCCAGGTACTGGACACAGCCAGGCATGTGATCTTCCCTGTGTAGCAACATTGTCTCCATCTTACAGACAAAGATGCTGACAGTTACAGAGGTTAAATGACCCGCCCACCCGTGGCCCCTTGCGAATTAGTAGTAATAACTAGAGCACCAGACCGCCAAGGAGGGACTTCCCTCCCAACTCCTAGCTCAGTGCTCCTTCCAGGTACCACGTGACCACAGAGTGATCATCTGATTCTGCAGTTTTACTGATCAGGGTGCAAAGAAAGGGCAGAGGACTGGCCCGAGGTCACACAGCCCGGGTCCTTTTCAATTTCTCCAAGGCCGGAGGGAACTTTCTTTAAAACCAGGGTTAAGAAACTCCTACGCACAGAATGGCAGAGTTGACTTTTCAGAGAAAATGATGCCCTGTCATATTCTCTCTCTTTCCCTTGGCTAAGACGACTGGGCGGTGTGGGCCTTGGGCCCTCCCCCATGTGGAGCCCGCTGTGGGCGGTGACAGGAGGCAGACTCCTTGGGTTACTGGTATGAACTGGGTGTCTAGAAGCAGAGGGAAGGAAGGAAACGATGAGCTAATCTGTGGTGCCTGTGTTTCTGATTGACTCGCCAACATCAGTTTGGGGGGCAGAGGGCACCATGGGGCTGTGTTTCAAGCCTGATCATTTGTTCCTTTGACTTCTTTACCTGTTCTTCGTGGGCACGTGCAGTTGTAGGCTGCCTGCTGTGGGTGCGAGTGGTACAGCATTGTTAAACTGGAATGAAGGATGGTGGCTCAGCCCTGCTGTCTTCTGCCTTTATGGATTTCCTTTTCCATTTCTGAGATTTGGGGGAACCTCTTACCCTGATTTGAGTCATCTGTAAAATCAGGATGGAGATGCTTCAGACTGGACTCAAGGGATAGTGCAGAGATAAAATCAGCAATGCACTTCCCACCTCAGGAACCTAGGGTGAATTTGTGTCTGTCCCCCTCACTCCCCTCCTCCAGCTCTCACAGAGAATCTACTAGGAAATAACAAGGAAAGAGGACAATCCGTTCCAGGGAGTCACCAGGCCCCTGACTTCCTGGCCGGCTCTCCAGCCCTGCCCACTCGCCTGGCCCCCAGGCCTGTCTCCCCCACTGCCCACCCAGCTCACAGGCACAGGCTGAAGCCTGGGAACCAGACCTCCTTCCTCACCGTGGATTCCACCAGCTGTTCATAGAGTATTTGGGAACAAGAGAGATTTGGCAGGGGGAAGTCTTTCTTAGCCATCCCATTTTAGGGAAGAGGAAACTGAGACCCAGAGTGGCAAGCACTCTCCTGAGGCCACCCAGCACCCCAGCACCCCAGCTCCCCATCCTCCAGTTTCCAGAACTCCACGCCCTCCCAACCTGCCCCACACACACAGGCACAGCGAGGGGCAGGCTGGAGACTCAGTCTGGGCTAACCCTGGCCAAGGAAACAGAATTCCACGCAGCCTGTGGAGTGGGGCTTCCCTGAGTCCGGAGCTCAGTGTGCCCTGGACATGGGCTAGAAAAAGGGCAGTAGAACCCTGGAGAGCCAAGCCCAGGGGCTCCCACATTGCTCTGAGGCCCCGGAGTGTCCCACAGAAGGCCACAGCCGCTCTGGTGCACAGAGGGCCCTCCCTGGGAAGGGCTTCATGCAATCCCCGAATCCTCCCTCGGGGCTCAGACAGAGCCCACCCACTTCTTTCCATTCCACGGCCAGCACTGAGCCCCAGGCCAGGCCGAGCTCCAGGCAGGCATTTCCCATCAGAGAGGGAGGTCTGGGGCAACACAGCCGCAGGCCTGGTGGCTCCCTCCCTCCCACTGTGTCGAAATCAAGAGCCTCTTCACAAAAGCTTCTTAGTGGTTTTCATTTTCCTGGACTAAGGCACCAATGAATTGACTGTGAGCCCCACACTGCCTTCTAGAAACCGAAAGCGCATTCTCAGGGCCTCTCCTGTGACCGCCTGAGAGGCTTGAGTCCTTCACACCCACTTGTGCGCTGGCTCTGCCAAGACACCCTTGTGACTTCTGGGGCCCACTAGGAGTTATAGTCACAAGGTGAGTGTCCAGTCCCAAAGAGCCACTCCTGCTCTCCACCCCCAAATTCTCCAGTGTCTGCAGGGCTCCCCAGTGTCCCTTGGTGCACTGGGGCATGGTATGCGAATGAAGCCCCAGGTCACAGTACCCCTCATTCACCCCAGAGATGCATCCTTCTACATGGCGGGTCCACTTGTCCTGGCAATGGATGGCAGGGGTGGCATCCATGGTGGCGGCCTCAGTGAGCATGGCGGAGATGCTGGCGGTGGGCGTGGGGGTGGTGGGCGTGGGGGTGGTGACGAGCGTGGTGGAGGTGGTGATGATGGAGGCCCGCGTTCCGAATGTGAGACACATGGCCACGAGGATGGTGATGGTGAAGGTGAAAGTTTCGTGGGTGGCCCTGGCGCGGGAAGAGCCACGGCCGGGCCCACCGGACTCGGTTCCTCCCTGCAACTGGACGGTTCCTCTCCACATCATGGTCCTGCCGTCCATGGAAAAGGCAAGTGGCCAGCAGCAGCAGCAGCAGCAGGACAGCCACCGCAGCACCCAGGATCCATCCCGCGTGGGCCGTGCTCCCCAGGAGGCCTAGCACCTGGGAGCTGGACGGGCCCTCGCCGCTCATGGCTCCTTGCTCAGCCTCTGCTCAGCCCTCACAGCCACTGGGCGTTGTTGTCTCAGCTCCTTTGGGCTGGACAGCAGCCAGGGAATGTGGGCGAAGTCTGTTTGCACTGGAGCTGCCGGCCAAGGGCAGGGCCAGGCTGCCGTTAACCCTGCAGAGGCCTGGCAGGGAGGCCGGGGAGAGACAGAGGTGCTGTCAGGCCTGGTATGGTTGAGGGAAGAACCCTGAGTGTGGAGGTAAGAAGTAGAGACCCTCTCCACTCTGCCACCTGGATAAGGGACGTCCCCCCCTGGGCTTCAGTATCCCCCTGTAGGGACAGTATAGCACGGAGATTAAGAACTTGGACTGTGGAACCACACAACTCACTTTTGATTGTGCACAAGTTACTTAACCTCTTTGTGCCTCAATTTCCTCTTCTGTGATATGGCTAATACTACCTTCCTCGTAGGGTTTTCTGAGGATTAAAAGAGTTAAGACACATAAAGCACTTAAACCATTTCCTGTCGCATGCTTGCCATTGATACTATTGCAATGGATTCAGACTAGATTACTTGGGAGCTGTTGTCATCTGAGAGTCTGTGATTCCCGTCCCGTAGCCCACAAAGTCCTCCGGGTCTAAGGGTCAGGTTCTGTCAAGTGAATTATCCTGAGTTCAGGGAGGCACTGCAGGCAGACTTTCACCATCTGGGGAGGTCCTCCGCCCTGCTGGGGCTGGGAGGCAAGAGGCCCTGGGTGTCAGCCCAAGGTTGCTGGGAGCCAGGAAGGAGGCCCCTGGGCTCAGAGGCCAGGCCCCAGTCCCAGCCTTCTGGTTCCTAGTTCAACAGTCTCAATTGGCCATAAAGGGTATATGCCCCTTGCTCTGTCCCACGCTCCCTGCCCAGCAGCCGTGGATGCCATTCCTGCCTGGTGGAGAAATTACAGAGCGGCCAGGATCTGAGCAGTCACCCTCTCTCCTCCCCCTCCTGGTCCTAAGTCCCTGAGTTCCTCACAGGAAGCACTGGTCCCATCCTGTTCCCAGCCCTCAGGGACTGGCATTCACTC
The DNA here is from genome assembly GCA_008086735.1 of Cheirogaleus medius. NCBI lineage: Eukaryota > Metazoa > Chordata > Mammalia > Primates > Cheirogaleidae > Cheirogaleus > Cheirogaleus medius. The sequence goes on from VBSM01003204.1 coordinate 27,574,868, forward strand.
TCCCTGGGCAGCCCTTTCTGCTGCGTGCTTGCTGGGCTGTTCTCGAAGCTCTTCCTCACACACAGTGGGACTCTCAAAGCCCCAGCTCTGTGTCTGGCTCCTCAGGGGTCCCCCAGGCTGGGTCCCTGCCCCTCCCTCCAGGGTCCTCCTGGGTCTGTGCGCATCTCCCTGCCACCTGGAGGGATGTCTGCGGGCACCAGAGATGCTGCTCTGCGCTCTGGCAGCAACTCCACCCTGGGGACCTTGGACAAACCGCTTCCCCTAACCCAGCCTGTCTCCTCCTCTGCAGGAGTCCCAGGGCAAGAGGTGACCTCCAGGGACCCTTCCCCCTCTGACTCCATCCTAACAGAGTTCTCTCAGGGACGCCTTACACCCTTAGTGCAAACCCTCACTGGCTGAAAAGGCTACGTGTTCCCTTCAACCAAATTGGGCTCAGGAGACAGCAGGTCTAATGAATCTTAGGGCTTCTTTGGCCCTCGGGGGAAGTCACTTGAACTTTTAATGATGCTGCAGTAAGAATTCCTCCTGCAGACTGCTGGGGCCCTGGGAGCCCAGCTGCCTTCCCTAGGGGGGAAGTTAAGGAGGGAAGTCTGCTCTAAGGAGGAGGAGGAGGAAGTCAAATGGAATTTTCTTCTTCAGAACTTCTCCAAGGAGACTCCCGCTCCACACCAGCCACCGGAGTGGGGGCAGGGGCCTGCAACCCGTGGATTTGAACTTCAGTCAGCACAAATGGCCCTCAGAACCACCCAGACCCAGCCCTCACTGAGAGATAGGGAAACAGAGGCCAGAGAAGGGGACGGACGTGCCTAAGTTCCCCCAGCTTTGCGAGCTGTTGTACACAGCAAGTACTCAATACAGCAGCAGTGCTGCAGCGAGGGGGCTGTCCAGAGCCAGGGCCTGAGATCAGCGGGGAGCCTTCCACAGAGACAACGGGAAGAGGATGTGTGGGTGTGGATGAGCCTGAGGGGTAGGGACTGGAGGGCCACACACACACACACACACAATATCTATTTTCTTAGGTGCAGGTTCACTCCCCATCTAGACAGAGGATAGGATCCCAAGATGGACATTTTATTAGATGCTTTGGGAACTCGGGACGAGGGGGCCAGGCATTGAGACTACAGTCCTCCAAGTGACTTCAGAAGTGACTGAAACCTTCTTGGAAGCTTGACTGGCACACAGGCTTGCAGGACTGATGACTTTAGAGAAACTATGGCTATGTCTAGGGATTCCCTGCCTCAGAAAAGCTGTTCTGTGGCCTTGTCGTTGTCTTTCTTCCCCAGAGTGTGGCCTTCTGCACACGCTGCAAGCAGCCTTCCTCGCTAAGGAATGGAAGTTCCAGACCACGCGGCTGATGGGCAAGACTTTTGATGGGTAAGCGCTTATCATTTAGCTTCATGCCCATACTTTCCAGGGTGTACAAGCTCATGAATACATTTGCATGCATGTGTATACTTGTAAATCAACATTATACCAACAATTGTGTGTACCCACACTCATGTACATATGCACAAGTGCATGCAAGTTCCAGACGAGCTCACAAACTTCTGTTTGTACTAACTGCAGGTGGTTCTTGGTTGTCCAACAGTAGCAATCACATTGTTTTCACTAATTGGTGGCACCACCTAGTGGTGACACTGTGAATAAATCAGTTCGGTCAAAAGTTACAGTATCCTGATTCTTTTTTTTTTTTTTTCTGATTCTTATTTATAGATCATAATGTGATCCCACTCCTCTCTATTCCAAATTCCCATTGAAATGGACAAATAATTAAAAGATGAAAGATACTATTCCACACCTGAAATCAGTAAAGAGTCACGTAAACCTTAACGAATTTCGACAAGATAGAGTGCAAATGGAGCCAAGTTGATGGACATGTTGACTTAGGAAGGGCACTCCTGGGAAGTAACAGAGGATATGCCCCAGATGAGCCCCCCTAAAGCCCTACAATAGACAGCTGGGACTAGGAACAAGGGTGAGGTGGGCTCAGGCAGGAAACAAATTGAGCGACCTTGGGAATTATAAGTATCTGCTCACAGAGAAGTTGGCCAAGGCTCAGCTCGTCTTTTGGTTTGCACAGAAAAGCAGGGACATTGGCCAGCAGGTCCCTAACCCGGGTGCTCATATCAGTTAGAGAAGGGAGACATTCCTCCAGTCAACCTCGGGCTGCCTCAGCAAACGCTGAAAAGAAGCTGCCCAGCACAACTTCTGCCCAGCCAACTTCTCTCCTCTTCTCAGAAGCTCTGCCTGCCCTAATCATGGCCAATTGGATTTCCCAGTCTAGAAAATTAAACTATAATCAGAGTTTCTTCTTTCCCCATTGTCTGGAACCAACATGCTTGAAAATGATTTAAACAATATTTTATAGAAGCCGTTTCAAATCCCAATCCCAAAAAACTAGATCTAGGTCCCTCCAGAAAGTGAGCAAATAGAGAAAAATTATTAGACACATGAAAAAAGATAAAAAGTGTTGTATCCTTATCACTAGGGTTACTAGAATCTAAGAAATAGAAGCAGTAAAATTCCCTAACTTGTATTCGAAGTATGATTCCGAAGGTCAACCTATATATGAATATGGAAAAATATGCAAAAGCAAGAAGTTTGTTTTAGATTAAAAACCAAATCAGGCAACACTGCTTTGAGAACCTTCCCTATAACTCTGGAAGAATACATAAAAAGATAATAAGAGAGCAAAAGAGAAGAAAAGTCCAAAAATCAAATATAATTGTATAATAGACATTTTAGAATCAGAGAACAGAGCCCATGGAGAAACAGTCATTAAAGATATAAAGAAAACTTCCTGATCTGAAGAATTAAGTCTTTAGATCAAAAGGTGCACTTAGTACTAGACAAGTTATTTAAAGAGGCCAGATCATCTAGGTATATCCAGGTGAAATTTTAACATTAAAAGGATAAAGAAAAGCAAAATGGTACAGCCGCTATGGGAAACAGTCTGACAGTTTCACATAAAACTAAACACACTCTACCATACAATCCAGCAATCACACTCTTTGGAATTTACCCAAATGGGTTGAAAACTCATGTCCAACAAAAATCTACATATGTATGTTTACAGCAGCTTTATTCTTTTTTTTTTTTTTTTTTTTTTTTTGAGACAGTGTCTCACTCTGTTGCCTTGAGTAGAGTGCCGTGGCGTCAGCCTAGCTCACAGCAACCTCAAACTCCTGGGCTCAAGCGATCCTCCTGCCTCAGCCTCCGGAGTAGCTAGGACTATGGGTACATGTCACAATGCCCGGCTAATTTTTCTATTTTTAGTAGAGATGGGGTCTCACTCTTGCTCAGGCTAGAGCAGCTTTATTCATAATCGTCAAAACTTGGAAGCAACCGACATATCCTTCAGTAGCTGAATGAATAAAAAAACTGTGGTACATCCAGACAATAGAATATTATTTTGTGCTAAAAAGAAACAAGCTATGGGAGAACTTTAAATGCATATTACTAAGTGAAAGAAGCCAATCTGAAAAAGCTGCATATGCTGAGTGTGACTATATGACATTCTGGAAAAAGCAAAATTATGGAGACAGGAAAAAGATCAGTGGTTGCCGGGGGCTGGAAGAAGGGAGGAGGTAGAACACAGAGGATTTTTTAGGGCAGTGAAACTATTGCATAAGACACTATAATGGTGGATATATGTCATCATACATTTGCCTACACCCATAGAATATACACCACCAAGCATGAGCCCTCATGTAAACTATGGACTTTGGGTGATAATTATGTGTTAATGTAGGTTCACTGATTATAACAAATGTATATAGGGGAGGCTGGGCGGGGTGGGGGGGTGGTAGAAATCTCTGTAGCTTCCATTCAATTTTTCTGTGAACCCAAAACTGCTCTAAAAGCTAACATCTACTTTATTTTTAAAGAAAAGGATAAAGAAAACAATCCTACAAACAAAAATAGGAGCTGTTTAAACTGATTCAAAAAATAGAGAAAAAAACCTCTTACTTTTTAATTTATATCATTTCCTTTATAAAACTAGCATAACGCTGATACCAAACCTAACAACCATAGCACAAAAACAGTACAGACAAATCTCAAATTCCTAACAAATAAATATAATAACACATTTATATCCCTAGAAGAATATTAGGAGACTAGTAATCCATAAAATTTATTCTAGGAATGTGAGGGTGGTTTTCATACTTTTAAAAATCTGTTGTTGTACTTAATTATATAAATAAATGAAAAAAATAAAAGCATATGATCATCTCAACAGATGGCCAAAAAAACACTTGATAAAATTCACTGCATTCCTGATAAATACAGGCATACATCATTTGATCGAGTTTTACTTTATTGCACATTGCAGATACTGCATTCTTTGCAAGTTCAAGGTTTGTGGCAACCCACATGGAGCAAGTCTATTGGTGCCATTTTTGCAAAAGCATGTGCTCACATCATGTCTCTGTGTCACGTATCTTAGTCATTCTTGCACTATTTCAAATTTTCTCATTACATTCTGTTATGGAGATCTGTGATCAGTGATCTTTGATGTTACTATTATAATGTTTTGAAGCATCATAAACCACACCCATATAAAATGGCGAGCTTAATCAATAAATGTTGTGTGTTCTGACTGCTCCACCAACCAGCCATCCCTCCATCTCTCTTCCTCTCCTAGGACCTCCCTATTCTTTGAGATACAATAATATTAACATAAAGCCAATTACTAACCCTACAGTGGTCTCTAAGTGCTCAAGTGAAAGGAAGAGTCACCCATTCCTCACTTAAAATCAAAAGCTAGAAATGGTTTAGCTCAGTGAGGAAGGCAAGCTGAAAGCCAAGATAGGCCAAAAGCTACACCTTTTGCACCAAATAGTTAACCAAGTTGTGAATGAAATTGAAAAGTTCTTCAAGGAAATTAAATTGCTACTCCAGTGAACACACGAATGATAAGAAGGTGAAACAGTCTTACTGCCGATACGGAGAAAGTTGTAGTGGTCTGGATAGAACATGCGACCAGCCACAACATTTCCTTAAGCCGAGCTTAATCCAGAGCAAGCCAATATCTTCCAGGGATGTCTGTATTACAAATGAGCAAAAAAATTAAAAAGTATACTATTAGGAGGATACTCTCTTAACATGGTTAAAAGGAAAAATATCTCAAACCAGTAGCCAACATGATTAATGCTGAAAAAAATGGGCATTCCCCTTAAAACCAGAAAAAAGCTAGAATGCTAGCTCTCACCATTTTTACTTAGCTTAGTACAATTAACAAAGAACACATAAGAAAAGGTAGTAATATTGGAGATGATGTGATTGCATATCTAGAAAAATCCTGATTCGGCTTTCGTAGAACAATGTTCAAAGAAATAATCATTTCCTGAGGGGTTTTTCAACCTATCTTACACATGCTTTAAAAAAAAAAAGTCTTCTAGAAAGTAGACGATAATCAAACAATGATATGGAGAGGTGGACGGACAGACGGATATGTGATGAAGCTAATGTAGCAAGTGGTTAGCAACTGTAGAGACTGTATGTTAGCATACAGCTATTCACTGTACAATTCTGTCAACGTTTCTTTATGTTTGAAACTTTCCACACACAAAAAATGTTGGGAGAAAAAAGTAGGCAATAGCCAAGTGTGTGGTCCCACCTAGTTGGGAAGCTGAGGCCAGAGGACTACTTGAGGCCAGGAATTCGAGAGCATCCTGGGCAATATAGTGAGATCCTGCTTCTATTTAAAAAAAAAAAAAAAAGGTAGCACTAGTTGGGGGAAAAAGTAGGTGAATAGAGTTTCCTAGTGCCGTCCAATATGGTAGCTACTAGCCAAATGGCTATTGAGCACCTAAAATGTGGCTAATCTGAGTTGAGATTTCTGTAGGTGTAATACACACTCCAGATTTCAAAGACTTAGTACACAAAATAACATAAAATATGTCATTAATAACTTTTTAATCTTGTCTACATGTTGAAATGATAGCATTCTTTCATATATTTGTGTTAAATATATTATTGGAATTCATTGCACCTGCCTCTTTTTACTTTTTTAATGTGGCCATTAGAAAATTTTAAATGGCATCTGTGGCTTGCATTGTATTTCTACTGGACAGCACCACACCTTGCACCTGGTGCTCTGGACCAAGCCCTGTGCTGGGGGAAGCAGAGATGAATCAAAGCCAGTCGCTGACCTCAGAGAGTTGAAGCTCTGGGTCCTGGGAACAAGGCAGACCTAAAAACATCAGATGATTTCAGCACCTTGTTATCTCAGTGGCTTCCATGCTTGTGGGTGTCCACTTGATGCCTTTGGATTAGGGTTAGGGCACAGCCACTTTCCCAGAGAACACGTGGATGTATGTGGGGGTATTTGGGATTATCAGGATGACTGGTCGAGCACTTCATGTGCAGAAGCCAGAGATGCAAATACCCTGCAATGAGTGTGACGGTCCTGCAGGAAGAAGACTTGTCCTGTCCAAAACTCCAGTAGTGCATATGTTGAGAAACCCCAAAGTAGAGGCCAAGTAACACACCTCTTTGTGCCCTCTGCTTGAGGATTCTGAGGCCTATTCTCCAACCTGCACTGGGACAACATCATTTCTACGGAGGCAAGAATGAGGAACTTCCTGGGATACTAAGTCACACAATCCAATTGCATGGCTCTTCAAGGATAGGAAAAACACCTGGGATGATCAGGAACACCTGAGGGCTTGAGTCCCAGCAGGAAACCTGTCTGGTTATGAAGACTGCAAATAGCAGGGTTCAATTAGCCCTGCTTAATTGGCCTTCCGGGAGGCTGTCCCCAGAGCTCAGCACATCAGCCCTTAGCATCAGGCCCTAAAATGCCACAGCAACCAAGCATTTCCAGGGGTGGGGCCCAGTGACAATGAGTCATTCATCTGGTATAGTCTCAGGGGCTGGAGCTATGGAAACTGGGGAGCTTGGGTGGGTGTTCCATGCAATTCAGGTTGAAGGACTTGGAGGGCCCAAACCTCAGCAGATCCCACAAAGCCATGGCTGAGGAACAAATGAAGATGTGAGGACTTAGAGAAGAGAAGAGGAGCACTGTCAGCTTGTGAAAGGATCAGAAATCCATTCCCAGAAGGTACAGAGGTCCAGGAAGAAATGATGGGCGCCTGTGTCACTGCAGAGGCAGGGCAGCCGGTGGAACAGATTTAAAATATATTTTTGAGATGGAATTAAGAAGACTTTCTGACTCATTTGATGAAAAGCATTGAGGAGAAGGAGGAGCTGAGTATAGCTCCTGTGTATCCGGATTGAGCAACTGACTGGTAGAACAGGCAGGAATAACTTTGAGCTACTTGCAGTGAAGAGGAGGAGAGATATGAGGCAGCAGCTGGAGGAGGGATTATAGCAGGGAGGGTTTTATTATAAATGTGCAAGGACATTGAGCTTTATATTCTCAAGACAGTCACCAGGGAGAGGGTTGGGATACAGAGAATGAGGTTCCTGAAGAAGGGAGGGGTTTTAGGGTCAGGGATAGAGGTAGGGTAGGATATTCTGAGATTGATTTCCTGTCTCAGTGCCTGATGTCATGAGCCTCCTGGTCACTAGAACCTTGCAGTGACCCTTCTTGGGCCTCGTTCCTCTCTTTTTATACCCAGTTTAAAAACATTTTTTAAGCTATGTGCTGTTTACTAGAAAGGTCCAAAACACAAGTAAAATTACAGAAAAGTGGAAAGCAAAAGGATAAAAAACTAACCAAAAGGAGGCTGGTATAATTATATTAACAATAAAATAAATTTTAAAACAAAAAGAGATAAAGAGGGTCTCGATATAAACATAAAAGATAATTTTTGGCTGGGCATGGTGGCTCACGCCTATAATCCTAGCACCTTGGGAGCCTGAGACAGGAGGATCACTTGAGCTCAGGAGTTTGAGACCAACCTGAGCAAGAGCGATACCCCGTCTCTACTAAAAATAGAAAAATTAGCTGGGCGTGGTGGCATATACCTGTAGTCCCAGCTACTCGGGGGGCTGAGGCAGAAGGATTGCTTGAGCCCAGGAGTTTGAGGTTGTTGTGAGCTAGGCTGATGCCACAGCACTCTAGCCCAGGCAACAGAGTAAGACTCTGTTTCATAAATAAAAAATTTAAAAAAGATAATTTTCACCAGGAAGATATATCAACTCTAGTCTTGTATCACAGTGTCAAAATATATAATGCAAAAATTTATAGAACTATAAGAAGAATTCGACAAATTCACAATAAAGAAAAAGATTCTAACACATATCTTTAAGTAACTGAGAATCAAAAAGTCAGTCAGGATTTAGATTTGAACAAAGTAATTATGAAGCTTGATAAAATGGACATATATAGAAACACTACCCTCAACAAACAAGACACAGTATTTTCCAGCACACAGAAGATATTTATGAAGAATGACCAAAGAGTAGGTCATAAAGCAATACTCAAAAAAATTTTAAAGGATGGATATCATACAAACCACATTTTATGACCACAATGAAATTACATTTAAAATCCAGCTGAAATCAATTAAAAAAATTAAAAGGTTTACCAAAAAACCTCCAGTTGTTGGGAAATTAAGAAATATACTTCTAAATAATTTTAAAAAATAATAATGAGGCTGGGTATGGTGGCTCACTCCTATAATCCTAGCACACTGGGATGCCAAGGTGGAAGGATTGCTTGAGGTCAGGAGTTCTAGACAAGCCTGAGCTAGAGTGAGACCCCATCTCTACTAAAAGTAGAAAAAATTAGCTGGACCTGGTGGTACACACCTGTAGTCCCAGCTACTTGGGAGGCTAAGGCAAGAGGATCGCTTTGGCCCAGGAGTTGGAGGTTGCAATGAGCTATGATGATGCCACTGTACTCTAGCCCAGGGTGGGTGACAAAAGTGAGTGAGATTCTGTCTCAAAAAAAGAAGGAAGGAAGGAAGGAAGGAGGGAGGGAAGGAAGGAAGGAAGGGAGGGAGGGAAGAAAGAAGAAATAATAATGGAAATTAGAAATTATGTAAAACTATTTTAAAGACTTTTAATTTAATTAAAATTTTAATTAACTAGTTTAATTAAAAAACTATTTTAATTATTTAGGACAGAAAAAAATACTATATATCAAAGCTCATGAACTAAAATGAAAGGAGCATTTATATTAGGATAAAGGAAAGTTTGGAATTTAATGAACTTAAAAATTGAAGGAGAAAAAAAAAAAAAAAAAAAAAGACCAGCAGGGTGAGGTGTGGTGACTCACATCTGTAATTCTAGCACTTTGGGAGGCCAAGGCAGGAGGATCTCTTAAAGCCAGGAGTTCAAGACCAGCATGAGCAAGATAGCAAGATCCCACCTCTACAAAAATAGAAAAAATTAGCCAGGCACAGTGGCACATGCCTGTAGTCCCAGCTACTGGGAGGCTGAGGCAGGACGATAGCTTGAACACAGGAGTTGAGTTTGCAGTGAGCTATGATGACACCACTGCACTCTAGCCCAGGAAACAGAGTGAGACCATGTCTAAAAAAAAAAGAAAGAAAAAGAAAAGAAAAGAAAACAAAGAAATTAATGAAATCTAGAATAGTAAAACAATAGAGAAAATCAACAAAACCACAAATTGAAAAGATCAACAAAATTTCAAAACTTTAGCTAGATTGACCAATAAAAAAAGAGAGTAGAATCAAATTACTAGAATCATAAATGAAAGAAGAGACATTACTACTAACCTTACAGAAATAAAAAGAATTATAAAGAAATACTATAATAATTTTTTGCCAAAAAATTTAGATAACTTAGATGAAATGGACAACTTTCTAGAAAGACAGAAATTACCAAAACTTACTCAAGACTAAATAGAAAATCTGATTAGACTTATAATAAATAAAGAAATTGGATTAGTAATCAAAAAACTACCCACAAAGAAACGCACAGTCCTAGATGTCTTCACTGATGAATTTTACCAAATATTTAAAGAATTAATACCAATTCTTCACAATCTCTTAAAAAATGTAGAAGTGGGTACCAAGAACATTCGATGGAAAAAGAATAGTGCTTTCAACAAATGGTGTTTGAACAACTGGACATCCAAATGCAAAGAATAAAGTTGGACCCTTACCTCACACCAAATACAAAAATAGGTCAAAGGCCTAAATGTAAGAGCTAAAACCATAAAATTTTAAGGGTGCAGGAGTTTTCCAAGTAGAAGGAACAACAACAAAAAACTCAGATAAGGATGAGCTGGGGACTTCCAGTGGGGAGGGTGCAGGACCCTGGCCCACTCGTGGCAGAAGTGGTAAAAATAAAATTAAAAAAAAAAAAACAAACAGAATGAGCTTGGCTTGTTTAAGGGAGGAAAAAAAGGACAATATCGTTAGAAAAAGAGTGGAACGGGAGTAAACAAAAGGAAGAATGGAAAGAGGTGAGCACCACCAGGCAGGTGGTCTGGGATGGATGACATTGGTAGTAGGAGGTGGTAGTGAAAAAGGAGAAAGGTAGGCAGAGTCAGCACCTGATTTCCTGGTGGAGTCAAACAAATAACTCCATTAAAAAGGGGCAAAAGACATGAACAGACATTTTTCAAAAGAAGAGATACAAATAGCCAACGAACATATGAAAAAATGCTTAACATCACTGATCATCAGGGAAATGCAAATTAAAACCACAATGACATACCACCTTACTCCTGTCAGAATAGCCATTATTAAAAAGTCAAAAAACAATAGATGTTGGCGTGGATGCGGTGAAAAGGGAATGCTTATACACTGTTGGTAGGAATGTAAATTAGTACAACCTCTTTGGAAAACAATATGAAGATTCCTCAAAGAACTAAAAGTAGACCTATCATTCAATGCAGCAATACTGGGTACCTACCCAAGGAAAAGAAGTCTTTATATCAAAAAGACACATGCAACCATATGTTTATTGCAGCACAATTCACAATTGCAAAGATATGAAATCAACCTAAGTGCCCATCATCTGATGGGTGGATAAAGAAAATGTGGTATATACATACCATGCAATACTACTCAGCCATAAAAAAAAGAATGAAATAATGTCAACCAATAGTTGAGTTTCAGCCAAGTTAAGTTTCAATGCCTAATAGACATCCAAGTGAATATATGATAAGAAGTCTGAAGTTGGTACAATTCTTGGTCCTTTGTAAGAAGTTTTATTTTATTTATTTATGTATTTTTAATTTTTAAGTTTTTTTCTTTTTTTTTTTTTTGAGACAGAGTCTCGCTCTATCACCCCGGCTAGAGTGCAGACTTTGTAAGAAATTTGTTTTTTGTTTTTTCTCTCTAGAGCCCTTAGGAATTTTCTGTCAATGGAGCTCTAAAACGTGTCTAGATGTGAGTGGTTTTGTCTTTTGTTTTCCTTCAACCTGTTTGGTGGGAACTTTTGATATGAAGAGTAGCATATTCCTTCTGCCCTGATACATTTTCTTCTGCATGGGGGAGAGAGAATGTCTTCCCCCAACCCTTATTGTTTCCATTCTATCCAACTCAAATTCCTATTATCTGGATTGGATATGATGGATATATCTTTCATATTATTTGATATTTCTTTCCACATATTTGGCTTTTTGCATTGCATTTGGGAGTAATCCTCAATTTTATCTTCTAGCTTGATAATCTGCTTATCAAATGTGTTTATTCATACCAGGCTTATTCACTGAGGTTTCTTGTTTGTTTGTTTGATTTTGTTTGTCTTTATTTCACCAATCAACAGACTCTCTACTTGGCTTTTATTTTCATGTAAACTTGTTATTGTTCCATAGATGAAAAATCCATTCTTGTCTCTCTTATGGCATAAATTACACTTATTTCAAAGTTTTCTACTTACTTTATTAATTATTTCCTTCAATTTTAGTTTCTCTTTATTGGTTTTGGTTTCTCTCTTTCATGGTGTCTGTTTTCCTTATGTGTGTGCTTATTCTTACTGGTAGGCGAATCTTCTCATTTAAGATTGATTCCATGTTGGTCTGCCTGTGGATGCAGTTTCCATTTACTTTCTCCAGGAATTATTATGGAGAAGCTGGAAGTGTTGCTGGGGGAATAATATCAGTGCTTTCCATTCCTCCAGGGACTTCTCTGAGTCTGGAGTTCAAGCATTGACACTGACTGACTTAGCTTAAGGGCAAATATCTCTAATGCTCACTGCCTTAATCAGCACATTTGCTGCAAATTAGAGTCCCCAACCAGTCATCCTGATGACTGCCTCAGCCCCTTCCTCTTCTTTCTTATAACTGTTGCATCTGAGATGATAATGCCTTCAGAATCACTCCCCTTATTATAATAATCCCCTCCTTATTTTGTTTGGCTATGATTCCTTCCAACAATCTAATCTCATCTGTTTACCATTTTTCAGGAAATCTTCAACATTTCTGGTTGGCTGCTAGCACTTTCTCTTGTTTTTTCAGTGCTAATAAGAATTTATTTTCTAAAAAACTTAGAAATAAATTTAACCAAAGAGGTAAAAGATATCTATGAGGAAAACTATAAAGCGCTGATGAAAGAAACTGAAGAGGACACAAAAAATGCAAAGACATTCCATGTTCATTGATTGAAAGAAGTAATACTGTGGAAATGACCATACTACCAAAAGTGATCTACAGATTCAATGCAATCCCTATTAAAATGCCAATGACATTCTTTACAGAAATAGAAAAAAAAACACTAAAATTCATATGGAACTGCAAAAGACACCAAACAGCCAAAGCCATCCTGAGCAGAAAGACCAAAGCTGAAGCCATCACATGACCTGATTTCAAAATATACTACTGAACTATCATAACCAAAACAGCACAGTACTGGCATAAAAACAACATATAGATCAATGAAAGAGAATAGAGAACACAGAAATAAATCCATATATGTACAGGCAAACTGATTTTCAACAAAGGCACCAAGAACATCCACGGGGAAAAGGACTGTCTCTTTAATAAATGGCACTGGGAAAACTAGATAACCATATGCAGAAGAATGAAACTAGAGCCCACTCACCATAAACAAAAATCAACTAAAAAGGATTAAATACTTAAATGTAAGACCTCAAACTATAAAACTACTAGAAGAAAACATGGGGGAAATACTACAGGACATTGATCTGAGCAAAGATTTTATGGAGAAGACCTCAAAAGTACAGGTGACAAAAACAAAAATAAACAAATGAGATTATATCAAATTTAAAAGCTTCTGTACAGCAAAGGAAACATTCAACAGAATAAAGAGACAACCTGCAGAGTGAGAGAAAATATTTGCAAACTATTCATCCAACAAGGGATTAATATCCAGAATATAAAAGGAACCCAAACAATGCAACAGCAAAAAATTAATAATCTAATTTAAAAATGGGAAAATGAGCTAAATAGACATCTCTGAAAAGAAGACATACAAATGGCCAATAGGTGTACAAAAAAATGCTCAACATCACTAATCATCAGGGAAATGCAAATCAAAACCACAAGGAGATATCATCTTACCCCAATTAGAATGGCTATTATCAAAAAGACAAAAAATAACAAATGTTAGCAAGAATGCAGACAAAAGGGAATTGTTATTCACTGTTGGTGGGAATGTAAATTAATTAGTACAGCCATTATGGAAAACAGTATGAAGTTTCCTCAGAAAACTAAAAATAGGACTACCATATCATCCAGCAACCCCATTACTGGGTATATATTCAAAAGGAAGGCAGCATGTTAAAGAGGTATCTGCACTCCCATGTTTATTGCAGCACTATTCACAATGCTAAGATATGGAATCAACAGATGAATGGATAAAGAAAATATGGTATATATACACAATGTAATATTATTCAACCATTTAAAAAAGACATCTTGTCATTTGCAATAACATGGATGGAATTGGAGGACATTATGTTAAGTGAAATAAGTGAGGCACAGAAAGACAAATACCACATATTCTCATTCATATGTGGAAGCTAAAAAAGTTGATCTCATAAATAGCAGAATATTGGCTACTAGAGGCTGGGAATGGTGGGAGAGAGAAATAGTCAGAGGTTGGTTAAGGAATATAAAATTATACCTATAGATAGTAGGAATAAGTTCTAGTGGTATATAGCAAGCGGTCCCCAACCTTTTTGGCACCAGGGACTAATTTCATGGAAGACAATTTTTCTATGGACTGAGGGGTTGATTTTGGGATGATTCAAGCTCATTACATTTATTGTGCAGTCAAACCTCTCTGCTAATGATAATCTGTGTTTGCAGCCGCTCCCCAGCACTAGCATCACCACCTCAGTTCCATTTCAGATCATTGGGCATTAGATTCTCATAAGAAGTGAGCAACCTAGATCTCTCAACCTAGATCCCTCGCATGCGCAGTTTACAGTAAGGCTTAGACCCCTATGAGAATCTGATGCCACCATTGATCTGACAGGAGACGGAGCTTATGCGGTGATGTAAGCAATGGGGAGCAGCTGTAAATACAAAGTTTCACTCACCTGTCCACCACTCACCTCCTGCTGTGTGGCTGGTTCCTAACAGGCCACATACTGGCATTGGTCCAGGGTCCATAGCCCTGGGGTTGGGGACCACAGGTCTATATCATGTAGGGTGACTACAATTTATTGTATATTTTCATATAGCTAGAAGAGCAGATTTGGAATGTTTTCAACATAAAGAAATGATAAATGTTTGAGATGATGGATATGCTAATTACACTGGGTTGATCATTCCATATTACATACATGTAGCAAAACACCGCATTGTAGCCCATAAATATGTGCAATTATTATCTGTTGATTTCAAATAATAATAAAAGCAAAAGAAGAATTTTTTTTGTTTAAACATGTGCAAGTTCTGTCTTCCACAACTTTTCAGGAAACTCTCCAAACAACTGTTGAGCCTCCAAACTGGGCTGGTGCCAGGGACTCAAGATCTTTCTGGACCAAAGTTGGGACATAATTTTCTGATTTATAAGTCTACTAATATGAAAAGCTATCCAGATTCATAAAAGTGAAACTATATTTAAGGGTTTACCCTCATTGAAAAAGACATAAAGATAATTGTAAAGCTTAGTGGAAAGGACATAGTGAACGGACTGCTAGATTCTGAGAGAATAGATTATTTTAACACAGATACGGTCTTTTCCCTCAGGATCTCCTAGGAATGAGAAACTAGCAGAGGCCAAGAAAGCAAAATAGATAGCTACCTCACTGGCACACAGATTTTATGTTTACCAGATTCCTAGATCTATGATACTGCTGCCATAGTGATCTGCCTGGTCCAGGATTTCACAGCTGTTCCAACCCCATCCGCACAGGTCATGGAAAAATGACCTAATCGCCACCAGGGGGCGCCCAGGAGCCTGAGCAGGTCAGCTCACCTCAAATCAATCCAGAGTCCATGACAAGGATAACATGACAAGGAAGAAGGGTTCATCCCAGAAGTACAAAGAGAATTCAACATTAGGAAAAAATACCTTGATGTAAATCACTTAATTAACATATTTCAAGGAGAAGAACCATATGATCAGGACACAGTAAAAGACTTGGATTAATGGAGAGACAAACAATGCTCTCGAAAACTTGATTTTGTAAAGATGTCAATTCTGTCCCAAATTAGCCAACAAATTAAAGGATAAATCCCAGGAAAAAATTTTATAAAATGTGACAAGCTGATTGCAAAATTTATCTGGAAAAGAATATGTGCAAGAATAGCCAAGAAATTATTGAAAAAGGCTGGCAAGAGGGGATTTGACCTAGCAGATAGCAATAGAAAGCTATAAATCACTATAAATCCACAGTAATTAAAACAGTGTGGTGTGAGGACAACAAGAGACAATAAAATTTCTTTAAAACCTAACAGTGGGTCCAGAAAGAGACTCATAAACATACTTGAAATTATTACTACATGATAAAGGTGGCATTTTTAAATCAGTGAGAGAAGAATGATCTTTGCAATAAAAGTTTTAGAAGAAAATATAGAAAGGCAAATGTACTCCAAATGTTAGAGATATGATACAAAAGACAAAAAAGAAAAAGAAGGAAATCTGACTATTCAAAATAGCCAAACTTCTATATAACAAAAGATATCATAAACATACACAAAAGGCAAGTGACATAAAATGTCAGTTCAAGGTTACAGTGAGCTATGATCTGACCTCTGCACTCCATGCTAGGTGACAGAGAAAGACCCCATCTCTTAAAAAAAAAGGAAAGAAAAGAAAAGGAAGGAAAGGAAGGAAGGAGAGAGAGAAGGAGGGAGAGAAGAAGGAGGGAAGGGAGAAGAAGGGAAGGAAGAAGAAGGAGAAGAGGAAGGGGAGGAAAGGGGAAAAGAAAGAGGAAAAGAAAAGAAAAAGAAAAAACAAACCACAAAATGGGAGAAAATCTTTGCAAATCACACATCTGATAATGCACTTGTATTTAGACTATATAAAGGACCCTTACAATTCAATAATACAAAGACAAATAAACCAAATGATAAATGGGCAAAAGATCTGAATATACATTTCTTCAAAGATGATATACAAATGGCCAGTGAGCATTTGAAAGATGCTCAATGTCATTGGTCATTAGAGAAATGCAACTCAAAACCACAATGAGATACCACTTCATTCTTATAAGGATGGCTATAATATAAATGGCAGATAATAACAATTGTTGGTGGGACTGTGGAGAAATCGGAACTTTCATACATTGCTAATGGGAATGTAAAATGATACAGCCATTTTGGAAAACAATCTGGCAGTTCCTCAAAAGGTTACATACAGAATTATCATATGACTCAGCAATTCCAATCCTAGGAGAATATCCAAGGGAAATGAAAAATATATGTCCACACAAAAACTGGTACACAAATGTTCATAGTGTCATTATTCATAAAAGCCAAAAAGTGGAATCAACCCAAATGTCCATCAACTGATGAACATCCCCATACAGTGAAATATTATTTAGCAATAAAAAGAAATTAAATACTGATACCTGCTACAATATAGATGAACCTTGAACGCATTATGCTAAGTAAAAGAAATCAGTCACAAAGGGACATATATCTTATGTTTCCATTTATATAAACTGGAGGAGGTTTAAGGGGAAATGGGGAGTGACTGCAAATGGGTATAGGGTTTCTTTTGCAAGTGATAAAAATGTTCTAAAATTAATTGTGGTGATGGTTGCACAACTCTGTGAATATACTAAAAACTATTCAATTGTACATTTTAATTGGGTGAATTCTATCGTATTTAAGTTATAGCTCAGTAAAGATGCTACTTTTAAAAAGAATTAACTATTGATACATACAACACGGATGATTCTCAAAAATAATTCTGCTGAGTGAAAGAAGCCAGATTTTAAAGAGTACATTCTGCATAAGTCCATTTATGCAAAATGCTAGAAAATGAAAGTAAGCTACAGTTACAGAAAGCAGATCAGTGATTGCCTGGTTGGGGAGAAGGAGGAATGGATGACCAAGGGGCATAAGAAAAACTTGGGGGATAATAGATAAGTTCATTATCTTGGTTGTGGTCATGGCTCTATGACTGCCTAGACATGTTAAAACTCATCAAATTACATGATTTAAATATATGCAATTATACATCAATTATCCTTCAATAAAGCTGCAACAAAAAACATACTGAAAGTCCATACATATATTAGTAGACGATCACAAGACCTATTTGTATGTATAGCTATACATATGCAAATGATCGGGAAAGTATCTGGATACAAACACATAAAACTAATAACTGGTTACTTTGGGGAAAGGGAGTGGTTTGGGGTGGGGGGGTACCTGAAGGGCATGAAAAGGGCGTGTCACTTTTACACTACATGCTTCTGTACTCTTTAAACTTTTTACAAGAAAGTTCTATATGTCTTACTTGTGTAAATAAATAAAATGCTAATAAAGTTACTTGTGATTTTAAAATAGTTAAATAAAAATCTAACGACAATAATACCTAGGTCCAGAATAAAATGACCCTGTTTTTAAAAGAAGCCCTTAAGCCTGCAGAGTCATGGACTCAGAAAACAAGAAGGAACCTCCCTCAAGAAGTATGTTCTGAGCGGGGACAAAGGGCAATGGGGAGGTGAGAGAACCTGGATGGACCAGCTTTGCGTTGACTGAGGGAGGCAGGAGTCGAGGGTGGACAACTTAGCGTCAGAGTCAACCCAGGGCCTCGCTTCTGACTCACTAAGTGCCCGTCCCCTCTCCAGGGCAGATCTGCCGTCTGTACGACGAGGATAGGTCAAGATGGCCAGTAAGGACTGTAATTCTGCTGCGTCTCTTCATCCCATCCATTCCCCTATTCCCCCTTGTCCAGATTTTGTACTTTTGGAAGATCCCTATGAGAGTAGAGCCTAGACCTCTAACTCCTCACCTAGAAGGCAACTCTGCCAATCATTGGTTCACTCATTCATTCATTTATTTATTTATTTTGAGACAGAGTCTCACTCTGTTGCCCCGGCTAGAGTGCCATGGTGTCAATCTAGCTCACAGCAACCTCAAACTCCTGGGCTCAAACAATCCTTCTGCCTCAGCCTCCCGAGTAGCTGGGACTACAGGCACGTGCCACCATGCCCGGCTAATTTTTTCTATATATTTTTAGTTGGCCAATTAATTTCTTTCTTTTTTTAGTAGAGACGGGGGTCTCGCTCTTGCTCAGGCTGGTTTCAAACTCCTGACCTTGAGCGATCCTCCCACCTCAGCCTCCCAGAGTGCTAGGATTACAGGCGTGAGCCACCACGCCTGGCCTCATTCATTTATTTTTAAATTTATTCATTGAAACTTGCTTCTGCATTCATTTCATCACCATCCGTCCATCCATCTGTTGATTCATTCCATAAACATTCCTGGACCAGCACTGGTTGGGGCCTGACCGAGGAGGATGGATCCTACCCCTGAGCCACTTTCTCCAACTTTTCCACACCAATTAAGATTTCTAAATAGACTCTGTGTAATTGGGTCTTTGGGACATCATCCCTGAAGCACCCCAAAGTGTCTAAGCTGGGCACATTTTTTCTCTCTCTCTCTCTCTAAATCGCCTTGAGGATTGCGCAGTCCCTTGGCGCACAGAGAGCTTTGAAAGGTGCCGCCTGCATTGGCCTGCCTGCTCTCCCGGAGGCTGTCGGGGTACAGCTGGCTGCCCACAGGAAAACACCGGCCACTCTATTTCCTAATTCTACCAAACCTGCCACACTTCAGAGAACCCCACTGAGTTTGAAGCACTTTGTATAATTCTACCAAATTCTAAAAGATCCATTTAATTCTATTTCTTTTTCTTTTTTTTTTGAGACAGAGTCTCCCTCTGTTGCCTGGGCTAGAGTGCCGTGGCGTCAGCCTAGCTCACAGCAACCTCAAACTCCTGGGCTCAGGTGATCCTCCTGCCTCAGCCTCCTGAGTAGCCGGGACTACAGGCATGTGCCACCATGCCCGGCTAATTTTTTCTATATATTTTCAGTTGGCCAATTAATTTCTTTCTATTTTTAGTAGAGACGGGGTCTCGTTCTTGCTCAGGCTGGTTTTGAACTCCTGCCCTTGAGCGATCCACCCACCTCAGCCTCCCAGAGTGCTAGGATTACAAGCGTGAGCCACCACGCCGGGCCACATTTAATTCTATTGAGTTGCAAATACCCCACTGAATTCTACAAAAGTCTAGGCAGGTTTTCACAGTTTGGAAAGCTGGGCCAGTGTGAAACCCTGTGTCCTACCCACCAAGATCCCCTGCACAGAGGAGGCTCGTGCCGTTTTTGTACCCTGTGACCCCTAGCTCCAGACAGAGAAGGTCCCTGGTCTCAAATCCTCTGAAGTGTCCTCCAGGAAGCCAGGGACATGAATCAGAAGAGTCTGAAGGTAAGTGAGGAATGGGGATGCCGAGGCAGAGGAAGGGGTCAAGAGCTCTGAGAATTACTGTGGCCTTGACTTCCCTCCAACTGACTATGCAATGCTGGGCAAGCCCCTTCCCCTCTCTGCACCTCAGTTTCCCCATGTATAACAAGAGGATGGTCTAGCTGATCCGTGAAACCCCTCCCAGTTCTGCCAGGGTGTCATCTAGGCTGGGACCAGCCCATGTTTGGCAGCCAGCTGCCCATTCCCAGTCTGCCTTAGCTACAGGAAGTCACAGCAAGATGGGGAGAAGTTGGCTGTGCCAGGCTGGGAGACATCCCACCACCGGCAGGAACAGGCACCTGGCAGGAAGTGAGTGAGAGGGGCACAAACACAGGGCCATGAAGCACAAAAGAGAGAGGGCTCATGGTGGCTGGGAGAGGTAAAGGAAGGCTCCCTGGGCAAGGTGCTATTCGAACTTGGTTTTAGGTGGCATTCAGCCAGGAGAGAGGTAAAGGCAGAAAGGACACTGTGAGCTCTATAGACAAAGCTTCCTGGCCCTGCTTTGGGGACCAGAGTGCCACAGCATCTGGTCACATCCATTCTCCTTCCCCCTTCCTCCAGGCGCCAGCCCCCAGCTGAAGGAGAGAAGAAAGAGCCAGGGGACTCAAATCCTAGGCACATGGGCTGGGAAGCAGACGAGACACCGGGCTGGTGTGTGACCCCTGCTCTGGGGCTCCCCTGTCCTCCTGGCTCACTCCAGTTGTCTCCTTCCCATCAGGATGCTCCTTCCTAGTGACGCCCCTGCAGCCCCTGCCTGGCTGTGGTCTCCATGCACCTCCTCCCAGGGATGAGGCCATCTGCCTGGCCCCCTGAAGCCCCCTAAAGCCCCCTGGCCACGGGAAGGGCATGCACTACAGGTTCTGGGCGTGTGTATAAGAGAGAGCGACAGAGTGGTGCCTATGCACATGCACTTATGTGAATGACACACATGTACACACGTGAGCCTATGTGTGGCATATACACTCACAGGCACATGTGTACCTGTATGTCACATGGGTGTCTGTGCATTCACATGTAGGTAGGCGTGTATGTGGTGGCCATATGTGGGTGTATGCATATCCCAACAGGTAGCCAATGGCTACTGATGTCTCCTGGTGACTTTAGGGGATAAAGTGTAGTATACAGAACCGTATAAAGAGGAGACTGTGGCCTGACCCCATCACTGATGCTGCAGGGAAGGCACAATGCTGTCTCCGCCTCGCCCCAGCCCTGGCACCGTGCCTGTCTCTGTTGGCACTCTGTTAAATGGGGGTACCCTTCTAGGAACCCAGCTGAGTTTTCCAGAGATTTCCAGCTGTGCCTTGGGGAAAACTGGCAGCTCACACTCCTCCTGACCCCATGGTGACTCTGGACACAGTCAGGTTGAGGCAAGACGTTCTATCTGAAGCCCAGGACTAGATCAGAGATCTCCTTGCTGCACAAATGGCCCTTAAGTCCCAGAGGCAGGTCTCAGTGTATAGGGCTGAGCTCTGGAGAGGAAGGAGTATCCACAGGGGCGGCCATGCAGCCTGGAACTTGATGGGTGCTGGAGGCCCAGTGACACCCAGAGAGTCCACATCAGGAAGGATTCAGTGACCCTTTGACTGGCCTGACAGCAAAAATTAAAAAAGAAGAAGAAAAGTATGTACATGTTAAAGCTTGTGGATCTCAGATCCAGCCCATCATTTTGCAAACTATGTTGATACCTGCAGTAGATTGATGGGTGTTCTGTGAAAGGGGGATGCATGGTCAAATAAGTTTGGGGAGCACACGCTCTATGCTGCCTTTGGAAAGTTACAAATTACATTAGCATATTAAAGGCTCTGAGAAGTACTGCAGTAAAGAGCTTTATTGATTAATCCAGTGTTGCCTCAAATTGATTTTTCAGGTTGCCTGCGAACATTTCCATTAACATTCTCTCAGGGAATGTTGATCTAAATCAATTCTCACTTTTCACATGGATAAACTGAGGCCTAGAGAGGGTAAGGGGATCGCCCAAAGTCACAGAGAGAGGGTGTGGCAGTCATGGAAAAGACCCCAGCAATCTGCCCCTGTCCCAGAAGGGGCTCTGTGAGCTTCCCGCAGCCCTGCACCCTCTCTCCTTCCATCCCAGGTGTGCGTCCCTTCAGAATTCTTCAGCATGGAGCCGGTCAACAGGACAGGGGTGTCTGAGTTCTTTCTGAAAGGGTTCTCTGGCTACCCAGCCCTGGAGCACCTACTCTTCCCTCTGTGCTCGGCCATGTACCTGGTGACCCTGCTGGGGAACACGGCCATTGTGGTGGTGAGCGTGCTGGACGCCCGCCTGCACACGCCCATGTACTTCTTCCTGGGCAACCTCTCCATCCTGGACATCTGCTACACCTCCACCTTCGTACCCCTGATGCTGGTCCACCTCCTGTCATCCCAGAAGACCATCTCCTTCACTGGCTGTGCCGTCCAGATGTGCCTGAGCCTGGCCACGGGCTCCACGGAGTGCCTGCTGCTGGCCATCATGGCCTACGACCGCTATCTGGCCATCTGCCAGCCACTCAGGTACCCTGTGCTCATGAGCCGCTGGCTCTGCTTACTGCTGGCGGGAGCTGCCTGGGCCCTCTGCCTTCTCAAGTCGGTCACGGAGACAGTCATCGCCATGAGGCTGCCCTTCTGTGGCCACCGCGTGGTCAGTCACTTCACCTGCGAGATCCTGGCAGTGCTGAAGCTGGCATGTGGGGACACCTCGGTCAGCGAGGCCTTCCTGCTGGTGGGCGCCATTCTGCTGCTGCCTGTGCCATTGACGTTCATCTGCCTGTCCTACACGCTTATCCTGGCCACCATCCTGAGGGTGCCCTCGGCCACCGGGCGCCGCAAAGCTTTCTCCACCTGCTCGGCGCACCTGGCCGTGGTGCTGCTTTTCTACGGCACCGTCATCTTCATGTACATGAAGCCCAAGAGCAAGGACGCCCACATCTCTGACGAGGTCTTCACCGTGCTCTACGCCGTGGTCACGCCCATGCTGAACCCCGTCATCTACAGCCTGAGGAACAAGGAGGTGAAGGAGGCTGCCAGGAAGGTGTGGGGAAGGGGACGGGCCTCCAGGTGACGGGGGGTGGGACTCTGCACGGGCAGCCTCAGGTTAGATGAGGCCGGCACATGCCAAGGCTGGTGAGGACAGGGCAGGCCGAGTGCTCCAAGTGTGGTGTCCTCCTCCCAGAAAAAGGCAGCGCACCAGGTCCCGGATCCTGCCACAGAACAGCTCCCAAATCGCCCTCTGCTCCTGCCCTGCCGTTGCCCTGGGCCAGCACCACCCCCTGGGCCTTCACCCCTGCCTCCTGCTGCCTCAAGACTCCAGTCTTTGCCCTCCCTCCAACCTGTGCCCCACGGGGCTTCCAAAGGGAGCTTTTAAAAGGACATGTGATCGTGTCACTCTTCCATTGAAAATCGTCAGTGGCCCCTCCTTGCTCTCAGGACAAAGTGGAGGTTCTTCAGAGCAGAACCCAAGACCCCAACAGCTGGCCCTGCCTGACTCGCTCCCCAACCCCTCCGCACAGCTGCACAGTCACCAAGCGTAGCCTCGGCATTCCCTGCCCTGCCCGACAGTCCCTGCGCTGCCGCCCCGTGCGATTCTTGGTTCTCTCGGGAGGCGGCACAGGCCAGCACACAACTCCATGTAACAGGACTGCCTGACTCTGCAGGCCCAGTGCAAACGCCACCTCCACCAGGGGCCACCTCGCTCCTCTCCCCGTGCCCTTCCTGTGTTCTTCGTTGTCAGTGTTACTCCAAGAGCAAGGTTCCACTCTGTCCCAAAGTCCAGCCTTGCCCAACCCCAGGCCCTGCCCAGGTTTCTTAAAAAGATATATGAGCACATCAATGTAGGGATGATAAGAGCAGGGCCTAGAGTCCTTCCCAAATCTGAGCAGAGCTGGGATGGAGCCCACAGATGGCAGGAAAGGCCACTGGGAGGTGACAGCAATGAGGCCAAGAGTCCAAGGTTCCCAGACCTGCCTGGCCGTGGGACACCAGTCACCCAGAGCAGCCCAGGACCTGGAGCCCCCTTACCCCCACCTTACTAGCAGCAGCAGCAGCAGCTTCTAGTGCCCTCTACCTGGCATCCAGGCCTCGTATGGCTTTGGGAGGCTTGCTCTATCTACCCCTCCTCATCCCATCCTCTGGGATCCCGCCATAGCCGCCCCTTCCCAGTGCTCAGCCTCTTCTCAGCTTTCCTTTCTGAAAACTCAGCAAACACGCAGTGGAAATGGACCCAGATCCACAGAGTATTTCTATTCCCGGCCCTGGCCTGGCCTCAACGGCACCATCTGTGCAATGGGAGAGCTGGGCTTGGGCTCCAGGCAGCAGTCCCGCTGCCTCGGCTGCAGGGAACAGCCCCGCATGAGCCCTCAGTTCCCTCCCAGGCCTTCTCCTGCCTCCTCCGATGGTGAGAACAGAGGCACAGAGGACAGCAGTACGGCCCGAGGACAGAGACACTCAAACCTCTCTGACTATGCCAGGCTGAAGGCTGTCAGTAGCCGTGATGTTCCGCGGGCCTTGGATGCACAACAGGAGTTTGGACTTTATTCTGCGGGCATTGGGGGTTTGCAATCGGATTTACTTTTAGCAAGGTCACTGATTAGATTCTGTGACAAAATATTAAGAAGCGTTTTCTCCTCTGGGTGATGAGGCTACAGGTAACTACTATTGTCTTGTTATTCTTTTCAATATTGTCCAATATTTCTACAATGTCCATGACTTTGAACTTAAAAAATAATGCTACCCATTTTTAAGAAATGGAAGATCACCTTGCCCCAGAGTAGAGGACAGACGAGAAGGGCCCCCTCCTGAGAACAGGGAAGAGAAGGCACTGCTGCAGTCCCCCAGGCCCCGTGCGGCCTGGCCAGGCAGGTGGTGGAAGACAAAGGGTGGCACCGAGCAAGATACACAGGGGAGAGATATGCGCATAAACATTTGGGAGACAGAGATACGATATTTAGGATTACAGTTGACCCTTGAACAACACAGGTGTTAGGAGCACCAACCAACCCCTGTGCAGTCAAAAATCCACGTATAACATTTGACTCCCCCAAAACTGAACTGCTAATGGCCAGCTGTTGACCATTAGCCTCACCAAGAACATAAACAATCAACATATACATTGTATGTTATGTGTATTATATTCTGTATTTGTATGATAAAGTAATCTATAGAAAAGAAAATGTTATTAAGAAAATCATAAGGAAGAGAAGAATATATTTACTATTCATTAAGTGAAAGCGAATCATCATAAAGGTCTTCATCCTCATCATCTTCACGTTGAATAGGCTGAGTAGGAGGAGAAGGAAGAGGAGGGCTTGGTCTTGCTGTCTCAGGGGTGACAGTTCACCTTCGAGTTTTTTCCAATTGTCACAAATCCCCCAAAAATGTCCCCATATATTTATTGAAAAAATACACATATAAGTGGGCCCGTGCAGTTCAAACCTGTGCTGTTCAAGGGTGAACTGTATATATATCATACATGTAAAATAACATTTGGAAGATATAAAATTGGGGATTATAGAGGTGGATGAGGGAGAGCGAGGGCTATGGGTTGATGCCTGGGTTTCTGGGTTGTCTGGGAGGATAAGATAGAGGTGCCACCCACTGAGACACTGAGATGGGAGAGATGACAGCACTAGTGGGGACGGGGGAGATGATGATCATGAGTTTGTCTTAGGCCTGTTGAGTTCAGGGTAACCATGGGATAGCAAAAGGGCAATGTTCTATGAGCGGATGGAAAACACGTGGTAACAATCCTCCCATTTTTTACTTTGACCTGTGTTCTTGATAAAAATTCCAAAAGAAAATCATAGTGTAATATGAAATTTTGCAACTTCTGCTACTTATTTAAGGCTGCTTTTTAGTCTCAAAACTGTGTCAAGTTGTTATTTTTTATTGTGAAAGGACAGGAAGGGGAGGGAGAGGAGAGAAGGGGAAGGGAGTGAAGAGGAGAGAAGAAAAAAGAAACCTGTGAAACCTCATTTGCCTGGCGACATCCCTGACTTAATGAAGTCCCTCACGTGTACACCTCACACCTCACACCTTACAAAGCAATGTACTTTCTCTAAGCTTTGATGAATCCAGGTCCTCACAGCAAACCTGGAAGGAGAAGACCCATTTCGCAGCCCAGATGCTCAGGCCTGGAGCCTGTGACATCGAAGGGCAGGACTCCAGTGAGACCCAGTCTCCAGGTTCTCTGTCCAGCATCTCTCCTATGCCCGCCTCACCCCAGCAGGGTCCCGCTGGGACAGGGCAAGGAACCTGAAGTCTCTGAAGCCCAGGTCCCACAGCTGCCAAACCTGCCACTTTGTGCACTTGCAGAGTTTGAACTTTAAATTGGGCAGGGACTGCAAGGTCCCTGAGAGCAGGGAGCAAGTGGGCTGTCTATGCAGCAGGGGAGCAGGAGGCTGGTCCTCGAGACCCATGGGCCCTGGCCCAGCCCGGCACATGCACCTGCTGGTAATGAACTCAGCACCTCCAAGCCTCAGCTCAGCCCACCTGGCTCCAGCTCCCTACATACACTTAGGCCGCGGGCCAGGAGATGGGAGGTAAGGAGAATTCATCTGCCATGTTGATCATTCTCATGAAATCTTTTAAAAACATTCTTAAAATAGAATATTTTCTTGGGAAAGGGGACATAATATCATCTACCACTTACTATTTACCCATGTGCCAGGCTCCATGCTGAGAATTTTGCATGCTTCATCTTGCTGGATCCTCAAAATAAGCCCAGAAGGAAACACTATCATCCACGTCATAGGTGAGAAGCTGAGGCTGAGAAAACTGAGCAAGCAGCAGGGCTGGGAATTGGACCCTGGTCAGTCTGACTCCAAGCCCACCCTCGGCCCCTCCACCACACAGCCAGGAAGTGGCGAGGCAGGACCCAGGTCTGGGCATCTCAGGGAAGTTGTAATTGAAGCTTTCTTCTTGTTATGCCCCTTTCCTTTCTTTTAATATAACTTATTTAAATACTTTAAAATAAGTATTAAATTGTTAAGATTGGATTTATCAGCCAATGAGATTGATATATTTACCCTGCAAAGTAACCCTGGGCCTATCAGACCTCAGGTCGGAAGCTGCTAGAAAGACGTGAGGAAACATGTCAGAGGTTACAGAGTACCAGAGGTCACCTAATTGAATGGCTCCATTTTCTCAGGAGAAACTTGACCAAAGTCATATAGCAGAGTAGGAACAATGGCCGAGAATCAAAGCTGGGTCCCCTCCCTCCCCGCCCAGGGCTCCTTCCCAGCATCACTCTGCCTCCCGGGAGGTGTACAAGTGAGGAGTGGAACTAGATGACTATTTTCAGAGACACTCAATGTCCTATCACTCTGCGACTCTGGCTTTCCAGGACATGACAGTGTGTGACGTTGACAGACAGATGCTAAAGCAGCTTTTTGAGTGTACTGGGAAATGCCACTGTGCCCGAATGCAGAGGTGCAACATTTCTAGTTCTCTTCCTTCTCAGCATGTGGTAGGGCCAGTGGGCTGTGGACAAACGTGACGTATGTCACTTCTGGGTCAGAGTATTTAACTTCTGGTGCAAGATGCTCCAGTGTGTCCTTCCCCAGTCATAACTGGTGATGTCCCAGATGGTAGAGCCTCCATCTGCCAGGGTCTCTGAGAATACCCTGAAAACCCCCAATAAACATGTAGCATGAGGAAGAAATAAACCTTCCTTGTGTTAAGCCGCTAAAATTGCGAGGTTGTGCATTACTGCAGCATAACCTAGCCCATCCTGAGTGACCCACCAAGGGAACAGCAGCTGCTTCCTGATGTCCTACCCTGTGCCCATGCTGCAGTCAAAGCTGTTGGCAACCAGGCAGCATGGAATTATCTAGACACAGACTTATTTCTTTGGGGCCATAAGCCCGTGGTCTCATGGGCTAGCTTTAACTTCCATGAATGTGTTATGATTAGACTCTTAAGTTGTAAGGAAACCCACCCCACTCCTGATGTAGCTCCTCAGAGAGAGCAGCTGTTACTACAGGTAGGAGACTGGAACCCCCAAAGCTCTCTGAGGAATCACAATGGCTGCACCATCCTGTTGGGGTGTGTGTATTATGGAGGGAGAAGGGGACATTGATCTCAAAGTAAGACATTGGGATCTGGATTTTTGGCAGAAGAACAGCACCGGATCTGAATAAATGGTCAGTTCAATTCATGGTGATCACTGACAGCTCCTGGCTGTGGCTCCCTGGCCCATAATGAATCAGACACAGCCCTTCCACTGCGGTAGCTCACAGCGCAGTCAGAGAGAGACGCACAACAAGCTAACACAATGCAAGGCAGAACGAAAGGAACCTGCCCCAAAGCTGCGTGCCCCTCCTGCTGCCAGGGTGGTCAGTTCTAGGGAGGCATCCGAGAAGGCTGCACAGCGAAGGTGGTGTGTGAGCTGAGCCTTGAAGGGTGAGGAGGACAGAAAGGCCACTCCAGCCTGAGGAAACTGACCAGGAGTGGGACGAGCCTGGAGTGTGTGGGCTTTGTCTGAACAGCGTGGGGTGGTCTGGTGAGGCTGAGGGGGGAGCAGTGTGAGTCAGGAGGGCAGCCAGAGCCTGCGCGCAGAAACCCTCAAATGCCTCCACCACCCACTTGCTGTTCTGGACAAAGGCAGGGGTGGTGGAGAGAAATGCAGACCCGGTGGTTTCCCAGCCTTCACCTGCTTGAAAACGCCCCCACATCTGTGTCCAGTGCCAGACTTTGAGATGAACATAGGTCTTTTTGTAACAACACACCCAGCAAAGACAAAGCCCTTATAGATCTTTCCAGATTTCAGGTTTTACTTTGTCTTTACATCCCACACTCAGATAGAATCTCAGAGGTCTACAACCCAGAGAGAGGAAGGGAGGTGTCCAAGATAAGGAGAGAGTAAGTGAATATCGTAGACCCCAGGAGAGCAGAAGCCACACGTCTCTGCTATGTTCCCAGCACCTAGTTCATAGTAGGCGCTCAATAACTACTTGTTGAGTGAATAAATGAATGAGACATCACACCCGGGCAATTCTTTATCTTTTTGCCAAACTTCAGCAGGAGAAACTCTACCTGTAAATGTTCACGTGGAGATTTAAAGTCAGGAACTGACCCGGATTAACCAACTGCCCCTGCATGTTCCAGAAACTGTCCCCTCATAATCACTCTGATTCAGGGTAGAGGAAGGAAACTCGGCATATGCTCTGGAGAAAGAGGGCTTCACGAAAGACACTGGAACCCTTGTCCAGGAGGTGGCTGGTTCAGATCCAGCAAGTACCTGTGGCTGAAGATGCAGTCTTCTATCTGTCTCAGTAGCAATGTGCTACTGCACTGCCTGGGCAGCACTGCATGTGTGTGTCTCTTCTGAGCTACACGGAATCCCCAATCTTCAAGGAGGAAACCGAGGCTCAGAAAGGCCAAGTGACTAGGTCAGTATCACAGGCTAGTTTGTGCTGAAGCCGGGAGGCAAAGCTGGGGTCTGGGATCGTGCATCCAACCTCTGCTGAGCGTCTACAGCATTCGCTGTGTGAGGGGCTGGGAGGAAGGAGGCAGAGTGACCTCAAGGTGTAGCAGAGAAGACACGTGCACCACATGCCACACCGTGACATGGAGAAACCGTCAAGGGCTGTGAGAGCTCAAGAAGGGAGCAGGTAGCTCTGTAAGGGGCAGGAGGGAGAAGAAAGGAGATGCAGCACTGGCCCCTGAAGAGTGAACAGGAACACCCCACCGGGGAAGGGAGGAGGACATGCCTCCATCTTGGGCAAAGATGGAGAGCTGGGGAAGACATGGTTTATTTAGAAAAGGGTGAGCACTGTGGCCCCTACAAATGGTGGGTACAATTAATCAGAAAGAATGAGAAAAAAAAAATCCAGCCCAGAAGGACAGACAGGGCTCTATCACTATCACAGAAAATTGGCCTCGCAGTCAATCTAGGAAGTGGGCAAGGGTGAGTAGAATTATATATTCTGAATGAGAAAAGCTCACGGTCAGCTCCTATTTCTCCCTCAGACCAGGGTCCACCTGGCCATGAGACAGCTTTCCAGTCCTAACAAGACTACTGTGCTTTGGGGACTCTTGGGCTCCCTCCTGTGAACACCTAACACTGGTCTTTCCCTCAGGGGCAGTGAGACCAGCTCAGCAGGGCGATGGTGGCTACCTAGGAGACACTTACAGCCTCTTCCCATTCCTCCCTTTACAATTGATGACTGACCACGTCCCTGCCAGTTTAGCGCCTGGCTTCCCTCCTCATGTGGCATCATTGCCGATATCATTTATCCTAGAAAGCAATATGGAGGCCAAGAAGTGAGTCACTTGGCTTTCATGACCAGGGTTAAATCCTGTGACCAGTAAGTAACTCTATTACGATATGTATGTTTTGATGTCCTTTTAAAAATCAATGAATGGTCTGTGATTCCTTAAGGAGAGATGACCAGAAGTCAGGCTTACGTATCCTATGGAACTGAAATGCTTGACCTGCATGACCCAAAGGAACACTGGGTGGGCATTAACCACCACGCACCTGCCTTCCAGAGCTCATCTCACCTAACTCAGGGAAGAGGGGCAACACCTCTGGCAGGTCCACTTACCTTTCTTACTTCTGTAGCCCCAGCACCTGAAATAATATCTAGCACAGAGTGGGCACTCAATAAATGTTCAGTGAATAAATGAACCTGAAATACCATGGGCATAATAATTCGGTCATATGAAGTCATAACTTAGAAAAGATGCTTCCTCTTGACAGCCAAGAACACTTTAGATTCCAAAGGAGCATGTCAAACATGCATCCTACTCTGTTGTCTCCCGTCCCCTGGGTGAGCAGAGATAGGCCTAGGGGACTGGGATGTGCCACATCCTCCCCTACGTTTTTGCGAGCAGAACTGCAGAGCGGGGAGGGCCGGCTTGCAGACCTGATGTCCTACTCTGTCGTTATACAGATGATGAAACCAGATTCCAGAAAGGGAGGCTGACCTGCCGAAGGTCACACATGCAGGTCGCCTGGCTCCCAGGCCAGCTGGAGCCTTTTCCAAAAAGCTGAGTGGTCCAGATGGAAAAGGAGAGAGAATGAGATGAGTGGAACAAACCGGACAGCTGTGACGGAATACGTCCTGCTGGGGCTACACGGGCACCGTAAGCTAGAGGTGGTCCTGTTTGTGCTGTGCCTGGGCATCTACTTGGTGAACGTGCTGGGCAACTCCCTCCTCATAGGGCTGAACGTGCTGGCCCCCCGCCTGCACAGCCCCATGTACTTCTTTCTCAGCAACCTCTCCCTCATGGACATCTGTGGAACCTCCTCCTTTGTGCCTCTCATGCTAGTCAACTTCCTGAAAGTCCGAAGGACCATCTCCTTCCCCGGCTGTGCCCTGCAGATGTACCTGACCATGGCGCTAGGCTCTACAGAGTGCCTGCTCCTGGCCGTGATGGCGTACGACCGTTACGTAGCTATCTGCCAGCCACTTAGGTACCCGGAGCTCATGAGTGGGCAGACGTGCATGCAGATGGCAGTGCTGAGCTGGGGGACAGGCTTTGCCAACTCGCTGCTGCACTCCATCCTTGTCTGGCGCCTCCCCTTCTGTGGCCACAGTGTCATCAACCACTTCTTCTGTGAGATCCTGGCAATGCTAAAACTGGCCTGTGGGGACATCTCCCTCAATGCACTGACAATAATGGTGGCCACAGTTGTCCTGACGCTGGCCCCACTCATGCTCATCTGCCTATCCTACATTTTCATCCTGGCTACCATCCTCAGGGTACCCTCTGCTGCAGGCCGGCGCAAAGCCTTCTCCACCTGCTCGGCCCACCTCACAGTGGTGGTGATTTTCTATGGGACCATCTCCTTCATGTACTCCAAGCCCAAGGCCAAGGACCCCAGGTTGGATAAGATTATCGCATTGTTCTATGGGGTTGTGACACCCTCACTGAACCCCATCATCTACAGCCTGAGGAACGCAGAGGTGAAAGCTGCTGCTGTAGCTCTGCTGGGGGGCCGCCTGCTCTGCAGGAAAGCGTCCCGCTGTCACTGCTGCTCTCCGTCTCTGTCAGCCAGCACAAGCTAGGTTACCTGGTGTCGTGACCTCAAATCTTCAGTGGCTTAAAGCCATCAAGGTTTGTTTCTCTCTCGCGCTGCAGGGCCACACAAGGCTGGCTAGGGTTCTGCTCTGATCTGTGGTCTTCATCCCTCTGGGACTCAGGAGGACAAAGCAGCTACCATCTGGAACACTGCTGGTCACCATGACAGAAGGAAAAGGGGAGTAACAACGCCTGCACCGACTCTTAAAGCTTCCACTCAGAAGGGCCACGTGTTACTTCCACTTACATCTCATGGGCCGACACAATGGCAACAGCAAGGCACATGACCACCTCTGACATCAAAGGGGAGGACAAGCACAGCTACTGTGTGTCTCGAATGAGAGAGAGAGAGGACAAAGAGCTTGGTGAATAGCCTAATGACCACCACACCATCCTCCAGAGTCGACCCAAGAGCTACTAGAAATTTTGCTTCCTTTTCCCCGACCATACATCCTTCATGGACCATCCTACACCCTTCACGTGGGCTGCTGCCAGATTCATTGTCTCAAGCAAGCTCCGGTTAGCTCACCTGTGGTGGCTTTGTACTGGGTCAACCAAACTAGGTTGAAGTGTGTGCTTCCCAGAATTCTCTTCCCGGTATGGGTCTGAGTTAGGGCTGACCAGAGAGATGCGTGCCTGAGATGTGGAAGGCAAGAGTGAAACAGCACCACACACTGCGGGAGTTGCTCCCATGCTGCCGCTAAGTTGCTGGCTCACCTTCCAAGGGCAGCCCGTCCAGTCCCCACCAGATCACCTCCTTCAACTGTCTGAGTCCTGGGTCAAGTGTAGCTTCATGACAAAAGGTGCCAGCTTCTCCTACAGGTCGCCGGTGTCACTGAGATTGAAGGCATGAGAGCCAGACCAGGTTCTAGTCTGTCCTCCTGGGCTCTAGTTTGCCCTTACTCCCCTGCCTGCACATCCAGCCTTCCTTCCTGACTGCCAGTTCTGCTGACCTGCGGCAGCTCAGGCCCAAGCCCAAGTGCAAAGGTAGCAGCTTTGCACAGACTTTTCCAACTGCTCCCATGACTGCATAGGCCTAATGTATATAATAAACTCCTTATATCACTCATAGTGGTTCTGCTACTTTGGTCAAACCCCATTGATTCATCACTGTCCTGATCAAGAACCTTTGATGGCCCCCATTACCATAGTATTAACTTCACATTCTTCAGCTGAGTCGTCAACGCCCTCCAGAGAATCTGGCCCCACCTGCTTCTTCAGCCTGATTTTCCTCTACGCCCTTCACACGGACTGTCCCCTCACTATGTTATCTGCACCTGTCTCACCTCCATGTCTTTGCTCGTGTGGTTCTCAGATGACACCTGGACCAGTTTTCAAGCTAGCCCTGACACCATCTCTTTCACTCAACCTTTCCTGTTGCACTTCGAGATTGTTCTCTTTACATCCTACAGCACTTTGTCAGGACCTTTCACTCCATACCTATCCCATCCTGACTGGCATTCATGACATTTCACCACCACGTGAGCTCCTTGGGGCAGGACTCAGGCAGGTCTGACTCATCCCACAGAGCATCCCTGCATCCCTGCAATGCCCACAGAGCTTTCCTTGTGGAAAGTTTGCTGAATGGAACTGTCACTTGGAAGCCCTCGCAACATCACTATCTGGGGATTGAACCTTGTGCTGCTGAACATGCTCCAGGAAATTATAGATGGTCAGGGGTCTTAGTCCAGTAGTATAGATACGTGCAAGCGAGCAGCAGTATCCACTGGCCAAAAGCACTGTATTCAAGGCAGACGAAGGTTGTTTGGATCCTGGGCTCTCCCCCACGGAGACGAGTCAGGATACCAAGGATCCCCACTTTGGGAGCCAGGAGACCAGGGTTCCAGGCCTGGTTCAGCTGCTCTGCCCAGCCCTTCCCGCGCCCCCAGGAATCCCACAGGCACCTCAAACTCAAACTGTCTGAAACTGAACTCATCATCCCCCCACCCAAAGTGGTGCCACCATCTCAAGGAATGGCACCATCACCCCCAAGTCAGAAACATGGCGGTCATCCTAGACTTTCTATCGTACCTCATCACCCCATGGATCCAATCAGTGACTAAGTCCTATAGAGTTCGTCTGCTAATAGCTCTTAAATTGGTTCCCTCCTTTCCACTGGCATCATGTTAATTAAGAAGCCATCACTATTTCCCTCTCAAATATTACAACAGCCGTGTCACTGCACACTTGCCCTCCAAACTCTCCCCCAAATCCATATTCCATGCCAGCCGTCACACCACCAATCTGATCATGCTACTCTCCTGCTTAAATCTCCCCAGTGGCTCCTCATTTCTGGCAGAATAAAGGCTAGACTGCCCCCATCTGTCCAAGCACAGTTGGCTATTTGCCTCCACCACCCCCTCCACACACACACACGCCCCAGGCACAGGAGTTCCCTGAGTAATTATCAGTCTTTCCTGCTGCTGCATCTGCCCCTTGCTGTTCCCTCCCCAAGTCCAAACACTTGGTGACCTTTAGTGACATACATTGGACACACATCACATACCAAGCTAGGCATTGTACTGAATGTTCTAACTGCTTTGCTGACTGGGGACGAGATGGAATGATGGAAATCTCAGGGGAGGGGTGCAATATGGATGTTGGTGACCACAGAGAACACTGTCCCAACATCTTGGCATTATGGCAACTTACTTAATCCTCATTCAAATGCCACCCCCCTTATAGGAAACCCCTTCTGACCCCTCCTCGCTGGGTGTGTTCCAGCTCTGTCTCCCCTCTTCAGTGCCTTCTGTACTCTGATGACCTTGTCCTGAGTCCTAGCTATTCATGTTCAAGCATCCTAGTGAGCTGGCTCTATACATCTTAATGTGATGGAATAATATTTCTGGGATAGGAACAGACACCCAGCCCACACCCCCTTGCTCCTTCTCACCATTCAGCTGGCCACACCATTCTCTGCCCAGTGGCCCAAGGAGGAGATGTGATTGCAGAAAACAGAGAACAAAAAGATGTTTTTCTGGCTTTTGCACTTCAAAAGCCTAGGCCCTGAAGGGAACAGAAAAGACTTAAGGCATGAATAAAAGATTTGGGAGGAAATATGGTAAGTGAAAGTAAGGCTTCTTCACATCCATATTAACAAAAGGGGGAGGAAGAGAGAGGAGGAGGGAGGTAGCGAGAGTACTGGCACAGAGTATAGAGGGGCCCTGGATAGCTTTGCAGGATTTAACAGATGGAGCAACTCATGTCTTGTTTGTCAAGTAAAACCCAGAACAGAACCCCATAGTAGAAATGGCTTCCAGTGTGTCTGGGTAGCCAAGGCCTCGGATAACCTCATGGGTCTTCGCATGTGGCACAGATATGGTGGAGAGAACCTCAGGACTGAAAGGTTGTGCAGATGGGAACAAGAAACCTGCCTGTATGTACCCCACATGACCTGTTGGGACCTCTGACTGGGGACCAGGTGGAATGATGGAAATCTCAGGGGACAAATGAAGTATGAACACTGGTGACCACAGAGAACACTCCCTTAACATCTTGGCATCATGTAAGACCCTCAGAACTCAGTTATGACCCTTGTGGAAAGAGAAGAAACCCTGAATTGACCAATGACCTTTTCTGGCACTCAGGAAAAACAGGGGCTCAAAATAGAAGTTATTTTCTTGAGTTATTTCTTGCACATCTGAGATGTGTACCTGCTACTCCAATTTCCTTGGATCTCGGCTTCCTTCTGTGTTGGGTGTGGACATCACAAGGGAAGTTTGTCTCACTGATGTAAACCATTTCAGCACGTGCACACACATGCACACACCTCCGCTACTGCACACTGAGATCAACAGGAATTGAGGAACAGGCATTAGGAAGTGTTTGGAAATGAACATGGGTGCCATGAGAGGGAGGCAAATGCATACACGGTGGGCAGCTCCCAGCGGCTCATTCTGGCTGGGCTCCCATCACCCCTACTGATTTCCTCAGACTCCCTCTCCCCTGCCCCTTCCGCTTCCCCTTCCCCTTGACCCCAGGAAAGAAGGCAGCACACAACCAGCACTACTTCATTGGAGACAAACAGACTCCACCTGCATCAGCTCAGGACACCGGCCTCCCCAGCCAGCCCTAGCTCCATCCATCCCTGCAATCCCTCCTCCCCAGCACAGCACAGCCCAGAGGCCACCCCTGGGAAGGAAGCCTGAGGCCAGAGTTGCTGAGCCTCTGGGAAAATCTGGAGACTCAGTTTCCCCAAGATGGACTCCATTTCCTCTGGAATGATGCCATGTTTCTGACAGGGTTTTGTCTCCCTGAGAAGGAATCCACGTCGTTAGGAGGGTTCCATATCCCTGGGAGGGACAACTTGGTCCTGAGGGGGCTTTGTGCCCTGCATAGGTTCCAGTCCTTATGAAGGACTCCATGGATGCAGGAGGACTCCAAGCCCTCAGGAAGTTCTCCATATACTGGGAAGGGCTCCAGGTCCCTGGAAGAGTTCTATGTCCTTGAGAAAGACTCCATATCCTCAAGAAATACAGCTTGTCTCTTGTTCCTGGGAGGGCTCCATGTCCCCAGGAAGAACCCTAGCAAGGGTTCACATCCTCCCAGGGCCAGGCCCAAAGCCCCTCTCAGCTGGCACAGATGCTGCTGACAGTGGCCCCTCCTGGGCCCACAAGCCCCAGCTCCTCCTGCTCATTGATGCATAGCTGGTAACCACAGCCCGGGGCCCGGGCTCCAGACGGCACCCGGCGGTCAGTCTTGGCACGAGGGGGCAGCAAGAAGCCCACGCTGCCAGCGATGAGCATATGCCAAATGCTATGAATGTAGAAGTAGTTGTCCCGGGTCTCCACAAAAGCATAGAGTAGGATGGCACTGCCTGCAATGAGGCTGCCCGGGCACAGGTAGAAAAGCCAGCGGCGCCACGTGGGTGGGTAGCAGTGCCGGCGGCGGACGCTGCGTACTGTCTGGGGGAGGCAGAGAAGTGGGGCTCAGGAACACAAGGCCCTGGAACTCAAACCAGAGCTGGTCACCCTCGGGCTTCGTCTGAGCCCTGGTTGTGACCTAAAGGCACCTGCCAAGACTGGAGTGGGCACTGTGAGCAGCAGGTGATGATGACAGAGTCCAAGCCCACCTTAAATTGGGGACCAGATACCCAGGGCCCTACACCCAAGTCCTGCTGAGACCCCCTCCCCCACAGCCCTCCCCACCCTTACCCAGGCAGTGGCCAAGATGCCCAGGGCGAAGAGACTGGGTCCAAGCAGGTTCCAGAGTCCATGCCGATCAAGCTGCAGTGCCATGGACAGCAGCATAGCCCCCAGCAAATACAGCACCTAGAGAAAGAGGACTCCGGGGCTGGACTAGAGCCAGGCGACAGCACTCCAGGGGCTGGGCCAGGATGGCAAGAGGCACTTGGAAATGCCCCTGGGGAGAGGTCAGGAGTGGATTTCAATAGACTTGGTATGGTTGTCCCCCCGGGCCCACTCTGGACTGACCTGCTTGACCACGGGCTGTAAACGAGCCATGGCAATGACAGTAACCCACACGGACATTAAGGAGCCCAGGAAATCACAGAACTGCAGCACATCGTAGTCCATGATGCAGAAAACCACAATGCCTGGCTGGTCACAGGCATGATAGAACTGGAGGAAGAAATGACGGACATTGAGAGAGCTTGAGGCAGAGGTCCAGGTCTACAAAACTGGAGGAGGAGGTCACAGGGGTGGTGTGCTGTTGTCAGAGAAGCAGAGGTCAGAGGTCACAGACAAGAAGAACTGGGAAATGCCTGACTCCTCTACTCTTGAGAAGAATGCAGTTAGGGAGGCCTGGTCTGCTTGATCAGCTGTATGTATCTCACAGCTCTGACCTTGGTCTTCCCCTTCCTCCCCTTCCTCCCCTTCCTAACCTTTCTGGGATGTGCTATGGAGCATGCCAGGCCAAGGAGTCCAGATAACTTAAGCTGAGGCCAATTTCATCTCCTCACCACGGACCCCACCTATAATCCTCAGCCCTGGCCCAAACTCTGGGCCAGCCTACACCCCAAAGCTCCCCTCCATGTCCCAGCTTCCCCTGATAGCTCAGACTCTCAACAGGGCTTCACTGTCAGGACTTACAGTAACTGGCCCTCTTCATCCCCCCCAACCAATGCAGGTGGGGGGCGGGGTACACAGTAAGAAAAATGGTAGTCCCTAATGCCATAGAGAAAAGCGTGGTACTCACACCATGGGGAAGAGTATGGAGAGGGGACCGTGTCCACCTATCCCACCCTGTGGAGAACACAGCAGAGTAGGCTATTGAGGAGGTTCAAAGGGGATGCAGGGAACACAGGTGGAACTGGATCAAGCTATACTGGGCATCCTAATTCAGGAACCAAGGTCTGCCATTAGCCCCCCTTGGTCTATGGTCCCAACCCCTGTGTCTCTCTGGACAATGTCATGCCTTCTGGCATCCTGCATTCTCTTATTCATGTAAAGGGTTGTCCAGGGGTAACCTGTGCTGTATTTATCTTAGAACATTTGCTGTCACCTTTCTCTGAATTTCTAGGTAGAATTTATGCCAGACAATAAGAACATGCATAGTTGTAAGGATGTCTTTGGCACAAAGATGATGAGAACGTGTATCCCTCTGTGGACTTTCTAGTGATCATGTTACTTATGAGCTCATCAAAAAGAAAAGATACTGGATAGGACATCTGAGGACAAACAGCTCCAGATTGAGAATAAACGTCACAGGGGCATGCTCACTCCTCTCATCTAATATCCCCTGCTCCATGTCAGGAAGAATGGGTTGTTACAGTGATGGGCAGGGTTAAGAAAATGAAAAGGCTATAACTGGAGAAAAAAGGTTCTGACCTATATAAACTTTATCAAAATCTACTCATTGGAGCTGACCTTGAACCATGTCAGCAGACCTTAGGAGATCAAAAAAGGTTTCTTAAGATTCTGTGACTCAATCTTGATCTCCATCCCTAGCATGTTACCCCAGGTCCTCTGGGAACCATGGCTACTGAAGCCATCTTGTGGCAGGAGAAATAAGTTGGTGTAGTTGCAGGCAGGGTTGGGCTAAAGTACATCAGGCTGAAATGAAGCTTGGGCAGAAGACTAAGTGCTGTGGCATCCAAAGGTGGCCGCTGATGTGGCTTGGTCATTGACGGAAGGGGTCCTTTGGGCTCTGCTTTCAGCCCAGGTGAGTTTCTTTATAATCTATTAAAAGGCAACCCTAAGTCACAGGGCTCTGATCCCAAAACAGAGGTAGCCTTATAGACCTCAGTGAGACAGGTCTCCAGGCCCTCCAGAGGCATGCCCTTGGGTTGTGGGTAGAAGGCAGGGATATACAGTCCACGGCTCGGGAATGAGATAGCTGAGCAATACCACAAGCCCTTCACTCACTGGCAGCAATGAGGTCTCCATAACTTCTAGAAAGAATGGAAATGGGAGAAAGCAGTCTCCTGTTTGAATGAGTTATAGTTGAGAATGAGAAGGTAGGGGCAAGGTCAGGAAGAATGATTCAGGAAAAGGAATATTACATCCCAAACTCATATCACAAGCAATGATACCCCAACCTTAATCAAATAGCATCCTCCACCCCTTAGGGAAAAGCAAATGGGAAAGTGAACCAGGTTTACTGTGAAAACTGACAGAATTCAGCCCAAATGCAGCGTTGCCCCCCAGAGAACTAGAAAACATACCCAAAAGTTAGTCTCTAGAGACAAAGGATGAAAAAGAAATTGCTCGTTTCCTTTGACCATATTAAAGATTTCATCTGGTCATTCAAATTGCAAAAATTATAACTTCAACAGACAAAGTTGGAAAAGGAGAAGTTAGGACCTTAGAAAAAATAAAATAAAATGAAAAGGAAAACCTAGGGATATTAATTGGCATTGGGAAACTTTAAGTTTCATCCCTTTAAATTTTAAGCTGTAAGACTTAAACGTGGGTATCTATCTTCTTTCTTTTCCTTCACTTTGGAGATAAAGAATTTTGTTCCTGCAGGACAAGACTGCCTAAGAGTGCCTAGACTTTTGAAAAGGCTTGTTAGTTTGGGAACATGGTTGATTCTTTCATAATATATTATTAAATTGAAAAAATAAGTTCTTACTGGGAAATTGTAAGAGACTTTTCTTGTGGGTCCATATCAGCATTAGAATTAATGTTTGAATATGCCTAAGAGAATTTTTTCAATTCTTTCTTTCTCTCTCTTATATATGCTGATTCACTGGGAGTTAATTTAGTTCCTAAACAAATCAATATTTTGGTCTTTTTCTATTTTAGCTATAGGAAATTGATTGTTCTCTGCTTCTAAGACCAGACATAAGTACTATGGGACACTAAATTACCCAATACTGTTGTATGATTTGGGTTTTATTTTAAAGCACTAATTTTGCACTTCAGGCTTAACCAAGGACGTGGCTTCATGTGCCTGACTTTCAAGTGTATAAAAGGAAATGCCCAAAAGGTTCTGCAAGAGGGACTTACAATAAATCCTTCAATCTCAGATAAGATACATATCAGCAGGAAAAAGCAAAGCTGAATCACCAAATACTGAAGACACATTAGAAGAATAATTGAATGCTGACTATCTCCTAGGAATTTCTCTATACTGAAAGAAGAGGAAAGAAGATACTGTCTCTGAAGTGGAGAGGTTTTAGGAAAATCATCTCACTAATATTATATGATTGGTTATTTTCCAAGTATACTAAAAGGTCAAAGAGATTGTTTAAGGTTGTGAAAAATCCACAGGGGTAGAGTTAAAATTGCAGTATGAGGGGATTGTTCCACTAAAATCTGTGGGCTAATTTTTAGATTGGTATTTCTTTTGTCAACAGCAATAAAAAAGTAGTAGAAACTACATAAAAAAAAATCAGGGACTTTAAGAAAAGAAATTTAGACTACAAACGGGCTTCTATTAATATAATTCCAATCTAAGTTGATAACTTCCTCAGGTTTGGTCATTATATATGAAGTAATTTGTGAAATTTATCCTAAATTGGTTTTTTTCTGTGGACTTTTACATTTTTATAGATATAGTTCATCTAATGCTCCAAAATGGGGCATCCAGGTACCATAGAATGTAAAACTATACATGCAAACATATTTCATCCACGCAAAGACTGGGATATTTGCACTCCAGAGATAATGGAACTTATTGTTGCTCTCTTATTTTCTGTTTTCTGCTTCCATTTTCTCTTTGGAGCAGTTATGGGAGTTTGCCAAGGAACACTGAGAATTACTTACGATGGTCTGAGGAACAGCAGAGGTCACGAGAAGGTGGGCTTGCAGCCAGGATGTCAGCATCGGCAAGGAAGGCCGCATAGCCCGGGATGTGGGATCTGATTCTAAGGGCCTGGGCAGCACTGTGAAGGATACATGGCTTGGACTGTATGGGTTAGAGCTGTATAACCAAAATGTTTGATACATTTTCCCTGATGGTTTTTTATACTTGCTTTGGTTACATCATTTTCTTATCTTCTTTTTTTATTTTTTGAGACAGAATCTTGCTCTGCTGCTTGGGCTAGAGTGCCGTGGCGTCAGGCTAGCTCACGGCAACCTCAAACTCCTGGGCTTAAGCAATCCTTCTGCCTCAGCCTCCCAAGTAGCTGGGACTACAGGCATGTGCCACCATGCCCGGCTAATTTTTTTCTATATATTTTTATTGTCTAGCTCATTTCTTTCTATTCTTTTTTAGTAGAGATGGGGTCTCACTCTTGCTGAGGCTGATCTTGAGCTCCTGACCTTGAGCAATCCTCCTACCTCAGCCTCCCAGAGTGTTAGGATTACAGACGTGAGCCACCACGCCCAGCCCATTTTCTTATCTCTTGACTGGTGCTTATCTTTTAAGAATTTGGGGAGAGCTAATAAACCAAGGCCATGTGTTTCTGTACATAATCTAGGATTTATGAGAAACTGAAGTCAGGTTAGAAATTTACCAAGGCATGCTCACTGCCCTGGTGCGAGAGGAGCAATGTAGTTTAGTGATTACATGTGAGGCATCTGGAGTCAGCCTGAGTGAGAACCTTGGCCCACGAAGATTGTACAGTAGAATACTCGCCTTCTACCTCGGGCAAAGTATTTAACTTTCCCTCATCTATAAAAAGAGATAATATATTGTCTCATCTAGAAGTCAAAAAAGAAAGAACAAAAGAAAAAAAAGATAAAAGATAAAAATATTAAAAAAATAAAATAAAAATAAAAAGAGATAATAATAATCGTGCTATTACAAGAATTAAATTAGCAGTGTCTGACACATAGCACACATTCAGTAGATGCCATTTGGCTATTATCATTATCTGAATTGTTTGGCTATATATAAAATCAAGTGCCAAGTTTCTAGCCTGTTTTTGTTTTTTAAATGTATTTTACATTTGTAAACTCCTGAATTAAAAACCTATTGTCTGCTCCTATGTCCTGGATAGGAACAGATGTGCAACTCCCAGTTAAAGACTGTCCTGGATTATTTGGAGACAAGGAAGATAACTGTCATCTACTGTCCTGGTACTGACAGCTGCAACGTGACCAATGGGTCCTTAAATGGACCCTGCTGCAGAATGAAATAAGCCTTAGTAAAGAATAGCAAAGGAGGGACAACAGGGAAAACTGGAGAACCAGCAGCTCTGCGTTTTGGCTCATGTGGAGAAAGAGCAGGAGTTAGAGCAGGACTTAAGGCAACACCTCAAAGCCAGTAGCTTTTCCTTATTCTTTGGCCTTATTTAAGAAAGTGGGAGCTCCTTGTGTGGTGCCAGGCACTTGAGGCTCTCCCAGTGTTTCCACTAAGGGGAAGGTCTTTTTCTTTCAGATTGATATATCACTGTATCCGAATGATGAAGAGTCATCTAGCAGTGAACACTCTGGAGCCAATGCCTAGGATGCTCGTGTCAAGTCCAGAGAATAAGCATGCTCTCCCCACATGCTCCAGGCTCCTGACACACTTAGGTGCTCTTACTAACAGTGAATCACATTAGATCTACATGTAGCCAAGAGTGGGCTGGTGGAACAGCTGTTGCTAGAGAATTTGATGAGCCACAATATAAAGGGCATCTGGCAATATGAAAGTGAAAGAGTCTAATATAAAAATAGAATGAGGCACATTTGCAGAAGGCCTAAAAGGAGCCAACCAAGCAAAATTGGAATATGTTCTTCTCACCCAGCTTAAAGGACCAAGGTCTCTCTACGCAGCATGGTTAGAGCCTACTCTTCCTCATCTGTGGATGAACCCCTGGGAGGACTTGTAACCCTCGGTTTCAGCACATTTTGCCCTCTGCATTCTCCCAAATGATAAGTAGGATTGTGTAATTTGGACATATGTCTGATCTAGTAATGCTGGATACCAGAGAGATATGTCTTAGTTTCTGTGACATGCTTGTTGCCAAGGCATGAGGACAGTCTGAATCCATCTAAGAGTTTTGCAGCGCCCACAGGCAGACACTGTACATCCCAAGATGCCAAGAACCCAGAGACGAGATGAAAAGACACCCAGATGCGGCACCTCAAGGAGAAAACAATCTACTTAGGGGTTAAGTCACATTACAGACTCACTTCTCTGCCTTTCCTTATAATATCTGTGATGTCTGCTTGTAGCTCTTCTGATTATGGAGGAGTGGGAAAACACAGGGAAGGGACTGCGGAAATTCTGTAATGGGAGTAGAGAGGTTTAAAATTATATTAATCTTCATCAAAGTACACTCCTTTGAGCTGGGATTTTATATCATACTGCCACTTCCCATAATGCCTAGGATACAGTTGAGTCCAAAAAGTTTCTCGGGACTCTGAGAATCAGACTGTCATATCAATTGCCCAACATAGATATCCCCTCTATTTTCCAAAGGATGCCATGAGAAACCAAGGAGGCCTGGTGACTAAATGGGGAGGACACCATTTCGTAGGATAAGAACAAATATGTTAAAGATGTAGAAGTCCCCAGTAC
Source organism: Cheirogaleus medius (assembly GCA_008086735.1). Taxonomy (NCBI): domain Eukaryota; kingdom Metazoa; phylum Chordata; class Mammalia; order Primates; family Cheirogaleidae; genus Cheirogaleus; species Cheirogaleus medius. The sequence continues at coordinate 27,618,519 of VBSM01003204.1, forward strand.
AATGGAGAACATGCCAGAGTAGCTAAGCCCTCACATCATGAAAGAACATGATCAGGGTGAAGACACTCCACACAGGTGTGGATGAAAGTGTAGATTTCCTGCCCCCACACGAGAACACGAAGGTATAGACACAATTCCATACTGTAGGACGGTTTGTCAGCCAGTGTGTTGAGTAAAGGTCCCCTCAGCCTTCAGAGTGGACAGAGTGTGGGGCAGCTGGAGATCTCTACTAATTATATGAAGTTGCAAACAGCTGTGTTCATTTACCCCACTGTGCCTTACAAATCTTATCATTTTCTTTGCATGCCATGATAGGTTGGAAGCACTTCTGTAGAAGACACCCCCCAATCCCGTGGAGAACATGGTCGAAATGCAGACTCTCACCCACCACCATGGACAAGGACACAGTGAAGGCAGAGATGCCACCACATACCGTGGAGAAGAACATGGTGAAGGTGTAGACAGCAGCTTCGAGCACATATCTGCTCCGAATGGCCAGGACCACAGGTGGCAAAAACATGAGGTTGCTCAGGCAGAGCAGGAGTGTGGACAGCAGCTGGAATCCATAGGAGAGCGCATCCGCACTGTCGGTACAGCCCCAGCCTCGCCACCCTGCGGGTAACGGGTGGGGAGCGCACGGGGTGGGAGAGGACAGACGGAAGCCATGGGTTCAGCAGACACTTCTGCTCCTGGCCTCTTGCCAAGCCTGATGCCCTGGGTATCACCCTGGCTCTGCGCTCCCATTCTCTCCAAACCCATCCCC
>VBSM01003204.1:27619381-27634328 GCA_008086735.1 Cheirogaleus medius
TCAATGCACAGCCCATTCCTCCTGGGCTCTCCACGCCAAAGCTGCTCTCTCAGCTCCAGCCTTGGAACAGAAAAGCTGGAAAACACCAGATCCTCCACAGCAGAAATCTTTCAAAGACTGATGAGAAGCCACAGACCAATTCTGAATCTTTTCTTTGGGCAGAATTGTAACAATTCTGTCCAAGCAAGAAAGAACACCCTCTTTTTCAGTCCTATCTAGCTTACTGGGGTGGGGGTGGGGGGTTGCTGGATTTAGAAACTGTTAAATAGTTATGGACAAAGTAATTGTCAGGTTTCCCATCATCTTCACCTGGACCTGAAGGCAGAAGAAGTGTAAAGAAACTCACTCCTCCTTGGGTGAAATGATCCTAGACACAGAATGGTGGTAACAGAATGCCCAAGAGATTAAATGTAGCAACCTGGCTGGGATTAAAAGAAACCAGATATCAGCAAATGTAAGGGGTTGTCTACAAGAATGAAGGTAACAGGATGCCATAAGCTCACCTCATTCAAGAAAGATTTGAGGCAGCTTATTAAATACATAAAACAGGATAAAAATAAATGCATGAGGGAAACTTAATCAGGATAGGAAAATAAAGTCTTCCCTAATGTGGGCCACATATTTGATACTGACTTCTAAGTAACCAAAGCAAAGGAGGAAAATTTGTGAGTACATGAGAGAAAAGTTAATCAGAGTATCTGGAGAATCGCAGCATCCAAAGGGGAGGTTCTCAGATAAATTCTCATCAAAGGAGCACTGAGTTGTCATACATTCCTGTCAACCACAGGAGTTTCAAACAACTTGCTTATAACTTCCCTTAATGCAAACCCAAAGCAATATGCCAAAGTATTAATATTATTCAGTGAAAGTCATTCTAGGGGGAAGCTGGAAAAAAAATGTCCTCTAGCTATACAGTTCTCTGATCCAAATATCCAGTCTGATTCAAGGGAAAAATAAAAAATTTGGAGGGAAAGATCAGAGCAGATGTGCCGATATATCTTTCAGAATAAATAGAACAGGCTGTCTGAGGTGTGTGGCAACTGTCATAGCGTACAGACAGGTGGAACGGAAACATGCTCTTTAATGGGAGTGGACAAGAATGCAGAGAGGGAAAGGGTGAAGGGCTGCAGTGGGCCTGGGCTTCTATTCTCACAGTACTGAGGAAGAAAGAATGCAGGTGAGGCTGTCCTCTAATTTGGGGTCTACAGTTTCAAAGTCAAATCAAGACCTCATTGTCATTGCCCAAAGGCATGGTAATAAGCAGACACAAAGTACATACAGTCTTAGCCAGAACAGAGAGAGAATTTGAGTACAAAAATAAGGACCATCTTCAGATTGAAGAGCCAGCTCTGTCCTGACTTAGCAGGACCACTGGAAAGTTTGAGCCATGTCCCATAAAAGGCCGCATCAGGCCTCAGATTGGTTGATGGGAAAGTGGTCTTTAGCAATTAGAGCTGTTCAAACATGGACTGCACAGCCTCAATAGGTGATGAACTCCCCCGTCACAGGAGGTACGCAAGAAAAAGTAGACAACTACCCTAGAGGAAGGCTGTCAGTGAGTGGGAGGTGAGCCTACAAATTTGGGAAAACTCAGACTACTCTGAGTTGACCATTCATAGCAGAGTCAATACTCAGAGCATGTTTATTGACTAGAATTGGCCTAATTATCAGGATGGGCGGAAGTAACGTGGACAAGCTTCCTGGAAGAGGTAAGGGCCCCCACACCCCTGACACCTTCCCTTCCAAGCTCTCCCCCAGGGCACCTCCCCGCTGTCCACAAAGAGTACCGAGTTGAGCTGGAGCTCCAGGCTGAGGACGCCTCCGCTGTCCAGCACTGGCAACAGCCTCAGGGCGAACACAGCCGGGCGCTCAGGGGGAAGGGCCACGCTGGGGCCGAAGAAGATGTAGAAGTGGACAGAGAAGGTGTCCAGCTCGTTGCGCAGAGTCGGGCGCACTGGCCAGCAGTGCTCAGGTGGCGATGTGGCCCCAGGCCCTTCCACAGGAGTTCCGAGGGATGGAGACTCAGGGGGCAGTGGCTGATTGCCTAGTGACTGGGGCATGTTCATGGCAGCTCCAGGGACTAGGGCACGGGACAGGCTGGGCTTCGGGCACTCTGTGAGCAGAGGAAACCAGAGGTGAGGTCTGCAGCCCTCAGAGCCCCAATCTGACTCACAACCCCGATCTAAGCCAGATAAGATTTAACAAAGGGTGGGGAGGGGTAGAATTAGAAGCCCATGTCCCTCAGGAGTGTAGGACATCCATAGTCACAGGAGTTTCCTATTGGTGACAGCTAATGTTAGGTCATGTTGGAGGGACCCAAGGCCATCTATCCCTCTCCAAGGGCAGTGAAGACACTGTTGGAAGAGATAACTGTGATGGGCTGTCTCACTGCCTTGCACTGGTTTGGGCAAGGACAGTATCCCAGAGGTCCTGGCTGTCCCTGCCTACTCCAGGAAACTGAAACAGAGGTTAAATCAAGGAAAGTAATGAGGTCCTTTAGTTATTCCAAGTCAGGTGCAAAAAAAAAAAAAAAATGATCTGAAGGCCTTCCCATGACTTGGAGCTCCAAGTGGGAGGACTTCAGGGACTGAGATGGAGCCTGGGCACAGGAGGGGAGAGTGTAGGGATGTGGCCGAGGGTCACTGAACACAGCCACCCAAGTCACTTCCCAGCCATGGATGTCTGCACAGGCTGGGTGGCTGGGGCAGATGTGGGGGTTCTGACCTTGCAACCGCACACACAGCTGGAAGCGGATGGTCCTGCCAGAGCCCCGGGACGGTGTTTCCACGCGCACGTAGACCCAGTGTCCCCAGGGGGGCAGTGCCAGCTCCAGCTGGCATACCGAGGCACTTCCACAGGCCACAGAGCTTGAGTTGTGCAGGGGTGGGGCCTTGGGACGTAGGCGCAGTGTCAGGGGACAGGCAGACACCCCGCGGCCCCCCACACACACCAGCTGCGCTGAAACCCTGTATGTGAAGCTGGGCACGAAGACCCTGGGCAGAGGAGAGGTTGAGGGTAAGAAAGGACAAACAGAGGTGAGAGGAATGCCAGAATGAGGGAAATGCCAGGAAGAAGGGGGCGTGGAGAGGGCAGGAGACACAGGGATACAGCAGGCCTTGTCACGTCTTTCCCACCGGGAGAGGGGCAGGCAGAGATCCCGCCCACCCTGGGGGCTCTGGGTCCAGTCTGGCCAGAGGAAAAGCAGGACCAGGCAGGCAGGCAGGCTGAGAAGCCAAGAGAAGGAAGAGGGAAAGGGCCAGGTTTGGGGAGTAGTCGACTTACTTGTACAGGGCTGAGCGATTGTGGGGGGAGAGGGTTTGCTCTGAGGGACGGCCAGGAACCAGCACAGCCACGTCCAGCAAGCGCCGGACGATCAGCTGTGGCTGAAGCAGGTACTGACACTCATCCTGGAGACCCTGAGACAAAAGCAGGAGTGGTGGAAGGAGAGACAGCAGAGGTGCTGCTAAACCAAGGCAAACAGAACCTGCTGGACTGGCCAGGGAGGAAGCCCCTCTGGCCTCCTGCTCTGATTAAGGTCTCTCTAAGCTCTGGGTCCTTCCTGCCGGGGCAGTTGTTTCTGATCACCTCTGTCCTACCCCAGTCTGCAGGGTCTGCTGGCTGTTTTGGATTCAAACCCAGGCCCTCCTAAGAATAGGCCCCGCCTGCCCCTAACCCCAGTCTAACCCCTCCTCCCCGAGCATTCCTGGCCAGCCCCACAGCACTATAATCACAAACCAGCCCATTCTGCCACCAAGGCCTCAGGAATTCAGAATACTGGCTCTTTGGGGGGCCGTTGGAAAGCTCCTTCAAGGCCTCCAGTCCAACCCCGTCCACCACCACCACCAATCAGACCCTTTAATTCCCTTCATTCCTCACCCTGCACCCTTCCAAGTGCTTGAACACCCCTGATGAAGGGCCATTCATGACCTCCCAGGCCACCTCCAGACTATCAGCAGTTTGAGAACATGAACTTTGTCTTATTTTATTTTTGTTCCTCCACACACAAGGCCTAACAGAGAGTGCACACCTCACAGATGGATGTTTGCTGAATAAATGAAGCAAAAAGCAAATTGGCCCAGCGGGGGCAGCTCTGACCTTAATGAAACCAGAGCCCAACATCTTTGACTCCCCTCCCTCCACGCTGCCCTCAGGGGGCTCCCCCACAGTCTGCTCCATCAGCCTCAGGCTATTTCTGCTCTTACTGGAGAATAACCATGTCTCCCCTGGCTTCTCTTTCCCTGGATAAACCCCTAGCCCCTGCTCCTCTACTCTGCTGACACCACCCCTGGCCTACACAGCCTCATCACTCCTCAGAGAGCGCTTTTGTTACGGTTCCTCTTCTGCAGCATTTGCAGCTATAAAAGCCCTACAAACCTCACAGTTCAGAGGAGGCGGAGGCGCCTAATTAGGCTTCTCTGACCTTCTGGACAAACGGCTTTATGCTGGCCCAGCAAACCAGAAGCCACTATTCACTTATGTGGTTATCCTGACCAGGACATACTCCAGACTCTGTTCTGGGACAAAAATTCCAGTCCCTGACATCCCACTGAGTCCCAAGGCATGGGACAAGCCAGCCAAGGCACTGGCTTCTAGCAAAGCTTCACAAGGCTGGAAGGGGGTCTGTGCCTTTTGCTTCACTGCATCCCCAGTGCCTAGCACACCAGCCGGCTCACGCCAGGTGCTAAAGTAGCTGTTGGGTTAAAGAAGGGTGTCAACAAGTGGGCCCTTCAGAGAGCTCTTGAACTGACCTAGCTACTCAGAAACTTCCATCTCTGATATCCAAAGCAGATGTCCTTCATTTTTGGTGTCAAACACTAAGGACCAGAAATACCCTCACAAGTCATGTCTTTGACCCCATCTCCTAAGGCAGGAATCACCACCACAACAATCTTGTAGTGAATGAGTCCCAAGGGTAGGGGCTCACACTCAGGAGGTGGCCTATCTCCTGGCTAGACAGTCCAGGGGAAGAAACATTTTGCTCCATGTTTTTCTTATGGTTGACTTAACCAAAGGAGCAGTGGACATGACCTATATGGTTAAGATGTGCTCCTTCCTTAAACTGTATAACATCCACATTCAGTCCCCCACTCTTTATGTGGAGGAAGTGTTCAGTTAGGGGATACCAGGGAAGTACAGGGACCTTCACCCTGATGAGGCCAGAGAAAGGCCACCAGAAGTCAGGTCCTCAAGAGCTGCCAAGGCAGAAGAAAAGTGAAAGAGTCCAACCTGAGTCCAGCCTAAGTCCAGCCTGAGCCAATAGGTTAAACCAACATCAGCCATAATAGAAGGAACAAGGCCAAAGCAAGGAAGCTCAAGAAACCAGGGGGAGCAAAGGTGAGAAGTGGATACAGTCTGAAAGATCCTGGAGTGGAAGACAAGGTAGATGGATTCCTAGCATGTTCTTGTATGGGTGGGCTCTGGGTTTCTTTAGAAAGGCCCAAGTAGAGTGGCCAGTGCCAGGCTCTGGGTGGGACTTACAGACTGGAGATGCCTTCTCTGTGGGAACAGCCCAGGACCCAGCAGAGCCCCTGCCCACAGTCAGCTAGCACCAATCAACATGGCAGTAAATGAGTGCTAGACGGACTGCAGGGAAACCATTTAGGGCCACTCTGGTGGCCCAGGAGAAATCTGGGGTAAGGTGTGCTGAGAGTGGACATGGAGAGAAGTAGATGCTTTCAAGGCATGCTTTAGAAGTCAATAAGACTTTCTCTTTATGGACTGGTTGTGAGAAAATAAGGGATAAAGAGAAATCATGGATCGCACCTAAATTTTGGACTTGTGCAATGGGTGGATGACAGTGTCATTTACTGAGAAGATGATCACAACTAGAGAAAGAAGAGGCTTGGACTAGGAGCAGTGAAATGGGAATGGAAGAGTTTTTTACTTTTAGCTTCATTTTGATTTGTACATACTAAGTTTGAGACATTTCTTAGACATCCAATTGGAGATCTCAAGTAAGCAGTTGGATATAAAGTCTGAGATTCAAAGAAATTAGGACTGGCTGAATACTCATGGAAGGCATGAACTTACAGATGGTATTTTAAACTATTGTGCCAGAGATACCAAGCAGGAGAATAGAAAAATAAAAAAGAAGTTGCCCCAGGACCAAGCATTGGGCCACGGCAAGTATAGATCAGGCAGAGGAGAAGCCAAAGGACACAGAGGAGTGAGCAGTGGGCAGGAGGAAAACCAGACAATTCTGTAAAGTCACAAAGGCCAAGAGGAGAAAGTATTTCAAGAAAGAAATATAAGGAAGTAGTTAAAAGCTAGGCACTGATTAACTTGGGAAGACAACTGGGGACTGGAAGAAGGGAAAAGGAAGACTTACTTTCCACTGTATGCCTTTTGTACCTTTCAAATGTTGTACCAGGTGCATATATTACCTATTTGAAATACAAATAAAATAATTTAGGAAGAGGAGGAAAGGCAGAAGCAGCACTCACTATTAGCATATTTTAACCACTTCAATTGAGATACTGAGTCATGCTTTGTGCTAGGCGGTAGGTTTGACAGAATCCTTTCTTCTGTACAATTTGCTTCTTTGCTTTCCTTGCAGTTGTTTTTCATTATTTTACCTACTTTTATTTATTTTCAAATCTAAGACCTGGGAAGAGGAAGGTTCAAGGAGAACCTGTGCCCCAGTGTTTGGAAGAACTTCCCCCTTATAAGCCATTTGGGTGCCAAATGGTACCCACAACACAAAGGTCAGCCCCTCAGGGCAGACTGGCAGCTGGGCACCTCAGAGTGAACATGAGCCCCAAGACAGGAAAGACAAGGAGATGGAGACACGGGGGCAAGACACAAGTGGTTGACAGAACCAAGAGGACAAGGAAAGAAGGAGAAATTAGATCAGTTTGTGACACTTTGAGTTTGAAAAGGTGGCAGAAGAGCAATAAAAATTGCCAACCCCCCACCACACGCCAGGCTATGTGTTGGGCGCTAGGAATATGTAGAAAGTAATACAGACACAGGGTCTAGCAGAAGTGCAGGACTGGAGCTCAGGGGAGTGGCCTGGACCAAATAAGTCACTTCCGTTTTATAACCTTTCAAGGCTCCATATACACAAGGATACAGTTCAAACTTCTAGGTCCTTCATCATCTGGCCTCCTCTCACTCCTTCACCTGGCCCACACCGAACCACTTCAGTTCCCCCTGCTAAGTTTTGGCCCATGCTATTCCCACCACCTGGAACACCATTCCCTGCCTTCTCAACCTCAGGCTCCACTTCCTAACTGTATCCTAATACCACCTCCACCATGTTAGCAAGCTGAGTTAGCCATCTCTCCTTTATCCTCTTAAAACATCTCCTGTATCCCACTAATACACATCTTATGGCTCTCTGTCTGCAGCACCCATCCCAAGGCCTGGCACGAAACAGGTACAAAAGGACTAAGGCCTAAAGGGAGATCTAGGCTCATTCCCAAAGCTGAGGAGAGCCCTAGAAACAGCACTGCCTTCTTATCGCTGGGACTCTTTAGTCCCCACCAAAGGATATCCCTGAACCTACATAACTTCCTGTGTTTGCCAAGCCTCAAAGAAGTCAGAACCATGGCACAAGGAGGAAACAAGTTGAGAAAATGGAAGAATGCTCTGGACAATGAACCCAAAGGAAACTAACTAGGGTCTGGAGAACTTAAGAATGCCTAGAGGCCCATATAAGATATTCCCAAAGTTAATCAAATTCTTAGAAGAACCAGATACAAAATCCTTACCCCACCAACCTCTAGAACAGGCCTAACTGAAGAGCTACATCTCTCATAGTGTCCAGACCCACTGCCACTCACGGGCAAGGGGGAACTGTGCCTTCTTCTCTGTAGTCTCACCATGTCCCTGGGGAGCTCTGCTGGCTAGTGTTCCAGTTTTAGCACCAAGCCCCCAGACCCCACTTGCTGTATCTAGATGCAAATGGACATGTCAGGCTTCGTTCTTTTCTCACTGTCCAGCTCCCTTTGATCTGAGCACTTTGAATCACCCTTTAGGTTCTGAGCAGCCTTTCTTTGTACTGCTACCTCTGATTCCCCATTGTCCCATTCCAGCAGCCATGAGCAATCCTGACCACTCCTAGCTGGGCGTTAGCTCCCACAATCCCAGCCCAGGCCTAGGCCCCAGGTTCCTCCAGCTCACCCAGAAAGGTTTTTATATAACTAGAGTAGGGCTTCATGAGGATTTTCCCTGTCGGCTCTTACAAAGTAATAAAGGATTAGAGTTGGGATCAGGGACAGGCTCACTGGGATTTGGCCAAAAACCTATGAAGGCATTCCTTCTAACAGAAGATCCCTTAGTTCTGATGGGAGCCAAGGCCTACCTAGAACCCAGAGCCTTTTCCAGGTGAGCTCCCAACATGCTCTCATCCAGAGGTTCCCAGACCTTGACAGGAGTTGTCTCGTAAATCACTCTCAGGAAAAACAGCCCTATCCCTGAGGCCTAGAGATGCTACTTTAGCCCTAGCAGTGCTGGGCACTTGTCCTTGTGTGTGTCTCGGCCCATTCAAAGGCACTGTTAATACCTGCTCTGAACACTGGGCCACAGCAGGAGGAGAAGAGGTGAGTGTGACACAGTTACAGAGTACCTGCCCTCAAGGAACTCAGCCTGGAGATATAGCCAAGTCAAATCTACACTTGATTGGGAATTTCTGCCCCTCTCAATTCTCAATGACCAAACCCCACTAGCTTTCTTGTTCTACAAAGTCCTGTGCTTTAAGTCCCCATTCTGCTCGTGGTTGGTTCTTCACCCTTACCACAGACCCCACACATGGCCATTCCACTCTGACAGTGGCCAGCTCATCATACCCTCCTTCTCCTCCAGTGAACGGGAGTAGAAAACTTCTAGATCCCCTTGCTACAAGGAGGGAGTCTGGCCTGTGTAACACATGAGAGTGGCGGGAAAATATTGTAGCATTTCCTTCCCCTCCAAACTAGAGAAGCATCCTGACCTTTGAACTTGCCCTTCAGATTTTGACAACCTCTGCTCTGTAAAAGCAGTGCCTGGGTAGTTGCTATTTAGAGGAAAGGGAGGCGACAGTCAGGATGAACACCAGCTGTCCAAAGCCTCCTTTTAACAGGAAAAGGCTTCTCTTATGGTGTTCCGTAGGGCATGGGAAGCTGCCTGAAATTGTGATGGAAGAGGAATGCATTCTCCCAGATGCACTAAAGATTGGGCTGTGGTCTTAAAGAGTCTTCAGAGCTATTGTCAATCAAGATGTAGACTAAGACCAGTTCTGGGTTTGTGCAGATTTGACCAGTCCGTAGTTAGCTTCTGACCACCATGATTAGCCCTTGTGCCTTCCCATAGGAAGGGAACCTACTCCCAGTGCCAGAGCCTCTGATTCCAGACCTTTGACATTCCCCTCAGCTTACCTGGGCCCACTATGCCCCCCTAAGGTTCCCAAGTTGCCTCCTGCAGATTGTGGCCTCTGGCCCACCAGGTGACCTGCTGGCCTCTAGCCATGTCCCACCCCAGTCACCCCTGTGCTGTTGCCCACCCTGGCACAAAGCTGGTGTGCCAGGGAGCCTGTGGAGGGAATTCAGCAGAGATGGAAGGGCAGCTCTGGCCTCTCCTGCCCTGAGCAGCATCAACCCACCTTGACAGAGATGTGGCCGTGGGCCTGGGGAAGGTGGGCAGCCAAAAACCAGTCCCCAGGTAAGGGGCTGCTGACGTTAAAGATGCCTGAGGTGCGGTTGGGCAGTGTCCAGCTGAGAGTCAGTGAGAAAACCCCAGGCACAGCTGTGTCCCCTGGGAAATGTGTGTGCAGGGGATTGATGACAGGGGGTGCCCCGGACCGGAAATACCTGGGGGACCAGAATTAGGAGAGGAAGAAAGCAGGCAATGGGGTAGGAAGCAGGAAATGGGGAAAAGAAAGGAGAACTGTCACTCATCATCAGTAAAACAAGTGGATTCCCTATACTGACACATACAACAAAGTGGTTCCAGGTCAGGGGTCAGGCCATAAGGGGTGAGAGGTCAGCTCAGGCGTTCACACAATCATACAGTAGTCAGGAAGTGGTCAGGGGACAGAGGTCATAGCCCTCACTCAGTCACACTTCAATCTGGATAGGGGTGGGGTCAGGGTCAGGAGGTCAGTTCAAATACTCACAAAGTCACACTTTAGTTTGGAAAGTGGTCTGGGGTTGGAAGTGCGGGTCAGGATTAACTCAGGCACTCACACAGTCACACTTTGGTCTGGGCAGTGGTCCCCAAAGGTTCCCCCCTGCTCCTTGAAGATGATGAGATTCCAAACAGCCAGGAACGTGTCCTCAGGAACATGGAAGTGGAAGAGCTCGGTGCTGGCAAAGGAGCGGAAAGGACTCAGCTTGCGGGGTGAGCAGGTGGAGTAATCAGTCAGGAAAAGGCCTCCTGGGAAGCAGGAGAAAGAGAAAGGAGCAGGGCAGGACAGAGGGCATTTCCATTAAGCAACAGGCATGCCAGTCTTCTCAGCAATAGCACCAACTCAACAAATGTTCTCTGAGCCAGCGACTGGATCTCGTGCTGCCCTGGCCATCATCTGGCTTAATCCTTACAGTGACCTAAAAAAATAATAACCTCTTTTTACAGATAAGGAAACTGAGGCTCAAATCTAGACCAAACTGAGGATTCAAACCTAGCTCTGTCTAAATCCAAAACCAGGACCCTTTCTATGACTTCACAGCTGCCCCTCACTTAGAAGCCATTGTCTCCTCTTACCAAGCCTAACAACATGGAGGTGTGGAAGGGGTGTGTGTGTGTGTGTGTGTGTGTGTGTGTGTGTGTGTGTGTTGGCACAGACTCCTAAGCCACTGAGCAGGCTAGAACTCCACCTGTGGAGCTTGGGAGTCAGTATGGAACTGTGTGACTTTCTTGTTTATTTTCTTCCCTTTTCTGTTCCCCTGTGGTCAGGAGCTGTAAAAACCCTCAGAAGCTTCACAAGAGCTGTCTGTGTGCTGGCTCAGGGCAGGAGAAGGGAGGGAAAAGTGTGGTAAGGCTACAAGGGGCCTGCTTGGGTGGCAGAAGCAAGGACAGGAGCTGGCAGGCCACCATGAGAGTCCCCAGGAAAGGAGGAAAGGAGAGCCATCAGGCCCTATAGGGTCAGAATGTGTAGCCAGGGTGGCTGTTTCCCTAGAGGGAGGTCCAGGGAGGCAGTCAGTTGGTGACCCAGTGGAATCTCAAACCACTTGGGAATATTCAGAGAGGGCCGGGCTGGGAGGCGGGGAGGAAGTGGTCATCTCCAGCTGAAATGCAGAGATACCTGATTACGATTGTCAGGAGCAGAGCCCAGGTGAGCAGAAGTCATGTCAGCATCAGCCAGGCAAACGCATAGGGGTAGAACTGCTGTAATAGTGCAGGTAACCCAGTAGCTCAGCGGCATAGGGATAGAGGGGCCCAAATGGCAGGTGAGGTCTCCAGAGGAAATCTCTGGGGAATCTGACTACGCTGGAGACTTCAGACAAGCCCCAGAGAAGCCCAGGAGGATGGCTCCAGGACAGGTGAGAAGGTGGGCAACTCAGCAGCTTCAGGACAGGGGTAAGGGAGACCCTGGAGGGGAGTTTTCAGGCAAGTAGGAAATACCCAAAGGCTTACCTAGTATGATAATCTCCCCCTCTGCAGATGGGAGAGATAACTCCAAAAATGAAGTGTTTTTTAAATAACAGAGAAAAGGAAAGGGAGGCTGCTGGAGAAGGAATACTGTTTAAGGTTGGCCGCACTGAACTGGAGCAACCTCCAGGGAGCTGCCCTACATAAGTGGAGGCCGTTGGCCCTAGACTGGCCTGTGCTCATGCTCAAAGGCTGTGTTTACACCCAAGGACGAGTCTGTCAAGTTCAGATCACATGATCAGTCTAAACTGTCAGCAAGGAAGACCTGCCACCTTGCAAGCTGAGCACTGCCCAGAAACCCAGAGAGGCTCACAGAGCCTTAAAGGGATGAAGGAAATGGAATCAACTGATGGGGAAGATGGGTTTCCTAGGAGCTCTGGCTGCGATAACTGGGGAGGCAGAAGGCCAAGAGTTGAACAGCCTGGATACTATTGTTAGAAGAAATTAGAACATGGAGCACCCTCTGCTAGAGTTAGGGAAGGGCTGCTCTGCCTCAAAGCTAGTACCAAGGATGGGTCATCTGATCAGTCGTTGCTACTGTTAGGAGAAATGTTGGTCAGTCCCTCAGTGCAGACTCTCAAAGAGCTAGTGAATGATCTTTGGGAAATATGGATCGACAAGCACAAAGATCTCTGTGCTTCAAAGGATCATGGTAGGCCCTGGACAATTGCGGAACTAGCTAAGCCATCCCCAAAGTGGCCAGGGGCTACAGAGGTCACAGAATAGGCTAGTGGGTAAAAGGAGTGAGCAGGAGCTGAGAATTCTGGGAGGAACCTGGAAGAAGTTCTGAAGGCAGATGCTTGAAAAAGGGTCCACAACCCAATTCACCTTTGGTTTCAGATTTGAACTGGGCCTAACGGGGCTGTGTCCAGAGGAAGCATGAGTAAAGCTTCTGGACCAAGCTCAGAAGAACCTTTCTTGGAGGTCCCAATATTTCTATGATGAAGCTACGGATTCCCTACCACCACTCAAAACACACACACACGTAAGCACATGCGCACATAGGCTGAGGCTAGGCCTGCTAGTGACAGCACTAGGTAGAACAAAAGATCATTTTTTGGAATGGCAGGGCATGCCTGGGTTATCAACTGCAGTCAATTAAGCCTTAGGAAAAGACCCCAGGATCAGGGGTAGGGCTAGGAAACCCAGGAGGTAACTTCCATTCCTGCAATGAGATTGAAGTTAACAATAAGCTGTGCAGCCTGTGCTATGATGGTCCTGCAACACTGCCAGCCTCTCCTCAGACAAAACTCAGCACCACCATTAGGTCACAGAGCACCCCGTGCTCCAGGCCACAGTTGCCAACGCACTGACTATTAAGAGCACTGAGGGCAGCCCTGCCTGCAGTTGGGCCTATTTGGTACTCTTTTCCAACTTCATTACAATTCTCCCCAAAGCACCTGAACCTGCTTCTGGGCACTTGTGTTTTTATCCACAACTTACAGCTTTATACACTCTACGGCAATTAGTCACTTTCCTTCCTTAGCCAGCCCAGTGCTTGCCCAATGGGCTCATGAACAAAGAAGCCATGATGGCAGGGACGGAAGCTACAAATTGGGCTCAACAGTATGGACTCCCCCTCATCAAAACTGAAAACCTGACTGGCTCTGCCTCCACTGAGTGACCAACTTGCTAGCAGCAGTAACCAATGCCGAGCACCCCCATGGCTCCTTCTTGCAAGGAGATTGGCTAGGGGTGGATGGATTACTTACATGTGTTGTGGGAGGCACCCAACACTGCCTTCATCCTAGGAACTATCCTCTGAGAAAGGGCCCACAGCCCAATTCACAGCTTCAGGGATCTGTCCGTACAAGAAGCAGACAGAACTAAAGAAGAATGTGCATGGGCCACAACATGTCCCCTCCCCTTCACACAATAACACAGGCACTCAGAAGATACACCAGCTCACATGCACCCTGCACACATACACGTGTCTACACTCACCAACACATACCATGTACACATGCGGCATATGCCAGCATTCCCACAGATCCCTCAGTTAGACACAGACACATTAGTGACCAGGCATCTCTGCAGGGGCTGTGACCTTTGATGTGCATTGATCTCCTAAAGTTTGTACAATGAACCAGGCCCACAGAGCTCACTGGAACCCACCCCCGACCCCAAGCTGCTCTGCTAGCTATTATTGCCCAGACTCCATCAGGTACATCTCCATCCTAGCCAGAGTGACACCAGTCGTGACTGGGGGCTGGAGCCATGAAGACTACAGTTTTTTCATGATAGGGCCATTTTTATGGTATATCCCCTAGACCAGGACCCCCTTCTCCTCCCACATTCCACTCATTAAAAAATTGGACCTCTCCCTCTCTGAGCCAAGTCACTTCCTCACCGGATGGTGGCCCTTGGCTGATACCTGACAAATGAGGAACAGTTTGTGGATGAAGCCACCTTGTGGGCAGACAAGGGAGGAGAGATATTGTGCTTTGAGCTTTTCCCTTCTTGGGTCTGTTTTTCTATTAGGCATATATTGCAGTACAAAAAAAACACTAGTATGGGATAGGAATTAGGAAACCTCTTTTTCTAGCCCCAGCACAGATATTTACAAGCTGTATAACCTTGGACAAATTGCTCCCTCACCGAGCCTCAGTTTCCCCATCTGTAAAATGGCCTCTGAGTTCCAACCCTGCTCTAAAAGTATCAGGACTTATTCCTAGGCAAATCAAGCTTCTTTGGAACAGGACTCATTACAAGAAGAAACTCATTATAACAGCAGCTAATCCATATCCATCTGTTTGCTACATGTTATCTTCAAAACTGTTTTCTTAACCTTGTTTGAATGCATGCCCAATATTTCAAAGGTTTAAGCTGCATCTTCCCACACTGGATTAGAGGCTTCTGGTGTGGGACTATGTCTCCCCCATCAAACTTTGAGAGCAGAAGCAAAGCCCTCAAGACTTCCCTTGGAAAGCAAGAGTCAAAATGGGGTCAGGATAGACACCAGAAAAGAAAATCTTGGAGTCTCTGCCCTAGTAATTATTAACCACCTGCTGAGCCTCAAAGCCAATCACCACTCTTCTGACCCTGCCAATCCCTGTGTTGTGTAAGACCTCTCTCCTCCCTATTTCTCCCCACTTGCTCCCCAATGACCTAGTTGCCCAGGTCCCACCTCTCCTGTATCTCTCCAGCCCAGCCCTCCCTGCCGGAACCCCATTTCTGCCTCAATCTTTCCTGCTTCTGCACTCACCAGCCCCTGGGCCAAGGACAGAGAACAGCAACAGCAGCAATAGGGCTGGCGGCAGCTGGAGCCCAGACCTGAGTCTAGGCTGGGAGAGGGGCAGAGTATGAGAGACGGGGGGTGCTAGTGGGAGAGACTTGGGTAAACACAGAGATGAGGGTAAAGGCTGAGATAATGGGTTGG
>VBSM01003204.1:27634428-27646137 GCA_008086735.1 Cheirogaleus medius
GGGGCGGGGCCGGACAGGCCAGCGCGGGGCGCTCGCAGAGCTGACCCGCGGCTCCGCTCCCCACCCCCTGGGGGTGGCCTCCGGTGTCCTCGCGGGCCCGGGGCCGGGGCCGGGGACCTGGGTAGGAGTTCAGGCCTGGGCGACTCCGGGCTGCGCTGAACCGGCGATAACCAGGCCCCGCGGCGGCGGCCTCGGCCCGACGTCGGCGTGACGCTCCGCCCCCGGACCGTTTGGACTGGTTCCTCTCAGTAAAGCCCGCCCCCTGTCCTATTCTATTGGTCTCTAACTTAGTCCTGCTGGGCTTGGAGGACAGACAGACTCCGCCCCGGCCCCAGCTACCTGAGATCCTGCCCTTCTCACCCCAAGCGCGGAGCCCCAGTGCCCAACTCACATCCTCACAGCCTCCACCGACCGCCCCGCAGATATCTCAAAGGAATCCTACAGAGACCTTCACAAGCCCAGACTCCCCACGGACGTACCCACACATACCCGCAGATCCTACCCAGAGACTTGCTCGCAGAGATCCCGCAAAATCCCCCTTTTCAGAAGTGAACCCTCTGGGTTCGGCCCCTCCGGACCCAATGCAGCCCCCTCAGGAGACTCACCCGCTAGGGAGGTGACCAGACTGCTGTTGCCCTGGACACTACTACGCATTCCGGTTGCTCTGGTGAAGGATCCCTCTTCTCCCGGCCGGGGTTCTAGAAGCTTCAGTCAAGCCCCTCTTTCGTTGGCCCTGGACCCCCTTGTCCTTCTCCCTTTCCACCCTTCCCGGTCAGGCCAGAGCTCCGTTGTGAAGCTGTGCAGATATCCAAGTCTCCTCCCTCAAATAGTAGACTTTCAGGCAGGGCCTTTCAACAATCAGCACCTGCAGCTGAGGCTCCCCCACAACCAAGAGCCTTCCCTCCGGACCAACACTTCCCCTCCCAGCCTAAGACAAGACCCTGACCTAAGGACTTGTAACAACCAAGCCAAAGCCCAGAGGTATGTAGTTTCTCCAATGGCCCTCCCCCTCCAAACTTCCATTCCGTTCTCCCTCCTAACGCCTCTGTGCTCCTGCCACCCCTCAGTCCAACCCCCTCCCCTCTGTACTTTCCATCCTTATCCTCCCCTCCACCCACTTTCCTCCTCTCCTTCTCTTTCCCCTTCCTCTCCTCCTAATCTCTGGTTCACCGCCCTCAGGTCCCTTTTCCTTCTAGCCGACTCTGGTCATCTTCCTCCTTATCATCCTACCTCTGCCTCTACTTCTCTTCCCAAACCTCCACTTCAGAAAGGCTCTGATCAGTTTAAGAAGGGATGTTTCTAGTGTCTCTGGAGCATGGGGAGAAAGTAGAGAACAGGGAAAGTTAAGGCAGAAAGGAATCCTCAGACAGTGTTGCAAATAATGGCAGGCCCTGAATGTCAGGGCCAAGAAAATTGGACCTAATGCTTTAGGCTGAGTCACTGAATGTTTTTAAGCCATGGCATGCCAGTGTTGGGTTTGCATTTTAGAAAGATCTTGATTGGGTCAGGAAGGAGGACTATATCCTCCCAGCATAAATTAGGCATACCTACCTCCCCACAGCATCCCAATCTCACCCAGCACAACATCAATTCATTTGTATTGTCATTGTTGGTTAACGTGTCTCTCTCCCAGACTCAACCAAGTCCAGCTCTTAGCACAGGACCTGAGTAAAATTGTATGATTAGGCTCTTTGTAAAAGTATAAGTTGCATAAATGAATGAAAGGGGGAACGGATTAATATGCTGGGGATGGCATTGGAAGGGCAAAGTTATTATGCAACCCAGACTGAAGATGATGAAAACATGAATAAAATTGGAGGGAAACAAAAGGAGAAAATGCATTTTGGGAATATTTAGAAGATGGGAAATACAGTTCTTGGTGCCTATTTGAAGATGGGTGCTTGGGGAAAAGGAGACGACTAGGACAATTCCCAGTGTTCTGTTTTGATGCCTGTGGGAACACCCAGTTAGAAATGTCCAGCAGGCGATTGGGTATGAGTGTGAAGTACAGGAGTCAAAAATGATCTGCACTAGAAATATGGATTTAAGAGTCATCAGCATACAGCCAGAAGTAGTTGAAGCCTTGAACATCAATGACATCATCAAAGGAGGATGTGTGTGGTCCCTAGACAAAACCAGACTGTGTACAGACTTCTGACTTACGCATCATTGCATTCTCCTGCACTCTCAGGAGCCAACCTCAACTTTGGCTTCGTATTCCCAGTCTCTGGAACCCCACAGCCAGACTTCCAGGGTCTTAAAGTATGCCAAGAACCCTGCTCTTGGACTGGCCGAGTGGCTCTGTTTGGGGTCCCTCCTAGGGCATGGTTCTCTGCTACCATCTACTGATGGGATTCTGCCTAATTCAGCCTTTAAGTCTTTAAACTCCAACTCCCTAACAACCCATGGCAGCATGCCATATGAGGTCTGAACACATGGCATGCTGGCATCATAGCGTAAGACCCAGAGCTTATCTTGTTTCCCTCTTGTGTCTCAGGTGCACTGAGAATCTTATCCTAATTCCATAATGTCCTGTGAATCCTAGGCTCTGCCCTAAATGCTGACCCTCCAATCCCAACCTAATGAAGCCTGTACCCTATTCTACCACTAGATGGAAGCAGACAAGGTCACAGAAGAGCCTCATACCACCATGGATGCTGAGGAGCACCCTTCTTCAAAGGACCCCTCTGCGGAGGACTTACAGGAGGACCCTATCTCTGAAACCTTCTTGGAGTCTTCCATCTCCGAGACCCCTTTAGAGCCCTATATGTCTGAATCCCCTTTGGTGCCATCTCCTTCCCAGACCCCATTAGAGTCCCACACCTCTGAATCCCCCTTGGTGCCATCCCCTTCCCAGACCCCATTAGAGACCCACACCTCTGAGTCCCCCTTGGTGCCATCCCCTTCCCAGACCCCATTAGGGACCCACACCTCTGAAACCCATCTGGAGCCTTCCAACTCTAAGACCTCTTTAGGACACTCCATCTCTGGGATCCCTTTGGAGACCTCTACCTCTGAGGGTCCATTGGATAGTGACATCTCAGTGGTCCCAGAGGAACAGCTTAGTATTCATCCCCCATCAGTAGGCCCTGTCTCTGTGTCTTCCTCTCATGCATTGAGGGAATACCTCTCCCCTGAGTCTTCTTCCAATAAGGTCTTATGGTCAAGGGGGTCCACCCAGGTCTCTGAATCTGAGAGCTCTCCAAAGCACTCCCTTCCAGGCCCTTCAACCCAGGTCTACATGAACATATCTGCAAAGCAGGAGGAAGAGGCAAGAGAGGATGAGGAGGGAGTGGATGCCAGTGACAGCCCTGCTCACACAGCGCATCCTGGACACCAGCTGGGCAAGAAGAAGGGGAAGAAAGGAGTTAGCCGTAATTGCTCCTGTCCTTTCCCCTGTCCTCACCACTGTCCACTGTTCTTGACCTGCCTCAGAAGGAGGAGACTGAGTTACTCTTGGACATGGCCCCTTCTCTTAGGTTTAGGGCCTCCTCACTTTCCATTAGTTACTCAGCCCCTCCCTTCCCAGGTTACACAGTCCACCCAGTGGTCCCTGCTAAGCAGGCAGAGCTGGTGGCAGTGGCTAAGGCAATGCACAGAAAGGAGTTTGATGCACAGATGAATCATCTTTTCCAATGGGAGAAGAATGCTGCCCTTAATGCCATCCAGACAGGTGAGCCCAGGTGGCCTTTCAAAGGCCTGTGACAGGCCCATGGACATCCTCCAATCCAAAAGGATCTGGGAACCTGCCCATTCAACAGATGGCTGCCCCATATGGAAATGGCAATGCCACATGCCTGGAATCTGGAAGGGGAACAGGCAGGTGGGCCAAGGAATACCAGGACACGGACAAAAAAGTGGGGGTATTCATATAAAGCCCAGATATGGGCAGGTAGATGAACTAAAATTGTTAAAAACAGAAAGGTGACAGGCCCACCCCAGATATAGGGCCCAGACAGCCTACACTCAGAGAAGACTCTAAGACAGGGATGACCCTGGATCCCAGACAGTCTTCCAGGAGACTTGCTGTTCTGACATGCCAAAGGCCTTAGTCCCTTTGGTGGCACTCCATTAAAAGGCTGTCACTCTTGCATGACAGACCCATGCTGGATAACCAAAAGTTTTGGGTCTCCTCACCAAACTGGAGAGCCAAGTCCTCTGGCCCTGTGGATTCCCAGTCTCAGCCCACAATTAGTACTCTCAACAGTCTGGTTAGCACATGCTATGTACAGATGAACTGTGTAAGTGCGCATGTCTACCTGTGCTACTGACTTCATATCTGTAGGGCTTACCTTCAGAAGAGGGCCACCCTGACCTGCTGCTATAAGGATTCTGGGATTTCTAGACTAAATTCAATAGATGTCACTGGATTTATTTTGCTCTTTCATATTCCTTTCCCTTATGATGGGAATAGAGCTATGTCAAAAGGCCTAAGATATAAAGACAACCAAGTAATACTATATCCTTATCCCTCCTCTGTAATTTACTTTCCCCGTTCCCATGCAGGGACCCTCCCCCTTCCC
Organism: Cheirogaleus medius; assembly: GCA_008086735.1. Lineage (NCBI taxonomy): Eukaryota > Metazoa > Chordata > Mammalia > Primates > Cheirogaleidae > Cheirogaleus > Cheirogaleus medius. The sequence continues at coordinate 27,638,952 of VBSM01003204.1, forward strand.
CACCAGCCAAGGAAGTCACAATGATCTCATTTGTTTCTCAGTCTCAACTCAAATATTGAAATGGCTTTCTTTGCCTAACATCTTCTGTTATACTTATTTTCTTGCAAAGGCAGGGTCTGTTCAGCCCCCCATTTCCCCTCTCAGAACCTCCTATCCACTCCCTACTCTTCAAGATCATTGTATTTCCTTTTCTTCTTTGAACTGAACTTCTTCATTTTCCTGTTTAAACAGGCAGTTTTGTATAGAAATTTAAGTGTCATTCACCTTGAATGAAAATATTTGGGATCTCCTTCTGATATTGAGGATCTTGAGTCCCTGGAGAGTCAGAAATCCATAACATTGAATGTGATGTGTAGAGGAATATCAAGCATGAGTTTTTCTTTTATTCATTTAACAAACATTTATTGAGCACCAAGTATGTGCCAGGCACTGAGCTAGCTGTGGAGGTGGTGGTGCTGGTAGGGGTTCAAACACAAAATTCCTCAAATAATTTACACTGTAATGAAAGACACCAATAAGTAAAAGGACAATTATAATTCACTCTAACAGTTGCTATAATCAAGGGGAGCCCGGGCTGCTGCATGAAAAAAGCAGAAAAAGGGGGCACCCAATCTGGAGTGCTTGAGGAATAATAAGCCTTAGAAAGAATGACTTCTCAGCTGACACCTGTAAGATGAGTAGGAAGAGGTAGCCAATTAAAAAGTGGGGTAAGGTGAGACATGGTAGGGCAAGGCACCACAGGAAACTGTAGCAATGCATTACACCTGGTGCAGAGAGTGGTGTACGCCTGGTGCAGAGAGTGGTGTGGGCAGTAGCCTACTCAGCTCTAGAAGGGCAGAATGGTGCAGGCATTTCTGTGCCAAGCTAAAGAGTTGGGATTATATCCTGAGGGTAACTGAAAATCACTAAGAGATTCCAAATAGGACAGTCACATGAACAGATTTGTGTTTTTGAAAGATCACCCTGGGCCTGGCATGGTGGCTCAGGCCTGTAATCCTAGCACTCTGGGAGGCCGAGGTGGGAGGAACGCTTGAAGTCAGAAGTTCGAGACCAGCCTCAGCAAGAGTGAGACCCCATCTTCCCATCTCTACTAAAAACATAAAGAAATTAGCTGGGCAACTAAAAATAGAAAAAAAATTAGCCGGGCATGGTGGTGCACGCCTGTAGTGCCAGGTACTCAGGAGGCTGAGGCAGAAGGATTGCTTAAGCCTGGGAGTTTGAGGCTGCTGTGAGCTATAGAATGACAGCTAGGTTTTTGACATACATAACTGATTGATGATACCATTAACTGAATGCCTAAAACAGTGTAGCTGCTTGGTAAGCATGTGTTGGATAAACACAGGACAAAGGATGAGAGCCATGTTTGGAGGGAATAAATGGATGTAACACATGTGCTTATGGAACATTCTGGTGAAAGAGTCTAGTAGTCAGCTGGCCCTGTGGGTCTGAAGCTCAGGAGAGAGGTCTAGGCTGCAGACATCCTTCTTATAAAGACAGCTGTATGTTGTATGGAGACATTCCATGCATAAAGAGATGTTATCATGCAAATGTGATTATGCGATCATGGAATTAGACTGTGTTGTACATAATTAAAATGGCATCCCAGATAACATCTCTTTTCCCTGCCAGTCCCAGTCCACTCATAACAGGAAGGGAGTTTGGAATCAGGGCAAAGAGTAGAGGGTCGCACACTGGAATCTACTGCCAGATGCCAATTGTCTCAACAGAATGTCAACAGAATCTGAGGAATAGTTGCCAATCTCCCTGTTCAAACTCTAGTCTTCTTCATCTGAATGCTGGGCTCTGATTCCCACACCAGTGCTTAGACTTGACTGCCCCAGGCCCTCAGACCAGGCCTTGATCTATGGGCACTGACCCTGTTCACCTCTGCACCTCACCTGATCCTTTAATGTATCCTGCTACTCCAGACAGAACTCAGAACTCCTCTAGTGGAATCCTGGCCCCCACCCACCCCCATTGTGACTGTCTGTACGCTGTCCTCACAACCAAGCCTCTCTGGTGTAATAAGGACACTGACACCTACATGCTATCAGTATCAAGCAGCAAAGCCAAACGCCACACCTGGACAGGATTTAGATCCTGAGAGGCTATGGGTAAGACAAGAAAACCTAGTCTGAGGCACAGAATTGCGGATGGTGGCCCTGGCCAGAGTCAAAGACCAGGGGACTCCAAATCTTTCTCATCTTTCTTATGGAACATCAGGGTTATGCCTGGAATACTGGATCTCTCTTCCCTCTTGAAGGATCCTGCTCATTGATTTGATCAGTCAGGCAGTCTAGGTTCTTTCAGCACCTGTTTTATGCCAGGCCCCACACTAGGATTAGAGATGTGGACAAAAAGACAGACCCTTCCCTTGAGGAGCTCATAGACTAATGGGAATACGAGTGAACAGGGCATTATAATGCACTGTGCTGTGACAGGAGTAGCACAGGCAGTCTGGAAGGCAAGAGGAGGGGCCTAGACAGACAGACCAGGCAAGTCAGGAACAGGTTTTTGGTGGAGATGACCTTTCACCTTTAAGTGGGAATAAGAGTCCTATAGCTGAAGGTCCCACTGCATGGGGACTTATACAGGATTCTTGGCCAGAAGTTGGGATGCTCTCAGCTCTCATGGAGGATGAGAGAATCTGAATGGGAAGTGCTCTCTTGTTCTCCTCCCACATTTACACAGCAGCTTGTGCTGAGATTGGCCGTGAAACCGAACAGTTTCAGACCTCCCTACTGAACCCGGCCCCTTGCTGGTGCCTGCTCTCAGGGGTACTTCTTAGCCTCACCTTCCTTCCATGCCTCCCTTCTTAACCTGGCAACTTGTAATTTTGGTCTTTATCACCTATGACTTCTGACCTACCCCCTTCTCCTGACCCTTGGAGAACCTTTGGCAGCCCTTCTCAGCTTCATAGAGGGCATTAGCACCAGGAACACAAAAGGGAAGTATGAAGGTACCAACCTGGAAAAGTGAGGGAAGCCTTCCTCCTACCTCCTGGCACCAGGTTGCCCAACCTCCTCCTCCTCTTCAGGCACCTTCAATAACCATGCTCCTTCGGAGCCATTCCCCAGCCTCTTCTGTACACCTGGCCAATCACCCTCCCTTTCTCTTACCTTAGACACTTCAAGGAAACAAAGCAAAGTGGGGCTGCAATGTGGTGAGGGGAGGAGATAAGAATCCCCATAGCCACTGAGAAATCAGTGAGGTTCATGTTCATTTTTTTTTTTTTCTTTTTGAGACAGAGTCTCACTCTGTTGCCCAGGCTAGAGTGCCATAGCATCAGCCTAGCTCACAGCAACCTCAAACTCCTGGGCTCAAGCAATCTTCCTGCCTCAGCCTCCGGAGTAGCTGGGACTACAGGCATGTGCCACCATGCCCGGCTAATTTTTTCTATATATATTTTTTAGTTGTCCAATTAATTTCTTTCTATTTTTAGTAGAGATGAGGGTCTCACTTTTGCTCAGGCTGGTTTTGAACTCCTGACCTTGAGTGATCCTCCCGCCTCGGCCTCCCAAAGTGCTAGGATTACAGGCGTGAGCCACTACACCCAGCCCATGTTCATCTTTAAACAAAATTTAATCTATAATCTTCCTACTCAGAAACTAAAGACCATCTCGAGTCACTCTGACAGGCTGACAGAGATGGAGTGGATCCTGGGTAGGAAGGGAACTGAAGACACTTGTGGAGTAATGAGAAAATCTTGAGGGAAAAAAAGTCTAAAGGGGCAGAGGTGAGGGTTTTCAGGTGGAAATGAATACACCTGCAGAGAGAGGCAAGCCCACCCCCCAGGAGGTAGATGAGAACACTTGAGGGGAGCTTAGGAATTTTTTCCTTTTCACCTGTCCTTATTACTCAATCCCTCTACACCTAGGTCTCTACATTGGCTGGCGCTGCCCTCATTACCTATGGGACTGTTTCCGGATTGGAGATGAGTCCACATGTTTTTGTGGACACTTGTTGAGAGAGCACAAAATCATCTCAGGTAGGGGATAACTGACCAGCCCCTGTCGTGTGTGGAGAGATAACTGTACTCTGTCACATCTTGGGATGTATGAGAGAAAGTGTGTGTGCGTGTGCACACACATGTTGGCACGGGGGAAGGGGTTGGCATGGGAAGGCCAGGCCCTACCAGGTGCTGGTCTCACCCTACCACCCATCCCATTCCCACAGACATATCTGTGCCCTGCAGTGTGAGTCAGTGCCGCTGCCTCATGTTCTGCTTTATCCCATCACGCCCAGAGGAGGTGGGTGAGTTCTGGCTCAGGAGACGGGCCACCTTTGACCCGAAGGCCTGGAGGGCCCAATGTCGCTGCAAACACAGCCATGAAGAACACGCGGCCACTGGGTCCCATCCCTGCAGGCATCATGGTAACTTCTAGGGCAAGGGGCAAATTGGGAGGGGCATGGGTGGGGACAGGGTACAAATAGTTTGGGGATAATGACAGGGAGCTGGTAGGAGAGACCTGGGTGTGTGGTTGGTGAGGAAAAGATAAGAATGTTGTTGGCCCATGGAGATACCCCAATTTCCTATACTCTTTTTGGCTGCCCTTTTGCCCTAGGTTGTTGCTGCAGATATTTTGAGTCTAATTTCCTCTGTGTGGCCTGTGACCGGCGCTGGGAAGAACACGAGACTTTCTTTGAGACAGAGGAGACCCGGCGGCGAGGAGGAAGGCCTCACGGTGAGGCAGCAACCTGGGATGGGGCCATTCAGGGTCTGTAGTGAGAAGGCAGTAAGGCATTCCCATCCTCAACCATCCCCTCCAGGACTACCACACTCCCTTCCCTCACCCCTCCCACCGCCACCCCCACATCCATGCCTTCACTGGTTTTCACCCCCAGGAACAGACTATGTGCCTTTTGCAGAGATGCCTGTCCTTGGAGAAGCCATCATCCGTAACTCTGACTTCGAGGCCCTGCAGAGGCAGGGGCCCTCTGGCCTTCCCAGCCCCCACCCTAGTCCCCCTGGGCTCCCTGGCCCACACGGCCCCCAGCCTGGCCCTACATCTGACCCCCATACCTGACCTTTTCACCTCTGCTCTTCCCTCCTCCAGGGACAGATTCTGTCAACAACTGGCACAGGCCTGTGTGAGGCTGGCCTAGATCAGCAATAAAGGGGAAGTCACTAGAACCTGACATAGCTCTGTATGGGACAGATAGAGCCTAGCCCAGGGACAGACAGCTTAATACCTTAGAGTCAACACCTACTGGGGGCAGGAGAGAAGCTGGATCCAGCCATCTGCCTCCATCACACCCACATTCAAGCTGCTGGCTCTGATATCAGAAGGAGAGTAGCTTCAAGGAAGCCAAGAAGGGAGGAAGTTTCAAGAAAAATAGAGTGGGAAGTGATGTTAGATGTAGCTGGGACACCAGTAAGATAAAGACTGAAAAGCAGCCTTTGGGTTTTGCAATCAGAAGGTCTTTGGGGACTTCAGAGAGTGCAGTTTCACGCTGGTACAAGGGGGACGGAAGTCAAACAGCAGTGAGTTTGAAGAAGTCTCTTCAAGAAGCTTAGATGAATAGTGCAGGAGGGAAATCAGACAATATCCATAGGGAGATGTGGACTTAAGGAAGCAGTTTTTTAGGAAGGAAAAGAGGAACAGGCTGGTAGACAAAAAGACCTTGAAGGATACAGAATAGAGAGGTGAGATGCCTGGTGAGTTAAGATCTCAGAGATGGAGGGAAACAATGAGGTCAAGACAGAGGTGAAGGGATTTGCTCTGGACAGGAGAAACACTACTTCCTAAGACCAAGAGGAAGGCAGAAACGATGGTGCCTTCACTGAGCTTCAGGGAATGAGATCTTGTTGCCCTCTGATGGGTTTTATATTCCTTTTAAAGTAGGCAATAAGCCAATTGCTGGTATGGAATGGGGGGATAAGAGTGGAATGGGGCCATTCCAGGGTCTATAATCAGAAGGCCAGGGAGGGAATAGGGGAGACAGGCAGAGAAAGGTGAAGGTTTTGAAAGGCTAATGTGGGGTGTTGGAGAAAAACCTGATCAGTGGGTAGTTCAGGATTCAGGGTACAGTTGAAAGTGAGAACCTAGTTAGAGGAGAGAAGCAAAATATTTAGATTAATACAGGAGGGTGTCAGGGAGCATGATCAGGAAAATAAGGCAAAAGAAGGCATGAAGATGTGAAGGCAGTAGACCATGTACATAGGGAAAGAAAGTGATTCCAGGAAGCAATTGACAGATTGAAAAAGGGAGCAGTCAAAAAAAATAGAAGTCTCTAATGAGGTCCTGCAGCAGATGTATAGGCAGGGATTGAAGTACAGGAGACAATGGTCAGAGGCTGCAGAGCATTGCAGCTTTCTGATGAGAACAGCTGCAGGTGATGGCAAGTGCTTGAGTAGAGAAGACTGGGCCAGGGGTCAAAATCAGTGAATATGGGGGAGTGACTAGGAAGGCCATAGATGATTCTTAGGGGAGTAGGAGGTTCTGACATTAACAGGTTCTGTAGCCCTAGGCAAGTCACTTTCCCTCTTTGAGCCACAGTTCCTGGATCTGTAAAACAGGGATAACCTCTGTGTTGCCTGCTCTCTATGAAAACTCAAAGAAATAACCAGTTTCAAAGTGCTTTATGCTCACCTCCTCTAGATTGGTTTTCTTCCACTTCCTAGATCCCAGATCCACATATCTCTTGCCCTCTTCCAAGGTAGCTCTAGGGTCTCCCAGTGTCCCAGAGGCACACAGAGATCTGTAGCCTCTGGGGCACAGAGAAGAGGCCATTCTACATTTCCTACATTTAGGGAGGCCATCTGTCCTTCCAAGGGAAGGAATGCAGCCTGGACTTCTAGGAGAAAATGACAGGATCAAATGTCTGCCCTTAGGAGAAAGGACTTTCTAACAATAATATAGCTATATGAAAGACATTGTACCATCTCTAGAAGCAAAGAGTTCCTCAACACTGGTTATATGCACCATGACAACCATTCACCTATAACTAATTCAACTAATAGTCAACCATAGAGAAAGGGTTACTTGATAAACTCATTCATGGAAATATTATGCAGCCATTACAAAGTATATTTACATAGACTATATAAAAATATGAAAAATTGATTATAAGTGGAAGAATAATATAATATGCAATACATCTATATTATGAAAGGAAACACCAAATGGTATTCATTCAACAATTATTAAGCAACTATATGTGTTAGGCCACGTGCTGAAAAAAA
>VBSM01003204.1:27646237-27669151 GCA_008086735.1 Cheirogaleus medius
CTGGGGCCAGACTTGAAGAGAACTAACCTAGAACCAAAAGCCCCACCTCAACCTAAGCCAAGCCAGTGTTGGGTATCAGATCCAGCTAGGGAAAATCCCACCTCCAATGGAAACTCTTATAGTTAGGGGAGCCAATGAGGAAAGAACGTTCACGCTGACTAGAGGAAACCAATGGAGTGGAAAATTGTCCCTGCGTTTTCAGAAGCCAATGGGATGAAAAGATTCCGCCTCTAAAGTGGCGGCAAAGCCAATGGGGTGAACCGTGCCGAGGAGCGCGCTCCAATGGGACTGCAGGGCTCGCCCGGCCTCGGGCGGAGCCAATGGCCGCAGCTGACTGGCTGTTTGACTGCCCGCCCCCGTCCTGCAGCTGAACCGAGTGCTAGCCCGGGAGGGAGGTTCCCGCGGCTCCGGGAAGATGGCGGCGGCCGTAGTGCTGGCCGCCGGGTTGCGCGCGGCGCGCAGAGCCGTGGCGGTCGCGGTGCCGCGGGGGGCGCAGGTGAGAAGCACCGTAGGGGCAAAGAGGGGGTCTCGCGGACTCTGACGCCCTCCTGGCCTGGGGCCGCGTTCCTCCTGGCTCCCGAAAGCGCGCGGAGCCTCAGCCCGAGCGCCCGGCTGTGGCCGCTGCCCCTCCTGCCCAAGCTCCGGGTCTGTGCGGTGAGATCGAACTGGTGGCTGTACAGAGCGAACTAGCGATAACCGCCACCCTGCAGTACCTGGCGCCGAGGTCGGGACAGGGTCACCGCAGCGACTGCTGCTTTCGCCTGCCTGAAGCCCAGCGGGCCTGGCACCTGCTCCAGGCAGCCTCCTCGGTGCCCCCTGCAGGACGTGAGCCAGTCCTCTGCCCCTATCAGATCTTTGGCCTTCTAATGAGCCCTAGTGTTAACCTCTCATTCTCCCCCACTTGCCAGAAGCGACTTAGGGATCAGAAAACATCATCCCGTCCCTTTTTCCCCCAGTGTGACACACTGACTTCAGCCTTCTCCGAGTCCCTGGGAAACTGGGACTTTCCTACCTCAAATTTCCTGGGGCTGGGGGAGCTAAGGTCATTAGCTGAACTCTTACCTCCACTGATACAAGGGACAGGATTTAAAATCCACGGTCAGGTCGGATGTGACACCCATATGAGGGATCAGCTAGTATAGAACAGGGCAACTGCATTAAAACCTAAATAAAACAGGCAACAAGGCTTAAAGATCAGAAAACATGAAATAAGTGGAAATGTATTAACAAGGTGAGAGTAAATGGAGCTTCAAGATATCTTAAAAGATAATGCAGACCACCTCTTTATGAAGCGGAGAGAAGGGGTTTATTTGAGGTATAATTCAGTGCTAAAATAGGAACTGAGACCTAAATCTCCACAGTCTCATTCTGGATGCTTTCCCCTGAACAGCGCTAGATTTCATAGACATGTTAGCAGGAATCATTTGCACTGCTGAATCCTGAGTAGTAATATTGCCTGTTATCTAACCATGTGCAGTACCATCTGGCGCTACCTTTTGCTGCTTGTGCTCTGAAATTCAGGAACTTTTCCACTGGGTGGGAACCACAAATAGGTTCTTAGAAGGATAAAGTTAACTGTCAGAGCCCAGCTTCTGCCAGCCCTAGCCAAGTACATGGAAGAGGCGTTGCCAATCCCCTCCCTTGGGTGTGTGTGACCCTCCTTCAGGTCCGAAGAGCTGCAGGTGTGACTGATGGGAATGAAGTGGCCAAGGCCCAGCAGGCAGCTCCTGGGGGAGCAGCCCCAACCATCTTCTCCCGGATCCTGGACAGAAGCCTCCCAGCTGACATTCTATTTGAGGACCAGCAGGTGGGGTGCCCTCAGGACCCATCCCCTTAGGAATTTCGTAGATACCACCCTGCCTGTTGAAGTAACATGGCCTTTGGGTTGTCACTGCTTCCAGTGTCTCGTGTTCCGTGATGTGGCCCCTCAGGCTCCTGTGCACTTCCTGGTCATTCCTAAGAAGCCCATTCCTCGGATTAGCCAGGCTGAAGAAGAAGACCAGCAGGTGGGAAGAACAGGTCCAGGATTTGGCTGGGAGAAGCTCTGAACTCAGCTAGAGGTTTTGCTTCCTATGAATGAAGCCACCTATGTCCCTCTCCTCTCCCTATAGCTTCTAGGATACCTACTTCTTGTGGCCAAGAAGATAGCAAAGGCTGAGGGCCTGGGAGATGGATACCGACTTGGTGAGTGACCCATGGCCCTTGGCCTCTCACCTATGAATTCTAATTCTTACTCCTCAATATGATCTTCATTCTTTAACCTCTGCTGTGATCCTGACCCTCTAACCCCAAGCTCCATTTCAGTGATCAATGATGGGAAGCTGGGCGCACAATCTGTGTATCATCTGCATATTCACGTACTTGGGGGCCGACAACTCCAGTGGCCTCCAGGTTGAACCTACAAACTGACCAAGGATCTCAGACCTGGATGCTTGGATGGGGAAGGGAAGAAGGGACTCTGTGATGCTAATAAACCTACTCTCCCTCAATTTTGCATCCCTGTCTTAAATATACAAAGATTTATGTCACAAAAAGGAAAGAAAACTGATTCAGGGTTATGATGCCTCTTGACTATGGTCCAAGTGAAAGATCCTCAGGAGGCCCAACCTGTGGTTAAAGGAGCACCTGCTGGCTGGCACTGTGGCTCACACCTATAACCCCAGTGCTTTGGGAGGCTGAGGTGGGAGGATCGCTTGAGGCCAGGAGTTTAAGACCAGCCTGGGCAACAAAACCAGACCCTATCTCTGCAAAAAATTTAAAAATTAGCAGGGGCCTAGTGGTACGCAACTGTAGTCCCAGCTATTCAGGAGGTTCAGGCAGGAGGATCGCCTGAGCCCAGGAATTCAAGGTTACAGTAAGCTGTGATCCACCAGTGCTCTCCAGCCAGGGTGACAGAGCCAGACCCTGTCTCTAAAAAAAAGAAGAAGGAAGAAAAATTCAAAAGATGCACTTGCCAGTAGATCATCGAGTCCTCATGACAAGTGGTCTAACCTAGGTCAAGCTTCTAGGAAAGTAGGAGTATGATTAGCCTGAATGAGTAGGAAGAAAGTGAAACGCAGGTCTAAGACCTGCTCAATCCTGGTCCTTATTCAGAGGTCACACCAGGTTCTAAGGAGGATTGGGAGGAGGGTAGTCAATGAGGGCTTTTATTAAAGAAGTAATCACACCGGGGTAGGGGAGGAGCTGCTACCTTTTCACTACTCCATATGTCTCATCATTTTGCTCTTAAGCTGGTTCGTGTATTTTCATGCTTAAATTTTTTTTAAAGACTACCCGCCCTTCTTTTGAGAATGAACTAAGCAAACTGAGAGGAAGCTACTGTTGCCCCTCCACAAACACACGAAGTAGGCTACTGCCCGATGCCACAGCCCTGTGCCTGTCTCTAACATATCCACATAAAGAATCACCTCAGAAAGCCGCAAAGAACCATGCCTGGGCTTGGAGGGCGAGGGCTTGGGCCAGCGGAACTTTAAAAACCCGGCTGAGGCAGAATGGAGTCGGACTAGAAAGCGGACTTCCCAGACCGCACCAGGTTTAAGACTTCCGCCTCACGGAAGACCTGCCGCCACCTTCACCCTCCACATCCGCCCAGCTTAGTTCTGCGCAGTCGCCAGGAATTGTTTGCCGTCTCTATGGCAACCTGGTAACTGGGATCTGAAGATGGAGCCCAAGTCTACGGAAGGATCGCCGTGGCGGTGAGAGCCGCAGCTCTGGCTGCCGGCATAAGGGGACGAGGAAGGTCAAGGGACTTCCTCTGCTGTGTTTTTGACAACCTTGTAGCTTTTGCTTTCTTTCAGATCTGTAGACGTACCGCCCAGCTCTGAAGGTTGGGGGTCCACTTTGGAACCGTTTCCTTCTTCAGATGGCGGTCCTAGGTCTGCTCTGGCAACCGCAACCACAGCAGCTGCAGCGGCTACATCAGCTGCTGAAGCCACTGCAGCCGTCAACACTGCCAAAGCAGGAGCATTATCTACATGGGCCCCAGCGCCCTATTCTGAGCTCACAGAGTGCTCCTCTGATCTCAGTCACGCTGGGGAGCCCCGCGGGGGACCCAACTTTACCCACAAAATAGGCCACGGGAGTCTTAGCTTTGAACCCACCTATGTTTCCTGTATTACTGAAGATCCCTGTACTACAGCTGACCTTGATTCTAGCCTTGTTCCGGACTCCAGCTCTGGCCCTGTTCCAGGCTCCAGCTCTGGTGCTGGCTGTGACTCTATCCTTGGCTCTGGCTCTGGTGCTGGCCGTGGCTCTGTCCCTGGCTCTGGTCCTGGCCGTGGCTCTGTCCCTGGCTCTGGCTCTGGGCCTGGGCCTGGCCCTGGCCCTGAGCTCAGCCCCTGCGCTTCTTCAAGGTTTGGAAATCTCACAGCAGATCTCATCCCTGATTATACCTGCTGTAGTCACAACTGCCATTGGGAGCCTCAGAAACAACCACCCTGGGAATTTTTGCAAGTCTCAGAACCTGGTGCCCGAGGGCTATGGAAACCCTCAGAAGTTAAAGGGAAACCTAAGGTTCTCTGTGAAATGTTGCCGCGGGGCCAGTGTCTCCTCCACAACTGGGAGGAAGAGGTATTAAGGTTTTGGCCTCCACCCTTTTCTTGAAGGCTTCCCTGTTTCCTAGGGGAGGGAGTTAGTTGTTTATGATAAGCGTAAGTATCAGAAGGGATATCATAGTCACTCAACTTGGGACCCACAGAGAGCCACCAACCACCTGGATCAAGTCCCAAGCATGCAGGATGGCTCTGAGAGTTATTTCTTCCGACATGGACACCAGGGACTGCTGACCATGCAACTACAGTCACCCATGCCCTCCAGCACCACCCAGAAAGACTCATACCGGCCCCCAGGAAACCCCTATCAGCCACTTAGAGGTGTGAAGTGTGAGAGGGCAAGAATGAGTCCATTTGAGAAAAAAAAGAGAGGAAGGAATTTCTGGTGGGACTGTGGATTGTCTGATGGATATAGGGGCACTAACACAAGGTTTTTCTTCCTTTTCTCAAATTTGTTTCTTCTGGGCCTACTTCTTAACCAGACCCCCTTTCTACCCTCCCCCTTCCCTTCCACAGGGAAGCGTGAAGCCATGCTGGAGATGCTCCTGCACCACCAGATCTGGTGAGAGACTGAGGGAAAGGGAAGGGGTTGAGGGAGGAGAAAAACTGGGGGAGAATGGCCTTGACAACATTGCTGCATAGTAAAGAGGTGCAGGCAGAGCAAGAACCCACAAGGAAGCTCTTTGAGGTCGAGTCTGTGACACACCATGACTACCGAAGGGAACTGGTGCAAGCCGGGCCTCCTGCCCCAACAAAGGTGAGAACCCATTCCACCAACTGCACAGCTGGGCTCTGACTGGCTATGGCAAAGCAGCAGGCCCAGAGGTTGAGAGAGGGCAGAAGGCCAGGAGTTACTCAGTACTCTCCCTTACAGCCTCACGACTACCGTTGGGAGCAGCCTGAAACCTTCTGGATACAGAGGGCACCGCAGCTACCGGTGTGTGAGGATGACTAGGAGTTGGGAGTAGGGAAAGGGTGGAGAAGGCAGGGCAGAGACTGTTCTGTTCTGGCTCGGGGAGGCGGGATCTCTCCTCATCCTGGCACTCCTCCAGGGTGTCAGTAACATCAGGACATTGGACACACCATTCCGGAAGAACTGCAGCTTCTCAACACCAGTGCCCTTGTCTCTGGGGCAGCCTTTGCCCTATGAACCTGAGGATTATCTTCAGCAATTGGGAGAAGTATCTTCCCTTGCCTGTCAGGGAAGAGGGCAGGGTGGTGGAGCAGGGAGAACGACTCCTGTCTAAGGGTTGAGAAGGGAAGTGGAATATAGCATATGGAATCTATTTCTGTCTGTACCAGAGAGGTTGGGAGGAAGTTAATTCTCTCTGTACTTGATGAAGGGGCTTTACATAAAGGGTTCTCTCTTATCCTGAGACTGCTAATTCAGTGATTCTGTGAGTCACCGTGTCCATACCCCATAACTTTTCCTTGGGGTTATCCCTAACCCAGACTATGACACCATGGCTTGTTTTTTGTTGTTGTTTTATATTTGGCCAAAATATTCTGGTTTAGATACAGATATTTACAGAAGGTAAGTAGGAAGGGGACCAAGCCAGAGAGGGGCAGGTATATGTACAAGGCTGAGCTGCAGAGGGCTATAATTTCCATATAAGGTAGGATTTTTTGGTGCATGTTTTCCATCTCATGTGAAAATGTCCATCTCCAGTGTGTGAGAGATGGTGGCCACTGCCCACCCAGGTACCAGCAGCAGCAGATTGTCTGACTTGGGAAGAAGTGGGGTTTACAGGAGTCCAGGAGGTCCTTTCTGCTCTCCTAGGAGCCAGTAAGTTCGCATCTTTCCTTTTCCCTGGAAGTAGGGGAGTAGACATAATTCAGATTCTTCTGTGTTAGTCCCTTTATCTCCCTCTCTTCCCCCATGACCTGCCATGATCACTTTCATCCTCCCTTTCCATGACCCTCTCCACATGGCCTGCCATCACCTTCATCTCCACATCCCCCCGAAGCTCTAGCTGGAAGCATCCTAGCTCATCCAAGGCATCCTTGGTGGTAGAAGAAACATGGATCCTCAGGGCTGGGGAGGGATGTGGGGTTAAAAGAAGAATCAAAGAAAAGGTAATAGAATTGATGGTATTAGAGAGCACTTTACCCAACCAACCACCCTCAGACCTCCCAATGCATGTCCACTAGAATCAAAATATGTCCAAGGATGGGGCACTTAGGAACTGTGGTCTCTCAGATTGAGAGACTTGGAGGAACTATGAAAAGAAGAAAAGTGCAGGATAAATTGAGGCCAATGATGGTTGAGGGCTAATGTCTTACCTTGACCATTAGACTCCATTCGAGAAGCAGTGTTCACCGTGTCTCCAAAAAGACAATAGCGGGGCATCTTCAGGCCAACCACCCCAGCACAGACTGGCCCTATGAGAAGAAGCTGGTTGGGAGAGCCTGGGAAAGGTGGAGACTAGGGCTGGGTGACAGTCAGCCTTACCAGTATGGACCCCTATGCGTAGCCTCAGCTGGTCATGGGGTCGGTGGCGGATGCGGAAGGAAGAAACTGCATCCAGTAATGCTAGGGCCATACGAGCGATTTCTGGTGCATGGCGTTGACCGTTTCTGCCTGGGAGGCCAGATACTACCATGTAGGCATCCCCAATCGTCTCCACCTGATTAAGAGGAGGATTAAAAAGTCACCTCTATCTTTACCAGTGGGTATGGAGAGAATAGAGGAAGATAAGCTGGACACCACCATGATCATCCTGACAGCCTGGGAGGCCAGAACGTTAACTAGAAAACAAGTGCCATAGTCCTGAGAGTCGGGGGGGGGGGGGAAAGGAGATGTCAAGGGAATCTTTAAATCCTCCTGCCCCAACCCCAGCACCTGGTGAACACTCAGTAAGTGTTTGCTGAATGAATGGACACCTTGTCTGCAACAGAACATGGACAGATAGGCTCTGCTGTCAGGAAATGGGAAGCAGGAAAACAGGCTAAACTGAAGAATACAGAATCTGTGAAGGAGGCAAGACAGGCCCCATAGAATGTGCCACAGAGCCCAAACTGTCGGAGAGGAGAAGGCAGGCTCTTGGTTCTGGTAATAGTACTGAAACCACACAGGAGAATGTCATTGTTTTTAGGAAATACACAGTGGAGTTTTTAGGGAATATACACAAAGTATTTAGGGATAAAGGAGTAGTATGTCTGAAACTTACTACTCCTTTCAAATGGTTCAGAAAATAATTATGTAGATTGATTTTTAAAAATAAAGCAAATGGTGAAAATATAAACAATTGATGAATCTGGATAAAGAGCTTATGGGAGTTCTTTGTTACAGAAACAGCAGAGATTGTAGAGTAAGTCCAAAGAGAAGGGACAGGAATAGATATTACCTGCCATGTGCCAAATACAATGTTAGGCACTTTCCATACAGCAAATCTATTATTCCCATCTTACAGATAAAACAGCTGAGGCTCAGAGAGATTCTATTACTTACCAAAGACCACAACAAAGCCAATGTTCAAATCCAGATCACTTTTACTCCCAAGGACATTAAAGCCAATCCTCTGCCAACTCAGTGACTTCAACAAAAAGCTTTATATATTTTTTTTATATCTTGCTCCTTACCCCACTAAATCTATACCTACGTCCTATATGATTCTTCCATGTCTGGAGAGGACTGGAAAGAAAAGATGGATAGGCTGTATTTATACCCCAGGGAGATAGGAGCTAAATCTTATGAAGGTTCTGGTTAGGAAAGTCTAAGGATTCACAAGAAATTAGCCTGGCATGTACACTTATGGTGCCAGAGCCACATCTGTCTACAAAATGCACATCAGCACTAGGATGTTGGAGACCCTGGAGGGAAAACTGACCATGGAGAGCAGATAAGGTATGTGGGGTTGGGGAGACTGGGTTTTAAAATGGTCTTAATAGGAGGGCAGCCCCAGCTCTCACCTTGTAGACGTCAAAGTTGTCAATTATGGCATCAAAGCAGGTATACAGGTCATTAAGAAGTGTCACCACCTAACAGGGATGGGAAAGCAGAAGCCCTGAGACTTGTGACCAACTTTCTAAGAATTCTTAACCCACGAGCCATCATAAGATATGGGAACTCTTAAACAAACCAATTTTACCTGTTGTCAGTGAAGCTCCTCCAGGTCCCTAATCCCAACCCTGCCTCTCACTCACAGCTCTCACCTGCATGGGGGTGCTCTCTGCTGACAATGCTGTGAAGCCAACGATGTCACTGAAGTAGATGGTAACACTGTCAAAGGCCTCAGCCTGTACAGTCTCTCCCCGTTTTAACTGCTCTGCCACTGAACTAGGAAGCAAGGGTGCAGTGTGAGGCAAACTCGAAGAAAGAGGATAGGAGTGGAGGGAGAGGAAAGGGGGTATGTGGCTGCAGCAGAAATGAGTTGTAACATGAAAGCTGAGCTTGGTAGAGGAAAAGGAAAGCTGCTGGGAAGACATTACAGTCTGATGCAAGAGAGGCTGTGAGGGGATCCCTGCACGTGGGAGCTAAGCGTCTCTAGTTGCGGTTGTTTGACATACACTTGCTGAAGCAAGGGTATGGTAGAGCAGTGTCCTAAGAAGGAAAGTCAGAAAGAAGGCAGCACAGCTGATGTGGAGAAAGAATGGAAGCATGTAGTCTACATCAGGAAGGCTCACTGTGGCAAGCAGGGTTCTGAGGGTTGGCAGTAAGTTTTCAGGAGCTTGACGAGGCAGAACCCGACAGAGCAGAATCCCAAAGGAATATTCAGGAAGGGGAAAAGGTCTCACTGGGGTAGGATTTGGTAGAGCAGAGCCTCAGCCTTGCGTTTCTCCTCCAGATAGGCCTGTGTGCGTTCCTCCACCAGCTTCTCCAGGTTATTGGCGTACTGTTCCATGCGCAGCAGGAGGTTGTCCAATATGCTGGTGCCACCCTCCCTGGGGGGAGGCCAGGATATGGCACCTGCTGCAAGATTCTCAAGACTCCCAAGACTTTCTGCCCAACCCACCCTCTGGCCCCACCGGCCCCATTTCATCCACTGAAGACTGATGAGGCTTCTATCCCTGGGGAGCCCTTGCCCCTTAGTGCTCTCTCACTTGTTAAAGCGGCGAATGAAACCCTTAATCTGTCCAAAGTCTGGCCGCTCAGCTGGGTCCTGGGCCCAACATCGCTCCATCAGCAAAACTAGCTCTTCATTCAGTTGGGTCCGGTCAATGCTTGGCCGGAAATATGGCCGCTGACCATTTCGGACCTTCTGGACAATCTCTGAGGGTGATAAAAGGTTCGGATGAAGAACAGGGTTCCCCCAGGAAGAAGCAGCTGTGGGTAGTGGATTGACTCTCACCTTTGGGACTGAGGTCCAGGCCCTCCAAGTAGAAAGGTCCACTGCGAAGTGCTATCTCTTGTAGGATGATCCCAAAGCTATAGACATCAGCCTTCTGCATGCCTGTGGTTGGCAAGGAGTTCTCACTGAGCAATTCTGGGGCAGTCCACAGCTTCTCTGAAAAGAGAGAACAGGCTGGCCAGGTCTCCAAAATAGGGCACCCCCAAGCCCACCTGGGCTCATTCCCATATTACTGTCAACTCCATCTCCCTCGCCCACCTTCCCTAGGTGGAAATGATCAGGGCCAGAGGAGCAATATAAAAGGAGGTTGTGGGGGGCTCACTGGCATAGAGGGCGTGGCTGTCCTCCGGTTCAGCAGTTGATCGGAAGCTGGCCAGGCCATAGTCTGTGATTTTGAGCACAAAACGACTATCCACTACACAGTTGGAGGACTTGAGACTCCCATGGGATGAAATAATGCTGTTGTGGAGAAAGGCCATACCCTGCAGGATACAGATCAAGTTATGGGACTGGATCATATCTGGCCTAGGATACCCCCTCTGCCCATGAAATGGGCACTGGCTAGCTGTCTAAAGATCTTGGGACCATTACAACAATAAGGTGATTTTGGAAGGCATCCTATGCAGTTTCTACCCAAGGAAGGAGGTAGACTAGGAGAATAATCCCTTCTTGATACCTAGATACCAGCGATGGGAAAAATGTTTAAGAGGAGGGATAAGAGGAGCTATCGGTTATTACCCAAAAAGGGCGGTCAATCTTCTGAGTAGTGAAGGGAACAGAACTTACCTGAGCTCTAAGAAAGATATGACCCCCATGGTGGCCTCAAGTGCCTGGCCACTGATTATGAAGAGACATGGCTTAAGACCCAAGTATCTAGAGTAGCTAGAGGAACCCAGGAAGACTAACCAGTTGTAAACTTTAATGCATAACCATGTGTAGGTGAGCAAGTCAAAGTGGAGGAGGAATGTGATCTACTAGAGGGGATTTTGGACCAGAGAAAAAGTGGAGAAAACAGCAAATTAGAAAAACCTGGAAAATGGACAAAAGTAGGAAACAACTGCTAAGCCAATATAGAAGCCTAAAACTGCCGGCCCCATGGGGCTTTTGCCTCTGAGGGACTATAAGACAGGTCTTAAGAGGACAGAATAGTGCTTCCCAAAAAATGAAACCCTAGGAGGCAGAAAAAGATACAAAGTTCAGTATCCTAACCAAAAACACCTGTCTAAATGTTTAGCTCTGGAGTTAATTCATAATTCTATTCTCTGTGAACTCTTCCTTTTCATTCCTTTTGGTATTAACAAAATCTTTTGGGAATCTCCAAATTTGTGAATTTACTTGTGTGGAAACTGTACAAAGGATGCCTTCCAAAATCACAGAAATGATTAGGCTCCTGGCTTTGTTGTAAATCACTTTTCCAACATTGTTCTGTCAAGAGTCATGTTTTTCTTATATTTATCATAACACCTTTCCTTAAGTAGTACATCGACTTTACCTAATATTTTATCTCTCATTTGATGGCAAACTTTCACTAAAAAAAATTTTAAATAACTGAATGAGAATTTAGCAGAAAACCCCAAAGCCAGCTTTAGGTGCAGGGTGATGCACTGGGCTTGCTCACTGGCTGTGAGACTTCTAACCCCTGTTCAACCCAGGCAAGATTCAGTTTTATGATCTACAAATCTATGGACCTCTGGCTCATTTGAAAATAGCTGAAACAGAGTATATTGGAAGATACCAAAGGTTTTGTACAATCTTCCTTGGTTTCTCTTAGTTTTGCTTGTAAATGTTCCTGTTTAAATTTCAGTTTTCTGAACAAAAAAGCAGACATGCCAAATATTGGTCAGAGGGTAAAATAATGAGAGGAAAAACAGGAGGTAAATATTTTTGGAGCCTCCACTCATTTTTTTCCTGCTAAGGGATTTTAATATGAGCTCTTGGAGGTAAAAGAGATGATGAAAGAGATCTGAGATGTCTAGGGCAGGAAGACAAAAATTCTCTACAGTTACAGGACTCCTATGGCAGATAAAACTTACTCCGCCAATCATAAACCGCAGACCCCTTGTTTATCCATTATTACCCAACCATAGGAATAAGGGGAGATGGAGAGAACAAGACTTTCAGAGGACTAGAAGGAAAGAAATCACAAGCAAAGACAGATTAACAAAGGCATTTTAAAGTGGTGAACTCTAATGGAGTGGGGAAGACTCACCTTAACAAGGTCATTAATGAGCGAATAACGAAACATCCAGTCCAGGTTGATGCTGTCATTTTCTAGAATATCCTGGTAAATGACATGGAACAGATCATCTGTCCTAGTCCCATTAGCTGTCACCTGGCATAGAGTCAATGTAACTTTGGGCCTATCCTCCCCACCCCTGCCATAATCTGCACCTGTCCCTCACCTGTAAACTCCCACGAGGACAATACTCAGTGATGATGCAAATGTTGGGAGGGTCTATGCAGGCTCCAATGAAGCGAGTGAGATGGTTGAACTGAACATCTCTCATCTAGCAGGAAATGGGAAAGATGAGAATTGAAAGAGTTAAAAATGAGATACAGAAACCTACAACTACACAAGAGGACTTTTAGTTGCACCTACAACTTAAAATCATCTATAAATAATCCCCTTGCCTTCCTAGGCAATTTTACTATTCTGTAGTCTTTCTCTTTCTTCTTCCCCATCTCTGTTCACCCCTCGCCCTCAACCCATACTCCATTACGTACATGTTTGAGTTCAAATAGAACCTGTCGGGTCAGCTCAATGCGCTTCTTGTTCACATGTTTGATGGCGACAACGTTTCCCTGATGGTAGGAGTGAAAGCGGAAAGGAAAATGAACATCATAAGAAGTTTCTGGGTGCTAGGAAATACTGGAGAACTGTGGAAGCATCCAGGAGCTCAGTGGGGTATAGAGGGGGGTGCTGAGGGGCAGAGGTTCAGGGGCAGAGCTGGCAGATGGGGATGAGACAGGATGAAATGATGGGGACCAGAACAAGCAGATGACTGTTCACCTTGAAGTGACCGGTGTTGGCAAAGATCTGGTATTTCCCATGGGCTGTCATGAGCGAGCCGTAACTGGATCCCCGCTGGGGCCAAGGGCAACATGGAGGCGGAAGGATGAAAGGCACATTAGATGGTGGTGGTAGTGCAGGGGCTATCATTTCAGGCCAATGTGCTGGGAAAGGTCCAGGGTAAGAAAGGACAGGAACTCAGAGGGAGGCAGGGGGACAGCTGAGACAAGGGCTCACCAGTGACAGTGTGAGGCGACTGCCAGCACCTTTATGATAACGCTCTGAGTTGCCAAACTGCAGTTCTTCCCAGCGAATGCGCCACAACATGCTGGCCAGCTCCTTCTCCAGCATCAGTTTTCTGTAAGGACTGCACACCTCAGTTGACTGGCAAGCCCAATCCTGCCACCCCCAAGCCAACAGTGGGGCTGCAGGGGGTTCCCCACAGCTCCTAAAGCTGCACTTATTACACCAGAGAGAAAGAACTCAAAGATAAGGATGCATTCTCTACATATCTGGCATGTGCCCTATGTTCACTTACAAAGACAGAGGGTGGAGGTGAAAGTTCTTTCTTAAAATGGGGGCATTCATGGAAAATTCACCTTTGACCTTAACCCTACTCAAAAACACTAGTTATTATATCCAGTCTAGAAGCAAAAGTGGAGCAAACACCTTGGCTAGAAGACAGCTAAAGAGAAAGGCTAGAGAGGAAGATGCCGTTAGACCTAGGAGATAACCACCAAATTACGAGACCTGCTACCCCTACCCCATGTTATGGGACCATCTGGCCTCAGCCAGAGGCTGTGTGGCAATGGGGAGGTGGGGAGGAGGTCAATGGAAAGCCCAGCACTCACCGGAAAATTAGGAAGCTGGAAACACCAAACATGATGAAGGTGATTCCTGTGCCCAGAGCCACAATTGCCAGGGTTGAAAGTGGAGCTGAAGGGGAGAGAGAGACCCTGAGAAAGACTGTAGGGGGGTTGTAAGACTGAGGAGGGAGTAATAGGTCTCAAGGGTGAGGAGGAAGGAGGGGTGCAGACATAAAGGTAAAAATATGACTAACAGTGGAGATCAGTGAGGGACAGAGACTGGAGAGTGAGGGAGGAAGGACTGCTCCCAGTCCCTGCACACACCCACTTTTATCACAGGATGGGTCGTCCAAGTCAAAGGCACAGGGGGGATTGTCCAAGGGGGGTGCCCCCTTCACCCAGGGAATAGGCCGTCCCGTCCACCAAATCTGCTTCTCGGCTCCTGAGTAGTGGGCTGCAGGCTGTGAGGAAGCAGAAAACTGGGCCCACAGGCCTGCTCCCACCTGTCTCCTCCCTGGCACCTCAGCTATTTTGCTGCTTTTCTCCCCAACCTACCACCCAGCCAGGATGCAGCTCTGGCAGAGAAAATAAGTCCCTTCTCTGGTACCTTTCACTCTGCCCCACACTGAACCCTTGACAGCTGGATTTTGCAGGGCCACACTCTCTTCCCTGCCTCCTCCCCCATCACCTGAAAGTCCCCAGAATCCAGGTCTCCCATGGCCCACAGGACAAAATCAGTTTCCCGATCGTTGTTCTTGTCCATAACAACCAGTCCAGTTACACCTAAGACAGAAAAGAGCACCCCTTGCTTTGAGGTCTACCCTCGGCTCTTCTCCTATCCCCCCTAGCCCCTCCAGTTACGTCAGCCTGACCCTGTCCTCATTCTTGAGGTGTGCACACTTCTGCCATGTTCCCTGACCCCTACTAACTCTCCCTGCTGGCCCTGGCATTGCCTCTTCTGCCCACTCCACTCCTGAGCCTGACATCTGCCCCCTTCATTACCGTGGTATCGTCGTCCCTGCATCTTCTCCACAATTCGAAGTCCATCTTCTCGGGTGCCTCCTTCCTGTATTGTCTCGTTCAGGACTTCAGCATATAGCAGGATCCCATCATAGAAGCAGCCAGCAATGAGGTTCATCTGGGGGTGGCAACTTCAGCAGTGCTCTCCACACATCCTCGAGGCCCCTTCCCTAGCCCCCTTTCCCAACTCTAGGGTCTCCGTCTACCTCTCCTCTCCTCTGGTTTACTTTCTTCCCTCCTGTGATTCCTAAAATGCCATCCCTACCTAGCTGCTCCTTAGGGCAGAAGGGAACACCCTGGAAGGCAGCTGTCAGCCTCCAGAGTGGTGCCCTTCCTCAAAGCCTGGCCTGACATGAGGGGAGAGAGAGGTCTACTTACCAGGGAGGGGGCCAGCTCCACACCAAAATCTTCCCGGGCTCTTATCAGCAGACGATTCTGGAATTCCTGATACTCAGGATTTGGGGGTTCTCGATATGTGATCACCAATACAGTCTGTACCAGCAGCACATGAGGAAGAGTGAACAGGATTGAAGACGGGCATTAGGGGAAGAGAGGAGGCAGGATAGGGGAACTTGGTAAAATATACATGATATAAAATATACACAGGTGAGCATGAAGGCTGAAAGGGGCACTAAACTGCACGTGCGTGTGTGTGTGTGTGTGTTTAATCCTCTGGGCAGAGGGAGTGGCATTCCTCCTGAAAGGCAGACAGGGCTGGTTCTGGGAAGGCGCAGATGGGGAAATAATAGAATAACAGATGAAGCCAAGTCCATCCCCAAACCCAGCCCATCATCTCCCTGAACTCCCTAGCACCGCCAGCCCTCCACGAGACCGCCACGGCTCTTACAGCTCCTCTGTCCCATCCTTTATGGGTACCTGTTCACTATCAAGGACAACACTCATCAACAGCTCCTCTCTGAGGTGTCATCACTGTTAATATTACCAGTAAAATGTGGACATGTTCATTTGGGCCACTTGAACACAGTGCGTCCACCCAGTGAATTAAGGAGACTGCAGGCCCTGTGACAACTGGGGAAACACTCAGACGGGGACTCCAGTGGTGAAAAGCTATGAGCTCATTCATTTAACACGTGTCGAGCAGCTACCATAAGCAGCACTGTCCTGCTTACTAAGTAGCAGACATGTGTCACAAACACAGTGTCACATGCCCACACACATTTCATAGATAAACAAATGACACATGGGGTCCTGCCAAGCACACATCTCACTGGTGCACGAGTCAGCGTGTGCCTGTCTCCCCGAAGTGCCTGCCCAGCTCACACTGGCCACGTGTGTCACCCCTTCCTTAGCTGCTGGACCTCCCAGCCTCTGCCTCTGCCTCAGGCTACACAGTCACCGAGACCAGCCTCTGCTTGGACAGAAAACTGGCATCACAACTTCAGGTAAAGACTTCAATGTATTCTGTGACACATGACTGTGAAATGATAGATTAAAATCTAGTCATTTCTGTCAGTTTTGCCCATTCTTATCATGGAAAGTAATGTGGACCCATAGAGATAAACTGTACTAGATATATCACATATGATCTCTTGTATATCAATTTATTCCAGGCAGGAAATAATGAAGTCAATTTTTTTTTTCTTTTTTTGAGACAGAGTCTCACTCTGTTGCCCGGGCTAGAGTGCCGTGGCATCAGCCTAGCTCACAGCAACCTCAAACTCCTGGGCTCAAGCGATCCTTCTGCCTCAGCCTCCCTAGTATCTGGGACTACAGGCATGTGCCACCATGCCCGGCTAATTTTTTCTATATATTTTTAGTTGGCCAATTAATTTCTTTCTATTTTTTTAGTAGAGACAGAATCTCGCTCTTGCTCAGGCTGGTTTCAAACTCCTGACCTTGAGCGATCCTCCTTGCCTCGGCCTCCCAGAGTGCTAGGATTACAGGTATGAGCCACCACGCCTGGCCAATGAAATCAATTTCTAAAATGCATTCATTGTATTAGACTGGAGTTTGCTTCAAGATGTAATTATTCTTACTAGAGCATTTGGATACCTGCATCTAATATTCTCCCACTCTCAGGCAAAACACAAAAGGAGAGGGTGACTGAAGAAAGGGTTGGAAGGGTTCCAGTAGCACCTGTTCCAAGAATAAAAGAAAAATAGGGAGGTAGGACACTGCTGACAACAATGTAAAAAGTCAGCAAAGAGCTGAAAAAGATCAGGTTGAACACAACTTATATTTCAATAAAGACTGATGGTAGGTTTTTTGGGCATTTTTTTAAATACTTAGTAATTCTCTAAGTTGGTTGGTTTGCTAGGGTAGCAGTTATCAAACGTTTTGGTCTCAGAATCCCTTTATATTCTTAAAAATTATTGAAGATCCCAAATAATTTTGGTTTATGTGGATTATATCTATCGCTATCTACCATCTTAGAAATTAAAACTGATAAATTTTGAAAACACAAGAATACACAAACACTCCTTCTTAGCTGTTGGAGTGATGACATCATATGGCATCTGGAAAACTCCACTGCACAGTTACAGAAGAACAGAAGTGACAAAGGCAGATAACATCTTAGTACTATATTTTAAATAGTTTTGACCTTGTGGTCCCCCTAAAAGGATTTCAGGGGCCTCCAGGATCCTAAGACCACACTTTAAAAACCACTATGCTAGCCTGTTTTTGCTGTGGTTACTAGCTACAGTACAAAAAAATTAAAAACCTCCAAACAGTTTCTGTGCTTGCTCAGGGGCTAGAGAGAAGGTGATGGTAGGTATCATGTCCCATTTCATAGTGGACCCTTGGTGGAAAAAAAACAAGCAAAGGCTGCCAAAAATGGGTGCAGCGGTGGGTGGAAGCCAGGAATGTACCTACAAACTGTGTACTGGCAGGAGGCGCCTGCCTCTGCCTGTGGGCCCACCCACTCTGAGACCTGCTCCGGCCACAGCAGGAGGTGCTGTCAACAGTGGCCTAAACAGACAACGAATGGTCTCCAAGAAGAGAGTCTGCCTGACACAGCCCTTCAGTTAGTGCTTTCTTCCATTCTTGCTGGTGGTGTTCCCTATCTGTAACTCAATCTCCTGCTGGTCACCTAGGTTGTGACCTCTGCCTGGGTTTCTTACCCTGTAGTTTCTAACCCTCAATTGCTCAGTCTGGGCCTCTGGATCCTCAGAGCCTGGTCATTTGCTTATTTAGTTCCACTCTATCTGTTTTTCTTCCCTATCCTGGTTGATCACTTGGTTTACAGTACCTGCCAGCTCTACTCCTGTCTAGACGAATTCCTAGGATTCCTAGTCCTATCCCCGCTCTCCCCAACACACACCTTAATTGAATTTAACAAATATGTATTAAACACCTACTATATGCTAGACATGTGGAATACAAAGATGAACATGATCCCTGCCCTCGAGCAGCTACTGTTGAATGAGAGAGGAAAATCCTATCAACATGCTTGATGTCAGAGCCCTCACGCCCAGTAGCTGGTTTCCAGCATGAGCTGGGACCTTTTCCTTGACCATGACACCCTGCTGGGAAAGCTTTGGGCAGCTGCGGCAAAGCCTCCTTGCCTGTCCTGCCACCTTTTCTAGGCTGGCCTGGTCTGGGACCCCAGAAGGCCAAGTGTCTCTGGGAGAAGGACTCTCTGCTCTTTCATCCTTGGCTGAAACTGACCACCCAACTTCCCTCAGCCTTCACCCTGCTTTAGCATTGGGAAAGGATGAGTGTAGCTTTGCCAGGGGACACCACATCACCCCTCATCCCCACCCCATCAAAGGCCTTGGTTTGCCCCTCAGCATATTCCTGACTGCCTAGTTCCCTTCTCTTGTGTTATAGCAAAATCTCCCTCTGTATTTTTCTAAAGTGAGGGGGGACTGAGAGTTATGGATATAATTGATCGTTGGCTAACTAGATCCCTCTTCCCCCTACCCGAAATGCCAGGGACCCTTGGCTGGCAGGAATTCTCACAGAAGAAAGAGAGGTTTTTCTTCCACAAAAAGAATACAGCCCAGCACTTTGGGAAGCCAAAGAGGGAGGATCTCTTGAGGCCAGGAGTTTGAGACCAGCCTGGGCAACACAGTGAGATCCTCGCTAAAAAAATTTTTTTAAATTAGCCAAGTTATGGTGATGTGCATCTGTAGTCCCAGCTACTCAGGAGGCTGAGGTGGGAGCATCGCTTGATCCCAGGAGTTCAAGGCTGCAGTGAGCTATGATTGCACCACTGCACTCCAATGTAGGCAACAGAGCGAGACCCTGTCCTTAAAAAAAAAAAAAAAAAAAGAACACAGGCCAGAAGGTTATGGAGTCCTCTCATCTGGGAGGGTCACAGACCTTCCCTGACCATACCAGCTAAAGTATAAGCCCCTTGTTATTCTGTTCTCATACCACTCTATTCTTCTCTATTATTTTCCTTCTTTTTTCTTTTTAAGTAACACCACAATATGTTCCTATATTTGTACTTTTCACTTATCTGTTTGTCTGTCTATCCTACTAAATGTAAACTCCAAAAAGGCAGAGACTATACCTGTTATGTTCTCCACCATACACCAGTACCTAGCACAGTAACTGGGACATCATAGGTGCTCAGTAAATACTAATAGAATGAGTCAGTCTTTAAATGAATCAAACACTGACTAAATAATATGGTTAGTTCTATGGTAGACAGAGTGAAGCACAATAGTAGGAAACTCAGTCCCACCTGGGGATTCAGGGATTGTTTTCTAGAAGGGAAAATAATTGGTCTGTCTTAAAGAATATGGAAGCATTACACAAATAGACAAAGGGGAGAAGGTTGTTTTAGGAGAAAGTTACAGCATAAACAAAACCTGTCCCACTGCCCAGGTTCAAGTGTGACAGTCACAGACTCATACTCAGGCATGTAAACAGACATGTCATTCACAGCCAGACACACTCGTCAGTCACAACCAAATATATAATCACAGCCACATAAAACCTTACTCATTGGAGAAGAATGGCCACCCAGGTCCAGCTCTTATACATGTCTACTTAGAACCAAAGAATCTCAGGGTTTAAAGGGCTTTAAGGTTATCCCATCAGCTACCTCAAATTCTTTTTGGAAAAAAGGAGGGATAAGGGTAAATAAGTAGGAAACACTATGTACTATGAGTTAGGTGGGGAATCAGGGGATGATTCATGGGTATGATTTTGAGAGGCAGAGGTTTGGGGTGAGGGAAGATAGAGCACGCCAGACAAACAGAGAAACAGCACAGAAGCATGGGGGCAAGAAGGCCTGGGGTGAGGGTTTGAGAGACGGCTAGTGGGCTGCAGTACTCAGCATGAGGGCACTAGGAGGTGAGACTGGAAAAGCAGGTTGAGAACAGCCTGCAGAAGGTCTTAAAGGTCATGACAAGGAGTCAGGATTTTATTCTGTAGGCAACAAGTGATTGAAAGTTTTGAGCAAAGGAGTGAAATGAACAGAGTCATGCCAACCTTCCCCACAGATTTTCTTAAATCCATTTCTTTCCATTCCTGCTATGATCACCCTAGTTCAAGCCATAACACCGCACTCCTTTCTAACCTGTTACAGGTGGTCTCACTGCCTCTGGTCTCCCCCTGTTCTAATCCAATCTGAATTCTGTCACTACTGTATATTCATCTTCACAGAAATATTTCCAGGACCCGAAAATTCAAGTCTTAATCTCTTAATCTGATTATACCTTTGCAACTTTATTTCCTATATCTGTTTTAAGTAAACCCTTTTCCTTGTCAGGTCAGTATCTTCTTGGTCTCCCCAGCATGCCATTCCTATCTTTTTTTTTTTTTTTTTTTTTGCTCAGGCTGCCTGGATGCCCTCTCTCACTCCGACTATGAATATGACACATATTTTTTAAGTTGCTTTATAAAAAGAAACTTTTCTTTATAAAGTTGCTTTATAAAAGCCTTCTGTAAACCCAGCCCACACTGGCTCTTCCTCCTCTGAACCACTGAAGTTCTCACTGTCTGTTGCAGGACACGTGATCATATCCTTTCTTGAACTTTATCTAACTATATCATAATTATGCTTTGCCTTTCCAGAAAGGTGGAAGCCCACCCAGGGACTAGGATCAGATCATTTCCTTAACTGTCCTCCTACAGTATAGCCTAATACTGGCACTTAGGAAAGTCAGTGTTACTAGCATCTTTTGAGGTAGCCAAAGTCCATCTTGGCAGCAGACTCACTAAGAGTCACGACGGTGGGGAAGTAAGAAAGAGTGATACTAGACACAGAAAGCCTCTGTTCATTTTGCTCCTATAGCTCACAATTCCTGGGGTTTCTGTGGGGTCTTGTGAGAGATAGCGAATCTCCAAAGAACCACTTCTTCCCCCTCCTCCTTCAGATTTGGCTAAAATGATACCTGAAAGGCCTCTCTGAGGGCCTGGGCCTGTTCCTGGGTGCGATTGTCCTGCCATGGCCGGCCTGTAGAGCGTGTAGGGCCTGCACGGAGACTCTCCCCAAAGACATCCAGGTAAAAGAAGACATAATCTCCATTGGTCAGATTCTCCCTCTGAGCCTGAAGCAGGATCTCATGCAGCATCTCCAGAGGGCCGCAGATATACACAACTGGGAGCAAGTACATGACAAAGCACCCTGAGAAAGTATCCAAGGCCCCCAATATCCACCTCTCTGAATCATCTGCATTTCCCTCTAGCAAGAAAGAGAGTGCCCTAACTTATCAACCACCCAGCAGATGTTCCCCAGTCCTCTCCCTTGAAATCCATACCATCAGTACCCTGGGGCCATATGGACCATCTGGCAGGGATCAGAGCCTGATTCCAGACCCCAGAGGAAAGGAGCTGTCACTCTCAAGTCCCTTCCTTCCCCAAGAGCCCTGCTCAATGCTTCTCATCCAGCCCTCCTCAACCCCTACCCAACTTTTTCCTGCCCTTTTCCTGGGCTAAAAGACACTGATTACTCAGAATTTCTCGGCGTGAGCTCTACCTGTCTTTTTCACCAAATCTGCTGATCCCTGAGTCCCTTTATGGAGTCCTGGCCATTTTTATACCACTATGGGGTTTTGGTGCCCAGTCTGGGATGCAGATCTGCTCACAGGTGCACATTTCAGAGTGGCCATCAAGCACATTTACTCCTCCAGGGCACTCACACTGCTCCCCAAACTCAATATCCTCCCCCACATTCCCCCCATACAAGCTTCACCTCCCCTGCTCTCTTCTTCCTTGTTCACACCTGCCTAGGCTGTCCACAAGCTCCCCTCTTAAAGCCCTGGCCCCCTCACAGGTGCTCTGTCCACATGTGCTTCTTGATTCCAACCACCACACACAGCTCCTCAATGCCTAGCTCCAGGGACACTGCGACCCTCCTCCCCTGACCCTAAAATCGCCCGGGCCACACTCACTGCGCCCGTTGGCCCGGATGAAGTGGGTGGCCTGCTCAGGGCCCCCTGGCTCGCGGGCATACACCTGGTGCTGCACACTGAGGTTGCTGCCCTGCAGGGCCTCAAAGACGCCCTCGATGGTGAAGTAGTGAGGCCGGTCATCTGTGCGAGCATCCAGATACAGCAAGGCAGCACGGGCAGTCCAGTTGAAGTGCCCGTGTAGTGTCACTACAAACTCACCCAGCTTGGGAGCAGAGGGGCCAGTGCGAACCAGGGTACGATAATGCTCATTCTTAGCTGCAAAACCAGAGGCCACAGCGCCCGCAGTCAGCAGGGGAAGGCGCCAATGTGAGGCAAAGCGGGCCACAGAGGCAGCAGGGTACACGCAACCAGGGCCCAACAGAAGGTCAGGGTCATGGTACAGCTTGAGGTCCACAGCGCGCAGCGGTGCCAGGTACTCAGAGCAGGCGCCATCTAGTTCAGAGCTGACAAACCGCAGGTCCACGGGCAGTGCCCGGCCCAGCGCCTCCACAGCTAGTGCCACAGCAGGACCGACCCGTGGCCAGGCCCAGGCATAGCTCAGGTTGTGTTCTGGCAGCACCACCGCCAGCGTCAGGTTCCGCGCCCCAGGAGGACGCACCCCACCTGCCAGGGCTGCCACCAACAGCAGGAGTGATGGCAGTGCCATGGGCATAAAGCAGCAACCCCACTGCCCCCAGAACCGGGGGCTGCTCTGGCCTGCAGGGGAGGCACAAGCACCACCCAATCTGGATTGGGGAGGAGGGCCAGGGAGAGCGTAGGGATGAGCCAAGTAGGCTGGGATACAGAAAGTGCTGGGGACCAGGGAGAGGAGGAGGAGATGGAAGGACGCCTGGTGGGTAAGGAGTGGGCTACCAGCCTAGGGCAAGGACTGCAGACCGAGAGCAGGGTGGCAGGAGAAGGGAGGGA
>VBSM01003204.1:27680229-27690747 GCA_008086735.1 Cheirogaleus medius
GCTGTGAGCTAGGCTGACACCACGGCACTCTAGCCCAGGCAACAGAGTGAGATTGTGTAAAAAAATAAAAAATAAAAAAATGTCACCGAAATAGGTCTATAGTTTCCATTTAACAAATATTATAAAAATTGATAGAATTTTATGTATAAATTACCAGTGTATTTGTTTATAAAAACGTATAACTTTAATTCTGATCTCGGCATCAGAGATCAGCGAACGAAAAAAGCAGACATATAACTTTAAAGCACAACTTTACAGTTGTGTTTGCTGGAGAAGGAAAAAAACAGACATGTAACTTTAAAACACAACTTCAAGCTCTTTTATACAACTCCACCACGGTAAGTATTCAGCTCAATAAATATTTGTGGAATAGATTATAAATGATCTAGAAGAGGAAGAACACAAGGAAGTTGCTAGTTTACAGATGACAGTAGTAAGTTCCTCCAGTTACACCTCAATCACATTTGACACTACTGACTGTCACTTCCTTCTTAAAACCCTTACCATAGCTTCTACAACAGCTCATACTCCTAGTCATCCTTCTATCTCAATGTCCAACTGATATGTTACCATGATGATCCTCTTCCTCCTCTGAATGTGGGCTCTAGTCCTCAGATTGTTGCATTCTTTTTTCCAGACTCATTTCCTTGGTGAGTTCATCCACAATCATGGCTTCACCTATCACCTCAACGTACATAACTGGCAGTAGAAAATGGCCTTGTTTCACTGGGTGTGGGCATGTGTACTATTGTTGTTATATATGTAAGGTATTTTGATATTGCCCAACAGTAATGATTAGAATTTTGCAGTACAACTCACCAAGGAAAAGATTGCTCAGAAGATTTGAGGAAGAGTTGTTGGCACTGATGGCAGTGAACTCCTTCCCCCTTCCCCCAAAAGCAAACCAAATAAAAATAATATGTAAATAGAAAAAAGTCAGCAAAACATGTGCTTCAAATTCTCAGGTTAATTGTGTCATACCTTGTTTGGGGAACGAAGAAACTAAGTAAATGCAATAATTGGATGAAGGAAAGTAAAAATAAAAAAAAAGATCCTAGATTCTATTAATACATTTATAAAACTCACTTATATAAACAAAGTACACATTTTTATTAATCACATCTTTGTTTTCTATTTTTCTGGTGATCAATCCTAGCCAGCTAATCACATTACTCTTGTGGACTCAGCTTCAAGGCAAATCTCACTCCCTCAGCCGGCGTGGTGGCTCATGCCTGTAATCCTAGCACTCTGGGAGCAAAAGGAGGATCGCTCAAGGTCAGGAGTTCAAAACCAGCCTGAGCAAGAGAGAGACCCCATCTCTACTAAAAATAGAAAGAAATTAACTGGCCAACTAAAAATACATAGAAAAATTAGCCGGGCATGGTGGTGCATGCCTGTAGTCCCAGTTACTTGGGAGGCTGAGGCAGAAGGATTGCTTGAGCCCAGGAGTTTGAGGTTGCTATGAGCTAGGCTGATGCCACGGCACTCAAGCCTGGGCAACAGAGTGAGACTCTGTCTCAAAAAAAAAAAAACTCATTGCCTCCCTCCCCTCCTAATCAGATTTCTGCCCTTAAGCTTCTCTTATATAGAAATTACAAGCCACCATTGGGCTGCAGATTCATTATTGAGACTCAGGGTATGTTAATCACAGTTCCTGAAATAAGCTAAGAGCTAGAAGCATCCCTCAGACCCAATAAATATACAGAACATAAAAATTATAGACTTTTTGAATAAGAAGACATCAATTTTGGGATAATTTTTGGCCAAGCTTCAGTGAGTCTTAACATTTATCTAATAAAATGCTTCAGGCAAGCAAAACAGGAGAGAAGGAGAGAGGGATGGGAGGCATCTATACAGTATCGAGGCCTATAAAGCTGGGCCGTGCTCTCTGGTGCCTGCTTATTAGGGAAGTGAATAAAGACACAGGTCCCAGGGCTTGCCAGCCAAGAAGAGGGGTTATTATAAGTATCTGTACGTGGAAATTACTCCTCAGAAAAGGAATGCTAGCCAAACTAAACCAAGATCAACAGCCAAGGGCAATCAATTGGGCAAGAGAATCAAAGGGGCAAAGATAAGGGCAAAGACAGAAAAAAGGGTGAGGACCAGCTTCTAGAAAGTGATAAGAAGGCAACAAAATTTGTGGGATGGTTCAGGTCCACAGATTGGGATTCACTCTGATCCTACCAAACCTCACCAGGTTAAAGGCAGATCCTTGAAGGTAATATACCTGTATGGTACCTTCTCTTTCCTCTGAACCCCTGCTACTTCCTGATTTTTAGGAAGTCCAGATTTTCTTCAGATTTGACAGGCAGAAGGCTGCTGTGTTATTAGGGAGATACTTAGGGCAGGCTGGAAGCACCAGGTGAGCTCCTCTGATCCTCTCTAGCCCACCCACTGCATAAAATATTACAGGTGACTTTAGCATCACCAGGAGTACAGCCAAATCCACCCACTTCTCCACTGCGTCTTCCCTATGCAGTCCAAATCACCATCATCTTTCACTTGGATCAATATAACAGCCCCTTAACTTGTCTCCCAGCATCTAGTGTTGGTTCACTCCAATTCACTTTCTATAAAACATTTAAAATGCAATGCTGGTTAAGAAGGCAGAGAAACTGAAGCAGTCTCTGCCCCAGGTTTGGCAGTGAAGGAACTAAAACGAACCAAACACGCTGATTTGAATTGTATTAAAATTATTTTAATTCTTTTAAAAAAATACAATGCTGGCAAAATCACCCCTCTTAGACCGTTGAATGAATTCCCATTGTCCTTAGGATGAATACAAACACCTTGTCCTGGATTTCAAGGTGTTCCATAATTTGGCGCCTGCCTCCCTTCAGCCTCCTCTCACATCACATCCTTCCTCCCCATTCTCGATGCTCCAGACACACGGAAGTTCTTTCGTTCCTTTCATCTCTCTCACCTTTGCATATGTTGTTCCCTCTGCCTTTCCTGGGAAAGGTGAGAGAGATGAAAGGAACGAAAGAACTTCTGTGGGCAAATGATTTGAATAGACTTCATCAAATGTGAGATACCAATGACAAATAAGTACATGAAAGAGGCTTCATTAACAGTAACCATTAGGAAAATGGAAATTAAAACCAGAAGACCCCACTACACACCTACTAGAATGATTTTTTAAGAAACTGACAATACCAAGTGCTGACGAGGATGTAGAGCAACTAGAATTCTCATACAATGCTGATAAGTGTAAAATTGTGCACTTTGGAAAACAGTTTGGCAGTTTTTTTTCTTTATCAAGTAAAATATTCACTTACAACAGGACCTAAGATTTCACTCTTAAGTATTTATCCAAGAAAAATACAAACACGTCCACAAAAAGATTTGTATGTTAATGTTAACAGCAATTTTCAAAAAGCAGAAAACAGCCCAAATGTCTATCAACATGTGCATAAATTGTGGTATATCCATACAATGAAATACTGCTCATTAATAAAAAAAGGACTACATACACAAAACTATATATACAAAACATGAACATTTTTAAAAAGCATGCTGAATTAAGGAAGGCAAACACAGTATACATACTCTGGTGACTCCATTTATATGAAACTCTACAACTGGCAAAACAAATCTACAGAGATAGAAACTAGATCAGCAGATATCTGGGTTGGAGTTGGGAGAGAGTGACTCCAAAGGGTAATAAGGAAATTTGGAGGGGGAGTGACAGAGATTTTCTATATCTTGATTGGGAAGATGATAACACAAGTACTTCCATCTGTCAAAACTCACTGAATTGTACATTTAAAATGGGTGCATCTCCTTGAATGTAAGTTATATTTCAATAAAGTTGGGCCGGGCGCAGTGGCTGATGCCTGTAATCCTAGCACTCTAGGAGGCCGAGGTGGGCGGATTGCTCAAGGTCAGGAGTTCGAAACCAGCCTGAGCAAGAGCGAGACTCCGTCTCTACTAAAAATAGAAAGAAATTAATTGGCCAGCTAAAAATATATAGAAAAAATTAGCCGGGCATGGGGGCGCATGCCTGTAGTCCCAGCTACTCAGGAGGCTGAGGCAGAAGGATTGCTTGAGCCCAGGAGTTTGAGGTTGCTGTAAGCTAGGCTGATGCCACGGCACTCTAGCCCAGGCAACAGAGTGAGACTCTGTCTCAAAAAAATAAAATAAAATAAAGTTGAAAAAATAATTATTTTGAAACAATTAAGGACTTATTTTAAAGTCTTTTTTGTTATCAATAGTGGCTGGCCAACAAATCATTACAGAGGTTAATCAGTCCATTGGTAATATAGGATTGTCCTTGCTCCATCAACCTTCTGGAACCATACCAGAGGAATGGGTGCTCTATCCAGTGGAAATGGCGGTTAGGGAATTTGTTTTCCAATCCACTGGAGTTAGGGCAAATTTGCATACCTCTCATGATTGACTTAAGTTAAATTTTGAAAAATTAGACCAAGCTATGAGAAGAATTGAAATAAACCATTTTTTATTATAAGGTTAATGATTCAAAAGTGAAGAATCTCCATTGTGGGAAAATAGAACACTTCTAGTACATAATCTGATTAAGGCCTGGACCTTCCAAAGAAGGCAGGGAATCATCTGGCATATGTACTGCAAGACTCTCCCCTACCCCCTAACCCATAACAGAAGACAGGCAGACATGCCTCCTTGGCCACACTTCATATGACACAGGGGAAAATGGCTCCACCATCAGAGGATTAGGTTGTTAGAACAGCCAGATGAATAAGATTTTTATTTTCACTTAATTTACATGTGTTTATTATGATCACTTTTAACTGTCAAGCACTGAGAAGACTTTCTGTGTAAGCACAGGGAGGGGACAAAGCAAAGGTAAAACCTGCTAACTACCCTCTCTACCTGCCCCATCTTAAACTTCTCCTCTCCCCCACCTGCTTAACTCATTGCCTCTCAATTCCCAGTAAGTGTTGAAATCACACCAGAGGGCCTGGGTAGGGTGTAGGATCAAGCTACGGATAAGAAATGAAGGGGAGAAATAGATGCAGTGGACTGGATATTTGTCATTTTTAACCCCAAGCATCCATGTCCCCTTTCTCAAAGTACTCTAATGTCCTTTCAGTCAATTAACTCTCCCCCCCTCTGTGCAGTCTTGTTGGAACAGTAAAACCAAATGTTTGCCTTCTCACAACAGAAACCAAGGGGATCCCTAGGGGCTCCTTACCTCAGATCTTTTCTCTCTGTATTCATAGAGCTATGGATGGCACTTGACTTAAGCTTTACCAATCAAATTATCTGCTGGGGTTTTACTTACTTCTTTAGCAGAGTGATGCAAGAACCAAAAAATTGGTTAGCAGTGGAGCCAGGCAAGACAGCTGATCAGTTCTTGCTACCAAGACCTTCTCTATCTGTCAGTTCCAAGCCTGGGCTGGTTCCTTAGGTTTCCCTTCCATCCTGTGAGGCCTCTCCTCAGAGGGGAAATAAATATTTTAAGTCCCCTTTCCTCCCCTACCTCCCATCCTTTCTCAATCCCTCTCATCAGAATTAATGTCTATTAACTGTTTGATGTGTTTTCTTTCAGACAATTTCTATACCTCTCATTCTTGTTTTTAAAAATGCATACATGTGATACAAATAGCATACATGTGATTACATACAAAATGCATACATGTGATTACATTATGCATATTATTATGCAACTTGCTTTTTATGGGCTGTGATTTTCTATTTCCTTTATATCTTAGCATCACACCTGATTAAAACTGTACACTAGGAGTAGCGGGGGGGACTCAGTTAATCTCACTATTATATAGCCCATTAATTACCCCATAATAGAAGGGATTTGGGCTCACATTCAGCTGAACAATGAGGATCCTAAAGAATGCTAATGGTGTCAGCCTGAAAAGTTCTTATGGCCAATACAGAGAAGGTTCTCGAGCAGGGAAATCTCATAATAAAGACAATGTTTCAAGAATAATAAAATGGCAATAGTATATATAATATAAACCAGAAGAAGATGAGATTGGATAGCAAGGAGACCAGGTGAGTGGCCAATACAGAATAGTAGATCTGAAGAAATAAGATTCTGGATTACAGTGGTGGCCAGTAAAATGGAGAGAAACTTTTACTGAATTATAAGAAGGTAGACTAATAGAGTGGAAGAAACAAATTAGAAGAGCTAGATTTGAATCCCAACTCTGAAACTTACTAGCTGTGTGACCTTTGACAAGACACTTTCCTGTTCCATAACTCAGTTTCCCTGTCAATAAAATGAAGATCTTGGAATATCAGAGCCTTTAACTTTTTTTTCCAGTAGAACCCTTTTTTTCTGGGGAAAAAAATCTTCAAGGAAGTCTAATTTGTAAAACAAATAAAAGCAAGATTGTTTGGGGTGAAGCATAGGTAAAAGGCTCAGAGTCCCAACTATCCTCTTGTCACCCCTCTCAGCCACTTCTGAGGCATTCTTGAGCAATCTCCAGAGGGCTAAGTAACAAAGTTTGAGAAATCCCTAAAGACCTTACTACCAACTCTAATATTCAATGACTTGAGGGGGTAAACATGGCAGAGGTGCCAAAAAAAACAACAACAATGACTTCAATAGTTGCCACAGAATCATATTAACAGAAAGGGTAAATTTATTTTGCTAAATTTGTCTGCCTCTCCTTACAGGTTAAACCCAAATTAATGTCCAAAACCTCATCCAGCCTTTGTGCAAGTGGTCATCTAACCTCTATATAAATAATAACAATTTAGTTCATTCCAATTTCAGGTTCTCCAATTATTCAAAAATTCTTCCTTATCAAGCCAAAATTTGTTCCCCTATCACTGTCATCTAAAGAAAGATTCCTATTCCACCTTCTGGAGCTAAACCAAGTAAATCTAATCCCTTCTCCACCACAACAGCCCTTCAACTGTTTGAAGAGAGCTATCAAGCCTACCTTATTTCCTGTTATTCTCTCTTGCTCTGGCCTGCCATCAATGTTCCATGGAGGTGGCCTGCTCCAACTTTGGATCAATTCAACATTTTCAAGCAACTAAGTACAAGTAGATTTTCATTTATTCGTAGCTTTCAAGGGACTTAATCAAGCCATATGATCTTCCTTAATGAAGTGTAAATAGAACCCAAATTCATTATTTGGTAAATATTCTTTTCTTGCTAAACATTAGCTGCTCCCAGTGTTATCAGAAGTAGATTGCTAAACCTTTTAGCCCAAAGAAAATTGTGAAGACATTTAGCTGGGGATGCCAAAACATGCAAGAGTCAAGGTCCAATGAAGCAGGTCTAAATAATTTAAATAAATAGAAGCATCCTGACTGTAAAGCTTGCAATCTAACCAGCTCTCAGAGAAATGTAATTCTCACCATTACAAAATTCAGTTAACACCAAGGTGACATGAAATATCAATGCTAGAAGGAAAGCTTCCTTCACCACTCCTCATCCTACCCATTCCATATTCTACTATCAGGGTCTGTGGCTCAGGCCTGGGTATCTGCCAGTCTGGGTAGTTTGGGGGATGGGAAATAGGAAGTATGACTGAGTCCCTAAGGAGAAAGCAAGCCAGCACAGCCACAATCCATGATGCCTGTGGGAGCATTGAGCCTTTACGGTTTCCTGTGCTCCAGTTGTCCTGGTAACCTGAGGTCTCCTTATTTGTGTTGGCATATGGGGCCAAGAGCGGAAGCAAAGCTGGAGTACTAGGAAGACTTGCAGGAAAAAAAATGTGGCTAATTCTGCAGCTATGCCACCAGAAGGTCAAGCCTAGGGCATAAGAATTACCCAGTTGGGGGTGGGAGGGTAGTGTCTTGTAAAAATCAGATCTCTGGATTCCACCTCCAGGTCTAGGATGAGCTCAGGAACCTGCAATTTTAAGAGGCTACCTCCTACCAAGTAAGTCAAAGACCACACTTTCAAAACCCAGGCTAAGCAAACAAATCAGCAGTTGGGGTGAGAAAGTATAACCATTTAATCAATTTCAAATAAAAAGTCAATATTCTAGCATAGTAGTTGTCAACATGGGTGTGTGTGGGGGGAGGAGATTTTGTCCTCCAGGAACATTTGGCAAGGTCTGGTGACATTTTTGGTTGTCACACCTGAGGGGGTAACACTGGCATCTAGTGGATAGCTGCTAAACATCCTACAATGTACAGGATAGCCCCCCACAACAAAGGATTATCCCCAAAAACATTAACAGTACCAAGGTTGAGAAACTCTTTATATGAGAGGATATTTTGCCTCCTGAACCCATGGCCCCTAATCCATGAAAGTCAATGCTATATACACAGTTTTAAGTCACAGTACAGAGACTTATATGCAATCCTCTGGAAAAAGAAACGATCTTTTTTAAAATAGTGAATTTCATTAAAGAGATGGACAAGGGTAGGTACAGTGGCTCATGCCTGTAATCCCAAAACTTTGGGAGGCCAAGGCAGGAGGATCGTTGAGGCCAGGAGTTGAAGACCAGCTGGGCAACATAGCAAGACCCCATCTCTAAAAAACTTTTTTTTTATTTAGCTAGGTGTGGTATTGTGCACCTATCATCCCAGCTACTTGGGAGACTGAGGCATGAAGATCACTTGAGCCCAGTAGTTGGAGGCTGCAGTGAGCTATGATCATACCACTGCACTCCAGCCTGCGCAAAAGAGTAAGACGTCATCTCAAATAAATAATATATATGGGTGTACACACACACACACACATATGGGTAAGGAAAAGATGAGAACAGACAATAAAGGGGAGTGAGTATGGACAAAAATGGTGAATCAAAAAGGAATCAAGGGAGGATGAGACACTGGGCGACAGCAGTGGGAAATAAATGCTGCCCCCTTTGTGGATGCAGCCTATTTATGCCTAGAAGACTGGCAGAGATGATAAACCTACTAAAAAGAACACAGAAGCAAAAGATGAAAAACCAAAACAAAGAAAAATGGATAAAGGAACTGTGTAGAAGTACCTTTAGGATTTGTCAAGTGCTGATCTGGAATGAAAAGAAGACATTAGAGACTGTTCTGCAAAAGAAGACTTAAATAAAGATTCCCCGGCAAAGATAAGATGAGAGGACTTCTAGAAGGAGGTTGGGAATTATGTGAGAAAGGAAAAAAATTATAAATAAGTATTTATAACCCTCTAGCCCTAATCACTCCCTCGAAGGGTGGGTCCAGAAAATGCTTCTTGGTTTAACTAAACAGAGATAATGAATGGGAAGGGAAAGTGGAGAAGCAATAGCATACCTAAGAACTGTTTCTTAAAGCAGAAGAGGGTGGATGGTGGTGCTCAAAGTGGATGGAGAAGTATGGCTCAAAGAGGAGTAGGAAAGATGTTTTTGAGAAAGAAGGGAAGAGAAGGGAGACCTGGTAGCCACTATGGGAGCCACTAGGGAGAGGGACTTCAGAGAAAGAGAGAGTAAATGAGGACTGTTTTAAACATTCTGTTTTGAGGATATGGGATGGGAGATATAACCCTCATCTTCTACCCCTTCTAAGAAACCTTTAGTAAAAACTGACCTTATTCAGGGCTTTGGGTTTGTGCTTTTCCTAGTTATGCCATGTGAGACAGATTCAAGGCACAGTTACACACTTTTACCATATTTGATAAGATTTCTGAAGCAGCCAAGAGGATAGCCACATGACAAGGTACTAACTCCCAGAGAGTTTAGAGCTGTACTAACAAAGCAGCCACTCACCTGGCTGTTTAAATTTAAATTAACCAAAATTAAATAAACTTTAAAATTCAGTCCTTCAGTCTCACTAACTACATTGCAAATGTTCAACAGCCACACGTAACTAATGGCTATTACAGCACAGGTAGAGAACATTTCCATCATCGCAGAAAGTTCTATTGGGCAGTGCTGGAGTAAAGAGAAAGAAGGCCTAGACAAACAGCTAACAAAAAACCAACCCTTTTCAAATCTTTAAAGAGGTGCCACATTGAAGAAGTAGATTTCTTTCCTATGCTCTTTGAAACATAGAGGGGAAAAATGAGTAAATGAGCAAGACAGATTTCAGGTCAACAACTCTCTAGTAACTACCATGTTTCCCCGAAAATAAGACAGGGTCTTGTATTTATTTTTCCTCAAGAAGACACCCTAGGGCTTATTTTCAGGGGATGTGTTATTTTCCCCTCAAAGCCTCAGCTTGCAGTACGCACAGGATGGCCGGGACTTGACAAGGGGAGCCCACCTTGTTGGTGGGGCTGCCCGCACCTTTCTGGTTACCTTTGGGATAGTAGCTGTCATGATGGGGCAGGTAAGAAGGGCTGCTCGTCTTCTTTACCAGCTCCGCAAGGAAACGCATGAGTTGTGCAGATACGCTGCGTAGCCACGCCCAT
The DNA here is from genome assembly GCA_008086735.1 of Cheirogaleus medius. Taxonomy (NCBI): domain Eukaryota; kingdom Metazoa; phylum Chordata; class Mammalia; order Primates; family Cheirogaleidae; genus Cheirogaleus; species Cheirogaleus medius. The sequence continues at coordinate 27,690,503 of VBSM01003204.1, forward strand.
CACTAGGTCTTATTTTCGGGGTAGGGCTTATATTGTGCATATGCTTAGAAATCCTGCTAGGGCTTATTTTATGGGTAGGTCTTATTTTCGGGGAAACACAGTAAAGCCAGACAACAGTAGAATGGGCAGCCTCCACCTCAGGAGGAGGTAACTCATTCCATTCAGTAGAGATGGTCCAACAAAGAGCTACTTGATCATTGCTCAGAGAAAAGTGGAACTATAAGTCTCGCTTTTTTTTTTTTTTT
>VBSM01003204.1:27690847-27740191 GCA_008086735.1 Cheirogaleus medius
CAAGCAATCCTCCCGCCTCGGCCTCCCAGAGTGCTAGGATTACAGGCAAGAGCCACTGTGCCCAGCCTAAGTCTCACTTTTAGTAACACACACACACACACACACACACACACAACTAAATACCTTCTAAGTATCTAGTTTTATGTCTATACTTTTAAGAAAAAAACAATTAAGAAGTAAGATAAAGGGAAGTCACAAATGGAATTTTAAGTCACTACTACCACAAGTAGATTGTGGAACAGAAAAATTAAAGCATAAAGCATAAAGAAAAATTAAAGCATATAAGTATAGGGAATTTAGTCAAAAGTAAGGGTGGTTAGCTGCGGGTTAATTACTGAAGGCAGGGGCTACCATAAATGTAGTAGTTTATAAGCAGAAAAAAATATTAAAATTATGGTACAAATAGTTTCAATGGTACAGAGACAGAGTAGGAGAACTTCATTATGGGTTTCTTTATATTCTCTGTCAGAATACTGGGCTGTCTGGGAATGACAATTTTATGTTCTCAGAACTTTGGTCCCCCATCTCATCCTCCTGCCATTTAAGTCATCTTCCTGAACTCCTATTAATAACACTCCGCCTCCTTCCTGAGGTCTCTTCATCTTCATAGGAGGGACTCTCTCCTACCATCATTCTCCAGTCTACATACAGAATGCCACAGGGTGTTGACTGTTAAACTACTATCCTAGCTATGAGTTTACCCATCCTCATCTTCCACCTCAAATGTATTTCATTTGATTATATTGTAATATACAATTATACAATACAATTACAATATTGTATATTGTAATATACAATAATATACAATGGCTGACTATGTGCACTGTCAATGAGCAATAATATTTTTTTTTAATTTTTTCTAAGCAGTAGGTCTCAACAGTGGGCTTAAAATATTCAGTAAAGCACACTGTAAACAGATGTGCTGTCATCCAGACTTTGTCACTCAATGCATAGAGCACAGTGTAAATTTAGCATAATTCTTAAGGGCCCTAGAATTTTCAGAATGTTCAATGAGGCATTGACTTCTCCTCTCTGGCTATGAAAGTCCTAGATGGCATCTTCTCCAATAGAAGCCTATTTCATCTACACTGAAAATCTGGTGTTTAGTGTAGGCACCTTTGTCAGTGATCTTAGCCAGGTCTTCTGGATAACTTGTATGCATCTTCTACATCAGTATTTGCTGCTTCACCTTGCACTTTTATGTTATGGAGATGGCATCTTTCCTTAAACTTCATGAAGCCCCCTCTGCAAGCTTCCAACTTTTCTTTTGTAGCTTCCTCACCTCTCTCAGCTTTCATAGAATTGAAGAGTTAAGGTATTGCTCTGAATTAGGCTTTGGCTTCAGGAAATGTTGTAGCTGGTTTGGTTTTCTATCCAGCCACTCAAACTTTCTCCATATTAGCAACAGGCTGTTTTGCTTTTCTGATCATTCATGTGTTCACTGGAGTAGAACTTTTAATTTCCTTCAAGAACTTTTCCTTTACATTCACAACTTGGCTAACTGGCACAAAGGCCTAGCTTTTGGCCCATCTTGGTTTTCAACATGCCTTCCTCACTAAGCTAAACCATTTCTAGCTTTTGATTTCAAGTGAGAAATGTTCTAGTCTTCCTTTCACTTGAACACTCAGAGGCCATTGTAGGGTTATTAATTGGCCTTATTTCAATATTGTTGTGTTTCAGGGAATAGAGAAGCCCAAGGAGAAGGGAGAGAGAAGGGAACCGGTTGGTGGAACAGTCAGAAAATCCACAATATTTATGCATTAAGTTTGTCATCTTATATGGGCATGGTTCAAGGTACCCCAAAACAACTACAGTAACATTAAAGATCACTGATCACAGAAAACTGTAAGATATAATAATGAAAAGTATGAAATATTGCAATTTCAAAATGTGATACAGAGACAAAAAGTAAATACATGCTGTTGGAAAATGGTACCAACAGATTGGCTCAATGCAGGTTTGCCACAAACCTTCAATTTGCAGAGCTGAATAACATGAGGGATGCCTATATTGATTTATGGTTCTGTGATCTGTGCATTTTAGGGTGTGTATGTAACAACATTCATACATACAGATATGATAACATCTATTGTCTGTAAATACTTAGAAATCTCACACCAGAATTATGAAATTCATTATATGGTGCCTAGCACACCACCAAGCTTAAATGGTCACTCAGTGGACTCTACAATAATGGCCATGTCATGCTTCTGGATGCAGGATGTTGGGAGAAGACACTGAAGTAATGTGAATTTGAGAATTTCTTGTCTTGTAGGAAAAATAACAGAAAATAAGCATCTTTTATTGTATCAAGAGGAAGAATATTTAATCACAAGGAAAGGTTAAAGCTTTGATGAAAGCAAGCACAATGGAATTTAAAAAGTTAACCTGGGGCCTCCTGATTTCAAGATTGTTGTTTTTAAAGCACCAAAGGAGGCAAGAAAAGCTTCATCTTTGTTTGCTGCACCCCTTTTAATAAAAGGATTTGTTCTATAGAATTTGGATTCAGTCAAAAGGCCACACACTTAACGACCTAGAAGGCCACGGGTTCCCCACCCCTGGAAAGGTGATAGAAGAGGAAGGAAGGCAGAAGTGGACCATTCAGAATAAATAATTAAAGCCTAGCCTTTAAAAACTTTGAGGTCTTACCAAAGAGAAAAGAAGAAAAAGAGAGGATTTCAACATGAGAGTGTTAAAGGTAGAAAAGAGCCAGAAAGCGCTGTGGGCTTAAAAAAAAAAAATAGTGAAAAAGTAGTGGTGTATGTTGGCAAAGTGAAGTGTAGAGTTGAAAGGAGGGAGAGAATTTATAGTAGAGGAAGTCGGTGTGAAGTTTTCCTCTAAAGATGCCCAGCAGAGCAAAGAAGGAATGAAGGTAAAGGCCACTGGGAATAAGGCAGGGCTGAAATTGAAACAGCATGGGAGAAAGCAACAGTGCCCAAAATAAGAAATTATTTTCTTTTTAAAAATTAACTGACCCATATTTTCTTGTTTGGGACCAAAGGCAACTGCAGAGTTTAAGGGTCTTTAAAATAAATTATCGAGATCCCAATCCTTACAACTGGCTTTGGCCCAAGATAACACAAATTATGAATTAGTCAGTTTCTGAGACAAGTACCAAATATCATTTTAGCATTGATTTTAGAAGAGAAATCATATTAATAAATTGCTATGTTGTAAAAATACTCCCCTGAATTAAACAGCTTTAGCTTTCTCTATCACCCTCGGGGTAAATATGGAAACTTTATAGTTACATACAGAAGATAGTTAGTAACCTAAATGGTGAAATTGTGAGTTACTTATCTTTGTATACTGTAGCCCAAGGCCCCACCCCCACCCCAATAAATATTTTACTTGGTTCAGGTTACATAAGACACATTAAAGAGCTTCGGAGAAAAAATTAAGGTTAAAAATAAGACAATAAGATGAGGGAGAGGAAAAGTGGAAGTGCTATGCTACTGATATTGAAGAACTGAGGCATTTATAATCCAGAATTGAATCAAGTCAGTGAGGGAAAAATGGCACAAAAGCAAGTCAAAGAGAAAGACTAAACACCATATAACTAATCTTGATAGCCTCACTTTGGGTTTTAAACTAAATACTGAAGCAGATTTTTCAAACTTTCTATTTAAAATGTTTTTATTCTTAAAAATTCAACAAAATTATACTTATATCACTTTTTTTTTATATCACTTGATAGATGCAGTTATGCAAGTTTAAATGACTATAAAAATTAGCAGGTCAGTGCCTGATTTTTTGGGCAAAGACTGAATGGTAGACAGTAATGTTAAATACAGATAACCTTGCTTTTAAGGGGCCCACTACTTTTACTGCCCTGAGACCAACGATGGCTCCATTCTACCCGCTCCCATTACTCCCTAAAACCTACCCTTCACTGTCCACACAGGCCTCTGGACAGGCCTTGTCTACCTTCCCACCCAATGTGGATCTTTCTCCTTCCCTCTAAAGTCTCTTGGTTCTTCAAAGTCTAATTTGGCACGTTTTCTTCCTCAGTTACTGTAGTCAACAGACCTCCCTTCCCTTTCTGGGCCTTGCCACCTCGCCCACTCCTGGTTTTCTGCCCCGGCCCCTTTCCATCTCTACCCGAACTCTCTAGGGCCTTAGCCCTGCCCCACGAAGTTCTCCCAGGAACTCTCTCCCCACCTGCCTCCACTTAGTCACAAACTATGTATTTAGCGTCTGTTTTGCGCTTCGTGCCATAACGACACCAGCTTGGAAGCCTGCTCAGAGACCCCTCTCCCCAGCAGCTCTCCCGGAGCTCTGGTTCCTCAAATGTCCCTGCACCGCGATCCCCCGCTCTTCTCTCCCTCCTGGCTGCAGCGGCAGGCGTGCTAGTTCGGCGGTGACTCACCGGAGGGCCGGCCGGCCGGGGGGCCGGAATGCGCTCACTTCCTCGCGGCGCGCACCTGCCCGAGCCGCTGGAGCGTCGCCCGGCTGGGCCTCCGGCGGATGTTTTCCTTGTCCCCGCGCAGGCGGTGCGCGCCAGCTGCCCCCTCCCGGCCCCACGCGCCATCCGCAGCCCCAAACGGCCGCTGCCCCAGGACTTAGCGGGTTGCCCCCCGACCACTGACACCCTCCCCAGCAGGCATGTATGTGGGTTCGACCGACACCTTCGCGCAGCCCCCCAATTCTGGAAGATGCATCCCGGCTCGGCCCAGCCCCTCTCTCCAAAAGCCCCCTACCCCCGTCCCCATTTGCCGACCTCATCTTCATTACAGGCGGCTAACCCCCACTTCTGTCCCCACTACCTCACACACACCAATGCTCACTGGGCCCCCTTCACCTTCCGCATGGTCACCAGCCTCTCCATGCTCCCTGACTCCCCACTCACGCCCGCCCCTATCGGGCTGGCTCCAGCTTGCAGGAGCAGAAGCGAGTCCATGGTCTAGCCTTCCAGGGTGACCACAGGACCCCTTCCCCAAAAGGCAGCAACGGGGATACTGACGCTGACAAGACCTCTGGGCCCTGGTGCTAGACAAGCCTTCCAATCCACCTGCTCCGCTGAGAAGAGTCCAAGGCCATGCCTCCCACACACCAGCCTACTTTTGGGCGCCCTGCTTCAATTGTGAGTTGTCCTGGTTTTTTCCCCCCTTGGCACTCCTCTGAAATGGAAAAGGTATCAGACCTCACTAGGGCAAACGTGTGCTACATTCTGCAGCTCCATTCACCTAAACTGTCTTCTTGGAAGAGGTCAGCTACATTCTGCAGCTCCATTCACCTAAACTGTCTTCTTGGAAGAGGTCAGCTAGGGAGTCTGAGGTGCACTGACAATCATTTCTGAAATGGTGAAGAGGTGACAGGCAGGGTGGCCCTCTGAAAAAGTCTGCCTCTAGTTATATCTGAAGCACTAGGTGACATGGAGCAAGTCTTGTTGTAAATGGGACCAGAAACTTAGAAGGAAAAAGAGAATAAAGCCAAAGTGACTGGCCCTGTGGGTAGCAGGGGGAATAGCTGGAACATGGGTCTTCTAAGTGTAGAAAAGTGAAAGAATTCTAGTCTGATCCAAATCTTTAGTGCCAGAGATGGCTAGCATTAATTAGCAAGGTCAGAAAGGAGAACTTGAGATTTCACATGAGCAGGGTTGGGCAGAAATGGACCAGAATCCTAGTAAGAAAAAGCAGGAGACCTGAAGTTAGCTGGAAGGATGTTGGGAAAAATGATAGCTCTTCCCAGGGTAAAGATGAGGGTACTGATCTGGGGAGTGCAGGCTTATCAGCAACAGTTGCTCAAACCAGACATTCAGAATTCAATACAAAGACCCAAACCAAAATGTTGGACGTGTCTGTTTTTGAAGGAGGTGGTAGGGATGACAGGGAGCATGAGTGTGAAAGGGGCAGGACTCTATGCCAGTAAAGAACAGTCTCCAACAGAAGCCTTCAGCTGTGCACACAGAGCTGCTCAGTGTCATTCAAAGAAAAGAATGTCACCCATTTTGCCTCTGAGCTTTAGCACCAATCACAGTAGCTAATATTATCTGAGGGCTATGTGCCAGAGATGGTACTAAGAGCATCACATGCCTTATCTCATTTAATCCTCATAACAACCCTATGAGTTGGCATCACTATCCCCAAATTATAGATGAGGAAACAGGCTTAGAGAGATGAAGTAATTTGCCGAACGTCACACAGCTAGTAAGTGGAGTCAGGATCTGAATCCATGTAGTTGTTCTCTACAGCCTATGCTCTTCATCACCCATACTGGGGTCCTCCAGAACCTGCAGGAAACTCAAAGGAGGATGCCAAAGGATAAATTCCTAAAACCTCATCCTATTACACATGGGAGGAAAGAGGGGGCACCTCTGGCAAACTGGAGTGATTCATCCCAGTAGGGCATTTAGGAGATGCTCCTCTTTGAAAGGGAGAAAGAAACATCCCTAGGTATGGGGCAATCCTACATCTGCTGTATGTTTGAGGGTGATAAACACTGGACAGTTCATCTCTGGGATACCTGAAGAAAAGAGAAAAAGAGAAGCCCTTTTCCCCCGATCTCTGAGGGGCAGCCCTATTTCTAAGATCCATCAGGGAAACCCTGCCCCAGGGTCTGAGAGAAACACTCTCCACCCCAGGTGCCTGCTCGCTCTCCTGGAGCCTCTGGCCGTTGCACCCTACTGCAGATTCTGGGTTTGGCTGGGACACAGGATTAGCCATCCCCAGGAAATGCCTCCCTCCGGTCCAGGCAGGGATCCCAGCACACACACCCCTGGTGGTGGCAGTGGGAGAGAGGGGGAAGGTGGAATGTTTCCTTCTCTCCAGGTCAGGGAAGAGATCTGGGGACCACCTGGGGGCCCTCACCCCTCCCACCTCCGTGCTGGGGAAGTGCCCCTTCCACTAGCACGTCCCTCCCTCTAGCTGTGCCGGGGCATGAATCAGCTCTCACAGCTTGTTAAAGCTAGACCTCTTGTTTTCATGCCCTCACCTCAGGAAACAGAGTTACAGCTTTTCCAGCTCTACTCAGCAGGGGGCCAGGGTCCTCACTTTATAAACATCCCCAGCCTGTGAGAGCAGAGGGCACGGAGATAGTGTGAGACAGGAGCCCAGGGGAGAAAGAGAACAACTAGGACTCAAGGAGCTAACCGAAGTAAAGCCAAGGAGACAAGACCAGAGTAGTCTGAACAGAAGCCAAGAAGGGTTTGAGAGGGCTGTGCAGCAGAAATGGCCCTACCGATATTCTGGGCTGGACAGGCCAAGGGGATCCTAGGTGGCTGGGGAATTATCTGCTTGGTGATGTCTCTACTCCTCCAGCACCCAGGAGTCCACAGCAAGTGCTACTTCCAAGCTCAAGGTAAAGTGGGGTGAGACATTAGGAAGGGATGAGGGGGAGGGTGCGTTTAGAGATGATCCTGTGTCAGAATACCGAGATTCTCTCCAGCTGTGAAACAGGAAAGACTAAATATGGGGGTGGTGTGCACTTACTCCCTCCCAGCCGAGAGTCTGCCTGCCACCACCACTCCCATACCCACTAACATTTCCCATTCTTCCCTAGCCCCCTGTCACTATGAGGGGAAATACTTTACCCTGGGTGAGTCTTGGCTCCGCAAGGACTGTTTCCATTGCACCTGTCTGCATCCTGTTGGTGTGGGCTGCTGTGACACGTGAGTGACCAAGGATGGACAGAGGGAATGACTCAGGCGTAAATGACTGAGGGATGACCAGGGAGTTACTAGATTGCTGTGATGTGAGAATGAACAGAGGAGCAGTATGAGACTGGCCAGGCTGAAGGTACCAACAAGAGTGTGAAAGATAAGCTTCATGCTACAAAGCAAGGGAGGTTGGGGGGATCTGGAGGGAAAATACTCCTGTTATGAAGCAAAAAGTCCTATATGGTAGGTTAGGGCTTAGTTAGGGGGACCAAGGAGACACTAAAGGAGGATATGAGGAGGCTGTGAGAGAGGAAATGTGGGGCAGGGATGAAGGTGGCCTTTCACTGTGCTGACTTCTTCTCCATCTTTGGTTCATTCCCCAGGTCCCAGCATCCCATTGACTTCCCTGCTGGGTGCGAGGTACGTCAGGAGGCAGGAACCTGTCAGTTCTCCCTGGTGCAAAAATCTGACCCTCGGCTGCCCTGCAAAGGGGGAGGGCCTGACCTGGAGTGGGGCTCAGCCAACACCCCTGTTCCTGGGGCTCCTGCTCCCCACTCCAGCTAAACTCAACTGATCACCCGTCTGCTGACTGCTCACTGCTGCTGCCACTTCCAGGGAAACCACTAGCGGCTGCCAATTTATTCTGAATAAATAAATTAATGCTACAGCTGAAAGCTTGCCTCTCGTTGTACATGCCATTGGGCCCAAAGTAGAAAAAGTGCTACCAGAGTTCAGGTGCTGAGTTCTCAGCATGGTGAAGAAACTAGTGCCAGGGTGGGCAAGCAGGCCAGTTTCAGATGGTGATGGTGCTGGTGCTGGGGCCTGGGGCAGCATACGAGGCCAGGGTGGGGCTTGTGGGCAGGACCTTGATGGGGAGGTCCCAGCTGAAGGTGTCTACAGGCACTTGCTCAGGACCTGTCCAGGTGGTAGGTTCGAGCTGTTCCACAGGGGGTAGGAGTACCAATCCTGGTTCTCGGGATATTACAAATTCAAAATGCAATTGCCACTTCAGGGACACTGTGGAAGAAAAAGATAAAAGTAGAAGAATTAGAAGCCAACTGGAGTAAAAGCCAATGACAAGATAGGGTTAGTGAATGAGAATTAAATTTATATTCAAGAAGACAGGGAAAAGACACAGGAGACAGCTACAATCAAGGGTTTTTCTGAAGAAATTGGTTATGTTAACCAAAGATGTAAGTTGAGGATAGCAGTATCAAGTACCTAATAACCCAAGAGTGGGACAGTCAGACTAGGTAGCTTGAAATAAATGTGCTACAGAATCAGAGATCAGTGCATCACACGGTCCCAGCAGGTAGCAGTGGGGAAGGAGTTCTGCAAAGCTGTTAAGGGTTTAGGGATCAGTGCATCTAAGAAACAGGGGTAGAAGTTCGAAGTCTGAGAAAGTTTTACAGGTCAGAGGCTAGATGTGGGTATGTCTGAGAGTCAGTTAAGAACCAGGATCCATTACACTCTGCCCAAGCATAGCATTTTACTGCCCCCCTCTTCCTTCTCCAATAATCATCAGGGCCTCACCAATGGCTGTGCAAAAGCCTGGGGTGGAGCTGAGAGGGATAGGGAGGGAGAAGCTGGTTCTGGTTGTATGTAGGCAGGACTCCTGGTGCCGGGCATGAGTCACATGGGACACAGAGGGGACACCTCCTGTCCCACGGCGGCGCTGGTACTCAGGCTGTACACGCTCCTCAGTCTGTAAGCTTACTGAAAACTGGGAACAAGAAAAGAGGTACATGCTAACAGGCATTTGGAAGTGCTGAGTATAGGTGAGAGGGTAGCCCGACCTCAAGCTGTTTTACCAAGGAGGAAGGCTGTGAACCCTCTAACCAAGTCTCTACACCACCCTCCTTTATACAGGCCCTTCTCTTTCCACCCTAGCCCTTCAGGCCCAACACCCCAGAAGCTCTGCTCCCTTCTCACCTGCAAACAAGCTACGGTTCCTTCCCCTAAGTTTAAGGTCCCCACCACGTCCTCGCCGAGTCTGTACACAGATTTGAAGATGCCAAATGTCCCAACTTTCCCTTGGCCATCACTGATATTGTATAGATCTGGGGAGAATGGAACACCATAAAGCTGGAGTCTATATCAGGGAATGTCTAGGACTGGGCACCAGAGGCCACAAGATGGGGCTTTTCTTTATAATCAGGGGTGAGATATCAGTGGATTGCCAGAAGTATGTGGTGGTTGGGAGACTCTGTCTCTGAGACAGGAATACTCTGAGGGGAGGACCGAGGGGGACAACTCTGAAAGGGTTCTCACGTAGGCTACGGCAGGATGTGGCAGCCATGAGGCGCTCCCCAGCCAGCTCAGCTAACCATGAATCCTTCTTCCCACCTTCATCCTCCTCCAAGAATGGACTGGATGGGGCTACAGCCTCATCCTGGGGAAAGCGGACATCCTGAAGGCCTAGAGAGAGAATGAGTGGAGAGGTAATGCTGGGAGGAAATAGAGATGAGAGCAGAGGTTAGAGTTTTGGATTCCAACCTCAGATGGCTAAAGGTAAAGAGAGCATGGCTGAGGTACACATTTCAACCTATTCTCCAGAATCCTCCCTCTCCTCCCAACTCCCTAGCACCTTTACTGAGACCAGGAAGCTTCCCTGCAGCCCCTCTTGCGAGCCCTCTAAGACTATTTCTGCTTTGGCAAGGCTCTTTCCCAGCCCTTCCCTCCAGAACCCCTTACTTACCAGTCAGCACAAGAACTCTCAAAGGAACCCTGAGTAAAGTGATGGGTGAGTTGACACGCTGGCAGCCAATGGTCAGTTTGTAGACATACTTGACTGACTGACCCCGAAAGGAGGGTGGTCCCTCTATGGGCAGCACTTCACTGTAGGAGTCTGGTTGGGAAGTAGTAGTCAGGGCAGGCAGAGGCAGCCAGAGAAGTCCTCCCTCCAGGAGACTTAGAAGGCAATTCAGGGATGGGGGACAGTCACTCACATGATTTGGACTCTCCAGGGTCTAGCCTCAGGTCACAGAATAGAATTTTTGGTGGAGTAGAAAGGATACACTGACCCCTCTCACCTAAAATAGGTAAGAAAGACTGCAATTTAATGGCCTGTTGTCCAGCAGTGAACAAGATTAGTGCAGCCAGTGGGGGCAGTGAAAAGCTGCCAACCCTCCTTTTCCTGTTGTAAAATGGGAACATACCCTTATACCACTAAAGCAGTAGGCACCTTCCCCCACATCCCCAATGTGACGGGCACTATAATGACACACAAGAACAATTTAAAAATTTCACCCGTGGGTGACAATGACTCCACCCTCCTCCCAAAGCAAATGCCCCACCTCTAACCTCGGTGTGGCAGAAAGACAGTCTGGCTGTCAGGCTGGACATCTGGCTGACTGGAGTCGGGGGGAGGCAGTGCTACCCGACTCTCGCTGGCATGAAACTGGCAGTGGATCTGGGCACTGGCCCAGGCCAGAGCCTCACTGTGGGAAGAGGAAAAGGGGGCATCACACGGTAGTTCCTGACCTCACAAATGCTTTCCCAAACTCCCTACCTCACTGTCTGATGAGATCAACAAGGTTAGGTGGTTGTCCTAGTGATCAGGAAATCCAGAACCCCAAAGAGAAATCATTAAGCAGAGAAGTATACTGTGGGTAAAAAGGGGAATGGGGGCGGGGGGAGGAGAGTGGACAACTATGTCATCCACACCTTCTGAGAAGGTGGTGGTGTAACTACTGAACAACCTGGGCTGTGTCTTAGCACCAGGGATACCAGGCTTCCTCCCAGAAGGGCCACCGCCTTCAGTACCAGCATCCCCACCTGGATGCAGACGTGGCTGTAGGGGGTAGGGGGTTGGTGACGGTCACCACACACTCCAGCGCCTCCCCCGCCAGAAATACAGGACCCCGGCTCAGCTCTGCTACCACTTCAATCATGGCAGCTCCAAAATCAGATCTATAAGGAAACAAGAGGGGTTGGAGGTTAGCACCACGGCAGTGACTGGTGTCTGAGCCAAGCACCTAGGGGTGAGGACTGACAAGAGGGGCGGTCAGCACCACGGTGCTTGAGGCAAGCGGCTGGATACAGGGAGGGCAGGTGGGTGGGAGGAACCCGGCGCTGCTGACTCAGCACCGCCTAAGCGGAGGTCGTCGCTCTGGACCCCAGCTCCCGATTATTCTACCTGCCCCCCGGAGATCCCAGGGGGGATCTGCCCCCCCACTTCCCCCAAGGTTCCATGTCCCACCCCAAGACCACGGTCACCCATCACCTCGCATGGTCGAAACCGGGGTATCGGCAAACCGAGGCCCTCACCTGCCGGCCCCTCCAGGACCAGGCCAGGTGCGTGGCAGCGTCCGCGGAGTCGGCGGCGCAGCGAAGGCGGGACTTCCCTTCAGTCCCCCCACCCCTCTACAGAGTCCCTTCCGGCAGGAAGCGCCCGGCTGGCCGAACCGGAAGGGGCTCGGGTCATCCCGGCGTCTTGGGTCACCTTCCCACGGGCTGGCACCTGAGCGCGGGCACTGCCCTGTACGCTAGCCGGCGGGACCCGACGCCCAACCCTGGGGGGGCCTCCTGGTGCCGCGGCCCGGGGACCCGGCCGAGGCCGCCGCGAGGTCCCCCGGGCGGTGCCTTGCGGGCAGGTCCCGGGGGCGGTGCTGCCTTGTGGGCTGGCCCTGAGGCTCCTCCCCTCTCTGCCGGTCCAGTAGCGCTTTGGCCAGGTGAGCTAATCACCGCGGCCCAATGACATCGAGGCCCGACCCTTCCCGCCCAGGACCTACAGAGACAACCGAAGGGGAGCCCAAGGCGGCTTCATTGCTATCGCCGCGGCCCGTGAAGCCGGAGCTCTTCGGCTCCACAAGGACACCAGCTCGCCTCAGCTTTCCCCAACGCCTGGCCTCCCGAACGGCACCTAACAACAACCGCCGCCCGCATCTAGATTAAGGCTGGCGAGATACTAAGTATCCGAGGGCTCGGGACCCGGGGCGATTGAGGTCGTGGGGACCCAGGACCCAAGGAACATGGGAACCGGCGTCCCAGCCTCGGAGCAGATCAGCTGTGCCAAAGGGCGTCCAAAGGTTTATTGCCCTGAAGATACTGGAGACACTGAGGCTGTGCATATTACAGACTGCGAGAGCTCGGTGGACAACCGACGTCAAAATGAGCCGGGCTACTACAATCCGGAGGATTCTGGGCATCTGATGGCCTCTTATGAGGGTAAAGCTAAGGGTTACCAGGTGCCTCCCTTTGGCTGGCGCATCTGCTTGGCTCATGAGTTTACAGAGAAGAGGAAACCCTTTCAAGCTAACAACATCTCCCTAAGCAACATGATGAAGCACATAGGCATGGGTTTGAGGTGAGTAGATCCCATTGCCTATAATGTCTTTGGCTTCACTTTGTTCCGGCTCGAGACTTCCAGCAGAAGTGGGAAAGGGTGAGAAAGCAGGTGGGCTCCTTGTCCCAGTCAAGGAGACCCTATCCCCAGCATATTTTAGGCCCGTGGCTTTGGAGGGTAAGACCAGGTCACATCTCTTTGCAACCCTTTTCCTCCCAGTATCTTGTCTTTTCAGCAGGAAGATAGGCACGCTTGGTCCTGCACTCAGCGTTTCCCATTTAGGCTCCTTCTCACATACTCTGTTTTCCAAAGACTTTCCTTTGGGATTAGCTGTACTTTGTGGCAAGGTAGGAAAGGATAGTCTGGCTGCTGTGGCACAACGTCGTGGCACAGTCACAATGTTGTTCTATTTGGGAGGGGGAGGTTCTTAACCCCAGGTTTCCCTGAGCATCTGAGGCATTCTCTGTACCTCATTTAGACACACTATGTTACAGTCCCAACACCCATCTGTTTCTTTCCTCAAGCTTTTAGCTCCAAGGAGTAGATGAGAGCCTGCTTTCCCTCAACCCCAAGGAGAGGGAGCTATTCACTCTGTTCTGGGATAGACAGCTCCTAATATAAAAACAAAGATAAGCTCTGACCAGAGAGGCACTGCCATAGATGTCCCCAGGGCTCTTGGAAATAGCCTTCCAGAGCCTGCCCTACTCTCTCCCCAGCCCCGAAGTTTACAGACACCCCCTGAGCTTATCCTGGGCTTTCTAGATCTCCACTGAATTCAACAACTACTGATGAGGAGCCAGACCTCACCAGGAAGTCTGACCTTAACAAGAACAGGTGGATATGAGGACATAAAGCATCACCCTGAGGTCATCTTGAGTCAGCCCACACAGTAAACATAGAGCTTGGGAGGGAGGTATAAAGGTTGGGAAACTCAGCCAGGACCGCTTCTAAAGTAGGGGACCCTTCAATTCCCTAGTCAGTGCTGTGGGGGCTATGGTGGGGAGGTCATTTACTAACCCAGCCCTGGGCAGTGGTAAGGGCCTGGTGATGCCTGCACATCTGGCTCCTTTGCTAGTGCCTGTGGGTGGCCTGTACTAGAGAAGAATCATCCCTCCAGGCTGCTTCTGACATTGGCCCAGTACAACTTTGATCCCAAAAGCCTCTGGGTCAAAATTGGATCTAGAATACTGACAGAAGCACAGTGGGTTGCATGTGGTGGGGACAATGAAGTCAAGAACAGGTGGGCATCCTAGCCTCATAGCCCCTAAATATGAACTGAGTCATAGAGACCTACCTGAAGCTGTGCTCAGCCCCCTGGACCTTGGCTCCCTATACCAGGATAGAGTGGGGTGATTGACACAGGGCTTTTGGCATGGGTGAGGCCTGCACTGAGGAGGAAGCAGGGTTGAGAAAAGGAAGAATTCTGAAAATTCGTGAGTTTGGGTTGAAATTATAGAAAAGGTCAAATAGGTCAGGAATGGCCAGCTGCTAAATTAAGGGAGTGAGAGAGCTCCAGCAAGACAGAGTTCGCTGGGCCTCAGCTTGGTAAGAACTTAATTTTGATTGCTCTCTCTTCCAGCCAGAGTCCTTTCATTCAATAAGTATTTAGTGAGTGCTTGCTCCATGTCAGATAATCTTTTGTTCTGCCTGTCTTCATATCTTACATTTCCTCCTCGGTGCCCTAATCCTGGCTGCTCCCTCCCTCCCTCCCTCCACCAAAAACAATTCTTATTCTAGCCTCTAGTTTCAAAGTCCAGTTTTCTTTAAACTGGCAGAGGATTCTCTGCCTTCTCATTATCCTTTATCTTCCCTCCCTCTCCTCCTACTCCCAGAATGTAATGTCCCTATTCTTTAATCACATTCCTCCTCCCTTGCTTCAGTCTGTCTTCCATCTCTCTTATACCCTATTGTTTGTCCATTCATTCATATGTAAATACAGCAAATATTTATTGACTGCACACTATGTGCTGTGCCCTGTGCTTGGAGCTAAGGGTAATATTCTTTTTTTTTTTTTGAGACAGAGTCTCACTCTGTTGTCCGGGCTAGAGTGCTATGGCGTCAGCCTAGCTCACAGCAACTTCAAATTCCTGGGCTCAAGCAATCCTTCTGCCTCAGCCTCCTGAGTAGTTGGGACTACAGGCATGTGCCACCATGCCCGGCTAATGTTTTCTGTATATTTTTAGTTGGCCAATTAATTTGTTTCTATTTTTAGAAGAGAGGGGTCTCACTCTTGCTCAGGCTGGTTTCGAACTCCTGACCTCGAGTGATCCTCCCTCCTCGGCCTCCCAGAGTGCTAGGATTACAGGTGTGAGCCACCATGCCCGGCCTAAGGGTAATATTCAATTAGTCTTTGTCACTGTCCCTTTCCCCAAGGAACTTAAAAATATGTCAGCCTCACATGAGGAACATTGAAATAACAAGGCAGTGTCTGATTAGGAATTGAGATAGTGTATGTACAAGTAATAATAATATCTAACACACATATTCCACTTTATGGCTTTATCTGTTATGTCATCTGATCTTTCAACCATTCCATGAGATAGCTAGGGCAAGAGGTACCCCCATTTTGTAGATGAGGAAACTGAGGCTCGAGGGCTTACTTACCCAATTACTAGGTGAGAAGCGCTGTGATTGAACAATGGGTATAAAGCAGTTGAGCAGGGAGGATAGTAGAAGGGGAAAGAGTCTGGCAGGGAAGGGATTACTTAGTGAGGACCCATGCTGAATGAGAATTTGTAGGGAAATAAGATAGGCTGGAATACATGTCACAACCTTGAAAACAGAATTATTTGCCTGTTGGATGCAAGGCTGTGGCAAGACCATGAAAATGCTGGGATTTTTAGAAGTCTTTACTGGGATATTATGAGAGAGCAAAGTAAGAAAGCTTACAGTTTAAATGCTGTACTAAAGAGAGAGAGAGAGAGAAAAAAAAAGACTTAAGAGGAAATGCCCTGAAATGTAAACACAGGTTGTCTGTGGGTTGGATGATTGTTTTTTTTTTCCTCCTTTTACCTGGTATATTCTCCAGATTTTCACCTTTCGTAATCAGGAAGAAATAAATAATCATTTTAAAAAGAAGAAAGTTATCCCCAGCAGTCTGTGCCCATTTGGAGAGTGGGAGGTGAGAGTGGAGGATGTAGGCCAGGAAACCATAAATGACCCTTTGAACGCTTCAGACAAAGGCTCCTGAGGTTTGAACTAACCAGTGATAGTGAAGTTAGAGAGGTAAGGAAAGATCAGAAAGCCCCTTCTGAGGGGAAAAAAGAAGAGAAGCAAAGGCAGTCCTACCCTCAAGCTGGAGCAACTAGGAAGATGTAAAGAACTTGAACTATAGAGAAATCAAGAGGAGAGGTTTGGAAGCAAAGGTGATGGGTCCTTGAAACACTTAATGGGAGGTCACGGCTGGGTGTCCAGAGAGAGGCAGATGACTGTAGCTTGTGAGGAACTGCCCAGCTACCCCCTTCCACTCATAATGCCTCTTGCTCCTCAGGTACTTGCAGTGGTGGTACCGGAAGACCCAGGTGGAAAAGAAGACCCCCTTCATTGACATGATCAACTGTGTACCCCTGAGACAGATCTATGGTGAGGCTCACCCCAGCTCTTCCCTGCTCAGGGAGGGCCTCGCGCCCAAGTCTACTGCAGAGTTAGGCAGAGGCTTCCAGCTTATGCAAACTGCACTGCTCTATCCCCTAGGTTTTTAGAGGAAGCAATCTTTATAGTGTAGAAAGAGAGAACTGGGCTTGGTTTCCTCTCCCTATACCCCACTAACCATCCTGATTCTCTCTAGGTTGTCCCTTGGGTGGCATTGGGGGAGGCACTATCACCCGTGGCTGGAGAGGCCAGTTCTGTCGTTGGCAGCTTAACCCTGGAATGTATCAGCACCGGACAGTCATCGCTGACCAAGTAAGAGCCAGGAGATTGAGAGTCCCAGGACAATAACCTTCTCCACCCAAGGCCAAGAAGGGCCCCTTGGCTAGTGTAGGATATGGCAATTAGATGTGTATTTGATTCAATCCAATAAGAACTCTCAGGATGCATTCTGTGTGCCCAGCCTTGTGCTAGGATGTACCACAGGAGTAAGACACACACAGAGCACACATTCCTTAAAAGAGTAAACAGCCTTGGCATTTCTCCAGTAAATGCCTCCTGCCTACCTCACTTCCCCAACTCTACTAGCTGAGCCAGAAGTGCGGAGAATTCCCAAATCACTTACCCTGGCTGAAAGAGTATTTGGTAGGACTAGAAAGGAAAATAAAACCAAAAGTCTTCAAACTCATGGGGAAAAAAGATGTACACTTTTTTTGTACATTCCTCACCCTGACTTGGGAACCCTCAGCCAAAGGTCAGATCCTCTGCTGATCACTCCTCTGGAGGTCTTTCTGCCTCCGAGCCTAAAAAGCCCCTCTTCCAGGCTTAGATCTTCTTAGATCTTAGCTTTCTTCCCATTTCTGAAGCTTTACTTTTTCTCCTTTTGTTTCTACATCACATCTGGGCCTCAAATTGCCAGAGGTCTGTGGCCTACCTTTCATTATATCTTTCTGGTGACCTCCCCTTTTGAGTTATCTACCAAGTTCCTCTTTCCTGCCTGAGGGATGCCTCCTGCTTTCAGCTCATCTTCAAAGGAGAAATGACTAGCAGATCTTAAGACCAATTAATGACAATGCCCTTCCCAGTTCAGGTTTATCAGCCCTGCCCAATGCCCCAAGATCCCTCTCTGCCTCATCCCTTAGGTATCCTGAGGGGAATGGTCCAGAATCCTGACTCTACAATTAAAGTAATTATTGTAAGCTTAACATGTGTTAGGCGCTGTGCTAGGCTTTTTGTATAACATTTAATATTAAAAAAAGCAATCCTACAAGGTAAGTACCATCATTATGCTCATTTTACAGATGAGGAAACTAAGATCCAAGAGGTTTAGTAACATGCCCAAGATCACATGGTTGGCAAATGGAAAGGTTGGGATTGAGAACCAATTCTCTCTGTGATGAAGAGCCTGTGGTCTTAACCATTATGATCTATTCTGATGAAATGAAAAATTGTTTTATATAGTTATGCCTTGGTATCTGTGGGGGATTGGTTCTAGGACCTCCCACAGATTCCATAATCCCAGGATGCTCAGTCCCTGATATAAAATTGCATAGTGTTTGCAAATAACCTACACACATCCTCTCATATACTTTAAATTATCTCTAGATTACTTATAATACCTAATACAATGTAAATGTGACATAAATAGTTGTTACGCTATACCAGAATAAAAAGTCTGTGCATGTTCAGTGCAGACACAGTTTTTTTTCTCTGAATATTTTCAATCTGTAGTTGGTTGAATCCATGGATGCAGACCCCACAGATACAGAGGGCTGACTATATACAATAAAAATTTCAGGCATAGTTGGAACCAAGGGAAGAGGTATTAATCCCTCGTAGCTCCTACCCTCCAAGAGCTTAAATTTTTATTGAGGAAAAAAGATTTAAAGAAAATGGAGACTGTGAGACCACATCAGTGCCAAAATGAGAGGGATGGATAGCGTACTGAGAAAAAAGGGACGGTGTTGTAGACTTTGCTCTTACCCTCCACACATGCCAACTCTGGAGAGGGGTACATTAATGAACTAGAAAGGGTCGCTACCCTCAAAAGAATTCATAGGGCAATCAGGGAAACAGAATGGTAAATAAATACATTATAACATAATGCACCAAATGCTAGAATAGAGGGGTAGGGAGATGCACAGAATGACTCATTGCTGAAGAGAGAAGAGGAGGAGGAGGAGATGGTATTTGACCTGGGCCTTGAAGGATGAGGGGTTTCATCAGATGGAGAATGAGCATGAGCAAAGGCATGGAGGAGAGAATATAATGTGCTCAATGAACAATGAGTGTTTTATATGAGCAGAATATAGGTGCTTGACCAGATAATGAATCTGATGGGCAGAAGAAGCCTTCAAAGCCAGTTAAGAGTTTAGACTTTTAGTCTGAAGGCCACAGGGAGTCCCCGAAACATTATAAGCAGGGACTGACACATCTTGGTTTGTCTGTAAGAAAAAGCATTCTGCTACCCAGATGAGAAGAGGCAGAAAAAAGCAGAGATGGTGTGGGCCTAGGTTAGGGCACTAAGGCCACAGTAGTGGAGAAGGGAGAGGACGCCTAGGAGACATATGGTGGGAAGGCAGCAGGACTTGGTGGTGACACAGCGTGGGGCAAGGCCTGGGAGATGACTTGAGGATGGTGGTGTGGTGGTAACAATCGCAGGCTTTGAGCGGGTGAAGACTTAGTTTGTGGTGCCTGTGGGTTACCCCATTGCAGCCTATATGTCCTCTTGATTAAGTTCACAGTGTGCCTGCGTCGGGAAGGGCAGACTGTTTACCAGCAAGTCCTGTCCCTGGAGCGCCCAAGTGTCCTGGGCAGCTGGAACTGGGGCCTATGTGGGTACTTTGCTTTCTACCATGCCCTCTATCCCCGAGCCTGGACTGTCTATCAGCTTCCTGGCCAGAATGTCACCCTAACCTGCCGCCAGATCACACCAATCTTGCCCCACGACTACCAGGTGAGGCCTCTTTCTGTTTCCTCCATTGCCCTTCCTTCCCCGGGATCTGCCTCTGCTGGAAATTGCATGAACTAGGAAAGGGAGGAGGTTGGAGGCATAAACATGCTGGCTTCCCAGCACCACCACCAAATTGGTTCCGACTTCTGTGATCCCTGGTAGACAGCTTTCCTGGGAATATGGGGAGATGCAAGTAGAAGATGGAAGAGAGTATATTGGGGAGTATTTGAGTCAGGTCCTTTGTGCCCAGGACTGATCCTAGGGAGTAGGGCCAGCAGGGGCTATACTAGAACCATCTGAGTCTGATTTTCTGCCCCCAGGACAGCAGCCTGCCTGTAGGAGTCTTTGTGTGGGATGTGGAAAATGAAGGGGATGAAGCTCTGGATGTGTCCATCATGTTCTCCATGCGGAATGGACTGGGGGGTGGAGATGATGCCACAGGGGGTTTGTGGAATGAGCCCTTCTGTCTGGAGCATGATGGGGAGACTGTACAGGGACTGCTGCTGCATCATCCAACCCTTCCAAATCCCTACACAATGGCTGTGGCTGCACGACTCACGGTAACTGAAGAGCCTGCCCTATACCTTAGCACCTAACCCCTATCCTCAGCCTGGCCCCTGAATCCACCTCCACCCCACCACAGTCTCTTCATTTCTTCAACTCCTAACTCCCACCCTCATCACAGCCCTTAAGCCTCTGGAACTTAGAGGCAAGAGTATGTTAGAGGAACTAGAGAGCTAGTCAGAACTCAGCATACTTGTGGAGCTTGCCCTCAGAGTCTTTGGTCTCTTAACAGGCAGATACCAAGGTAACCCACATCACAGCCTTTGACCCTGACAGCACTGGGCAGCAGGTGTGGCAGGATCTACTTCAGGATGGACAGCTGGACTCCCCCGCTGGTGATGAGTGGTCTGCCAGGGAGGTGGTAGGAAGATTGTCCCTGTCTTGGGACCAGGGGAGGGAGGTCTGGTAATGAATAGGCTTTGTTCCCATGTTAGGGATCACTGTCCCTGGGGCTGAAGGAGGCCTATGCTGATTCCTCTTGTACTTCTCTCAGGCCAAAGCACCCCCTCGCAGAAAGGAGTAGGCGTTGCTGGGGCTGTATGTGTTTCAGCCAAGCTGCCACCTCGAGGCCGGTGCTGCCTGGAGTTTTCACTGGCTTGGGACATGCCCAGGATCATGTTTGGAGCTAAGGGCCAAGTCTATTATAGGTGAGGGGGACCAAGAAAATATAGGGATTCAAGGCACTGGGGCTCTAACCTGGAGCTTATGTTATCATCCTTCTTCCCCTTTCTTTCCACTCCAGGCGGTACACAAGGTTCTTTGGCCAAGATGGTGATGCAGCACCTGCCCTTAGTCACTATGCACTGTGCCGATATGCAGACTGGGAAGAGAGGATCTCAGCTTGGCAGAGCCCGGTATTGGACGACAGGTGCCAGTGGGGCCCAGCTCCTGCCTTTCTTCCAGGCACTCACACTCCAAATGGGACTCCTTAATTCACTCTCCACCCACCAAAGTCAGGAGAGTTGCGCTGGGATTCACTTGGTGCTCCTACTCTACTGGACCCCAGGATCCTTTCTATCCTGGGAAGTCCACACTCATTACACCCTCCTGATTCCCCAGATCCTTGCCTGCCTGGTACAAATCTGCACTGTTCAATGAGCTATACTTCCTGGCTGATGGAGGCACGTTATGGCTGGAAGTTCACGAGGACTCTCTACCAGAGGAGGTGGTAGGGAGCATGCATCATCTCCGCCCCATCCTACGGGACTACGGTCGATTTGCCTACCTTGAGGGTACGGGCTGCTGGTGGGCTGGGGCATGGCAGGCCATACCCCTGAGGTCAGTTAGTGTCTCCAAGGCAGGGTGATGGATTTTGCCTACCCCAGGGTATTGGGTGGGGTTCAGGGCATTAGTGGTAGGTGTAGACTAGAGACAGTGCTCCACCTCCAGCTCTCCAGGACAAGCTAGGGAGGGGCTGTGAAAGAAAAGCAGGAATTCTGGCAACAGTGTGTCTCCCTCATTCCTCCAGGCCAGGAGTATCGCATGTACAACACATATGACGTCCACTTTTATGCTTCCTTTGCCCTCATCATGCTCTGGCCCAAACTCGAGCTCAGCCTACAGTATGACATTGGTGAGGTTTCCTTTCATGCTGTGTCTGCCCTCTTAGCTCCCCATACTCTTGAACCTTTGTGGTCCCTCAGATTATCTCTTCCTTTCCCCTCAAACATGTCTGCATCCTGCTTATTAGTTCCCCTCTGAGGTCACACACACAGCTCTGTGCCTCACCCCAAGCCTGCCCATTCCCTGCCTCTCTTGTATGTCTGCTCCCTTAGCTCTAGCCACTCTCAGGGAGGACCTGACACAGCGACGGTACCTGATGAGTGGCGTGGTGGCACCTGTAAAAAGGAGGAACGTCATCCCTCATGACATTGGGGATCCAGGTAAAAGTCTACCCCAAGGTAGCTTCCCTCCTCAACTTCTGCACCCTCTACCCTATCTACCAATGCAAATGAACCAGGTCCCCTCCCCTTCCACAGATGACGAGCCGTGGCTCCGGGTCAATGCATATTTGATCCATGATACTGCTGACTGGAAGGACTTGAACCTGAAGTTTGTGCTGCAGGTTTATCGGGACTATTACCTGACGGGCGACCAAGGCTTCCTGAAGGACATGTGGCCTGTGTGTCTAGTAAGGATGCATATGCAGAGGCCGGGGCATGGCTGGTGTCTGGGGAGAGCCCAGCTGGATATTGTCTTTCCTTGGTACCTAGGTCTTCAGCGGTATCTTGGTTTTTCTCTAGGCTGTGATGGAGTCTGAAATGAAGTTTGACAGGGACCATGATGGGCTCATTGAGAATGGAGGCTACGCAGACCAGACCTATGATGGATGGGTCACCACAGGCCCCAGGTTGGAGGGTAGGGGTTTCTAGGAGGCCTGAGGTAGGGAACTGGGCACCAAGGGATTGTAGGGCTCAAGAAAGAATCATTCATTGTCTGTTAAATTGCCTGGGAGTGGCTGGGGCTGCCAGTCTGATACCCAACCCATGTCCCTGACCAGTGCTTATTGTGGAGGGCTGTGGCTGGCAGCTGTGGCTGTGATGGTTCAGATGGCTGCTCTGTGTGGGGCACAGAACATGCAGGATAAGTTTTCTTCCATCCTCAGCCGGGGCAGAGAAGCCTATGAGAGACTGCTATGGAATGGTGAGTTGGGAGAACCTAAGGAGTCTGAGGGCAGCTGTGGGGACATCAGGAGCCTTATTTGCCCTTCCTCTATTCCAGGCCGCTATTACAACTACGATAGCAGCTCTCAGCCTTATTCTCGTAGCGTCATGTCTGACCAGTGTGCTGGACAGTGGTTCCTGAAGGCTTGTGGCCTAGGTGAAGGAGATACTGAGGTGAGAGAGACTAGAAGGAAGAGCCAGAGAGAAAGGTGGTTTTCCCTGGATGTGGGAAGTAAGTTTGAGACCACGTCTCTGCCCTTGCCCCTCCAGGTGTTTCCTCCCCAGCACGTGGTCCGTGCCCTCCAAACTATCTTCGAGCTCAATGTCCAGGCTTTTGCAGGAGGAGCCATGGGGGCTGTGAATGGAATGCAGCCCCATGGTGTCCCTGACAGATCCAGTGTACAGTCTGATGAAGTCTGGGTGGGTGTGGTCTATGGTCTAGCAGCCACCATGATCCAAGAGGTAATATACTCCCTTCCCCATCTGTACTTTGGCCCAGAAAACTTCTTTAGCCACCAAACTTCCTCAAGGCATACCAGTGCCATCTTATCTATGCATAAAGCCTCCCCCTTTCCTTGGTATGCATTACAGCTCCTGGCTTCTTCAGCTGGTGGGGGAGCTCCCTGAGGGCAAAGACTCTACTCTCTCCATCTGTCCAGCCACAATGGCTATTCATGGGGTGCCAAGTTGTATGTATGATTGCCATCTCTCCCCACAGGGCCTGACTTGGGAGGGCTTCCGGACAGCTGAAGGCTGCTACCGTACTGTGTGGGAACGCCTAGGCCTGGCCTTCCAGACCCCGGAGGCATACTGCCGGCAGCGGGTGTTCCGATCATTGGCGTACATGCGGCCACTTAGCATCTGGGCCATGCAGCTGGCCCTGCAACAGCAGCAACACAAACAGGCCTCCAGGCCAATAGTCAAACAAGGCACAGGACTAAACACAGGGCCTACCTTTGGACCAAAGGAAACCATGGCAAACCTGAGCCCAGAGTGAGCCCTCTGAACTGTGGGATGGAGGTGCTAACAGCTCAGCCTCTAGCCTGTCCTTTCCTCCTTCCCCCGAACCTCCTGCAGCCCTGAGCCATCAGGACAATCATATCCCTTCCCTTCTACCCACCCAACTGTACCAGTAAAGGAGGGAGGGTTGAGGGTGACCGAGATATCAGAATCACTTATTTATTTCTTTCCTCACTGCATGAAATGTTCAGAAAGGTCAGTTGATTTCCCCAGATCCATTCATGGAGTGATAGATACATGGGTACAAATAAAAGACCCAAAAAGCCAGTAAGTGTGGTGTGTTTGAGCCCTTAGGCTTCCTAACAGGGCACAGGAGCTGAGGCTAGCCCTCTCTCCTTTTTTTGGACACAGAAAAAGGCTCTTGTTGCAGTCCTGCCATATCCTCACGTCTAGCTTGAGTATCTGCCCTGCAGGATCACAGATGAGAGGCTAGGAGTAGGGAACCATCCCTCCTTTCTTGTGAGATTTGCCTGCAAAGGAAGGATGGGACCTGGCTGAGGGGGCCCTGAGAAGAGGTCAAGCAATGGCCACTCCAGGGGAGGCTCTGTATTACGAGCCTGAGGCATGCAGTATAGCAGGCAAGAAGAGTTGCCAGGAGCCTGGAGTACATGGTCTGAGCTGTCAAGCAACTGGTTTTTGCTGTCCTTTGGCACCTCTGACTGCAAGGCAGGCAGCTTCAGCTGGTGAGCGTCCCCACTGGGGAGGGCACGAAGCTGGCGGGACAACACTGAGGAGACAAAGAATCTTCAGAGGCCAACCCACGCCCCTCCCCTAGCCCATGCCTTAAGAGATAGTCTTAAGCCTCTTACCTCTGTGCTCTGCTGGCAGGCTCCCCCTTGTGTCAGAGGAGTACATAGCAGGTATGAGGAGGAGGCAGAAAGAGAAAAGTAGGACCTAGAGCACAAGAAAAAGGAGATGAAGAAGGGCTCTTGATTGCATTCCTGTCCCCGCTGCCCAAGAAAAGGATCTCTCCTTCCATCACTATCCTCACCAAGACACAGGTGCTGCTGCTGGTGGTTTTGTTTGACATCTCAACCACCATGGCCTGTAGTTTCCTCAGCTGACTTAGAAGGGACCTAGAGGAAGAGAGGGGACGGTGGTGAACACCCCCTGGCCTGACACCCTGAGCCACAATGAAACTCTCCTGTTAAGGCCACCTCCACCATCTCTGCACTGGATCCTCTCATTTCATCCTATTTTTGCAAACGACTGCTTCCTCTCTATGCATAAAATGCCTGAAGTTCCTCATTAAAACAAAAAAGCAAACAAAACAAAACAGAAGGTTTCTCTGCCTTGACTTAAACAATCCTTGGCAAATACCTTCAGTAGTTCTCCACTGCCTGATCAGCTGTGCACATGACCCTCACCAGGCATTCTCTGTATTCTCTACCTTCTGGCCCAACTCCCCTGTATTAGGAATCCAGCCAAACAAGACTGTGTTGTGTTCTCTCTGCCCAGAAGGCTTTCCCCACTCAACCCCATCCCCTGGAATTCTAACTACTATCAAATACTAGCTGCCCCATGAAATCTTTCTTACTCTCCCTTTTTGTTGGTGCTTCTCCTTAGTCACTTATTCCCCATTCCTGTGAGATTCTTCAAATCAGAGGCCTAGCACCAAACCTTGAACTGGGAGCTGCCCAGTTAGAAATCAAGTGTAGAAGAGAGGAAAGAGAAAACGTTAGATGGGGGGATAAGAAAGGAATAGTTTGGAGGATTGCTTACGAATTCTGTTCCTCCAGGAGCTGTATTTTGTTTTGAAGCTCCAGATTCTGGGCTGTGCATCTCAAGACCCTGGGGGAAATAACAAGGATATGGGGATATGCCCTCTATCCTCCCCTAAAAAACCTAACACTTCCAACTATTTCTGTTGCCCTCACCCAAGTCCTCCCTTTTATACCTGCTCTCTAAACCTCCAACATACACCTCCTTCTTCCTGCGGCTCTCTTGAGCAGACTTTTTGTTCCGAATCTTCCTCCTCACTCGTTTCAAAAGTTGTTCCTCCATCTTAGAGAAGACAGGGAAGGGAATATCATTAGAGGAGTCTGAGGCCAAGGAGCTAAAAGGCAAGTGAGCTCAATCTTCTCAATGCAGGACTCCCTTTGACAGCTTTCTTGACCAACAGACATTCAGCTTCTGTCTGAATGCCTCCAAGGACCAGGTGTTAACACCCTCACAAACCTGACCATTTTTAACAATTTTATTAATTAAAAAAAGAATCTTCCTTATCTTGAACCAAAATCTGCTGCTTTATACTTTCTATCCATTGGACTTACCTTGTATCTCTGGAGCCATATAGAACAAATTCTGTTTAGCTATTTTAAGGCACTTGACATTTAGTCAAGAGTTTAAAAAAGAAAAAAATCTGGACAAAATTTTTAACTCATCTTTTCTCCTCAGGATAGACTGCATCCTCTTACTATCTGTTAATTATATGGGCTCAAAACTGGATACTAAAATGTGCTCTGGCCAGTATAAAAGGTAACAAGATAGTCACTTGTAGTGGCAACGCCTCTATTGCTACAGCTTCCAAGTCCCATTCACTTTCCTTGTAGCTATGTCAGTAGCTATGCTGACTCATCTTGGACTTTTAAGAAATTAAAATTCTGTAACCTTTCTGATTTCATCATGGTATCACAATACTCTGCTTGTGGAGTTGTCACTCACTGCTTGAAACTTAAATCTCAGGATTTTATATTTATTCTTGTTATACTTTTTTAGTTCAGCCCTATTGAATTTTCTAAAGTAATTCTACCATTCAGCTAGAGGTGGATTACCATGAAGCCAATGACGTGTCGGGGCCCTTCATTTGCACAGTCCTTTCCAAGGGCTTATACTAATATTGCGCTGGTAATTTTGAATTCATTTTCCTTAAACAGAACACCAAAATTTATAGAAGCTCCACAAAACCAGGATCCGCCCTTGCATCTAGCATATTAACTAACTGTCCCAACGTCCTATTAGCAACGAATCTGCTCAATCTCTCACCTCTGTCTTTTTCCAGATTATTGACATAAAATTAACAGAATTGGCCTACTTGGGATTCACAATCCCTCTCTGCCTTTGCTCCACCAATGGGAGCCTTACCTTAGTGAGAGGCAGTGTCCCAGGCAGAGTAAGCCCCTCCTTCTCCAACAGCCTCTTCTCCTCATCTGTCAGTATCAGCCTAGCAGTGTCCTAGGGTTATGAGGCGGCACAGTTGCATGGGGATGTCAGAGAAGAATGGGGAATCCTGCCCCCATCAGTGCAATGTGAGAATAATCTTCCTGAAAATCAAGTCAAGTACCTGCTCTGCCGGCTCCTCCACCTGCAGTGGAGTCATCTGGACCTCCTCCTTTCCATAGCTGCCGCTCTCTGAAAAAGGAAAAATATAACTAGCCAGGTCCATAAACCCTCTCCTCTCCGCAAACTTCACTTCTTTCAGACCCACCTAGATCCCTGGAGACGTATTCCTGTGGGAGAGAGTAGGTGTGATCATGGAGGACAGGACAGGGGTTGGAGAAGCTGAGGACGTTCAACGATGCTGGGGAACACAGCAGGGAGCTCAGCAAATCCTCCACCTCCCCGTCGCTCGGTCCCTGCACAGGGTTCAAATTAACAGGCCTTGACTTATCACCATCTTCTGATCTCATGGATGTCCCACGCCCCCCCCCCAGTCAGAACCCCCACCCACCTCAGAAAGCTGCAGTTCCCAGTCTAGTGGAGCCACCATGGCCTTGTCAGGCGCTGTCCACAAGTCTCCGCTTTCCTCTAGCAGGAAGTCCAGCAGGTCCTGGTCACCGGGATCCAACGCCAGCTCCATTTGGGACATCTACAGAAAGGATGGGCAGAAGCACAGGGTTTTTACCCCTCCGCCGGCTGCAAGCCCTGAGGTCCTGACCCGACCCCCAGTCCGACTGTCGGCCTCCGTTACCTATCATTGGCCCTCTTCCGCCGGGCTTCCCCGCTAGGGGCTGGCGGTCGCTGTCAAACCGGTCTTGTCTCCCAGACTCAGTTCGCCTCATCCTCCAACACAACAGAAGTGACGCACCCGGCCCCACGGCATTTTGGGACTTGCAGTTCCCTCCAACTCGGAAGTGGCCTCTGGGCCGCGCCACGTCCTGGGGACTATGCAAATAGAGGGGACGTCCCTGCTGCCTCCTCACACCCTGAGGGCGGAGATTCTGGAGATCCGGCTCCGCCTTCGCCCCAAGCCAGAAAAAGAAGTAGAAATTAAAAGGGAACACGGGCGTCGTTCGGCGTTCGGACGTTGTCTCCAGATTGCGCCGCACCCTTGCTTCCTGCCGGGGAGGGGCTGCCAGTCTTCGGCGGGCTCCCGAGCATCGAGAGTAGGGGCCAGAGCAGCTTCCTGCGGTTCCCGCAACCATAGAGTGCGGACCCAGGGCGCCGCCCGCGGTGGGGGACGTTCCGGGGACGGAAGTGGCCGAGAGAGTGTCGAAGGGAGGGCGAGGCCGGAGCCCGAGAACGACCCGGAGAAAGAGCGGGTTAGCGGGCCGGCGGGCGGGGCACAGAGCCGGGCAGCGAAGGTAGGCCAGACCGGGCCGAGCTGGAGCCTCAGGGTGGGGCCGCGGGGCCCGAGCGGCGGGCAGCGGGCAGCGGGCAGCGGGCGGTGGGCAGGCGGGGCCCCCGACTCTCCTGCGGTCCTGTTGGAGAGGTCAGCGTCCAGTGTACCTCGGCTTGGACTCGGAGTGAAGTAGGCCGTCTTGCGGGAGACAGGCCCTTCCTGGGAGCAGTCCTTTGCCTGACATAGGTTTTGGGGAGGGTGAGGAGTGGGGTGGTCGTGAGGTGCAGGGAGGGGATGAGCTTTGGTGTTAGCTGATAGTGGGCATGTGGGTAGGAAAGCTTTGGGTGCATTTAGGATTAGGTGGGGTTGGGTTAGGACTCAGGAATCGCTTTAGCAGTTATAAAGTCGGGGTTAAAATTTAAGAGTTGTTAGTGTGTCAGGTTCGTCTTGTGTAGGCAAGATTTACATTACGGTCATTATTTTGTTTTCTCGGATGGCCAGGATAAGTCAGAATTAGAGTTCAGGGTCAGGTTAAGGGTCAACAACAGGAATTAGGTTAAAAGTCTGTTTTAGGGATTAAAGTATGTTGGCATGGTCAGTATTCAAGATAAACAGTGAAAGGATGAGTTAGGAATCGAGTTACAAATGAGCTTTAGGCATAAGGTTCAATATTTAGGGTTAAAGTCAGGGAATTTGGTGGTAAAGGTACAACTTAGATCAGTATTAAGGATCAGGGATTGGATGGGTCTCTGCTAGGAAAGGGATGAGTGTCAAAGCCAGTACTGGCAATTGGGAAACAAATGAGAGTCAGGGTAAATGTTAGGAATTGGGGGCAGCTTTAGGGGTTGTGTTTGAGGCCAGCATAGTTGACCTCGAGCAAGTAAAATTCAAGAGGTTGGCAGTAGATAAATGCCCTTGTTTTGTTGGAAGGGCCCTTATTCTTATGTAGTCAGATGACTAATTTCAGGCTAGGGTGCTGGACTTCAGCTAGAATTGCAGGCATATGGGATTCCAGCTTTTTCATTTCACTCTCTAAGCCTGAGGCTTTTGCTGTGGCCTCTACAGTTAGGAGGCAGGGATTCTAGACTATGTTGTTTATAAAATGGGAGGTGGGAAATGCACAGGGACCCAGGAGATGTACAAGGCCTAGTCATAAGTAGGAGACTGCCTAGGGAAGAGGGGACTGGTGAATAAGGGGGAAGTTGACCAAGAAAACAATGTTAACATGGGAGAAGGGGATGACTGAATCCCCTGAAAGTTTAGCCCCACTGCCTCCCATTTCCCTCATTCTTTAGATGTTAAGCCCTCCTTTCCAACTCTCATCCTTGACTCTGCATTTCACACCCTTCCTGCCTACCCCCTTACAGAATACTTTCCTGGCCTTTAACTCTTCTATGTTGTTCATCTTCATATCATCCATTCCCATCCTCAGTTCTGCCTCCCCACCCACCCCTTAATTCACACATCCTACCTTAATTTGCCCTCACCCAAATCTGAGCTTTCCCACATTTTAAAGATACTCCTACCGTTTTCACCCGCTCATACACCTGCATCCCACCATCTGGTCATCTGCTGAGTACCATACTCCCAGCCCCTGATATGTGCCATCCCCTAGTTCTAAACCTCTCTTAATTTCTTGATCCAGTTATAGATCCCCTTCCCCCACTCCCCAAAGAAAAGAGGAAATGAGACCCAAAGAGGAAACTGGGTCTTGCTGATCCCACGCCCAGCCAGGCCACTGACCACACCCCCATTTCACTCCCAGCCTGACCCTGCCACTGACCACAGCACTATCCCCTACTCAGCCTGACCCAGCCACTCATCCCCCTCTCCTCCATCCCACCCCAGCTTCATCTTTACTTAGACACTACCAATGTCCCTTTATTCCCCCACCCCTACTCAAGCCCAGTTTAGCCACTGACCATCTCTTCTCAACCCCCTGTAGCCTGACCTGGGCTGTGACCTCACTCTATCATTCCCTTAGTCACCATCCATATAAATGACACCTCCCCTTCCCCCAGCCTGATCCAGTGACTGGTCATATATGTATTTTTTACCATCATCATCGGTACCATTGTCCCCAGCCTTTTTCTATACCCCATCTTCTCCATTCCCAGCCTGATACAGTCACTAACCCCACCGCATCTGCCACTGTGTGGCTACTAATCATATACCCATCCCCTTTTTCCCATAGCCTCACCACATCCCCTAACCACAGCCTCATCCTCACATACTGAGCCCAGCCGGATCCTTTCCTCCCTTCCCAATTCCTTACCTAAACTCAAGCTGCCCCTGCCACTAAGTGGCTACTGATGATAAGAAGCTATGGGACCCTAGCCTGACTTTAGGCTCTGGTCCCTGAGGGTTGACAGAACAGATTGTTGTCAGGTCTTGTCAGTTCTACTTCTTAACATTTCCTCTGAATGACATGTTCCTCTGCACCATTTTAACTCTGGCTTCGTTACCTCTGACTTGTACTAATACAGTGTCCTTCTAACTAATCTCCAAGGTAACTGCCAGAATTATTTTTCTAAAAGCCAGTTCTAATTATGTCTCTACTCTCCTCAAAGACTCCCTTGGCCTCCTGTTGCCCTCCAGTAGGTAATATTCTTCATACTCCTCTAACCTTCCCTTGCCTTACCATCCTAACCCTGACTTCCCCACCACTGCTCCCTTGCAGGTACCCTGTGCTTCAGCCAGCCTGCCTGCTTACTTCCCTGAATGCTCCTCCACGATTTCCTGCTTCTCCACCTTTGCTTATGCTGTTCTCTCTGCCTGGAATGAATGCTACCCCTGACTCCTCTCCAGCTGGCTGGTGTAGTGGAGAGAGCTTGGGCTTTGGAGTCAGAGAGACCTGAGTTCGGATCCTGGCTTCACAACTTATTATTTGGACAAGTACTTTTTAACTTCTTTGAGCCTCAGTTTTCTAATCTGTAAAAATGGAAATGATGACACACCTACCTTGCAGGGTTGTTGTAAGGATTAAATGAAAGTATGTATACAATTCAATTGACAAAGAGTCAATAAATGGCAGATCACTATTATTTCTTATTATCTTTATTTTTTTAAATTCTAACCTGAAATGATACCTCTCATGGAGACTTTTTGGTCCCCCTTCCCTAACCTAAAGAGATCTCTCCTCTGATTACACACTGTTTGGCCCTTATTACAGCCTGCCTTCCCCTCTATTGTAATTCCGTATTTAGCTTATCCACTCATCTGGAGGACTGGGAGCCCTTTGAATGCAAAGGCTAGGTCTTGCTGATCTGGGTTCCCAGGCCCTAAAAGTTTGGCCCAGGGCCTTGCCCACAACCGGTCCTCAAGGAATGCTTGCTGGGTGAATGGAGGGAGAATGTCTACATAATAGGAGGAGAAACACTGGGGGTGGGGCATTGAAGCACGGGGTGCTGTGCTTGTGATAGAGGTGTATTTGTGGGGAAGCCTTGTTCGTGGGATGGAGTCCCTGCAAGAAGATAATGCAGGCCTGACAGGATCTGTGTATTGGCTGTGTGACTGAGATAACATGTTTGTAGAGACAGTGTAGGTAGTTCTGTGGGAAAGAGCTCTGTGCATAGGCTGGGGTACATTTGGGGAGAATGAGCATGCATATAGGTGTAGAGGGGCTGTGTTGGCAGAAGTCAGGTCCAGCTCTTCAGCTGCCCAGTCCAGCCCTAAATGAGCCTCCAGCAGCCCAAGGCCGGATATGTCAGTCTCACCCACAAACCCTCCCCCTCCCCCTCCCCGCGGTTGCAGACTCAGAGGCCAAATTTGGTAACAGACTGAGTGTTACTCCCCCAACCCTCTTATATTCTGACTGCTTTCAGCTTTCTCTCTCCTTTTGTTCCTCTCTGTAACTCCCAATCTTTCTGTAGTTCCCTTTGTGGGTATCTGCTCTGAATATATTCTCCAGGTACCCTAAATTCCTTAGCCCCAATACACTTACATTCCATTCCTTGCTGGGATTTGACCTCCTGTCCCATTCCCCCCCTCAATTGCCCAACTCCTCTGGAATGCATCTCAGGAATGTATTGAGGGAGGAGGAGTTCCCTGGGAGGGGGACTTGGGGGGGAGTGTTGCTGTTCCATAAAACATGATGGAAAGGGGAGCAAAGTTCTGAGGCCAGCGCAGGAACTGGATAGCTTCTACTCGTATTTCCAGGGCCTTGTTCTTTGCTACTACTACCCCCAATTCACTGATCAATTCCTTGCCTCCCCTCACCCTCTCGTAGCTGTGTGAACATTCTCTCAGAACCGGCCTAGGAGTAAGGGTAGGCATGACTCAACTCCCTTATCGGGGTCTCACCAGAGACTTCCGTGCTTGAGGAAGAAGGGGGTGTCCATATGTCCGGAGGAAATGGGGGGGAGACATGAAATTTTAGCTTAAGGTGAAGGGTCCTTTCAGTCCCGCTCTAGCTCCTTGGACTCTTCCAGCTTCTCTGACCCTACAGCCATCATTCTTTCGTGGTCAGCCACCCCACGGCCAGGTCTGTCCAGCTGTTGGGAGAGATGCCTCAGCAATGGGGAGGGGGCAGAGAGCTGGAACTGATGATGAGACTGGGAGGGTCCTCTCTCGTTTGGGAGTAAAGATAGAGAACAAGCTGTGGTTCTTCTCTTTTGAGACTCAGGACTGTTTCTAAATTCAGAAATGGTCTATCAGCCACTGGGTATAAGGCTCCGGATCTAGACCTTTCTCACATCTGCCTCCTCTCCTGTTTCTACCTAGATTTTCAGTTCCCACCACCCCATCTCTCCAAACCTCTTCACCCTCTACCCCTTCTCAACTTCCTCGGTTCTCAAATGCCTTTTGTATTCTAACACCCCTGCCTGTTTCCCATCCTTTTCCTAGTCCTGCTCTTTCACCCTTGGGGCTTGCAGTTTGCCAGGAAAAGGGGCAGCCTGGGTTTGCTCATTCTCTCAGTTAAGAGAGACCCAGTCCCTGGACTACGCTGGGGCACATCATCAGCTACCGGGCAGACTTGTCCTCTTGCAGCCTGTGCGCCACCTGCTGCCTCCTCTGGCTCCTCCAGCCCACAGAGAGGTGGTACCAGAAGGGTGGAAGAAGGCAGGGGAGGGCTAGTATCCTGAGCTGCACTGAAAATGCTGTCAGGGAAAGCAGCTGAGATGGAGGGCAGAGTTTGAAACAGACTTACTGAAAAGGTGGGAACATAGGAGGAATTGTAGTGAGGACTGAGTAGTAACTTGGTGACTTGGAAGGAGCAAGGATGAGTTAGAAGGACTGGGCTCTTTCTCTGATCTGTCTTGAAACTTTTTCTTCTCCCAGAGCCTGTTTCCCCTTCTACAAAATTGAAGCGTTAACTAGATAACTTCTGAGATCCCTGAGAGCTAAATAGTCAATTCTAGCTTGACTGCCAGGGAAGCCAAATATGGAGCTAGGCTCTTTGGGGAGGCTCCCGACATCTCAGGTTAGAGGAAAGCTGGGGCAAGAATGGACCTGGATATCTTAAACAGCCAGTATTTGGTCTCCCTGCCAGGCTAGCTAGAGTCTGTTTGCAGGCTTCAAGAGCCCTTGGGAATTATCTAATAACGTCTTCATTTTGCAGAGAAGGAGGCTGAAGCTATGACAGGGAAGGTCACGTGATGAGTCAGGGCAGAGCTCTGAAAATCCCAGACAGGGAAGAACCAGCAGGACACAGTAGGAAACAAAGAGAGAAAAGACTGAACCAGGCAAAGAAGAAAACAATGCAGGGGCAGGGCTAGGAAAGGAGGTGACCAGGGACAAGGAGCAAGAGAGACTCTTGGAAGAAAGAAAGGAGGTACAAATTCCAGTGGTGGGGGCTGGGCAGCATCCTCAGGTAACGATGCATTTCAGACCTGCTATTGTACTTTGCAGACTTGCCTGTCCCTCAAATGTCTTAAATGGTCAGGACAAGTCGTTTTGATGTAAATAATCTTTCACTCTTTAAAATTCTTAAATAAGACAAAAACAACCTTATTACTGTCTGCTTTGGTGACCCTTTTTAAAACACCCCTCCCTGGGGCTCCACCATCTGGGGGGCCTGTTCTTTTCCAATGAGAGTGTATTCTATATTCTAATGCCTTGATGCCATGGGCCAGGTATAGCCAGGCTGGAGAGGAAAAGCTGCCACCATGGTTGCACTTTCGCTAAAGATCAGCATTGGGAACGTGGTGAAGACGATGCAGTTTGAGCCGTCTACCATGGTGTACGACGCCTGCCGCATCATTCGCGAACGGATCCCAGAGGCCCTGGCTGGCCCTCGTGAGTCTGACTACCCAGGTGGCTGAGGTGGGAGGCCGCAGTCTCTTCTCCACCCCAGGTTCTTGGCCTTGAGGGATGACCCCATTGTCCCCTAAGGCTACTCACCTCTCAGGTCTGGGCTCCATGGTTCCCTCCTTCCCTTTAGGCCCAAGGTCATGGGAGAAATATTAAGGGGCAGTGGTATGGCTCTTTAGCCACATTGGAGTCTTCGTAAGTCTAAGGTGATCCATCTTCTTTTAGCCAGCGACTTTGGGCTGTTTCTGTCAGATGATGACCCCAAAAAGGGTATATGGCTGGAGGCTGGGAAAGCTTTGGATTACTACATGCTCCGAAATGGGGTGAGTATCCCTTCATCAAGGACCACCAGCATCATCTTCCATTAGCTTCCCCCGTTCCACCTCCTATTAATATTTTCAGCACCTACATCTGTTGCCTCATACTCCTCCCCATGCTTTCTTTCTATTACAGGCAGTCATGATACCCTTCTTTGAATGAACCACCATAGTGCTCCTTTCAGTAATCCACTTTCCTCCCATCTGGCCATGTAAAAAGGAAATAATACCCCTACCTTAAAGTAGGCCCCTATCTGCTTTTCCTGTCCCAACAGGATACCATGGAGTACAGGAAGAAACAGAGACCCCTGAAGATCCGTATGCTAGATGGCACTGTGAAGACTGTCATGGTGGATGACTCCAAGACTGTCACTGACATGCTCATGACCATTTGTGCCCGCATTGGTAAGGGGTCTTGGGAGGGCTCCCCTCCCCTGCCCAGGCTTCCACTTAGCCAGAAGACATGGATGCAGTGCCTGAGAAGCTAGCAAACCACTCCCCTCCCCCGCCCAGGAATCACCAACCATGATGAATACTCACTGGTTCGAGAGCTGATGGAAGAGAAAAAGGAAGAGGTGACAGGGACCTTACGAAAGGATAAGACACTGCTTCGAGATGAAAAGAAGATGGAGAAACTAAAGCAGAAACTGCACACAGATGATGAGTGTAAGCAGAACTGGAAAAAAAGAGGGCTTTGGAAACGGGTAGGATGGAAAGGGCAGCCATCTGTTCGTTTTTTATACAGGCACTGTTTTATACCCTATTACCTCAGTAATGAAGTCCTGCACTCAGGGAACTTACATTTTAGTGAGAGGAGGTGGGAAATGAAGAAATAAACAAAAACTCGGAGACCAGACAGCACAGAGGCCAAGGGGGTTTGTCATTGAGAGGACTCTCTATGTCCCAGTGAACTGGCTGGACCATGGCCGGACGCTGAGGGAGCAGGGAGTGGAGGAGCATGAGACACTACTGCTACGGAGGAAGTTCTTCTACTCAGACCAGAACGTGGATTCCCGGGACCCTGTACAGCTGAACCTTCTTTATGTACAGGTATGGAGGGGACTTGGCTGGGGTGGGGCAGGTAGGGAGAAGGGACAAAAGCAAAGTAGGGGATATCCCTGCACCCACACATAGCATCCACCTCCTTTCCCTGTGCTCTCCAGGCACGAGATGACATCCTGAATGGCTCCCACCCTGTCTCCTTCGACAAGGCCTGTGAGTTTGCTGGCTTTCAGTGCCAGATCCAGTTTGGGCCCCACAATGAGCAGAAGCACAAGGCTGGTTTCCTCGAGTGAGTGACCCACATCCTATACCCTGTCAAGGCCCAGGACTCCCTGCCATTGTGACCCCCAACAGGCCTGTCTCCATCCCAGGCCTTCTCCCCCTATTTCCTCTTCCAAGGTTCCTGGGTTTGACCCACATAGGTACCCATTTAGCTGCCATCATCCATTTGTCTCCTCATTGGCCCCATGTGGAATGTGAATGTAGTTCAGTATCTCTGCCACACGCACACCCCTGAAGCAAGCATGTAACTTATTTTTGAGATCCTCGGCCAGGCTCTGTGGCTCACGCCTGTAATCCTAGCACTCTGGGAGGCCGAGGCAGGCAGATCATTTGAGCTCAGGAGTTCAAGACCAGCCTGTGCAAGAGCGAGACCACGTCTCTACCAAAAATAGAAAAATTAGCCAGGCATGTTGGTGCATGCCTGTAGTACCAGCTACCCGGGAGGCTGAGGCAGAAGGATCGCTTGAGCCTAGGAGTTCGAGGTTGCTGTGAGCTAGGCTGATGCCACGGCGCTCTAGACAGGGCAACAAAGTGAGACTCTGTCTCAAAAAAAAAAAGAGATTCTCTGAAGAATTTTGCTGTAGTAGCCAGAGGGAAATGGCAAAATTGTCCTTGTAGGAAACATTAGGTTAAAAATTCTCACAAGTCTCAGTCACTGGTGTTTCTCAGAATGTATAGAATTTGGTGTGGCTTTCTCAGCTTCCTCAGTGCAGGATCATCCTAGAGAGCTCTTTCTCCTCTTGGTTCCCTGAAATGGTGCTCTAGACCCTCTTTGCCTCAGGAGCTAAGCCTCTGACTTAAGTTCCCTCAGTCCCCTTCCCTGCAGTGAGAGACATAGGTCACATTCAAGAGCTGATGCTAAGTCACCTCTACTTCAGAAGACAGTCCAGACTCTCTGTTCCCTCACAGTTTTCCTTCTCCCCAAAGATAACACAGTCCCAGACATTTCCTCACACCCCTAGGCCCACAGTTCATGGCCCACATGTCCCCAATGCTGTCCACTACATGCTGACCCTCCCTTTTCTGGTGTAGCCTGAAGGACTTCCTGCCCAAGGAGTATGTGAAGCAGAAGGGAGAGCGTAAAATCTTCCAGGTGAATGGGGGCAGGGGAGAGTGTTTGGGATGACCCGTGAGCTTTGCTGCTTAATCCTACTGACTGAATGGACCCCCGCCTCCTCCCCATCTCACCCCACCCTGCTTCTCCCCACCAAGCTGTTCTCCTACCTCTCCTGCGCCAAGAAAGCAGAAGACTTGGGTTTTTAGTCTCAGCTCCATCACTGCTTTCACTGTGGGATTCAGTTCAATATTCTTGTTTTCTTTCCTTTACCTGTAATGTGGGTAAATCTTGTATAGAATTGATAGGAGAATCAAATGAGGTAGTGTACCTGAAATTACCATGAAAGTATAGTTTTTGTCCAGATGTAAGGTCTTGTCCCTTCTCTTTGAGTACTCTGCCCAAAAGACCTTGTCACTGACCTTCTACTTCTGAACTGTCTGTTCACATCCCCAAGATGTCTGCAAGTTCCTTAACTGTATCCCTTGAATCATCGCTTCTGCATCTCCCTGATCATCCCCCCACCCCATCGCCCTCTCATTTCTCATATCTTGCACTCCCGAACCTTTTCTTTCTTATGTCCCATAATACTCATTACAGTTAACATCCCATCTTATTCCTTAGCTGTGATGTTATCCCCATATTTTGCTAAATTCTTCCCTATTTCATGCTCTAAGGCACACAAGAATTGTGGGCAGATGAGTGAGATTGAGGCCAAGGTCCGCTACGTGAAGCTAGCCCGTTCCCTCAAGACTTATGGCGTCTCCTTCTTCTTGGTGAAGGTGGGTTACCAACCCTTCCCTCTGCCCTCCTTATTTCCCGCTCTTGCTCTTTCCTGTCTCTCTGAAAGTCTCTGACCCTGCCTTTAGTCACATTTCCATCATTCCCTAAGAGTCCCATTTTCTACCCTGCTCTGACCTCATGCGAACCTGCCACCACCTCCCTACCCTGTGATTTCCCTTGTACTGAGCCCATCCGTGAACACCCTAGTTTAGCCCTCTGGCCTCCTCAGCATCCCTGTGTGGTCAAGAGCTGGTCTGATCATTAGCCTCTTGTTCGACCTCTGACCTGTAACACCAGCACCAACCTCTGCCTCACAGGAAAAAATGAAAGGGAAGAACAAGCTAGTTCCCAGGCTTCTGGGCATCACTAAGGAGTGTGTGATGCGAGTAGACGAGAAGACCAAGGAGGTGATCCAGGAATGGAACCTCACCAACATCAAACGCTGGGCTGCCTCTCCCAAGAGCTTCACCCTGGTGAGTCTGGCTGCCAACCAGAAAGTGCTTTGGGATTTTCAGAGAAGGGGCAGCAGCAGAGGTCTTTCCCCCTCACTTGGGGAAGGTGCACTGAGCACGACTCTAGAAAAAAGAACTTTGGAACTGCTGCAGAAAGGTGGAGGTTAGAGTAGATGCAGAAACTTCCTTGTAGAGAGTAATGATACTTAAATGAAACAGGTGATGGACTTATTCTTTAAAGTCAACAACACAAAAATGTAACCAGCAAGCTGAGATCACAGGAATAGAGTCCAGTGGCATGATCATAGCTCACTGCAGCCTCAAACTCCTGGGCTTGGGCAATCTTCCTCAGCCTCCCAAGTAGCTGGGACTGTAGGCATGCACCACCACACCCGGCTAATTTTTCCATTTCATGGGAATTCTTGGGAAGAAAAAAGAGAAAGGTGATAGAAAGACACACCTCCCCTCTTTCAGCAGCAACCATAAACAACAGTTTTTTCCATCTGGCTTATATTTTGGAGTTATGAATTGAAAACTGATACCAACTTGAAATGCCCCAATGATAGAAATAGAAATTAGAGTAAATGTCATTTTTCCATTTTGTGTATTGGTGCCAACCTTCAAGTGTGATCATTTAATGACAAATGTTATGTCCTCCCAATTTTATCATTGGGGTGAAAGTAAAAGAGATTTCCCAAATGGCATACATTTGAAACTGTAGCATAAAGGCCATTCCTCAGAAATAAAACATTTCCCTATAAGGAAGAAAATAAAGAAATAGGAGGTTGAAGAAAGGTGGGCATCTCCCTAAGGGCTGGCATGGGAGGGCACCCTCATCAGCTTGACCCTGGGCCTCCCATCCTACCCATTTCCATCCTGAGTAGATTCAGGGTTTCCTGCTGAGTGCCCCCCTGTCACCCTAGGATTTCGGGGATTACCAAGATGGCTACTATTCAGTACAGACGACTGAAGGGGAACAGATTGCACAGCTCATTGCTGGCTACATCGATATCATCCTTAAGAAGGTGAGCCTTCTACATCTTCCCTTATCCTCTCCCCAAGCTAAGCCTTTAGAAATGGGCACTCAGGCTCTGAGTGGCTGATTGTAGAAAGAAGAGGCCATCTTTTCCCACTTCCCTCTTCTTTAACTGCCCCAACTCTCATTCTTTTTTTCTTCCTACAGAAAAAAAGCAAGGATCACTTTGGGCTGGAGGGAGACGAGGAGTCTACTATGCTGGAGGACTCTGTGTCCCCCAAAAAGTATGAAGGGAGTTGAGCTGGCCCCATCCCTCGGGGGTAGAAAAGGCAAAACTGTACTCCAAGGACTGCTGGGGGGTGGGAAATCCTCAGGATGGTTCTTGAGCTGGTTGCAGGCTGTAATGAGACCTTACACACCTGCAAAGGTAGTGTGACTGGGTGGGAGGGGTTGAGATGAGGAGTACTCTGAGTGCTCCACAGTCTGCCCCCTCTCTAGGTCGACAGTCCTTCAGCAGCAGTATAACCGGGTGGGGAAAGTGGAACATGGCTCTGTGGCCCTGCCTGCCATCATGCGCTCTGGAGCCTCTGGTCCTGAGAATTTCCAGGTGGGCAGCATGCCCCCTGCCCAGCAGCAGATTACCAGTGGCCAGATGCACCGAGGACACATGCCTCCTTTGGTAAGAGTGCCCCTAATTCCACCACAGTGCCCTTCTCCCACCCCCGGCTGGGCCTAGCCGCGAGTTAGGCAGTCTTTTGCCATGTGCCTATTTGTATTCCTCTCCCTGGCCTCTGGTTCTGGTTTTACCTTCTCTTTCCTCTAAATGTTTCTTCCCCCTTGTGTTTTAGACTTCAGCCCAGCAGGCACTCACTGGCACGATCAACTCCAGCATGCAGGCTGTGCAGGCTGCCCAGGCCACCTTGGATGACTTCGACACTCTGCCCCCTCTCGGCCAGGATGCTGTGAGTATGGGATGAAGAAGAGGCTAGTGCTGCTGATGCTGAGACTCCAAGGGGTAGGGAGGATGGGGTTAACCAAACCAGAGCAGATCCTGAGGTTTTTTTCCTCTTTCTCTCAGGCCTCTAAGGCCTGGCGTAAGAATAAGATGGATGAATCAAAGCATGAGATCCACTCCCAGGTAGATGCCATCACAGCTGGTACTGCCTCCGTGGTGAATCTGACGGCAGGTAGGCTGGACGCCATCCTGTGTATGTGTCATGCGAAGGGGGAGTGAGAGCGTGTGCAAGCATGCATGTGACTGGCTCTGTGTGACTGTACCTTGACTCATTATGGAAGAGTCTGGTGTGTATGTCTCTCTCTCAGGACACGAGTGTGACTAATGGGCATGATAGTGTTCCTTCCCCAGCCCATCATCTAGCCTGCT
This sequence comes from Cheirogaleus medius, assembly GCA_008086735.1. Taxonomy (NCBI): domain Eukaryota; kingdom Metazoa; phylum Chordata; class Mammalia; order Primates; family Cheirogaleidae; genus Cheirogaleus; species Cheirogaleus medius. Next base: position 27,731,523 of record VBSM01003204.1, read on the forward strand.
CTGTCTCTCATGCTTCTCTTCTCCCTTTTCCCCTCAGGGGACCCTGCAGAGACAGACTATACCGCAGTGGGCTGTGCAGTCACCACTATCTCCTCCAACCTGACAGAGATGTCCCGGGGGGTGAAGCTGCTGGCCGCCCTGCTGGAGGATGAAGGTGGCAGTGGCCGGCCCCTGCTGCAGGCAGCAAAGGGCCTCGCAGGGGCAGTGTCAGAACTGCTGCGCAGTGCCCAGCCAGCTAGTGCTGAGGTCAGGGGCCACGGGGTTGGGGTGAGGGTGGAGACAGGGTTCAAGCCCACGGAGAAGGGGCAATCCAAGTTGCAGGATGAAAGTGTGGGACCTGTGGGCCTATGAGACCCATAGGGGCTGGGCAGCTTCTGACTGGTGTTCACTCTCCACAGCCCCGTCAGAACCTGCTGCAAGCAGCTGGGAACGTGGGCCAGGCCAGTGGGGAGCTGTTGCAGCAAATTGGGGAAAGTGATACTGACCCCCAGTTCCAGGTTGGTGACTACCCAACCCCAGAACCCCAGCTTCTAGGAAGTAACCTCTGATCCTGAATCCAACTCCTTGTCCCTGCTTCTGTGAATTGACCCCTCAAAACCACCTGAACCTCTGTTTCCAGGGGATGACACTGGGAACCTCCAATCTCTCTTTTAGGGGTGAGAATTCAGAACCCCTGAGTCCAAACTTAACCTGTCAGTGTACTCTTGGCCCTCACTGATGATATTCTTTAGCCTCTTGTCGTTTCTTCCCTGTACATAGCCCTTGCCCTAACTTGAAAACATTTTGTCACCCCAGTGCTTTAGACCATGCCACCCTGAGGACAGCGTTCCTCTAGCTCTCCCCCTTCCCCACCCCATGCCAGTTTCCTCAGCTGACTTTTCATCCTGGATTTCCCATGCAGATATGTGCTCCCAGAGGGGCTGGGGTTCGATCTCCCCCCGATTCCCCTACGGTAACGGCCTCTGGCCTGGGCCTTCCCAGCTTCGTCCTCTCTGAGCCGCATACACTCGCTTCTGTACCTTTCCCCCGGCCTCCTGGGGGAGCAGAATTTGATGGGAGGTAGGGAGGCCTGGCAAAGGCAGGGTCTGGGAAATGGGATCAGGTAGGGTACTATAGGGACTTGCTCCCAAGATGCCAGGATGACCACTTCCAAACCACGATTGAGACAAAATGGAGAGAGGAAGCTGGTGGGAGGGATCCCAAAAGGTACTTCCTCTCCCCATCCCATTGTAATGGCACTAACCCTTCCTCCCCATCATCGTCCGAGTGTATCCGCCTCACGCATTTCTCCATTTGGTGTAGACTCTCTTTCTCTCGGTGTGGGTTTATTCCTCGGTGTGGTTTCCGTCCTGCTGGGCACTCAGGGCAGGGGTTGGGGTTGGTTCTGGTTGCTTCTGCATACACTGTCCTCTGATTGGAGTCAATGGGAATAATGAAGCAGCTTATGCCTCTGAGAAGTATCTATGAATCCCAAGCCTTATCTCAGATCATGCTAACTGCTATTTTCTCACAGGACATGCTAATGCAACTTGCTAAGGCAGTGGCAAGTGCTGCAGCTGCCCTGGTCCTTAAGGCTAAGAGCGTGGCCCAGCGAACAGAGGACCCAGGGCTTCAGACCCAAGTTATTGCTGCAGCAACACAGTGTGCCCTGTCCACTTCCCAACTGGTGGCCTGCACCAAGGTGAGCCCCAAAGGTTGCTCTAGCCTGTGCCAAGGGGTGATAGTGCCACACACACGTGCACCTCTCATTTTATTCTTTGTTTATTCTTTGAGACCTCTCTCCAGAGGCCTCATCACCTATACTGATGGCTGTTGTGGGCACCACAAACACTCCACCTCGTGACTCCTTTCCCTTGCCCAAATCTCTGATGCTCAGTTTGCCCACAGGTGGTGGCACCTACAATCAGCTCACCTGTCTGCCAAGAGCAGCTGGTGGAGGCCGGACGACTGGTAGCCAAAGCTGTGGAGGGCTGCGTGTCTGCCTCCCAGGCAGCTACAGAGGATGGGCAGCTGTTGCGAGGGGTAGGAGCAGCAGCCACAGCTGTCACTCAGGCCCTGAACGAGCTGCTGCAGCACGTGAAGGCCCATGCCACAGGGGCTGGGCCTGCTGGCCGTTATGACCAGGCCACTGACACCATCCTTACTGTCACTGAGAACATCTTCAGCTCCATGGGTGATGCTGGTAAGGACAACCACCCCCAGGAAGACAGAGAACCCCAAAGAGGTTTCTCAAGCCTGTTGGACATAGCCTTGCAAACCCAACCACTTCTCCCCTAAGGACTCCCCACAGTGTGGCCTTGCCAGCCACACAGCCAAAGTCTCATTGTTTAATCTCTCTGAAACCTCTGCTTCCCCATCTGCATGGTAGGAATTTAAGCTTCACTTTGCCTTCCTTGGAGAGTTTAAAGAATATACCAAAGTATACACAAAAATATATGGGAAATGGTGTGATTAAGAGATAGCCTTCCCTACTCCATCCCCTCACTCCCTAAGCCTTCACAAAGAGTGTCTCATCTTCTCAAGACTATTTGCTGAAAATACCCATTGGAGACTGTCCTCTCTCCTATAAGTACCCATTGGGGAATCTGTTCTCCGAGATCCTAAACCTCAAAAAAATAGCCCCGAAGAAATCACTAGAGAGCTTTTTCCAGTCTCTCTATTGTCCCTAAAAGATCCCATCTACCTTGTCTACACCATTTTCCCCCACCCTTGTCCCTGCCCCAACCCCCTCTCAATCTCTCTGGTTTCTTCACCTGATTATGCCCTGCGCTCTCAGGGGAGATGGTGCGACAGGCCCGCATCCTGGCCCAAGCCACCTCTGACCTGGTCAATGCCATCAAGGCTGATGCTGAAGGGGAGAGTGATCTGGAGAACTCTCGAAAGCTCTTAAGTGCTGCCAAGATCCTGGCTGATGCCACAGCCAAGATGGTGGAGGCTGCCAAGGTACAAAACTGCTGTGCACACCCCAGATCAGGCCTTGAAGGGAAGTAGAGAGGTCCAGATAGTCACCCTCATCTGATGGAGAGACCCAGGAAAAGCAGAAAATACAAAAGAATGAATATGGGGACACTCAGGAAGTAAATGAGGCCCACAGCTGCAGGCAGGTAGTGGCCCAGGCTTGGACCAGTGTGACTCCCAGAGTACTCTTGGACTGTGGCAGCCATATCCTTGTTCTTCCTTTAAGTCCAACGTCCGCTATCCTATTTTTCCCTATTTTGCTGCTACCATCTGCCTGAGATTCCCCTCCTTCCTGGTCTCTCCTGTGAACACACATAGGTATTCAGTCTCCATAGGTATTCAGTCTCCGGGGTCCCTGCTGCTAGCAGTACAGGGAAAGACAAGACAGTAGGACACCGAGACACAAGGGTGCAGAGGACCACCAGAAGGAAGCCCAAACGATTCCTCGGACCCCTGGGCTTTGGGGCTCGTCAGTTTGTAGGAGTAAGCAGGTCCCCCGCTTTGGATTTCCTGAGATGGCTGCTCTAAACTGAGTCCTTTTCCCGGGGAGCCCGCCTCACCCCCACTCACCTGTGGTATCCTGTAGGAAGTGGGGAAAGAAACAAGACCCCTTCCCCAAGGAGGGGAGGAAGAAACAATTCCACCTCAAGGAGGGACTTCAGCATCCCAGAAGGAATCCTGGGCTCCCAGAGGCTTACCCTGGCCTTCCTCAAGCAGCTCCTCTCCACGGTGATTACCTCTCCGTGGGGGCTGCTTACAGATGACTTCAGGAAAACAAGTGAATTTTAAACTGAGTCTAGACGGGTCAGAGAAGAGCTTCTTTGGGATCCACAGGGAAGCTGGGTGATGACTCTTTCCACCTCTCTCAGGGAGCGGCTGCCCACCCCGACAGTGAGGAGCAGCAGCAGAGGCTTCGGGAGGCGGCTGAGGGGTTGCGCATGGCCACCAATGCAGCTGCACAGAATGCCATCAAGAAGAAGCTGGTGCAGCGCCTGGAGGTGAGGCTAGAAAATTAACCAGCAGCAAGCGAGAACGTGGGGGCTGTGGAGTGATGAACTGGGTGGGAGGTGTGGAGAGAGTCAGTTAATATTTCCTCGGGGGATGGCAAGGGCAAGGTAGGCAGGGACTGGGCATGGGAGTGGCTGGGGCTTGTCCTGACTACTCTGTCCTCACAGCATGCAGCCAAGCAGGCTGCAGCCTCGGCCACACAGACCATCGCTGCAGCCCAACATGCAGCCTCCACCCCCAAAGCCTCTGCCGGCCCCCAGCCCCTGCTGGTGCAGAGCTGCAAGGTGAGACTCCAGGAAGCATGTAGGGGTGGAAAGAGGGAGGCTTTCCCCCAGTCTGGGGAGGTGGCTCTTATGACATTTTTACCTACAGGCTGTGGCAGAGCAGATTCCACTGCTGGTGCAGGGCGTCCGAGGGAGCCAAGCACAGCCTGACAGCCCCAGTGCTCAGCTAGCCCTCATTGCTGCCAGCCAGAGCTTCCTGCAGGCAAGGCACCCTCTCCCCACCTCTTAGAGCAGATCCTTCCCCTTTCTAAGACCCCTACATCTCCCACAATTTGAACCTCTTCCAATAGCCTCTTTCCCAGTGCCGAGCCTCAGTGCCTGCCACGTCCTATTGTCCATTCCTATATTTGAGCCCAAAGGGAGGGTGACACACTTCATCTGCCTGCCTATTCCCCAACAGCCAGGTGGGAAGATGGTGGCAGCTGCTAAGGCCTCAGTGCCAACAATTCAGGACCAGGCTTCGGCCATGCAGCTGAGTCAGTGTGCCAAGAACCTCGGCACTGCGCTGGCTGAACTCCGTACTGCCGCCCAGAAGGTATCAGCTCTGCCTTTGGAAGATGAGGGTGGAGTCCTGGTATGGTGGGGAATCTGTGCAGAGTCACCTCAAGCAGGGATGATTGTCTAAGTAGAGGCATTGGTAAGACACAGCAGCACCTTCTACACCCTGCTTCCCTTATCGTAGGCCCAGGAAGCATGTGGGCCTTTGGAGATGGATTCGGCATTGAGTGTGGTACAGAATCTGGAGAAGGACCTGCAGGAAGTGAAGGCAGCAGCCCGGGAGGGCAAGCTCAAACCCTTGCCTGGGGAGACAGTAAGTATTCTTATGATCTCATTCTTACTCAAATCCTAAAGTCTTCCTTCCCAGCTGTGCCCCTGAGCTACTCAAACCTTCCTTTAAACTGCCAGCTGTCGGCCAGGCGCGGTGGCCCACGCCTATAATCCTAGCACTCTGGGAGGCCGAGGTGGGCGGATCGCTCAAGGTCAGGAGTTCGAAACCAGAGCAAGACCCCATCTCTACTAAAAAAAAATAGAAAGAAATTAATCGGCCAACTAAAAATATATAGAAAAAATTATCTGGGCATGGTGGCGCATGCCTGTAGTCCCAGCTACTCGGGAGGCTGAGGCAGAAGGATCACTCAAGCCCAGGAGTTTGAGGTTGCTGTGAGCTAAGCTGATGCCACGGCACTCTAGCCCAGGGAATAGAGTGAGACTCTGTCTCAAAAAACAAACAAACAAAAAAAAAAACTGCCAGCTGTCCCCAGGTACCTTCTCAAGTTCCCCCTCGTCACCTCCTTCCCCTGAGCCCAAGTCTGCCCCCTTCATCCTTAGATGGAGAAGTGTGCCCAGGATCTGGGCAACAGCACCAAAGCAGTGAGCTCTGCCATCGCCCAGCTGCTGGGAGAGGTTGCCCAGGGCAATGAGAATTATGCAGGTATATGGGCAGAGGGCCAGCAATGGGGGTATGGTGAGGGAGGTGGAGAGGCAGAGCTGGATGAGGGGGTATGGTGAGGGAGGTGGAGAGGCAGAGCTGGATGAGGGACATCCAAGAGGGAAAATGCAGCTGACAGAGGAAACCACTGGAATCAGGGCCTGGCAGTGAAGGCACCTTTTCCCTTCCCCCCTCCCCTTCCTTGTCTCCCCAGGTATCGCAGCTCGGGAAGTGGCAGGTGGGCTACGGTCACTGGCTCAGGCCGCTAGGGGCGTAGCTGCGCTGACATCAGATCCTGCGGTGCAGGCCATTGTGCTTGACACAGCCAGTGATGTGCTGGACAAGGCCAGCAGCCTCATCGAGGAGGCGAAAAAGGCAGCTGGCCATCCAGGGGACCCTGAGAGCCAGCAGCGGCTTGCCCAGGTCAGCTATTAGGAAGGGGTCACTCCCTCTCTCTCTCTCACGTCCCTAAGGCCCAGAGCCTCATGTACACTAATGGAGGGACGTCTTCTTAGATATGCTTTCTGGAGCACCTCTCTGGATTCCACCCCTGGTTCCCTCAGTCTTGGTAGAATGTCTCAGTTGGACTCTGGCATGGGCCTAGCTAAACAGCAAGCCTGGGGCAGTTTAATCACTGTCACTTGATACCCTAACCTGTCAGCCTGTTCACCCACAACACCCCCTTTCCTCTTTCACTTTCAGAGGCAGTAGAGCTAGTTACCTCCCATGTCCCATGCGTGGAGGGGACCTCCTAAATTGTTCACTTTGGCAACCCTGTCTCCATTCCCACTTCAGGTAGCTAAAGCAGTGACCCAGGCACTGAACCGCTGTGTCAGTTGCCTACCCGGCCAGCGAGATGTGGATAATGCCCTGAGAGCAGTCGGAGATGCCAGCAAGCGACTCCTGAGTGACAAGGTAGGAAGACTGGGGGGCTGGAAGGGACACAGGAGTCAAAGAACTCCAAGCCTATCCTTCCCACCTCTAGTCTGCTCGTTTGAGCCTCACTACCCAGATTTGTCTCCTTTCACTACTCCCAGGCTATGTGCCCACCCTCCCAGCTCTCTTTTACCAAATCTTCCTTTCATCATTCCCCATTCTTCCATCTGACCTCCTCTCTGACCGTGCAGCTTCCTCCCAGCACTGGGACATTTCAAGAAGCTCAGAGCCGGTTGAATGAAGCTGCTGCCGGGCTGAATCAGGCAGCCACAGAACTGGTGCAGGCCTCTCGGGGAACCCCACAGGACCTGGCTCGAGCCTCAGGTCGATTTGGACAGGACTTCAGCACCTTCCTGGAAGCTGGCGTGGAGATGGCAGGACAGGCTCCGGTATGAAGAGGCAGAGGGTCTGGTTTCATGGTCCCCATTGAGGGTTAAATAGGAGGTACCTGGGTGACCACAGAGTCCTAACCTGCTCCTGGCTCCTTGCCCTCTCCAGTCTCTAGCAGTACTTGAGTGTCTGAGAAAGATCCCTTTTAGAAACAGATAAGAAAGGACAGGACAATGTGTTGACCTTCTCACCTTCAACAGAGCCAGGAGGACCGAGCCCAGGTGGTGTCCAACTTGAAGGGCATCTCCATGTCTTCAAGCAAACTTCTTCTGGCTGCCAAGGCCCTATCCACAGACCCTGCTGCTCCCAACCTCAAGAGTCAACTGGCTGCAGCTGCCAGGTGAGTAGGAGCTGGGAAGCGCAGCCGTAGAATGTGTGAGAGATACTTGGGAAGAGGCATTTCATGAGAGGTCCTGGCTTAGGAGCGGTTATAGGCAAAAGATAAATAACTGGAGACTTCCCATGTACAAAGGACTCAGGAATGGTGACCTATTCACCCAACTTTCTATCCCTCCCAGGGCGGTGACTGACAGCATCAATCAGCTCATCACCATGTGCACCCAGCAGGCACCTGGCCAGAAAGAGTGTGACAATGCCCTGCGGGAATTAGAGGTAGGCACTTGGTGGGCTGGTGGGGTAAAGGCTGAGGAAAGGGTTCTGGTTTAGGCTGAGGGAGGTGTCTTGGCTCTCACTTCACCCTCCGTGTACACAGACGGTCCGGGAACTCCTGGAGAACCCAGTCCAGCCCATCAATGACATGTCCTACTTTGGCTGTCTGGACAGTGTGATGGAGAACTCAAAGGCAAGTGTAGCCAGGAACCTGGGAGGGAAGAGGGCAGGAAGATGGAACTAACGAGATGCTGCTCTGAGGATATGCTCTGACTCTCTTGATATTCTCTATTCTTTAGGTGCTGGGGGAGGCCATGACTGGCATCTCCCAGAATGCCAAGAATGGAAACCTGCCGGAGTTTGGGGAGGCCATTGCCACAGCCTCAAAGGCACTCTGCGGCTTCACCGAGGCAGCTGCACAGGTTATTTTCCTGAGATGGATTCCTGAAACAGCCCTGCTTTCCCGACCCTGTCTCCTCTCAGCATGTAGATAAATCAAGAAGTTTATATTTGCAAAGCGAACTCTATGGAAACTGGGTTCTTCCCCCCTTCTGAAGTGGAGATATTTTTCAGCAGTTATTGAGCACCAACAATTCTGATCTCTAATCCCTGAACCCCAGGGGTTTGGCTATGATTACACTGTCCAACCATGAGGCCTTTCTCAGCCCTGGCTATCTCGATATATACTAAATAACATATACAGATCATTTTTTTTGCATAATTATTACTTTATTAAAATAGTATCAGGGACAAAATTTCCAGTTACTTGAGTCATGACTTATCTTTGCCCTTTTCTACATTATGAAGTATAAAACTACTTATTAGCTCTGAGAGTATTTTGCTTTGGTATATGAATCCTTAAAGTAGCTTGAGAATTTGTCTCAGACTGTTTCTCCCTGAAAACCTACCATCCTATCCCTCAACCTCCTTGTTCCCTGTTACACTGGGTACCCTTCTTTATGTGGCCTGACTTTTTAAAACCTCTTTGTTGTTCGTTTGCTTGTTTTTCACTTATTTCTAGAAAACGATAAAAGAGGAAAAAGCAAAGCTACCAT
>VBSM01003204.1:27740291-27755945 GCA_008086735.1 Cheirogaleus medius
CCTCGGCCTCCCAGAGTGCTAGGATTACAGGCGTGAGCCACCGCACTTGGCCAAAGCTACCGTGTCTTAACTGAAGTATGAATCAAACATTATGATGGTCTTTCAGTCATAAAAATGGTGTTTTGGCAACTATTATACCCATCCTTTCCAAATCTCTGATGCTTGGAGGTGATATAAATGTTAATTAGCCTCACAACCTTTGTAGTGTTAGAACTGTGTCTTTGAAAGAGGCTTTGCCTATATGTGTATGTGTGTGTTTGTATGTGGCTTTCAAACCTACAGTAAGCCATACTTTCACCCTAAGACCCAGTACACACACACATCTAAACAGAAGTCTGGTCAAACCCTTGCTGTATGACTTTCCTTTGTTTTTATTTTTTTAATCTTCTGAAATGTTTGAACATATTTAACAAAATGAGAGTTTTTTTATTTTTTCATTTTTAGTGTAAATATAGTTTGTTAATATACCTCCACTCATATAAAACTCTGGAAAATAAACCCTGTTGTCTAAACTCACCTGCTCCCTTTGTCCCTACTGTCACCATTCATTTTCCATCTGTACTCTTTATTCCTCACCCCCTTTTCTCTCCCCAGGCTGCATATCTGGTTGGCGTCTCTGACCCCAATAGCCAAGCTGGACAGCAAGGGCTGGTGGAGCCCACACAGTTTGCCCGAGCAAACCAGGCAATTCAGATGGCCTGTCAGAGTTTGGGGGAGCCCGGCTGTACCCAAGCCCAGGTAACTCAAGGGAACAGGGACCACAGGCAAGTCTGGGAAAGGGTAGATCGGCTGCATGGGGAAAGAGGGAGATGCAACATGTGGGAAGAGGGCAGGAACCCATCTCTCACAACATGTGGGAAGAGGGCAGGAACCCATCTCTCATCTTCCACTTGAAGCTTCCCCTTGGGTAACTGTCTTCCCCTGCCGTATGTCTCATCATCCTTTCAGTTACTGCAGTCACAACTTCTCTATAGATGTCTGAGCTTACTCTCCCTGTGGCCCAGGCTCCATTATTGTGTCTGTCTTTCATCTCCCCCTCCCCCACATTCAGTTCGTCTTTAAGTATCTGTGTCCTAAATCGTGACTTTTCAGGTGACTCTGTCTTTCCTATTTAGACTTCCAAGAGTATTGCTCTCCATCCCCCAACCCTAAAATGGCTCCTCCTTGGGTACGTACACTACCCTCGTCATGGCTCTTCCATGTCTCCTCAGGTGCTCTCTGCAGCCACCATTGTGGCCAAACACACCTCTGCACTGTGTAACAGCTGCCGCCTAGCTTCTGCCCGTACCGCCAATCCTACTGCCAAGCGCCAGTTTGTACAATCAGCCAAGGAGGTGGCCAACAGCACAGCCAATCTCGTCAAGACCATCAAGGTTCCCACCATTTGAATTCCCACTGTCTCCCTCACCTGTCCAATCTTCTGTCCCCAATTCCTCAGTTACTCCCTGAGGACTTCTGCCAAATCCCATCTGCCTGAGCCCAAGCCGTTTCCCCTCCAGACTGATCATCACCAGCCTCTCCCACATCCTTCAAGTCCTGGGAGAGAGAGCTGGGGGGGGGGGCCTTCACCTCCTATGCCTCCCACACCTGCAGTCTGAGTCCTGAGGGCCCTTCTGTCACTTCTAGGCACTAGACGGGGCCTTCACAGAAGAGAACCGGGCCCAGTGCCGAGCAGCAACAGCGCCTCTGCTGGAGGCGGTGGACAATCTGAGTGCCTTTGCATCCAATCCTGAGTTCTCCAGCATTCCTGCCCAGATCAGCCCTGAGGTGAGGCAACAAGAAGGGAGAACTGATGGGCAAGTTTATCACCTCATCTTCTGTGGAGTCGTGAGACCTACCTCCCTGCCTTGCCTCTCCCCAGGGCCGGGCTGCCATGGAGCCGATTGTGATCTCTGCCAAGACAATGTTGGAGAGTGCTGGGGGACTAATCCAGACGGCCCGGGCCCTAGCAGTCAACCCTCGGGACCCCCCACGCTGGTCAGTGCTGGCTGGCCACTCCCGTACTGTCTCAGACTCCATCAAGAAGCTTATTACAAGCATGAGGTATTGAGGGGTGGAGACCTGGTATGCCTGGGGCCACGAGTGGTAGCAGAAGGGAGGGGTGGGCACTTAGGTACAGTCAGATGGGAGAGTGTTGGGGGATATAGGGGAGAGATAGACTAGCTTTGTTTTAAGGGCATGTTCTTGGTATTTGAGCCTGTGATGTGTATGCAGGGACAAGGCTCCAGGGCAGCTGGAGTGCGAGACGGCCATTACAGCTCTGAACAGCTGTCTACGGGACCTAGACCAGGCTTCCCTTGCTGCAGTCAGCCAGCAGCTTGCTCCCCGTGAGGGAATCTCTAAAGAGGTGAGGGAAACAGGATTATATGAAAGGTTGTGTCTGGGAAGAGAGATGTCAGACTCAAGGAAGGTGGGGGATCAGGGGATGGGCGTCACAGGGACATCAGAGGACTGAGACATGCCAAGGAGGGTTAGGGAGTTCGGTATGGAAGAAGAGTCGGGGAAGTCTATGCAACCAGAGGGTCCCATTGCAGGTTACAATCAGGTCACAATGTCCACTTCCTCCCCAGGCCTTGCACACTCAGATGCTCACTGCAGTGCAGGAGATCTCCCATCTCATTGAGCCGCTCGCCAGTGCTGCCCGGGCTGAAGCCTCCCAGCTGGGACACAAGGTACCTAGGGAGACACATGGGGAGTCCCAGGGGGTAGGGTGAGAGAGGGGACCTAACCTCCATTTCAACCCCTTGCCTCAGGTGTCCCAGATGGCCCAGTACTTTGAGCCGCTCACCCTGGCTGCAGTGGGTGCTGCCTCTAAGACCCTGAGCCACCCGCAGCAGATGGCACTCCTGGACCAGACTAAAACATTGGCAGAGTCTGCCCTGCAGTTGCTGTATACCGCCAAGGAGGCTGGTGGTAACCCCAAGGTACTGAGGGTTGGGAGGGAGGGGCTGTTACTAGTAAGAGGTTGGATAAGCGGAAACAACAGCTCCACTCACTCACTCTGCCCCACAGCAAGCAGCTCACACCCAAGAAGCCCTGGAGGAGGCTGTGCAGATGATGACAGAGGCTGTAGAGGACCTGACAACAACCCTGAATGAGGCAGCCAGTGCTGCTGGGGTCGTTGGTGGCATGGTGGACTCCATCACCCAGGCCATCAACCAGGTTAGAGTCTTGGGGTACCTGTGGTCACTGAGGCTGCCCTGGGCCAGGGGCCCAAGCACACATGCAGAGACACTAACAGTCTTGCCCCTTTCCCATCCTACCCCTCAGCTAGATGAAGGACCAATGGGTGAACCAGAAGGTTCCTTTGTGGATTACCAGACAACTATGGTGCGAACAGCCAAGGCCATTGCAGTCACCGTTCAGGAGATGGTGAGTTTGGGAGATTATCAGAGGATTTCCCTGGGAGAGCTGAGTTGAAACATAACTTCACTTCTTCCATTATCACCAGGTGACCAAGTCAAACACTAGCCCTGAGGAGCTGGGTCCTCTCGCTAACCAGCTGACCAGTGACTATGGCCGCCTGGCCTCACAGGCCAAGCCTGCAGCTGTAGCGGCTGAAAATGAAGAGGTAAACATGGTAGCAGCTCTGAGCCTCCCCTGCCCTCACAGGAAATCCCAGTGGCATGCCCCCTGTTCTGTCATATCAGCGTCTGGAGCTGTCCCACCCTTACCGTCTAGTCTTTCACAGAAAGGGGAACCCGGCCTTAGGGCCGCTCCACTAAAGAGTAATCAGGGCACTGTGTGGGGACACAGGATCAAAGCCTTCAGTCACAGGGATAAAGGGGACAGCTCAGAATCTCAAGAATTCCCAGTTCTGCCTCTCTGGCCTCTGCTGACCCTCATCCAGGCCTTTGGCTCCTTCTCTGCTATGCTGCAAGTCTATATTCCCTTGTTCTTTCTTGTTGCAAACCCATGAAGCTCTTCTTTTCCTAAGCTCCTGGCTTTTCAAGAAAGCAGGTAATTGGATCTTAGCAGGACACACCTAATCCCCAAACCCAAAACTCTCCATAGCCTGTATGGGCCAAATTGTAATCCCTGGTCCTCTGATTCAAATACCCAAGCATAAAGTGCTTCTCTCCCTCCTCCTCACTGTGCTTAACATGGTCCTCACCAGTTGGTGCCTACATGCTATTATTTACCGTGTGTAGGAGGTGACCTCCTGCCTAAGGGATATGAAACTGGAAAAGTCTGTGCGCTGGGAGCTTTCACAACTTTTAGTCTATTAGGCATGTTTTTTCTACGTCCTTATTGACTCCTCCAAACACAGTGGAGGTGCCCTGAGTGCCACTTGGAAAACCCATCTCTTTCCCTCTGCTCACAGATAGGTGCCCATATCAAACATCGAGTACAGGAGCTGGGCCATGGCTGTTCTGCTCTGGTCACCAAGGCAGGGGCCCTGCAGTGCAGCCCCAGTGATGCCTACACCAAGAAGGAGCTCATAGAGTGTGCCCGGAGAGTCTCTGAGAAGGTGACATGCTCATCCCTGTAGACTGTGGGACTAGCTCCCCAAACCTGCAGTCTTTGCCATCCTCCTCCAGCCCTCTCCTCTTGTCCCTCCTCCAAGGCATGGGTGACCTTTCTCTTCCCCATGGCACCATGTAACTTTCCCTACCCCAGGTCTCCCACGTCCTGGCTGCGCTCCAGGCTGGGAATCGTGGCACCCAGGCCTGCATCACAGCAGCCAGTGCTGTGTCTGGTATCATTGCTGACCTCGACACCACCATCATGTTTGCTACTGCTGGCACGCTCAATCGCGAGGGCGCAGAAACGTTCGCTGACCACCGGTAAGGCGGGAACCAGGCCTAATGGCGGCAGGCAGGTTGGCGCACGGGGCAGAAGAGGCAGGATATCATTAGCTCGTTTGGGGAAGGCCTGGATTGGGAGCCTTGGACAGCCTGGAGGGACTGGGGGTATTTGAGGAGAGCTGACTAGGCTGGGCCCTCCCTCAGGGAAGGCATTCTGAAGACCGCAAAGGTGCTGGTGGAGGACACCAAGGTCCTGGTACAGAATGCAGCTGGCAGCCAGGAGAAGTTGGCGCAGGCTGCCCAGTCCTCCGTGGCCACCATCACCCGCCTTGCTGATGTGGTCAAGCTGGGTGCAGCCAGCCTGGGAGCCGAGGACCCTGAGACCCAGGTATCTACCTGACATCCCTAATTCTGGCTAGAACCACTTCCTGTTCCCCTTCCTCCTCCCACAGACCAGTGCCACCTCTCTCCCCCTCTCAGGTGGTGCTGATCAATGCAGTGAAAGATGTAGCCAAGGCCCTGGGAGACCTCATCAGTGCCACGAAGGCTGCGGCTGGCAAAGTTGGGGATGACCCTGCTGTGTGGCAGCTCAAGAACTCTGCCAAGGTTGGAGGGAATGAGAACACCATGAGGAGAGAGGCAGATTAATGTGTTTCCTCTTGTTCCTTAAAATGATCCCCTCCCCACTCCCCTGATGCCCCCAGGTGATGGTGACCAACGTGACATCATTGCTCAAGACAGTGAAGGCTGTGGAAGATGAGGCCACCAAAGGCACGCGGGCCCTGGAGGCAACCACAGAACACATACGGCAGGAACTGGCGGTGAGCGCAAGTCTAGGGCATCAGGGACTAGGGTCAGAGAGAGGGATGGTGGTGGACTGTGAACCTGAACCTGTGCCTCACGTGTATTCACAGAAACATAAACAGTCACACACTCTTCTGTCTCATGGCCCAACTTCTTACGTGAGCCACACCCATGTCTTTCCCTCCCTCACCTGTTTACTCCTTATGGTCGGACACCTGTCTTCTTTCACCACCCTCCCACTCTCTCTAGTCACCAGTGGCCTATTAGTTGCCACATTAAGTGGCCTCTTCTTGGCCTTCATCCTCTTCAGAATTTCTAAAACATTAGACTCTGTTAGCGAGCCTGTCTTTGAAATCCTTTCTTCCTCTGGCTTTTTTTTTTTTTTTCTTTCACCACAGGAGTCCAAATTGCATTCCTTTGGCTTTGATACTGGCTTTTCTCTTGCTTCTGGAACATCTCTTCAGCAGTCATCACTCAATCACCTTCAGCCTAGGAAACATAGAGGCCTTCCCAGAATCATACAGATAGCCGCCTTTCTCTGTTCTCTTCTCTGGCGAGTTTAACCACTTGCATTGTTATTCTCCAAAAGTTGACTTCCAGTTCCAAGGTTAGTTCTTTTCAACTGCCTGTTTGACATCACCACCTAGATGCAGGTGACATGGTACTTCCTATTAATGGGGGTAACAACCTCCTGGTCATGAAGAGTCCACCTCAGTCATCTTTGACTTCCCTGTCTTATTCACCACATCCAGGCCACTGCCAAGTCCTTTCAGCTCCCCTTCTCCTCTCTTTCTCTGTTCCTCCCTCTGCAGTCCCACTGTCAGCACTCTGGGTCACACTTCCAGTGGCTTTCCCACACTTTGGTTGCTATACCAGTTTTCTGACGGGTCTCACTGCTTTCACTCTCTACTGCTCTCCTCTCTCCTACTCATCTTTCTAATTTCTAAATTCATCTTTCTGATGTTCTGTTTTCACCTCTACTTGGAGACGTCCAAAGTGAAACTCTCCAGTTTGACTTTCTGCCTCCCAAACTGGTCCTTCCTGGTCTTCCCCAGCTCAGTAAATGGCACTTTTAGTAACTCAGGTCCTAAAGCCAGAAACCCAGCTTTTAATGTGTTAGATTTCTCTCTTTCTCTTACTCCCCACATCTAGGCCCATCAGCAAGTCTTGTTAGCGCTCCCTTCAACTAGATTTCATTCTCTTCTCCCCTTCTCCGTTACCACCACCTTGTCTGATCAGTCACCAGTCCTTATGTGGATTCATGCAACAGTCTCTCTCTGATCTCCGTGCTTCAACACTTGCCTCCTCTAATCCATCCTTTCTACACAGTAGCCAGAATTATCTTTTGAAAATATGAATTAGTTTATGTTACTTCACTGCTTAAAGCCTGTCAGTGATGGCCCCTGCCAAGTCTGCCAGTGCCAAGAACATGCCAAGCTCTTGCCTGCTGCAGGCACTTCCACTTGCTGTTCTCTAGCTTTTTGAACATCTTGCTCCTTCCTTCTAGTTCTTCAGACTTCAGTTTAAATGTCACCTCCTCAGAGAGGCCTTCCCTGACCAGCTATCTGAAATAGGGACTCATTTATTTCTCATCACAGCACTTTCTTTATTTCCCTGTAACCCAAAACATAGTGGTTAGTTTTGCTGCTTGTTTACTTATGTATTGCCTGTTTCCAAAATTAGAATATAAGCTCCATGAGAGCAAGAACCTTATCTACCTGTTCCCCTTCGCATCCCTAGCACCTCGCACAGAATCCACCACCTAGCTGATCTTTAATGAACATGTGTGGATTGATCACATACATCAAAATATTTTTATGACTTTTATATACTATGTAAAATTCCAAGTTCCTGAGTCTGATATCCAAGTCCCCAACAACCTTTTCTCCACCATTCCTATATTCTAGACCATTCCTTGATACTCTCCCACTGACATCTCAGATATTCATGTCCTACCATTTACCTAAAAATGCCCTCTTGTTTTCTACATCTCTTAAGACCCACCTTTGCCACTCACCCCTTCCAGTCTTCTTTCTATTTCAGTAATTAAAACCCAGCCAAAAGCTACTTCTTTAATTTTAAACAAACGAACAAACTCTCCCCAATCATTTCAGTCAGAAATGATGACCAGCTGCCTTCTGTTATATTAGCTGTGATGCATAACATCTGCAAGGACTTGATCTACAATAACTACTCTGGGAATGCTTGTTGAATGAACACACAGATGAATGAACCAGATCACACAAGTGCAGAGTATACACTGTCTTACAGTCTCAGTCACTGTCGAATCTCTCTTCTTGTCTTGCCCCCACAGGTCTTCTGTTCCCCAGAGCCACCTGCCAAGACCTCTACCCCAGAAGATTTCATCCGAATGACCAAGGGTATCACCATGGCAACGGCCAAGGCTGTTGCTGCTGGCAATTCCTGTCGCCAGGAAGATGTCATTGCCACAGCCAATCTGAGCCGTCGTGCTATCGCAGATATGCTTCGGGCTTGCAAGGTAGAAATCCTGGTAGTGAAGCAGCTTTGGGGAAGAACATGGTGTGGGAGAAACTGTAGGGATTTGGGGGACCTGGAGCTCTTTGAGATCCTAAAGGTAACATATTACTCTGGGGGACAGGAAGCAGCTTACCACCCGGAAGTGGCGCCTGAGGTGCGGCTTCGAGCCCTGCACTATGGCCGGGAATGTGCCAATGGCTACCTGGAACTCCTGGACCATGTGCTACTGGTAAGGGATGGAGTTGCCGGCTCTTCATACCAGCCTCCCTGAATACACAGGCCTCTTCCTGCAAGCCTCAGATCCTGCTCTCTCATTTTTTGCTCCAGTATCCTCCCTACCCACCATCTGTTGCCCAAATCTGTTCTTATTTCCAAGTCTCCCTTTCTCTGGGGCCCCACCATTCTTACTGTCTTTGGTACTCTCACTCACCTACTCCTCTTCCTCCTTTTCTCTTCTCCTCTCTTCCCACCTGACCACCCTCTCTCTACCTTTGTCATCTCTTTCTTCTCATTTCATCGTCTTCCTTGCTCCTTGTCAGCCGGTGAGTGATGCAGCCCCACCATCTTGTGTGCAGTGTGATGCATGGAGTGTACTTGGATAGGCAGCGTGGTGTTTGAGGGCTGTAGTGTGGAATGCTCCAGGGATGGAGGTTGGGGAGGCCATGGTCTGCCCTGTTTATAGATCAGGGTAGACCCTAAGTTGTGATGTTCTTTGTCTCCTGCCCCCCTCTTCCCCAGACCCTGCAGAAGCCAAGCCCAGAACTGAAGCAGCAATTGACAGGACACTCAAAGCGTGTGGCTGGTTCAGTCACTGAGCTCATCCAGGCTGCTGAGGCCATGAAGGGTGAGGGGTGACCAGGGGCCGGGAGGGAAGGAAAACCCCTGTCATGGTATGATCTCTGCTTCCTGGCTGGACAGCTCTGAACCAGCCTGTGCCCGTAGTTCCCCACAGGTGCTGAGGCCTTGTGACACTACCTCTTTGCTCCGACTTAGCCTCTTTCTTCCCCCTTCAACCCATCAGGAACAGAATGGGTGGACCCAGAGGACCCCACAGTCATTGCTGAGAATGAGCTCCTGGGAGCTGCAGCTGCCATTGAGGCTGCAGCCAAAAAGCTAGAGCAGCTAAAGCCCCGAGCCAAGCCCAAGGTCAGTCCTGCCCCCTCCCTTCCTCCACCCTCATAATGGCAGGATGTCTCCACCTTCAGCTCCCTCTCTGACTTTGCATCTCTCTCTGTGACCTTTGTTTCTTTATTACAGGAGGCAGATGAGTCCTTGAATTTTGAGGAGCAGATACTGGAAGCTGCCAAGTCCATTGCAGCAGCCACCAGTGCACTGGTAAAGGCTGCATCAGCTGCCCAGAGAGAACTGGTGGCCCAAGGGAAGGTAAGTACTTAAATACCCAAAAGAATGGGGACAGGGTGGCAGCTTTGTTGTGCATGCCTACATTGGTAGCCTGAGAGGCTTTGAAGTGAGGAAAGCACAGTTCTCAGCAGGCTCTCCGCCTTCCTCCACAGGTGGGTGCCATTCCAGCCAATGCACTGGACGACGGACAGTGGTCCCAGGGCCTCATTTCTGCTGTGAGTGTACAACACCCAATAGGACTCTCTGAGTTTGAGAGACTTGAGAAGGCTAGAGGGAGGTAGACCAGGGCAAGAGGTTTATTTTAATCTAACTCTCCTTGCTTTAGGCCCGTATGGTGGCTGCAGCCACCAACAATCTGTGCGAGGCAGCCAATGCAGCTGTACAAGGCCATGCCAGCCAGGAGAAGCTCATCTCATCAGCCAAGCAGGTAGCCGCCTCCACAGCCCAGCTCCTTGTGGCCTGCAAGGTCAAGGCTGACCAGGACTCTGAGGCAATGAAACGGCTTCAGGTGAGGAACCCTGACCCATCCCATTGTCCTTTGGGCTGCACTGCTTTAAACTGTCACCCCTGAAATAATACAATTCTATGAGGGAGTTGAGGGACTCTCTCCACTGGGACCCCACCTGAGTTCTCAACTCACGCTGCTTTCTCTCGCCCAGGCTGCCGGCAATGCAGTGAAGCGAGCCTCAGATAACCTGGTGAAAGCAGCACAGAAGGCGGCAGCCTTTGAAGACCAGGAGAATGAGACGGTGGTAGTGAAAGAGAAGATGGTCGGGGGCATTGCCCAGGTGAGCTTCTGCCCACACACTCTGAGGGACACTGTCAGGAGGACAGTCTTGTTGCCTGTGCTGGTCCCAACCACCCTATACCCTTAATGAATATACTTACTGAACTGAGTCCCTGATCTGTGTCCCTCAGATCATCGCAGCACAAGAAGAGATGCTTCGGAAGGAACGAGAGCTGGAAGAGGCGCGGAAGAAGCTGGCCCAGATCCGGCAGCAACAGTACAAGTTCCTGCCTTCAGAGCTGCGAGACGAGCACTAGGGAAACCGCTTCTATTTAACACAGAGCCAACCCAGAGACTGTGCCTGCCACTACCAAAGCCTTCTGGGCTGTCAGGGCCCAACCTGCCCAACCCCAGCACTCTCCAAAGTGCCTGCCAAACCCCAGGCCTGGCCCTGCCCAGTCCCACTGCACATCCCCCATCCCCTCCCCAGCTCCAAGTGCCTTCATGCCCTAGGGCCTCCTAAGTGCCTGCCCGTCCCCAGAGTATTAACGCTCCAAGAGTATTATTAACGCTGCTGTACCTCAATCTGAACCTGCCAGGGCCCCAGCCCGCTCCACCCTGCCAGCAGCTTCCAGCCAGTCCCCACAGCCTCAACAGCTCTATGCATCCTTTTTTGATACTATTTACCCCCACCCCCAGCTACCTATGTGAGCCGCAGGGTTGTAAGCCCCAAACAGGTCATCCTCCAATAAAGGTGATTCTGCCTACAACCTCTGCCTGGCTTCATGAGAAGATGGGAGAATCCTCCCAGGGCAGTGGGGGAGAGAGTGGGATTGAGTCCTGTCACCCAGCTTAATCTGGCTTGAAGTGGGAGAGGGGGAGACTAACAGTCTGCCCCCTGAGGTCCCTTCCTCTCCTTGCACCCAGACTCCTTAAGTCACCCTAGTTGGGAAGCTGTGCCTGAGAAGTTGTACTACTGGTGTCCCCCACCTCACTGGCCAGCACCTAAGCATCACCAAGTATCATTTTCTGCTGCTGGGACAGCAGCTGCCACAACTCTCTGTGGCTACAGGACACACTTATTGATAACTACTGAGAGTATGTGAACAAATCCAGTCCCCGGCCAAATTCAAATTTCAAAAGCAGCTTTACTGAAAATAAGAGTCTGTAAGATATAAGTGAGCCTAAGAGAACTATGGCCACAGAATTGGTTGAAGCTTTTAGCAAGTAAAAAATCCAACCTGAGGCTGCCTGCTGTGTAGGACAGCACTGAAAGGAAAGGAACAGGAAAAGCTTGATCTAGGTGTGAGGCTTTATATTAGAGGGCAGAACTCCCCTAGTGGCCAGACAGGTGCTGGTAGCCCTGTTCCAGCAGCCCAGCTAATCTGGAGGGTCAGTGGAGGGAGGCTGCCAGGGAGGTGAGTGCTGTGTGCTTCCACTTCCTTCTGCATTCACCCCCCATCTGCACACACTGCATGGATTATCTGGCATCCTCTTAGGTTGGCCACTATTTTCATGCATGATTCTTTAGCCAACCCTGCTGCTCAGTATGTTATTTCCTTAATACTTCTCCCTCCAACGAGAACACAAATATTACCCATCTGCTACTAGTCTGGGCACCTAACACCTTCTACTCCCCCCCCACCATTAGAGTAAGTTTAAAGTTGATGGAATTACTTTGTCCTCCCCAGGGCAGCCCACTGGGGATAGTGCCAACTTCCTACCATCACTCCTGTCACCTGTGATTCATTCATTCAAATTTACTAAGCCATGCCTGTGCTAAGCACTAGAAAATCAAGATGTATTATCACTTCTCTGACACAAGAGACTGGCAACTCTAGTACATGCTGCTGTGGCCCCCTAATCCCAGATTCAATGTCACAGCATCGTGAGTTGAGGACTTTGGATCCCTTCTACAACCTCCCTGATAAGTGGTAGTCCAGACTCTGAACTCCTCCAACTAGGAGTCCAGGACAGCTGTTCACTCCTGCTACCATTTCCCTGTCATGTCCTCAGGAACTGTGACCAATCACGTACCTCTCACTAGAGATGCTTTGGGAGCCTTCTGGGGACAGGCTCAAACACCCATTAGACCAACTTCTTCAAATGTAGTCCTCGGACCCCTAGGAATCCTGAAGACCCTTTCAGGGCTCCATATGTCAAAATTATTTCTTTTTCTTTCTTTTCTTTTCTTTTTTTTTAGCAGAGAGAGTGTCTCGCTCATGCTCAAACTGGTCTCGAACTCCTGAGCTCAAGCAATCACCCGCCTCAGCCTCCCAGAGTGCTGGGATTCCAGGCGTGAGCCACCATGCCTGGCCCAAAATTATATTCATAATAATACCGTGACACTATTTTTCTCTTTCACAGTGTCAACATTTGTACTAATAGCACAAAAATATTAGGGGATAAAACTGCCTTAGCACAAGTCAAGGCAGTGGCCCTAAACTGTACACATAGTCATATTATTCGCTGCCATGCATTAGCAATTTAAGAAATAAATACCAAATTTACATTTAAGAATATCCTTGATGAAGTAGTAAAAACTTATTAATTTTACTAAATCTTAATCCTTGAGTAAATTGTCTTTCCATACTTGTCTGATAAACTGGGAAGTATGTATAAAGCACTCTGCTGCATACCAAAGTATGATGGTTTTCTTGAGGAAAGAACTTAAGCCATTCTTTGAGTTGTGAACTGAACTACCATGTTTCCCCCAAAATAAGACAGGGTCTTATATTTATTTTTCCTCAAGAAGACACCCTAAGGCTTATTTTCAGGGGATGTGTTATTTTCCCCTCAAAGCCTCAGCTTGCAGCACGCACAGGATGGCCGGGACCTGACAGGGGGAGCCGACCTTGTTGGTGAGGCTGCCCGCACCTTTCCGGTCACCTCTGGGATAGTAGCTGTCACCATGGGGCAGATGAGAAAGGCTGCTCGTCTCCTTTACCACTCTGAGACGAAATGCATGGGTTGTGCAGATATGCTGCATAGCCACGCCCATCACTAGGTCTTATTTTCGGGGTAGGGCTTATATTGCGCAAATGCTTAGAAATCCCGCCAGGGCTTATTTTATGGGTAGGTCTTATTTTCGGGGAAACATAGTAGCTGCTCTTTCATGGTACACCACATTTACTAGAAAGAATGACCAACAAATTGGTTATCACACTTGGGCATCTGGCAGACTTTCTCACAAAAAGGAACAAAATGAGTCTGTCACTTCAGAAAAAAAATCTGACACTGTTTGTTGCGAATGGTTCCATTTGAGCTTCGTATCATTAGCAAACAGTGAAAATTTGAATTTTGTAAAACATGTATTTGCCACCATGTGCTTCAAAGCATCCCAAAATTTAAAACTTAAAGACTTTTCTGTTGAAACCAATCATGATATTAAGGAATGTGGTTTTTAAAATAATGATAATGAAATGTGTCAACATTTGAAAGATCTGCATAGCTCAGTGAATCAACACTTTTCAAATGACCAATGCATGATGTTACAAAATAATGCATGATGTTACAAAATTATGCATGGTTAAAAGATCCAATGAAGGCGTGATACAGTGTTGGTGGTATAGTGGTGAGCGTAGCTGCCATCCAATCAAGGCATGACACACACCAGTGGATTTTAATTTAACATAGTAAAAAAGGTCATTGATAATGGTTTCAGGTTCCACATCGCAACTAACCCTTAAGAAACTACCATTTGTCCAGTTTTGGTGTAGTATCAAACAATAATATCCACAATTATCTGAAAAAGCTATAAAAGTAAGATTCCAACTATGTATCTGTTTCGAGGTTGGATTTTCTCCATATATAGTACTTCAAACAAACCACCATATAGCAACAGATCAAATGTAGAAGCAGATTTTGAGAATCCAGCTGTCCCCTATTAAGCCAGATAGGAAAGAGATTTGTAGCCAGGCATGGTGGCTCACTCCTGCAATCCCAGCGACTAGGGAGGCTGAGGCAGGAGGATCCCTTGAGCCCAGGAGCTTGAGGCTGCAGTGAGCTATGATCATGTCATTGCACTCTAGCCTGGGTGACCGCATCTCTTACAAAAAGAAAGGAAAAAAAAAAAAAGCTTTGCAAAGATGTAAAATAATTGTACATAAATAAATGTAAACTTTCACTAATTTGGGGAGTGGAAATATAGTCATTTTTCATTTACAATGTTATTTATGTTAACATGGTTAATGTGTAATGGGCTTATTTTATTTTTAATGAATTAATAAATTTTTTAAAGCTTTCTCAGTTTCCATCTTAATATGGCAAGTATTGCTAGATATAACCCACTTCAACAAAAGCTTTTTGGTGTCTTCAATGATTTTTAAGAGTGTAAGGTGTTCTAAGAACAGAAGGTTCGAGAACAGGTGCACTAGATCATGAGTTTCTCTAGCTCCACACCATATTAGTATATTTGTGTACCCAGACATTGGTACATAAAAAACTCACTTGGCAAATGTTTATCAAGTGCCAGTTCTATGCCTGGTGCTGTGCTAGGCATTGGGGATTGAAAATTGAAAACAACAGCTCCTCTTCTGGAGGACTCACAGACCAGTGGAAGGGACAACAGGCACAAGGACAGTTACAACATGAGGGTAGCATGAGAGTGATAAGGGCACCTAACTCGAACCTATCAGTTGGAGGGAGTGGGCTAGGTCGTGGCCAAGGAAGGCTTCCCAGAAAAGCTGACACTTGATCTGAGTCTTAAAGGCCACCAGGAAGCCTAGGGCAAGGGCATTTTAGGGAGAGGGAACAGAATCCATAAAATGGGGAAGCTCTGAGAAAAGTACAGCTGTTTCCAGCTCTTGCCCATAGCCCAGTATGAATGCAGCATGAAGTACAAGTCTGAGTATTGGGGGTGAGGCTGGGAATGAAAGATGAAGTTAGAGAGGTAGGCAGGATCCAAAACAAAGGCCCTTCTATACCATATTAAGAAGTGTGGGTATTTCCTCCTCAAAAGGAGCAAGGAGTAGGGAGGGGTTGTGGAGTATCTTAGATTCTATTCGCATTAACTTTTTAAAAGGTTTTTGGCAGCAATGTCTTGGGACGAATGAATGAATGAGTTGGGGAACCATAAAGACCATAAAAGACCTAGATAGAGGTAATATAAGCAGTTGCCCAAGGCAAGCCCAGACTCTAAGGAGGAACCTAATTTGTAGGAAGCAGAATCTCCAGGATTAAGTGGATGTGAGAAGTGAAGGGCGGGGAGCACTTGATAACCCCGGGGGGCAGGGGGGTCCAGCGTAGACTACTGGGAGGATGAGGTGTCTTTCACGGAGTTTGGGGAACACTGCGAGGTCAGGAGAGGTCACTCCCTGTGCAGTTAGGCAGATCTGAATGCATTACCGCGCCCCTTTCCCGCGGCCCATGGTTCCCTCGGGGCGCAGCCCCCCAGCAAAATCCAGGCCTCCCGCCCCTCTGCGCATGGGGGGCGAAGCGAACCGCTCCCTCCCAGGTTCCTCCACCCCGTATCTCCTCCCCTTCCCCCTCCTCCGGGGCGGCTCTCCATTTCCT
>VBSM01003204.1:27756045-27770323 GCA_008086735.1 Cheirogaleus medius
AGAGGAAGGGCCTGGCTCCTGGGGCAGGGGCAGGGGCTGGGAGGGGAAGAGAGGTCAGGCCCGCCCACCAGGGCAGCAACCGGACTGCGCTCCGCCCTGCGACCGGGGCTCTAGGCTCTCCTCCTGCCTCAATTTCCCCAAGCCTCCGGTGAGACTCCACCGCCACCACCGCCACGTCAGTAACGCAAACCTTGAGTCTAGGACTCGGGGTAAACTGAGGCACTCGAACCGCGGAGGAACTCCGCCTCCCAAGAGACATTTAATCCGGGAGGATTTACAGGAAACTTCTAAATTAAGGGCAGCGGCTGCTCCAGCTGAGGGGGGGCACGCCAGTCCCAGCGCCAGGGCAGCTGCCCTGAGCTCACGCCCCGAAATAGCCCCAGGGGCCCCAGCCGCAGCTGCCACTGGGCCCGGCTGTCAGTCAGAAGAAGCGTGGAGCCCCCAGCCCGAGGGTCCCCTCCCCTCTGTAGCGACAGGGTTTTTCCAGCCGACCGTCGGCTGCTTTTTCCTCCGACGGCTGGCTGGGGGTGCTGGCTAGAGGGATGGGGGTGGGACCCCCAAAGTGGGCGGGCCCGAGGGGGTGGGCACAGGGGGCGGCCGCGCCCCCCAGCCGGGCATTGCTTCTGCCCCTACAAGGTTTGGGCCGTGGTGGGGGAGGGTCCTGGTCGCCGGCTCCGCCCGGTCCCTCCCAGCCTTTTAGGCGCCCGCGCGGCTGAGACATCCCAGTCCCGCTCGGTCCTCCTCACCCGCCACCCGTGCACCCAGTCCGCCTGGTCTTCACTGCCTGCCAGCCGGCCCACACCCCACCGCAGCCATGGACGCCATCAAGAAGAAGATGCAGATGCTAAAGTTGGACAAGGAGAATGCCATCGACCGTGCTGAGCAGGCCGAAGCAGACAAGAAGCAAGCTGAGGACCGCTGCAAGCAGGTGGGGGTCCAAGGCCAGTGTGGCCTTCCCTCCCCAACCGGGTGTTGGGTGGGCTCGTGCCCTGGGTCTCCCAGTCTTGGGCCTGCTCTCCAAGGTGCTCTCCCACCCAGGGTGAAGGCTGGGCCTTCTCAGCACTCTCAGGTCCTGGACCAGAGCCACACTTCATCTCACCCACCATAGCCTGGGGAGCCCCAGTCTCCTGGTTTCCACTCCTTCACTTGCAGAGCAGTGATGGGTCTTGCTCCTTGCAGCTTGAAGCTCTGTACCTCCACCAGGTCCCCCAAGCCCCCTGAATGGACTGTCCCTCCTCTGTTATCCCCCTTCCTCTCCAGCAGCCTCCAAATAGCTCTTCCTAGCCCCCTGCACACACTCCGGCCTCCTCTCCTGGCCTGGGCCCCCACCCAGGCCTGGCTGATAGATCCCCTCTCTCCCAGCTGGAAGAGGAGCAGCAGGGCCTCCAGAAGAAGCTGAAGGGGACAGAAGATGAGGTGGAAAAGTATTCTGAATCCGTGAAGGATGCCCAGGAGAAACTGGAGCAAGCCGAGAAGAAGGCGACTGATGTGAGTGTGGACTTGGGGGACAGTGGGAGGAGTTAGAGCACCTGGGAGGGCCCCTCCAGGCATGGGAATGAGGGGAAAAAGGGACCTAGATATCCCCAGCACCAGGACAGAAATGGCTTCCTCTCAGTTCCCCCGGGCTAGGGCAAGTTTACACAAATAATCCAAGACAGTGGGTAAATCAAAACCACCTACCACTTCCCCCAGAGGACTTAGCCTTGTAATTCTGTTTGGGTCCAACTTTGAAAATGTACAGTGATCAAGCAGTGACTCATTGTGGGGGTGTGTGGTACAAGAATTTACCATCTACCTCAGTTAATCCTGCAGCTGAAACTAGAGAGGAGACTGCAGCTAGACTGGGGGTGGGGAGATGTGGGTGTGAGGTACTATTGAGCAGGAGGAGGGAGAGGGATCCAAAGATGGGGCCCAACTTGAGTTACACCCCTAAGGGGCCATTAGAAATTCCCTGGCCTTGACCTCTGGCTCCAGTAGCCCTTCTGTGCACTGAGGCCCAAGCTCAGGTTCTAATGGCTCCTCATTTACCCTCATTAAGCTGTCAGCCTCGAGATCACGCCAGGCCACAGGGCCGAGGGACAGGGCCACAAATGCCAAAGCAGCTACCTTGGCAGGTCCTGCCTACCCTGAGATTTCTCTGCCCACCCCATAACCCCAACCAGACTTCTCTACTTCTTACCACTCCCAACCCCCACCTTAAGGTAGGAGAATGGCCATATAGCTTTGGACATCCTACTTTCACCACTCTCTGCCTCCATTTCCCCATCTGCTTTCCACACTTGATTATTTTAGGATGAGCCTATGATTGGGGTGTATGGGGGGATTAGCATAAAGCATGATCTGAGCATCAGAGATGACATTACTGTTTGTGTTGACCATTCTCCCTGTTCCCCAGTCCCCAGGGTTGGGCTTCTCTGACCTCCAGCCCCCAGTTTTGGTTCTCCACCGGCCCTGGCACTTGGGAGGGAACTGACCTGCAGCTGCTAGCAAACATAGCCCTGGGCATCTGACACTCTATAAATAACCAAGGCCCAGTGCAGCTGGAGGCAGGACTGGAAACCCAAGGAGCTGGGTGGGGGCTGGAGGGGAGCAGGGCGGTCAGGGCCAGAGCTGGGGAACCAGAGCAGCAGTGCCAGAAGCAGAGAGGAAAGACTGCCCAAACTTACTGTGTAACCTTGAATCCAGCAACTTAATTTACACAGTGCCTCAGTTACTCCTTTCTCTCTTGCTTCCAATTTGTCCAGTGGAGACAGTAGTGTTGGTCCTGTGGTTAGAGAATGGCATCCATAACTGGGAAGAGCTTGAGGAGCAGGAAATGGCAATATCAGTCCCATGACGACCAGGACCCCAGGACTTCCCAAACTTTCCAGTCATTTGTTCCCCTACCACCACGAAGAGAGTTTTTCTTTTACAGAGTCTCATCTTTCTCTAGAGTAGTCCTCCAACGTCCCCCAGAGTTATCCTTCCCAACCCCCAATGTTGTCCCCAGAATCCTTCCACACTGAGTCATCCGGCCCTGTGCTCATGATGGGCTCTTGTCACTCTAGGTGGCCAAGCTCCAGGTGCCTTGAGCACCTGCAGGACAAACTAAGTCTACTTTCTATATATGGTGCTGTGTTTCTCCTGCCCTATTCCAGGCCCTCTGCACCAGTGCTGCCACCCAGCTCCTCCCCCTCCACTCACTCCTTCCCCTACACTGGTGCTTCCTCCTTTCCAGTCTTAAATCTCAGTATCTCTGTGTCTTTGTTTTTGAGGAAGAGACAGGGATACTCTAACATTTATGGAGTATGGACCCTGTGCAGGCAATGTGCTTGGTGCTTTCTGCATATTATTTTACTATTTCCAAAACTGGGCTTATCATCAGAATCACTTGGGGGCTTTTTAAAGAAAGAAAGAGACGATTCCCAAGCACCCACCCTGGAGATCTCAGTTCAGTGGATCTAGCATGGAACAAAAGAACCTGTTTGGTTTCATAAGCCTCCCAGATGATTAATCGAGTCCTGTTGATTAATCGAGTATTAGAAGCACCTCATTATCTCAGAACAGCCCTAAAAAGAGGGAACCATTATTATCAACTCCAACTTATTAAGGAGGAAATTGAGGCTTAGGCTAAATAAGTTGCCCAAGGTCACATAAGTGTTGAGTGGCTGAGCCGTGGCTCACAGACAACAGTCTGACTCAGAGCCAATGCTTTTAACACCAGACTGCATTGCTTCTCTCATTTTCCTTTACTGGGGCCCACCTTGCTCTGCCCTCCCATTTTCTCAGTGTATCATCAGGTTTTTTGGCCCTTTTCCAAAACCTCCATGGTTTTGGCTCCATATTGCAAGACCAGGGGCTGAGTATCCATCCCTCACACTGCCCCTGCACTGTCCCAGCCCTCACACTGCTCCTGCACTATCCCAGCTGTCTCCTGGCCTTGTCAGGGAGCCTCTTGCCACAGCCATGGATGTCCCCTATAGGCCTGGCTTGCCTCTTGGGCCCCTTGCTGGGAGTCTGCCTGGCAACCAGTGACATCACTGAGCTTGATTCTGTGACTGGCTATTCTTAGCGGCAGTAAAACCTGGTTGGCTTGAATCTTCCCCATCCCCATACTTGAGCCAGGCTCTGCTGTAAAGGAATCAGAGCTGCCTCCAACCCGCTCCCAGCACATGGGGTGCTCTCACAGGGGACAGAGGACCTGCATGCAGATAACCATGCACAGTGCCAGAAGAGGCCCTGTAGCAGGGGAGTGGGGCTTGTCAAGGAATGCATGGTTTGGGCTGGAGTACAGAGCCTCCAGTCTGGGCAGAAGATGCTTAGTTGGGGAAAAAATAGGTTGAAAGTCTAGTAGCCAGGAAGCCCAAGTTCTTTCTTGAGTCTTGCCATCCTCTGGAGCCTCTCTGATTCTCATCCAAAGCAGACAAAAGCCTTTTTGCCCTCTGCCCTCTGACCCACAGGCTGAGGCAGAAGTGGCCTCCCTGAACCGCCGCATTCAGCTGGTAGAGGAGGAGCTGGACCGGGCGCAGGAGCGCCTGGCCACTGCCCTGCAGAAGCTGGAGGAGGCTGAGAAGGCAGCTGATGAGAGTGAGAGGTAGGCAGGTGTCCCTGAGCGGGAGGGCCGGGGCGTGGGGAGGGATCCTGTTTCTTCTGGTCCTGACCCCACAATTGCTCCTCTCCCTGCCTCTCAGAGGAATGAAGGTCATTGAGAACCGAGCCATGAAGGACGAGGAAAAGATGGAGCTGCAGGAAATGCAGCTCAAGGAGGCCAAGCACATCGCCGAGGATTCAGACCGCAAATACGAGGAGGTGACAACCCTGCCCCACTTCCTTCTCACTGCCAAACTCCAGACACCCCCAGTCATCCACCACCGACCCACTCTTTCTCTCTCCCACTTCCCAGGTGGCCAGGAAGCTGGTGATCCTGGAAGGAGAGCTGGAGCGCTCAGAAGAGCGAGCTGAGGTGGCTGAGAGGTAAAGTTACCCTGGAGTAACAAGTGACACTCGGCCTGAGCCAGTGCCTATCGGGCCCTCTGCACAGTGGGGAGGCAGTGTCCCAGGCTTGGGGACATAGGGACAGGTCCTGTCCTCTGACCCCTGCCTGCTGCCCCCAGCCGAGCAAGGCAACTGGAGGAGGAACTTCGAACCATGGACCAGGCACTCAAGTCCCTGATGGCCTCAGAGGAGGAGGTAGTGACCTCTCTGGACCTTTCTGGGCAATGTTGCCTTCTCTCAGCTCACCTTCTCCTCCCGCTCAGCATCTCAGGCTGCTCTCTCTCACTGGCTGGGGGTCAGGAAGGGCCTGGGACTTCCAAACTCTGCCTGCTGTCACTCTCACAACCTTGCTCTTCTCTTCTCTCCTCCACCCCTCCCCCACTACGCCATCTCTACTGTCTGGCCTCACTGTGCCCTCACACCCTGCCCTGCCACGCACCCCTACAGTAAATGTGGGGACCTAGAGGAGGAGCTGAAAATTGTTACCAACAACTTGAAATCCCTGGAGGCCCAAGCGGACAAGGTAGAAGGGGGTAGAGGGCAGTGAGGATGGGTCCTGCAGGGGAGGGGGCGACGGGCCCAGGCAGGGAGGGGCTGGGTGCTCAACAGAGGCAAGATCTTGAGGAGCCTGTGGGGTTAGTGGAGAAATGAAATATTTGTGGAGGTGATGTACTAATGGCATGTGTCTGTCCCTAAAAGTATTCCACCAAAGAGGATAAATATGAAGAGGAGATCAAACTGCTGGAGGAGAAGCTGAAGGAGGTGAGAGTTCTCTTCTAGTGCCCAGTCTTCCTTCAGGCCACCCTGATCCTCACCAGAGACTGCCCATGGCAGGGAATGTGGGCATAGGGATGGAGAGAAGGTTGACTAATGGTCTCACGAAAGGCCTCATTTTTCCCATTTCTCCCACCCTGCCTTTACTCCCAGGCTGAGACCCGAGCAGAGTTTGCTGAAAGGTCCGTGGCAAAGCTGGAGAAAACCATTGATGACCTAGAAGGTAAAAGGGATACTGCCTCATACCCACAGATGTTTTTAAGTAGGTCCACACCCCCTGTGACTGTCAGTCTGCCCCTTATCTTCTCACTCCATTCCATTTGCCACCAATAAACTAGAGTTGGACCATCGAGGACTCCACAAACTCCAGGGGGCTAGGCCTACAATTCAAATTCCAGTAATTGTAGCTGGCCACTCACATCAACTCCAGTGCTTCTCAAACTTCAGTGTGCACGAGAATCACCTGGAGGGTTTTAGAAACACAGATTCCTGGGTCCTACTCCAAGTGACTGCCAAATGTGGGCTGAAGAATTTGCATTTCCAACCCGCTCTCTGGTAACACTACTGGTCCTCAGACCACACTCTGAGTGGCACTGATTTAGACAATCCCATCTCTAAGTGTGATACAATAGAGTCACATCGCGGAGACTTTATTAAATAGAGAGCTATTTGATTTAACATGTAGGTTTACATGACAATATTAATGGAAAATACCATATTAAGCTAAATTTGGTGAAAACAAACATCCAGATATTCGTTAGCCTGTGGCTCTATCATTGACAGTGTCGTGACTAAAGGTGCCTTTCTATGACTATCTATTCTGTGATAACCCTTTAACTTTCCCACTTCTCTTGCTTCCAGCCTTCTCAGGCAAGCATCAATTTTATCTCCAACTTTAGAATGGTAGCTCTTTCTGGCTTGAACACCCTTGCTCTCCCACTTAAGCAAGCATTCCTGCTGGCCCAGAGCACTGTGCCCACAGGCCCCTGGGGAGGCAGGAGCTCCTGGGGGGAGAACCAATTTGGGGTACAAAGAAGGACAAAAGAGAGAGTGGGGAGGAGGGAACCCGGACGGCTGTCCAGCCTGTTCTCTGGCCTGTCTCTCTCACTCTGTCTGTCTACCTCTCTCTGATCCTTTTCTCTCCTTCCCTTTACCCTGTCTCCTTCCTTCCTTTCCTCTTTCCCTCCATTCCCTCTCCCCACACTCCCACCTGGCCCCCCTTTCCCGGACCCCCCAGATGAAGTCTATGCCCAGAAGATGAAGTACAAGGCCATCAGCGAGGAGCTGGACAACGCACTCAATGACATCACCTCCCTCTGAGCTGCACACCAGTGTGGCCACCCCAGCTCATTCTCTCCTCTCCTTTCCATTCTTTCTGTGGGGAAGGGGAGGCAGGAGGAGCAAAAATTGTCAACATTGCACAGCCAGGCTGGGAGCAGCCCAGGGAGAGCCCCTATCATACCCTCTGCCCACTCTGGCACTGGCTTCATCCTTCTGTCTATCACACCCTCCACCCCTCTCTGCTGCCTAATAAACTCTGAACTTGGTCTCCATGCCGTCTCTCCTGCCCTCCAGAGAGTACTTCCATCACTGCCATAGAGCGCTGGTTCACTCCTGAGACCCTGGCTCTTACCGACACTCCCATCATGTGACACACCCCTCTACCCCGAGCCCACCCACACCGAAACCCCTCCTCATGGCACTCCCAGTCTGTCGCCCTCTCTCACTGCTGCATGTGGGGCTGTGACCCCCCTCCACACACCCGGTGCCTGCCACTGACCCCGGAGCACTTAGCTGGGCTTCCAGGATCAGGCAGAAGGGCTGGAAGGGAAATGGGCGGTGAAGTGCCGGGAGGGGCATGAAGGTTGTGAAAGGTCTGGAATGAAGTCCGGAAAAACGTTGGATATCAGCAACATGGGGCTTTCACTGCAGCTGCAGGTCTGTTCTCTGCTTCAAGTCTGTCTGTCTCTGTCTGGCCCTCCCTTTCCTGGCTCAGTCTTCGTCTTTCCTTCTGTTTCCAACTTTCTTAAACCTTCTCAAGAAAGAGGGCAAATTAGTTGATGACTCAGGCCTCCCCATCCCACCTCCATGACCCCAGGCCTTGAGTGAGGCATCTGTGTCTGTCCTGTTCCCCTTGTCCTGCTCAGTGCATCCATTTGCCCATGAGGCCCGGCGGTCCCTGAATGCTGTGTCCTCCTGTGTGTCCCAACCCACTCCATGTCTATATGTCACCTTCCCCTGTCCGTGCCACCCCATGTCTCCCCCTGATGTCTCCCCTGCCCCTCCTCACCTGCTGCTTCCCCTCACAGAGACCTTGGCCAGTGCCAAGGAGGAAAACGTGGAGATTCACCAGACCCTGGACCAGACCCTGCTGGAACTCAACAACCTGTGAGGGCCACCCTGCCCCGCCAGGCTACAGTGGCCACCGCCACCCCAGCCCAATAAAACTGATGGTACCGGCATCACAGGGCCCTTTAAGCCTTTCTTTGCTGGAGTTGGAAGACCCCTGAATGAGAGGGCCTGGATCTTTGCTCTGTGATGGGATGTCCTTTTCACTGGCAGCCATGGGGTGGGAGCTCAGGGCTCATTGAGGAGGTGGACAGGCTGTGTGAAACAGAAAAGCCAATAGGCCTGGGGGGACATTTGGCCCTTACTCCCTGTGGGACAAAGGAGCTGCCATTGGCAGTACTGCCTTACTCCAGTCAGCCAGACCATACATTCTGAAGGCAAAAATATAAGACATGATAGAGGTTTTTTGTTTTTGTGGTTTTTTGGGTTTTTTTTTGAGACAGAGTCTCACTCTGTTACCCAGGCAAGAGTGCCGTGGTGTCAGCCTAGCTCACAGCAACCTCAAACTCCTGGGCTCAAGCAATCCTTCTGTCTCAGCCTCCCGAGTAGCTGGGACTACAGGTATGTGCCACCATGCCCGGCTAATTTTTTTCTATATATTTTTAGTTATCCAATTAATTTCTTTCTATTTTTAGTAGAGATGGGGTCTTGCTCTTGCTCAGGCTGGTTTTGAACTCCTGACCTTGAGCGATCCTCCTGCCTCCGCCTCCCTGAGTGCTAGGATTACAGGCGTGAGCCACCTCCCCCGGCCTGACAGGTTTAACCCAAAAGCCTCTGTGTGGTTTTAAGCCTAGAGGCTATAGTCTGCCCTAACCCCAACATACACACACACACACACACACACACGGCCATTCCAACTGTATCAGTCATTTCTTTCCCCTTCCCGATAACATCTGTGGTAGGCAGAATATGCCCCTCCTCCAAAACTGTCCACATTCTAATCCTGTGAAATGTTACCTTACATGGGAAAGAGATTTTGTGATTAAGCTAAGATTTTGAGATGGGGAGATCATCCTGGGTTATCTTGGTAGGCTCAGTGTGATCACAAGGGTTTTTATAAAAGGGAGACAAGAAGTTCAAAGGCGTTAGTAGAGGATGTGACAATGAGAACAAAAGGCTGGAGTGATGTGTGGAAGGAGCCAGGAGCCAAGAAATGCAGTTGCCTTCTAGAATCTTAAAAAGGCAAGGAAACATTCTATTCTCAGAGCATCCAGAAGGAACCAGCCCTACTGACATCTTCACTTTAGCCCATAAGATTCATTTTGGACTTAGGAGCCTCCAGAACTAGGAGAGAATAAATTTGCATTACCACTAAGTTTGTGGTAATTTGTTGCGGCAGCAATAGCAAATTAATATACAATCCTGAGGAACAAAGGTGATTTCCACATATTTTATTAGAAATATTTAAAAATGTCTTTGGAGGTTAAAAAGGAAGTGGTATAATGGGCAGGTCAGAACAGAGTTTCCAGCTTCCCTCAGATTCCTCTAGCCGGTTCTCTGCACATCCTCCAAGTTCCAGGCCTCTAGGCGCCAGTCTCGGCAACCTCTGCAGGATGGTAGCTAACAACCGCTTTGGCCCCACTTCTGTGTGTACACAACAGGGAACCCTAATCAGAAAACTGGCCCGGGGGGAGCTCACTTGAGTGCAGTGTGAGTGAAACTTGGTGTTCTGGACTCCACAGGGGCTGGGGGTTGTGCCTGGGGGAGGAGTCAGTGTATAATACCTGTGCTGCCTTCGCATCTGCACAAGGAAGGCGATGCTGGTGACAGCAAAGAGGAGGCCAAAAACCAGGGCCAGGATGTCACCTGGGAGGGGGAGAGGAGAGGTCTGCAGGGCTCCTCAAAGCCTGCTTCAGTGCACCCCCCAACCCCTGTCCCAAGTTCTCAGGGAGCCCCAATGCCTTGGTTTCCAGAAGAGGCCAGCCAAGGGATAGGGGTAGATACATGGGAAGGGGTAAGATAGGTGCCATTTTTCCTTCCTAAAAGCTAAGTAAAAGGGTTGTTTGGGGAGGAGGGTGCTAGGAGATTTCTGGAGCTTCATTCTGACAATGGCAGAATCCCCCACCCCATGTTCTGACTCGGAATAGGACTGGGGTTAGGGGTCTGTTCTGCGGTAAAGGACGGAGCAGAGGTGGTCCTCACTAGCCCCTGGGAGGGGTGTCTCCCAGTAACAGCAAGAGGAGGGGCACAGACTCACCAGCAGCAAAGCAGGAATTCAGGTGGACTGCAGAGAAAAAGAAGAGGTTAGAGCCGCACTGTGACCACCAGTGACAGACGCTGGCACAAATGAAGACACATGGGAAGGTGAGGGACCTGTGGCTGAGGGGACACCAGACAAAGATGTACCTGGCTCAATGGTCCGAGGACTGCTGTCCACTCCAGCAGAAAAGGAGGCCTCAATCACTCGCCCATTCAAAGGCTGTGTCACTCGGAAGTTTAGCTGTAGCCGAGAGTCACTGGGTCCCCACAGGGAGCCAGAGAGGGTGTGGAGCTAGGGAGGGTGTGTGTAGGGGGGAGCTCAAGGCATGAAAGGAAACAAGGGTCCCAGGCCTCCTTGCAGCCAACACCTCAGGGTGCTACCCTCCATCTCCCACATCCTCCACCCAGCCCCTTGATGTCTTCATTCTCCACTTTCTTACCTCATCCTAGATTTCTTTGCCCCACAGGCCCTGTCAACACCACACCCAGCCCCACCTGCTTGGCACTCAGCCTCACTGTCTGGTTGAACACAGTCCAGATGACCCCCTGGGCACAGGGCGGTGTGGTCAGAGATCCCTCGTATCGGAAGTAGCGGCTGAGGTCGGATGGTAGCAGTGCAGATACGTCCAGTCCTGGGACCCAAGTCTCTGAGCCTGTGGAGAGGACTTGTGTTGGGGTCTCACCTACATCGTGCCCCTTGAAGCTTCACCTCTGAGAAGCCAAGTTAACTCCCTGAGACACTTCTTCCCTGAGTGTGGGCCCTTCCCATAAGACATGACTCAAAAGAAAGTAAAGGGCTGTGGGGCTGGAAGAGGCCTCACGGAGCGAGAGCTGCTGAGGTCTTCCCTCCACGTCTTCAGTCTTCCTGCACACTGCCACCACAGGCTGCACCACAGATTTAAGCCCAGAGTGGATTAAAAAGGGAAAATGAGCCACATAACTTATAAATAAATATGAATATTTATAACTATAAAAAAACAGACACAAGAACTCCAAAGGCAGAGTTCGCTCTAGTTTAACAAAAACCCAAAGGTCTCGTAGAG
The DNA here is from genome assembly GCA_008086735.1 of Cheirogaleus medius. Classification (NCBI taxonomy): domain Eukaryota; kingdom Metazoa; phylum Chordata; class Mammalia; order Primates; family Cheirogaleidae; genus Cheirogaleus; species Cheirogaleus medius. Next base: position 27,767,385 of record VBSM01003204.1, read on the forward strand.
TAAGTGAGGTTTAAAATGACCTGGAGTGACTGAGAAGGGAAAGAAGATTTCCAATAAAATTATTTACAAAGTCAAAATATTTGATGCTTATGAAAGAAAAGTAAGCAGTTCTCAGAAAAAGTTTAGCTCTCCGGACTTGACTCCGAAAGTACCAAACACCATTTTTTATCTTTTGTGTGGTTTTTTTTTTTTTTTTTTGGTCTAATTTTGGCTTTTGTTTGGTTTGTAACCATCAAGCCTGTTGTGGACAGTTTGCCTGCACCTGTTTGCCTCCCTCAGCTTCACAGTTGTTGTCATGATGAGGGCCAGTGCACACTCAGCCCCTTCCTGCATGGGAAGGAGTCCACCTGCAGCCTCAGACCTGAGGCTCCCCAGGGCAGTTCTCTATGAACTAGGGCATCAAGGGTAGTGGCCAGACCAAAAAACTGACCTTCCTCAGCGATTTCGTCCAAATGTGACAGCAACTGCTCATAGGCACTGTTTTCTTCCGGGCCTTCCTGGGGGATGACAGCATAAGACGAATACCAGGGAGTCCCAAATGTGGCGTGAGGCTCCCATAGTCCTCCCCCATTCCTCAGCTCTGAGAATGCTGGGGAAACATAAAATCTTATGTATTATTACTCAAAGTCTGTTTACTCTTGCTTTGCAAACAATTTTGGTGGACTGGCTTTCAATGGCCAGCTGGAGTAGGAAGAGGGAGAGGGGCCACTTTACTAGGCTATTAGGCCCTTGGTGACCTGGGCCCAACTAGCCTTACACAGTTTCACGCATCGCTACTTCCACACACTCCACAGTTCTCCACAGAAAACCATGACACACCTTTGTATTCGTGTTACTTCTGCATTCACCTTAATAATGCATGTGTTTGACTTTTGGAGTGAGGTCCTGACACGCTATTTCTGAGGCACCTCTCTCAACTTTGTGCTGTGTGGTTGGCATGAAGCAATTAGTGAGTGAGCCTAGAAGGGATCTCACCACCCCTTCACTTTACTGGCTTCCTCTAATCATTGAGTATGTAACCTTGACTATTAAAGGGCCAAAGAGGTCACTAAATACTGCATTTCACAAAGGGGAAGTGATGGGTCATTGGACTATTACAGAAATTACTCTCCCTGATGTCCAGGTTATTGCATCTGCCATTCCTTAAATAGGCCATATTCTGTCTTTGCACATACTGTTGCCTCTACCTGGAACACTTCCTTTTCTTCCCCACTAGTGAAGGAGTTTCGCCTCCTCTATGACCACTATTTTTACTCCGTGTCCTTTGTATATATCTGTTATGTCAGCCTCCCCCACTGGCTGTGGGCTCCTTAGAGGCAAGGACCCACGCAAGGCCTTTGAATCCTTGTGGTGGTCCAGTGCCTGTTCACAGTCACAGTGTTGAATGAATGAACCAATGAGTGAATGAGGCTGATAGCCAGGGGACAGGGTGAGCGTGCTGGGATGGGATTTCTGGGGACAAGATATGTTGGGTCCAGGAGTGTGGGGAAGCAGGGAGTAGGGGTGTTTCCAGGGTCTGGTACCTGCAGAAAGGCGGCCAACACAGCTAGGCCTCCCGGGCGCCCCAAGGCGTCCTCAACTTTGGCAAATGCAGTGCTGATGTGAACCACATGGATCTGCAAAGGACACAAGGGTAGGAATGGGCCAGATCTCCAGCCCCGCTCCGCCCCTGTGCCCTTACTCAGACAGCTCCGTGCTCACCTCCGCAGGGAAACGGTGGCCGTCAACGGTGTGCTCTGAACCCTGGCGACCCGCAGCCCCCCAGTGCAGATGCAGCTGCAGGGCCCGGTACTCCCGCCCAGGACCCAGGGCCATCTCTAGCCCGGGAGGCAGAGTCAGCTGCACTGCATGGGGAGAGGCAGGTGAGCCGGGCCCCGCCGCGTCCCGAGGCTCGGCCCCCCAGGCTCGGCCGGGAGCCCCACCTCACCGGTGTGGCCATTGTTGCGCAGGCGCAGTTCTGGGAGTGGCGGGAGCTCGAAACCCAGGAGTTCCAGGGGTCGCAGGGCCGGGCAAACCGCGGCGAGCTCGGGGCGGATATCTACCGGGGACTGAAAGCGGCCGGCGCAGGCTGGGGACACCTGGGGCCACGGTGGGTCGCCTGGGGTGGGATAATGCGGTGAGGAAGTCTGATGGCTAGGTCGGGAACTTTTAGGGAACTCGGGTAGAAAAAGTGAAGGGGTGGAGTCAGGACACTTCGGAGCGGGAACTAGAAATCAGGGACGTGGGCGGGGACAGGCAACGGGCTGTGGCTGAGACGCCCGGGACCCGAGTTCGGGCATCGTTTTGGGGCAGATCAGCAGAGCTGGGTTCCCAGATTGGGTCTGTGCAGGGCGTGGGTGTCTCACCTCCATAGCGCCAATGACTGTGGTCATCCCCTGCATAAGTGAGAAGGATGAACAGGCAGATCTTAGAGCCCAGTCCTTTCCCTGGAGCCGGAATGGGTGGGACCCTCTAATCGACAGAGGTTGGCAAACTCAGATGCCTTCCAGGGCATAGAAGGTAACACGCCTGAAGTGGGCCAGGTGTAAAGCACAATAGACTGCAACCAGACGTAACACCACAGTTGGGTAGGCCACACAGCAATCCCACCAGTTTGCAACCGCTGTCTTAGGGTCTGTAAAGTGGGTGGGCGCCTCAGCCCCGAGGCCCGAATCAGGAGACTATCTTTCCCTTTTCCCTTATTCCTCTCTCCTCCCTACTCATCCCTCTGCCTTGTCTGGTCCCCAACTCCTTTCCCAAAGTTCCTGGCTTGGGAGTCAAGATGCCAGGTTCCTCTACTTGCTGTTTCCTTTTTCCTAGGTCTCAATTTCCTCATTGCAGTCTGAAGATGAGATGATCTCTGTTCTATGAGCTCTATTCTAGCTCATCCTCTGGTACTCACTCCACCCCCTAGTCTTTCCTCTTCTCTTCCACTCCCACTCTTTCTCCCCCTCTCCACC
>VBSM01003204.1:27770503-27789020 GCA_008086735.1 Cheirogaleus medius
GATCCTCCCGCCTCGGCCTCCCTGAGTGCTAGGATTACAGGCATGAGCCACTGCACCTGGTCTATTTTTTCTCTTTCTCCTTTGCAGCCTCCCCCTTTCTTCTCTCCATCTGTACCCCTTTTATTTTCTCTCACCATCCATCCCCTTCTAGCTTTCATACTAATACACATACTCAGTTTTTCCTTCAAGCTCAAATGTGCCCTCCAGCTACCTAACTCACCCTCAGGCTTCCCTAGCAGCTTGTCCTACCTCTCTGTTTGCTCCCTGGCTGGGCCAGGCATGTATACATGGGCTGCTTTGCCTCTCAGCTAGAGGATGCGGGGGCCCAGCTCCTCTGCCTCTCCCCTTCCCTGCCTGGCAAGGCCTGTCAGAGTACAGGCACCTATCCTTCCCTGGATGGTCACTGCCTGGGCGAGGGACTGGGGAAGGGAGGCATGAACCTCCTGGAGCCTAGATTTGGAGGCAGATGGCCACTTACCTTTTTTGTCCTTGTGGGTATTCTGGGGGACTTCAGTATCTCCAGGAGCCTCAACAGTAGGTAGATCCTCTAACTTTGGGGAGTCGTCTTCTCCTGGTTCAAGCTTAACTTCAGGTGGCTCCTCCTCTCCAAGTGGATCATCCTCTCCGAGGGGATCCTCGTCACTGGACAAATCCTCCTCGCCCAGTGGGTGATCTTCCCCAGATGAACCTCCTCCCATGGGAGGATCCCCTTGCATCTGGAGCGTGCTCTGGGGATGCACAGGCACGAAGAGCAGCAGTGACAGCAGCAATTGTACAGTAAGGCCTGAAGCAGGGGCGGGAATCAGCAGAGGGAGCCAGGGGCTGGGGCACAAGGGAGCCATGTGGCTGACTGCAGGGTATCCCAGCACACGGTGTGGACGGGCTGTACGTGCATTGGAAACAGGAGCCGGGTGGAGGAGGAGCAAGCCTGGAGGGGAGCAGGCTGACTCACAGAGTGCCCTTTTGTAGAGATGGAGCCAAAGTCCCGCGGGTCTGTCTGGCTCTGTGCCCCCTCCCCGATACCAAAGCCCGGATAGGGGTGGAGTGAGGGCCAGGTGTGTGTGCAGGCAGAAGGTTATCGGGGTCATGGGCTCAGCTTGGAACCCAAGGCACCACCTGGCACTGTACAGGTTCTCCCTGGCACTGCCTGGTTGCTTGCCAGCCAGCCTCAGCTAACCCTGGCCTGCTTCCCAGCCCCAGGCAGGGAAGGGGAGAGTCAGAGGGGCTGGGCCCCTATATCCTCTAGCTGACAGGGAAAGCAGCCCACATATACTTGCCTCGCCCCGCCAGGGAGCAGACGGAGGGGTAGGACACGCAGCTAGGGAAGCCTGAGGGTGAGTTAGGTAGCTGGGTAGCTGGGAGGCAAATTTGAGCTTGAATGAAAAACTGAGTATGTGTATGAGAGGGACTCTGCTGGATTTAACCTAAATGTATTTTTCATCATAATACTCCCCTGCTCAAAAATCTTCATTGGCTGCCCACTGCCTACCAAAGTATGCCCATCTCGTCCTTCTGACTTCCAAGTCCCTTCTAAACCTTATCCAAGAGACCTTTCCATCTTATCTCCTACAAGTCTCCCTCATACTCCAGCCAAATTAGACTATTTATTTTTTTGCCAAACCTTTTACCACCTTTGTTAATCCAGTTCTTGCTCCATGGAATGCCATTTACTCTTGCATTCCACAAATATTTATTTAGTACCTACAATATATCAGGCATTGGGCTATGGAAATGAATAAGACACAGTCCCTGCCCTGAGGGGTTCACAGTTTAGTGAGTGATGGCAGACATTATCCTGATATAATATTGAGGGGAGAGAGATTAATTCTTTCTCAGAAGGCAATACAGAAGTAGGCAAAATTTGATCATGGCCTTGAAGAAGAAGTAGTACCAACTGGTAAAAACAGCAGGGAGAATGGTATTCTGGGCAAAGGGGAGGCATGAAATATTTTGAGCAGGAGAGTAACAGAATCCAATTCTCATATTAGGGCATGTTGAGGGCCAGGGTGGAACATGGGTTGCAGGGGGAGGCTGGGTGCAAGGAGACGGGGTAGAAGAGTATGAAGACCCCAAGAATGGGCTTGGGGTTCCCAGTCTGCCTATTTAATGAACATTTATTGAGCCTCCTCTAATCCTCCAGGTACTGTTCTAGGCCCTACGTACGGATGCAGCATTGAATAGAGAACAGCTCCTACTGTTCTGTAGCTCACATGCTAGCAAAGCCCCTATGGCTTCAACGAACCACAGAGAATAAGGCCATTTCAGGTCCATATCGAGGGCGGATATTCAGGAGGCATACACCAGCATGGCTGTGTAGGTTGATTAAATATTTTGAAATATTTGTAATCCTGTTGGCATATAGCCACAGCCCCTAGCTCTAAGGTGCCCTTGCCATCCCACCTCCTCCCTAGGGGCCCTCCAGACCTCATGATCCCTTATCTAAGGGGGTAATGCCTGGCATAGCAGGGACCCCAGGACCCCACTTGAGTGCCTCAGCCAGTTTCAACTCTGATGGGTCGTGCTTGTGCACCCATTACTGTGTTAAATAGTTGAATAGTTTTACTGTCTCCCCTATCTAAATCCCTTTTATTCTTCAAGACTCAGCTCAAAGGCCACCTCCTCCCGGAAAACTTCCTTAACCAACCTTCCACTACCACCAGTCCAGAAAAGATCTCTGGTGCCTTTGAGCCACCACAGTTCTTTGCCTGCCGTCAATAATAACCCTGTCCCCCATCTAACTCATATGAGGGTGATTTATGACATTTTATCTGCTTTAATAGCCTTGAGCTCCATAAGGGCAGGGTTCAGTATTTGATTCAGTCATTTATTCAACAGCCATTATTAATCATTTTCTCTCTGCAGATGACCTTGCCAGGTGTTTGAGAAATACAAATTGACTAAGATGTCTTCCCTGCCCTCAGGGAGCTCTTTGTCAATGACCTATGCATGTCAAACTACAACTATCCCAGAAGCATAACATCACATTTTTATGGAAGCCCAAATTATCTGTTTTATCAGAGTGACGTCATATGGTACACCAAAACTTGTATCGCTGAATAACAGCTATCCTCTAAGCAGTTATCTTAGGAGTAAGTCAGCCCAAGATTCTAGGTTGCCATTTCTGGAGCCAAATTAAGAGCCAACTTGTGATCCAGTGTGCACTCTGGATGGTCAGTTGGTTGTCTTGGTTAGCTATGTCATTAGCACCCTCCTTGGACCCTGACACATGGAAAGTACATGGTGATGTCTGAAATGGATGGGCTTGTACAAGACAGGAAGTGGTAATGACCAATCTAATTGAGGTGGAAGAGGTTGTGGGGGCAGAGACAGAGCACCAGGTTAACTAGAATCTGGAGGCTGTATGGCTGGACATGTTTCTCCCCCACCAATCTAAGCTTTAGTTCATTTTTCCTCTTTCCAAATGTTCTGAATAGTTCAGTCTTTTTCTTTTTCTATTTTAGATCCATCAGCAACTCTTTGTACATGTGTTTGCAGCACTCTTTCTGTCCCCACGTCCATGGGTCTTTCTCTCAGTATTTCAGAGCACGGATTGCCTATAGGTGCAGGGCTCTCTCTATTACAGCTCACTGATTTTCCAAATGCAATTCCCTGTGGCTCTGTTTCTCTCTTTAGCTCTCCGTCTCTGTGTGACTATGTTTCTCGGCTGGGTGGAGAATGTGGACTCTGACCCTGGATCATGCCTTCACAGCTGGGAGTCTGCCAACCTCTCAAACAGGTGTGAGCTCCCAGAGTTCTTGTTTCCTGAGTCTCCCCAGGTTGAGACAGAGTGTACTCAGGACCCAGAATGTACTCAGGACTGACGGACTAAGGCATCTGCCACCTGGTGCAGGACGTCTCTACAGTTGTTATAGAGACCAAGTCTTTGGTCATTAGGGTCTGTGTCTTCAAACACTTAGGGGCCATGTTACTAAAACACGTCTCTGCTTATCCCAAGGTTGCAGAGGAGGGAGCTCTTCACTGGTGGGGTAGTCTTTGGAGATTGGGAACAAAGACTGGTCAAAGCCCTTCTGTGGTCTTGAGGCTGACCTGTAGCTCTGGCCCACTTCACTATCTGTTAGTTTCCCAGGGCTGTCATAACAAATTACCACAAACTGTGTGGCTTAAAACAGCAGAAATTTACTTTCTCATAGTTCTGGAGAAGTCTGAAGTCAAGGCTTTGGCAGAGGGTCTTCCCTCTGAACACTCTGGGGAAGAATCCTTCCTTGTCTCTTCTATCTTCTGGTGGCTCCAGCCATTCCTTGGCTTGTAACTGCATAACCCCAATGTCTGCCTCCAACCTCACATGACCTCCTCTTGTCCCTATATCTCCACTGGGTGCCTCTTATGGAGATACTTATCACTGGATTTGGGGCATACTGAGATAATCCAGGATGATCTCATCTCAAGATCCTTAACATAATTATATATGCAACCATCTTTTTCCAAATAAGATCACATTTATAGGTCCTGGGGGTCAGGACATGGATATGGACATGTCTTTATGGGACATGTCTTCCTTTAGTCCACTCTAAGTGTAGTAGAACTGAAGGGGATGCACAGAATGAGGAAGGATTTGCCTGTGTTGGAGACTCTTGTGCCTTCCACCCTTATCCCTCTCTATATTATTTGTAGGCCATGTATACATGGATTAATTTATGGGTTCTCTATTCAGTTCTATTGGTCTATGTGTCTATTTTTTTTTTTTTTTTGAGACACAGTCTCACTCTGTTGCCCGCGCAAGAGTGCCGTAGCATCAGCCTAGCTCACAGCAACCTCCAACTCCTGGGCTCGAGCGATCCTTCTGCCTCAGCCTCCTGAGCAGCAGCTGGGACTACAGGCATGCGCCACCATGCCCGGCTAATTTTTTCTATATATATTTTAGCTGGCCAATTAGTTTATTTCTATTTATAGTAGAGACAGGGTCTCGCTCTTGCTCAGGCTGGTTTCGAACTCCTGACCTTGAGCGATCCGCCTGCCTCGGCCTCCCAGAGAGCTAGGATTACAGGCTTGAGCCACCACGCCCGGCCTATGTGTCTATTTTTATGCCAATACCATGCAGTTTTGGTTACTACAGCCTTGTAGTATATTTTGAAGTCTGGCAGTGTGATGTGTGATGCCTCCAGCTTTGTTCTTTTTGCTAAAGATTGCTTTAGCTATTCAGGGTCCTTTGTGATTCCATAGAAATTTTAGGATTTTTTTCTATTTCTGTGAAGAATGTCATTGGTATTTTGATAGGAATTACATTGAATCTGTAGATTGCTTTGGGTAGCATATCATTTTTTAATAACTTTTTTTCCTAATTACAAAGTAATGCATGCTCAACACAGAAAACTTGGGAAATGGGAAAAGTATGAAAGAACTTAAAAAATCATCGTATTTGTCCCAATCATCACTTTAACCTCAGTAATCCAGTGCCTGGCACAGATTAAATATTTAACACATATTTGTTGAATGAATAATCTTCAGTCTCATCACCCAGAGATAAAAACCACAATTAACTGTTGTTTAGTATTCCAACCTTTTATATACATTTTATATCAAGTGTATGTTATTGTACAAACAGCTTTAGAGGCTGCTTTTTTTCTCTCAGCAACATACTTCCTATGTGTGTTTTCCCATATTGATAGCTTTTTTATACTACAACATCGTTTTTTTTGTTTGTTTTTTTTGTTTTTTGTTTTTTTTTTTGAGACAGAGTCTCACTCTGTTGCCCGGGCTAGAGTGCTATGGCATCAGCCTAGCTCACAGCAACCTCAAACTCCTGGGCTCAAGTGATCCTTCTGCCTCAGCCTCCCAAGTAGCTGGGACTACAGGCATGTGCCACCATGCCCAACTAATTTTTTCTATATATTTTTAGTTTGCCAATTAATTTCTTTCTATTTTTAGTAGGGGGGGTGTCTCGCTCTTGGTCAGGCTGGTTTCAGACTCCTGACCTTGAGCGATCCTCCCTCCTCAGCCTCCCAGGGTGCTAGGATTACAGGCGTGAGCCACCACGACCAGCCAACAACATCGTTCTTAATGCTTTCATATTATTCCTTCCCATACTTTTCCTAACCAATTCTCTACCACTGGACATTTAGGTAGTTTCTAGTTTTCTGTTGTTATAAACAACATTGCACCAGACATCCTGATACAAATGTTTTTGTCCACATATCTATTTCATTAGGATGCATTCCTAGAAGTGGAATTGCTAGGGCAAAAATGTAGGCACATTTCAAGATTTCTAATACATACTAACAAAATGGCACTGCCAATGTACCCTCTAGGATTACCGCCAATTTTTCAAAAGGCTCAAGTAAGGAAAATACACTACATTTTATTTTTAGTAGACAGCACAGACTAATCAACTCCAAACTGTTGCCTTTGGCCAGAATCACATCAATTCCAAATCACTTCGTTAGTTACTGACACCTGCTGAACAGAAGCTAATTGGCTGTCAGGTTTTGGATCTGTATGAAACGTGAAAATGAGTAACTTAAAACTTACACACTTTTGTCCAGGGGCCAAAATATTTCAAACCTTGTGACCCGTGAGGGGTCCTAGTAGTAGTGAAAGCATTGGGAACGACTGACCCCCGCTGGCGTCTGGCATGGGCCCAGGACAGAATGTGCTCCGTAATTATCACTCCCTTCCCAGCCCTGTTACACATTGGACACTGAGACCCAGCTAACATCTGCACCACCAGGTCTCCTCACTTTAAGTCCAGGCTGCTTCCCCGCACGGCTGCCCCACCCAGCCTTGCCCTGGTCGGCCCAGCACACCTACAACGTCGCCCTTGCATCCGGGCGGAGGCCGAGGCAACCCGGCTGCGTCAGGCCGGCCGCCGCGCATGCTCCGTGCTGCGGTCCCGGAGCGGTTGTAATTTGAATCTCCGGCGGGCTGCGGCCGGAAGTGTAGATCCCTCAGCTCGGCATGGAGAGCCCGGGGCCCGGCGCACGGTGCCCAGTGCAAGAGCAGCGAGCCCGCTGGGAGCGGAAACGCGCCTGCACCACCCGGGAGCTGCTGGAGACTGAGCGGCGCTACCAGGAACAGCTGGGGCTGGTGGCCACGGTGGGGGCCTGGATGGGGCGGGAACCCCAAGGTGTGGGAGGGTCTCTGCGAGGTTGGTGACCCCTAGTATGGTGGTCTTGGGCTTTCCCCCTGTACGTAGGGAGCTCGGGCCGACTTCTACATTTTGTGGCTGCGCCTTGGCGTTAGCCTCCTCCAGGGTAAGATACCAATATTCTCTCCTTCCGCAGTACTTCTTGGGGATCCTGAAAGCCAAGGGGACCCTGCGACCACCAGAGCGTCAGGCCCTATTCGGGTCCTGGGAGCTCATCTACGGCGCTAGCCAGTGAGTGGAATGAGCGCGGGGAGAGGGAAAGAGGGTCCGCCCTGGCCTCTGGCAGTGCACAGAGCTAGCTTGCAGTCAGAAAGGCTCAGGTTTGTATTTGGAGCCTGCCAATTAGCTCACCTGGGGCCTTGGCGCAGTGCCTTAACCTGCTGCAGTTCTCCATCTGTAAAGTGGGGTAATGGCACTACCACCTCCGGGGTAGTGCTAGCCTCATAAGAGGATTAAATGAGGTGGTGCTTGAGTAGTTCTTGGGCTGCCTCTTTACTGCCCTTGCCCCACAGAGAGCTGCTTCCCTACCTGGAGAGAGGATACTGGGGCCAAGGGCTGGAAGGCTTCTGTCGCCACCTGGAGCTCTACACCCAATTTGCTGCCAACACAGAGAGGTCCCAGACCACCCTGAAGGTAACCTGGAGATGACGTCAAATCTGTCCCCTCTTCCTCTCTTGACCTTTACATTTCTTCTTCATCTGGAGACCCAAACTCCATTCATACATTTCCTGCACTTATAAGAGCCCTCTGGGTGCCCAGCTTTGTGCTAAGTTCCCTGTAGAGAGACAAGGTTTCTCTCAGGAGCACACAGCTTACTGAAGGCTGGTAATATGTACACAGATGAATGCAATAAAAGGAGTGACTTGTCTCCCTGCAGCCAACCCTTTCCCCCACCAGGAGCAGCTAAAGAAAAACAAACGTTTCCGGAGGTTCGTTCGGCTTCAGGAAGGCCGCCCTGAGTTTGGGGGCCTTCAGCTCCAGGACCTGCTCTCTCTGCCTCTTGAGCGGCTCCAGCAGTGAGTGAACTCGCCTTGATTCAAACCAACCTCTTCCCCGTCTGTAGGAATGCTGCCCTCAGCTTTGTGGGATGCCTTGGAGTCTATCCCAATCCCCTGCCTCTCCCTTGAGCTAAATTGCTTCTAAAAACCGTTTGCAAGAGTAAATGTGAACCCACTGGAGTACCCAGGGTCTGCAGCTTCAGGCCCTCAGCTGGAACTCTACATTGAAATGAGGAGCCTGTACTAGGGCCTCAGACAGAATATCTGGAAAAGTTTGTTGAGATAAGGGGCTGCCCAAGGTTAGAAGTTCTGTCTCTGGGTTAAGCCTGAGTTAAGAGCTTATAGTCAGGTTGTCTGTAGCATCCTCCTTGGGTTGATTGGCTTTCACTTTCCCAGCTGGCCTCCCAAACTATGGTCAGTCTGCCATTGATTCTTAAGTGTGGAGTGCAAGAGGGCCATGTGGTGTGAGCCCAAGCTCTGAGTCCCAGATGAAAGAGGGGGATACAATAGCCAGAAGCAGATCTTTCTTGGCCTTGCAACTGAAGTATGTGTAGGGGGTGATCTTTGTATCAGATGGGTGAATTTTGCCAGCTCTACCTCCTCTCATAGACATCCCACTGCACAATTCCAGGTATGAGAATCTCGTCGTTGCTTTGGCTGAAAACACAGCTCCCAACAGCCCTGACCACAAACAGCTCACACGTAGGTTCTTGCTCTTCTGCAGCGCAGGCAGGAGGCTTCCTGTCCTGTATCCCTTTCTGATTCTGACATCCAACAATGTCTGGTATGTCCCTGTCTTCCATCAACATGTATACAGTGTCCCTGTTGCCCTGCCTTTTATTCAAGAAGTTAAACCCTGACCCTGGTCTCCTCCAGGTGTCTTTCACTACCACCAGTCACCCAAAGTCAAAGTTGTGTTGAGAGTGAGGTGGGGGATGTTATTGCAGGGGCTGCCCGGCTGGTAAGTGAGACTGCCCAGAGAGTCCACAGCATTGGTCAGAAACAGAAGAATGACCAGCACCTCCGGCGTGTCCAGGCTCTGCTCAGTGGACGCCAAGCAAAGGGGCTTACCTCAGGTAGTGTGCGTACTTCCCCCCCAATCCTCAACTGCCCCTCTCTTACCCCTCTTCCTCTACAGAGCCAGCACACACCCCTATTTTCTCAGCCTCCCTTTCCTTCTATCCCATGGGTCCCAGAGCTGCACCAGAATAATAGCTCTCCCATCCCCCAGGGCGCTGGTTCCTACGCCAGGGCTGGCTGCTGGTCGTGCCTCCCCGTGGGGAGCCTCGGCCTCGCATGTTCTTCCTCTTCTCCGATATGCTCCTCATGGCCAAGCCTCGACCTCCATTGCACCTGCTGCAGAGTGGCACATTTTCCTGCAGGGCCCTCTACCCCATGGCCCAATGTCAACTCCAAAGGGTATTTGGACACTCAGGAGGCCCTTGTGGTGGACTGCTCAGTGTAAGTAATTGGGTGGGAACCCTAGGCCCAAAATATCTCTTAAATGCTTATAGACCAGCTTATCTCCTTGGTCTGGGTCCCTTTTTGTAGGAACAGAACCGTCTACATTGAGAGGATTGTTGGGGCTGGGGCTTGGGCTTGATGTTTAGTTCTCATCTTATCCCTGAATTACCTCCATGGAAACAGCAAGGGTTTCAGCTTTTGCCTGGACCTTTCTGAGCCATGCACTAAGAGGTGGTCTCTCCTTAGCTGTCCTTCCCTTACGAGAAGTTACTGCTCATGTCCACAGACCAGGAGGAGTTGTCACGCTGGTACCACAGTCTGACTTTGGCTATCAAGTAAGTTTAGCCTTCCCTCAGGAACAGTGCTGTAATGAGGCCCACAAGCTGGAAATGAGCAGTTCTGATCCTATCTCATGTCCTACATCTGTCTGGGACCCCTGCCCCCAATCCCACAGGTGATCTTGTCTGAATAGAGTGTTCATGCTAGTGCCTGGACTGACTGACTTCTCTCCACAGCAGCCAGAAGAACTAGAGGAATCTCACAAATTCCGCAACTCAGGATACTTCAGGAATAGGTCAGATCCAGGGGTACAAAGGAATCTTCTTCAGTACTAAACAAAACACAGAACCCTTCATGGTTTGACAAGGGTCATTTTGTGTTTTCCTGGGACTAAGCTACTGTGGGTCATTTGACCAGCTCCTATGAATCAAGACCCAACTGAACCTTTGCTGAACCAGCCCCTGACACAAATGAGGGGACTTGGGACTGGTAAACTTGGTGCTGTGTCTATGGCCAGTCATTTATCAAGGTTGCAGCTTTGTCAATGTGGCTATTTTTATGTTGTGTTTCTATAGTTTATTTTTTCACTGGATTTTAGTAAAGTGGTTTTTTTTTTTTTCTTGGAAAGATCTTTCTGTCTCAGCTTTACTATGAGAAAAGGGATTTTCAAGCCCTGAAGCCTGGCATGCTGGTGGCCTCAGGAACACCAGGGAAAGAACTGGAGCTCCCTCTATCTTCTCTGCTCTCACACTGGAAGGCAGCCTCTTTTTGTCCTAATAAGGGAAGCTTTTCAAGAAGGCCCAGTTGTCCTTAGGCACCTAGTATGGGTGTATACGACCAGCTGGGATGGAAAAAGCACACAGAAGCACCCAGTCACAACAGACTTTGTTTTACTAAAACCTCAACTGTGGTCCCTCCTTCCTGGCTGGGGCTGTGATTAGGGCCCTTTGCTGCAGCCCTGCTGCACCTTCTCCTTAGCCCCTGCTCCACCTCCCAGGAAGTGGCTAGGTTCCATGTCTCTGTGCTCCAGTTTACAGGTTCCTCCTCCTCGTCCTCCTCTAGACTTAAGTCCTCAGGACAGGGTATGCTGGCTTCTGTGAGGGGAAAGATGAAGTGTGTTCCAGTTTCAGAGACTTTGTCTCCACCTCCACCAGACTCACCTCCCAACCCTTTACCTGGTTCTGGAACTGGAACCTCCATGCCCTTATCTGGCTTGTTATCTTGGAGCAGCTGGTGAATGGTCCATAGCTTCATGTTCAGAAGCTCCTGCTGGGCTCCAGCCAGAGTAGTTACACTGCAGAAATGTCCACTCAGGGGCTGCCCAATCTATGTCCCCATTCCTCTCACCTGCCCCAATCTCCCCACAAATTCACAGGTCATTGCTCTCCTCACCGCTCAAAGAGGGGGTTCAGCTGGGCCATCAGATTGTTCAGGTGCTGCTCTGTCTGGGCCACTTGTTGTGTCAACTGAGCCAGCTGTTGCTCTGGAGGTAAGGGAGAAAAGGAGGACAATGGTTACTTATCTTCTGCTGTCCCCTGATCTCCCCCCACCAAGCACAGACATCTGCTAAACCCACCTAACTGCAACGATTGCTTCTTCCCTGCCTCTTCTTGAAGAACTGTGGCCTCATCTTTCCCCTGCTGTGGAAAAAGGAAAGGGCAATACTGCAGCAACAAGGTCTGCTCCATCACCTCAATTTCCAAAGCCAGTCAGGAGAGGAGCACAATTTGAGGTACAGAAGGCTACTGGGTTTTCACCTCCGAGGATCACAATCACTTCTAGTCTAGCTCCTCACCCAGGACATGAAGCAACTTGTCAATATGCCCCACACATGGTCATTCAGTCTACTGAAACACTTCCAGGAATGAGCAACTCTCCCTAGTTTGATAAAGCTCTGGTTATTAGATAGCTCATATACAAAGACATAATTTGTCCTTCATGTATCTTCTTTCAATAGTGCTGATTAGAGACTTCCAAAATAATGTCTCTTCAACATGATAGCCCCTCAGGAATTTGAAGACAATGGTTATATACCCCACCCTCTTTCCCAGGTTTTTTCTGGTTAAGTATCTTCAGCCTTTTCAGTCAGTGCTCATTTCACATGGTTTTTTCTGGTTGCTTTACTGAGCATTTTGTATTCTTAAAGCAGTGCCCTGAGAATAAAATTCTCCAGGAGTCTTATAATCAGCAGATAAAGCACAATACCTTGTTCCTAGCATTGATTTGGGAAGTGGGTTGTCACATCACATAATGCACTTATTAGTCAACTGGAATGCCTAAGTCCCTTTCATAAGAGTTGCTAAGTTACATTTCTTCCATACTGTACTTGGGCCAATAATAGAATTTATTAATCTATTCTTATTAAATTTCATCATTAAATTCAGTCCCATGATTCTATCCTGTCGAATCTACTTGGGATTACTATTAGCTGTCTCTTCTAGTTTCATATGTCCACATTGGTTCAACCCTCTATTTCCTAATGCAAGTGATAGGGGCCAGGGCTAAAGATACAGCACGGAGAGGTACTACTTTCCATTTCAACTAATTCAATCCACCAAAATGTACTGTCGACTCACACCTCAGGACTTCCTTCCCAAGAAGAATGTGAGACCACTTGGCATCTTCAACTCTAGAAACACAGTGGCTCCAGCAAACAACCGCTTGTGCCAAGGTTGGGACTGCACTATCGTAGTATGGACACTAGCTGGGTTCAAATCCCAGCTCCACCAGTTACTAACTGGGTGACCTCGAGCTCTTCTTTGGATTGTAGGAGGATCAAGTGTGAGGATCATTATTTATTCACAATTTTACTACGCACCCTTCACATCCATTATCTCGTAGGATCCTCAAAATAACTCCATACTGTTGGAAAGCCAAGGAACGTGTCTTGTTCTTGGTACCATAGTGCCCCCATGGGAGATTCAGGTCCAGGGCACCCCCACCCCCAGCCATCCCGCACCTGCAAACACTTGTACAGCACAAAAGCCACGACGGCCGCGGTGTACAGCGCCCCCAAAGGCAGCGCCTCAGTCCGGGCTCGCTCGCGCTGGTCCTTGGGCGGCGACCGCCGTCGGGCTTCTGTGGCCCCAGAGCCGACCTGGGCTGGGTTCCCTGCAGAGGGAAGGCAGAGGCGGGTCAGTTGACCTGAGGCCTGGGACCTGTGGGTAGTCCCAGCCTCCCTCCAGCAGCCCTCGCTGGTACCTGGGTGTGCCCGGAAGTCGGGGTTGGCACGGTCTCCGAGGAACCCGGGCAGCGCAGACACAAGTAGCAACCCCAGCACGCCAGACAGCGAGAACGCGCCCGCCATTGCCGGCCCACACACTGAGGGCCCCGGCAGCGCTAGCGCGCACGCGCACACGCGCACACGCGCAGCTGAGTAGGTCCCGCTCTGAGCTTCAGGGTGGTCACGCCCATGCGGGGGCGGGACCAGAAATTATTTGCATAAAGCCGTGTCATCCTGGTTTCCCCAAATTTGTTTTTATCTATTTAGGCATTGTGTATCAAGAAGCCTACAATCTTAGAGGAATGTGCCAAAAAGTGCTTTGTTTTTATATTCCATACCACCAACTTTTTCACCGTAATCAAAAGATAAAATTTCTCATAGGCCTTTAAAAAAGTAGCGGAAGAAGGCTGGAAAAGCATGTCGTGCTGAAGGCCTGTTTCCTAGGCTACAGACGGAGGACTAGTTCCTCATTCTTTCCGCCTAGGGGAAAGTCCCCGGACCCAGGGCAGAGAGTGCCGCGTGCACGCGCACGTAGACATCCCTCCGCTTTTCACTGTAAAGTCCGCCAAGAAGCGAATGTCGCCGAGCGGCGTGGCGGCGGGGGGCGTCGTCCGTCAGCTACGCTAGTTACGCAGGCAGTGCGTCTTCGCGCACCAACCACACGGGGCTCATTCTCAGTGCGGCTATGTTTTATTCATGGTTTTGAGTTCCCTACCCTTCAAAGTAGAGACCGGCTTCTCATACGTTTTGAGTCCCCTATTACCGTACTATAACGGCCTCCTCCTCTACCGCCCTCTTCATCTGCCAAAGGCCAAGACAGCCGCCATTTATTGTGTAGCATGGTTTGGACTCAGCCTGGGCTGGTAATAATGCCTCCTGTACTCAAGAGCAGGTGACTTCAGAAAAGTTAATTACTCTCTCTCTCCGTGCCTTCGTTTCCACTCTGAGGAACGGAGATAATGATAATGTGCATGTACCTCAAGAGTTGTTATGACGATTAAATCGGATAATCTAAAGTGCTCGGAACCGTGCCTAGTAGTGATTAATCACTACTGCGCAGCTACTGTGAGGCAGGCGGAAGAAATTACAGTGACTCCAGAATGTTCCGCCGCTATTCCCTTTCTGCACAGTTGACTTCTACGTAACCTTCAGCTAGCGTGTTCCCTTCATTCAAAGCCCTTAACCCAACTCCTAATTTATTCCTTAGTGCAGCTATTTTACTTTCTTCATCACCACTAGACTGTACCACCAGGGCAGGGGCCACGTCTCTTTTTTCCCCACCGTTTTACTCCCAGAGCCTAGCACAGCGCCTGGCGGTAGCAGGCACTCCGTGAATCCTTGCTGAATGAGATTAATGAATGTTCAAAACGACCCCAAAAGGGTAATACAATAAAGCTCTTTCAAAGAATGAGGAAACTACCATTCCAGGAAGGTTGAGTAAGCTATTAATCAGGTACGTGGCAGGGCGGCGATTCCAACTCTTTTCTGCCTCCCAAGACCATCTGCTTCACCAGTCTTTCCCCCTCCTTGCCTTCCACGACCTCTCCAGGCCGACAGGTATTCCTCTCTGTTCCACATCGCCTTTTCATTGTCTGGGATACACAGGATCATCTTCCCAACTAAACCAAGAGCTCTCTGGGGAAAGAAACCATGTTGCATTCACATTGCTATCTGCAGAGCTTGGCACATAAACAGGCAATCGGTCCATATGTGTTAAATACATGAACGAAATATTGGTGTGTCTTCTTGTTTTTCCAGAAAGCAAGGGGGCAGGGCAGGGCAGCGAGATGCCTGCACTCACGGGAGTTGTCATAGTCGCCAGAGGCAGCCTGGATATGCAGATCAGGGTAATCCAAACCCTTGATCTAAGACAGTTGGCAAGTAAGAGGTTCAGGCCACGTGTAATAGGATAAGTGGTCCCTACTGATTGTTGCCTTAAGGAAACGCGGGCACTACTGCCAGATCTTCTGGTCTTTTTCTTCTTTCAAAACAATCAACAAATCAGGATTTTTTAAAATATGAAAGTGGGGGTTGAGAGGAGGGGGTTGTTCAGCTTCCTTTTTTTGTTGTCGAGACAGTCTCACTCTGTTGCTCTGAGTAGAGGGCATTGGCGTCATTGTAGCTCACAGCAACCTCCAACTCATGGGCTCAAGTGATCCTCCTACCTCAGCCTCAGGCATGGCTGGGACTGACTCCAAGTGCATGCCATGATGCCTGGCTGATTTTTTTGTTTTTGGTAGAGACTGGGGTCTCACTCTTGCTCAGGCTGGCCTCGAACTCCTGAGCTCCAGCGATCCTCCCCTGGTTCGGCCTCCCACAGTGCTAAGATTACAGGCGTGAGCCACTGCGCCTGGCAGACAAATCAGGATTTTTAAAATTGGAAATCTCTTGATCAGATGTGGTGGCTCCCGCCTGTAATCCTAGCACTGTGGGAGGCTGAGGCGGGAGGATGGGTTGAGTTTAGGAGTTCGAGGTTGCTATGAGCTAGGCTGATGCCACAGCACTCTACCCACGGCAACAGAGCGAGACTCGGTCTCAAAATAAAAAAAATTAAAATTGGAAATCTCTCAATTTTTAAGTGTTGATAAGGAATCAGTGGCATACTTAGCATGTTTGACACCCAGTGGATCATTTTTTAAAATTCTCTATGTGATGGAATTATTTTTAGTAATAATTATGAAATGAAATGAATAATAAGGGTTAGAAAAGAAATTCAAACAGTAAATATTTTCTTTTACTGAACTTTGTAGATATAATTATGCTGACATAAAAATAACAGTCATGCATCACTTAATGATAGGGATACCAACTGAGAAATGTGACATTAGGTCGTATTGTCATGTGTAAACATCATAGAGTGTGCTTTTACAAACCTAGATGGTATAGCTTACTGCCCACCTAAGCCATATGGTATAGCCCATTGCTCCTGGGCTACAAACCTGTACAGCATGTTACTGTATGGAATAGTGTAGGCAACTGTAACACCATGGTAAGTATTTGTGTATCTAAATATAGAAAAGGCACAGTAAAAATAAGGTGTTATAATCTTATGGGATCAACATCATATATGTGGTCCACTGTTGAAATGTTGTTATGCGTGTGTGTGTGTGTATAATATATACATATATATAATTAAACATTTTAAATTAAACATTACAGAACAAGAAAGGAAAAGGTAATAGGTTAATACTTCCTAATTAATTATTGTATTTTTTGAGAAAAGGGGTACAAATCTTATACCTACATATTGATCAGTCTGAGTAATGACTAGCATTACAATTTCTTTTTTGATCCTCTGCAAATTTGTCAAAAGTAATCTTTGTATATTTAATAGAAAATATAACCAGGCTTGTCAATCCTTACTTATAGTTGATTAAAGGATCTTTTATTTATTTATTTTTGTAAAAATGAGGATCTCACTATTTTGCCCCAGGTTGGTCTTGAACTCTAGGCCTCAGGTGACCCTACTGCCTCAGCCTCCCAAAGTGCTGGAATTACAGGCATGAGCCACCACACCTGGCCTATCACTGACATATTTTAAGAATTGCGAATAATAAATGGTCATAATAAAAAGAGAACTGATTTTTAGTCTATTTTATTTTTAAATCTTCTATGGACAATGCACCCCCTTATTGCCTGCAACCCAAAAGGCAGGACTTCTGCCACCCACATTGTCAGCCACTGCAACAAATTGAAATTTTAAAAAAATGTATGGGCCAGACAAAACACATCTCTGACTTCTGGTCTAGGGTTTATATTTGGAACTTAAAACCCCTCTTCCCACAACAATAGCCTCCCACGTGGTTGGGCTAACCGTAGGCACAGCAGGTACTCCACTCCCTGTAGTGAACAAGTGCAAAGACAGAGCTCAGTTTCCCCGGATAGTCCTGGGACAGAGATTTCTTTAATGCAATTAACTATTGAGAGTGACAGTTCTTATGGACAATTCCCATGGAGTGGGTCAGGCGTGGGGAATGTAGCTTTCTCTATGCCCCAAACTGTAATACTAGTGATAGTATTAATAACAATGACAAGGACCATCTAAACACCTGTTTTCGGATCAGCCTTCGGGTGTGATGGGATTGCAGGTACCTGGAGGGGCGCCCTCCACGCCTTTCCACTTTATAGCATGCTCTTTACAGAATACGTTCTCCCCCATGGGACTCAGAGCCGGGGAGGAAGGGGAGCATACTGGGGCAGAAGGTGTGCTCCTGTCCTTGTTGGTCCTGCTTCAGGCCACTTCTGCCCCCCAGAGTCTTCAGGGGCTCACCCGCACGTGGCACGCTCAGGCCTGCTTTTCTTCTTGAGGGGGGCACAGGACCATGGGGGTTGGGGGAGCTCGGGAGCTGCAGGAGTGTCGCAGGTGCAGGCACAGGGCGGGTTCTTTGTTCTTTTGCTCATTCCTGCCCTCCCCCTTCCTCCCCCTTCCTCCCCGGAAACCAGTGACTTTGCCACTACCAGTATTGGGGATGCTGAGCTGTGGGGGCCAGGCCCAGGGCAGGGTGGGGATGAGGGGGGCTGTAGCAGGTGTCAGGACATGAACGGGACCTACCCTTGGCTCTGGGCAGTGCTTGTGGACTTGGCTCTCACATCAGCAGTCATGAGCGGAGGTTGCAACTGCACCGATCTACCATGGCTGGGTGAGCTGGGCGGGGCAGGGGCTCCCAGGGGAGGGGTCAAGTAGCCCCACATCCCACTTGCTGGGACCTGGGGGTTGGGCTGGGCAGTAACATCCCCCATCCTCTCATAACCACAGGAATCCCCTCCATAGACCGGGCCTGGGGATTGTGGGCCCTCCTAGGGGCTGTGACGCTGCTGCTTCTCATCTCACTGGCTGCACACTTGTTCCAATGGATCAGTGGCTGGGGCAGGGGCCATCTGAGGCAGGGACGGTGAGTGAGGACAACAAGGATGGGTTGATTGAGAGTTCCCTCTTACCGAGAAGTCCCCACTCATCCTCTAAACTCTGTTGCAGCTCTGGAGGGTCTGTGGAAGAGGTCCCCCTGTATGGGAACCTGCATTATCTCCAGACAGGTAGGGAGCCAGCAATGGGAGGGGCACAGAGGCCAGGTCCTGGGTGGGTGGGATGAGGATGTGCAGGAGGAGAAAGACGCAGCTGACGGGATTCCTGTTCCCTACCCAGGACGGCTGAATCAAGAACCAGGGCTGGACCAGCAGGATCCAACCCCTGGAGGCCCTGCCAGGGTGAGTCAGCTATGGCTGAAGAAAAGGGGAGGGAGGGAAGTGGGGGGCTTTTTCAAGGGTCCAGTGTACTTCTAATGGCCTTGCATCTCCAGGCTGCGGAGGAGGTGACGTGCTATACCAGCCTGCAGCTTCGGCCTCCTCAGGGCCGGATCCCCACCCCTGGGACTCCCATCAAGTACTCGGAGGTGGTGCTGGATTCTGAGCCAAAGCCCCAGGCCTCGGGGCCCGAGCCAGAGCTCTATGCCT
>VBSM01003204.1:27794358-27809657 GCA_008086735.1 Cheirogaleus medius
AGACCAAGTCTTAATGAATTAATTTGAAACCTGGGATCCAACCATGCCCAGAACTAGATCTGCCTTTTGATCTTTTTGGTTATGTAAGCTAATAAATTCCCTTTTTTGCATAAGTCAAAGTTAGGTTTTCCATCTCTTGGAACCACGAGTTCTGACTAATTCTGTGGGGAAAGACCAGCACATCAGGGCCAGCTGAAGATGCTGAACCTCTGATATCTCTACTTATTGCTCAATTCCTCCATGAGCCACCCTCATCTGACTTAAATGCACTGTCATGCCACTCTAAGATATTTAATGTGTGGGTTAAACTGATCTCTTGCCTAGCTTATACATTTCTAGAATGATATAGCTGGAAGGAGGTTGACAGATCTAGCCCAAACTTACAGCCACTGCAGGAACTACCCTATGAGTCTCTTCTTGAACACTTCTAGAGCTGGGGACCTTACCACCTTACCAAGTACTCTTTCCAATCTTTCTTATTGATAGAACTTTTTTCATTTGGAACCAAAATCCATCTCCTTGTTACTTTTCTCACCAGTTCTACCTCCTAAGCTATACAATCAGTCTTCTCCGTCTTGTATGTGATAGTCCCAGAGGAATCAGGAGTCAGCCCTTATGAATAGCCTAGGTTGTTTTGTTTTGTTTTCATTTGTAGGAAAAGCTTGCTAAAGTTCCTCCTACAGTTCTTTTACAGAGCTTATTTCCAGCCAACTCATCATTCCTGTTGTTTTGCTTGATCCTTAAAGTGTGATGCTAAGAAGTGAATACTGTACTGGCAACACATGGGGGATGGAGGGACATCTCTTTGATTGGGCACTGAGGCTACCAGACCTTTGTTTGTAAGGAGGAGACTCTGAGCAAGGGGTGTTTATTGTAAGGACACCTGGGGCAAGTAGGAGGCCTAATGACATGGGAATCCCAGAACAGCAGCTACCGTGTGACTGGACCTGTGCAGACTGTTACTGGATCTCAGATCTCTGTAGTGCTGGAAGCCTCCGTGACAGGGTATGTGGCTCTTCATGATCCTGCTCCTCCAGAGTATCTGTCACTCAGATATGCTCTCCATCTCTGCTTCTTTTATGTCCAAATTTCTTCCCACCTTGCTAACTTGCTTCCCTGTCCTTTGCTGTATATTCTTTACTTCATCTTTCTGCTTCCCCACAACAGCTTCACATTTCCTCCTCAGTCTTATGACCTCAATTAGGTGTTTAATTTTAGAAATAGTGTGTGCACATGGTTAAAAAAAAATCAAATAGAACCAAAGGGTACACAACAGTGGTTCTCAACCAGGGGTGACTTCACCTCCCAGGGGACGTTTGGGGGAATGTCTGGAAACATTTTTGGTTGTCACAACAGGGGAGGGGGTGCTAGTGTGAAGAGGTCCTGGATGCTGCTAAACGTCCCACAACACACAGGTCAGTTACCCACAAGGAATTCCTTACCCTAAAGTTTATAGTGCTGAGGTTGAGAAATTCTAGCATATGGAAAAATAAAAGTCAAAAGCTCTCTTCCCACTTCCCCATTCCTACTCCCATTCTTCCCAGAGGCAACTAATTTTGACAGTTTCTGGCTTTGTCTTTTGGGGATTATCATTGTACAGTATTTGTCAAGAATGCATAGACAACTCGGAGCAGGGGAATTCTGGGCATATGACAGCCCTAATGAGGCTCTTCCTTCCACACCCGTTCTGACAACTCGCTAGAGGCAATGAACTTTAAGTTGATGCCACTGGTTTCCAGGCAGAGAGAGGTCCCTGCAGACAAATTCTGGAGAACAGCCTCAGAGCCAAGAGCTTCAGGAAGAAAGCAAGTCCCAGAAACAGCCTGCTTCCTAAGGACAATCAATGACTTTCCTGGGCCTCCTGACCCCTTCCAAAACTAATGGTGGATTGAATTTCTAAGCCCTTGAGGCCGGGAGAGTGCAGACAACCCAGAGGGCAGAGAGATCTGCTGGCAGAGACAGATGAATCCCTGACAGAAAAATGAGAGCCTGGAGGAGATATGTGTGAAGCTCAAATACAAAAGATTTCCTTGAACTAGAAAATGTGATCTCAGAACTAAAAATTTCTATATATAAAGGAGAAGATAGTCATTGCTGGAACCCAAAAATGGGTCTAGAAAATTAAATAGAAGAAATATCTCAAAACATATAACAAAAATACAGAAATGCAAATCATGTGGTGAAAGATAGAAGACTAGAATAGACCCAGGAGACCTAACCTGCAAATGCTGCGGGTTCCAGGAGGAAAAGGAACAGGAAAGGAGAAGTCGTAATTAAATAATAAATGAAATTTCTCTGAGCTGAAGACAGAATTAAGTTCTAGACTGGATTGATAGGAAAAGATACACACTCAGCTATATAGAAGGAAAAATTTCAAAACTCTAAAGATACAGGAAATATTATATACTTTCCAGCAGAAAGCAAGTTCTTTCTTCTCATCTGCAACCCTGGAAGTTAAAAGACAGCAAAATTGAACATGGGCTAATGAAAGAAAAGGCCTACAACCCAGACCCAGCCAAGGGGCCCAGAAAGATATTTGAAAATTTGGAGAAGTCACTAAGTACCTCATTTGAGAAATACTTTTGAGAGGAGACTCTAATGAAATAAGAAATGAGTCAGAACAGAGACTTCAAGACAGGGGAAGATGAAAAGAGGAGGCAAGAAAGCAGTGGAGAGCAACAAACCATGTCAATTTATAATGTGCAATGTAAATGTTAAATAAGGACTCTTGAAACAGGTGGGGACACACTGGAAGGGACATTCTCATAAGGTCTAATTTAGCTCAATAAAACTCTGGAGTCAGGTGGTGGGGATAAGGGGAAGGTAAAGGTGTTCCTGAAGTCTAAGGGGGTGGGAGGGTAGGGAAAAGGAGAGGAAGGAAGGGTAGTGAAAGTAATCTAAACATCACATTTCATTGATGTGGGGAGAAAGTAGAAGACAATTAGAGTATTGTGGAAATAGTTGCTATTCTGTTTTCATAAACTAGAAGAGTCATGTGTGTCGGAGACCAGGGACAGGGATGATAACTATTAATGGAATGGCAAACTCCAAATTAACAAGAGAAAAAAATGGAATGAATAGCAATTCATTCAATCCAGCAAAGATACAGAAGAGTTAATGACATGTTAAAAAAATGTAAAACAAGATGAAAATAATAAAATCAAATACATCACTCATTACAGTAAATACTAGTAGACTGAAATCTTCCAGTGAAAGACTGTTAGACTTTGTTATAAATCAAATTTAGGGGCCAGGCATGGTGGCTCACGCCTGTAATCCCAACACTCTGGGAGGCCGAGGTGGGAAGATCACTTGACGTCAGGAGTTTGAGACCAGCCTGAGCAAGAGTGTACCTAAATTTGTTGTGTGGTTTTGTTTGTTTGTTTGTTTGTTTTTGAGACAGAGTCTCACTCTGTTGCCCAGGCTAGAGTGCTGTGGTGTCAGCCTAGCTCACAGCATCCTCAAACTCCTGGGCTCAAGCGATCCTCCTGCCTCAGCCTCTGGAGTAGCTGGGACTACAGGCATGCGCCACCATGCCCGGCTAATTTTATATATATATACATATATATTTTAGTTGGCCAATTAATTTCTTCCTATTTTTAGTAGAGATGAGGTCTTGCTCTTGCTCAGGCTGGTCTCGAAAGTACATACTTCTTAAGAGAAACACAAAGCAAAGTGATAAAGTTTCAAAATAAAGACATGGGGAGGAGATACCAGGCAAATTTAAAGTAAAAAGCAGAGTCTATACATAGATGGTCCCCAATTTACAATGGTTCGACCTATTATTTTTCAACTTTATGATGGGTCTATCAAGGTATTAAATGCATTTTCAACTTACAGTAGTTTTGGCTTACAATAGGTTTTTCAGAACATAACCCCATCTTAAGTCAAGGAGCATCTGTACTGATATCAAACAAGGGAAATTTTTTTGTATATATATTTTTTCTTTTTTATTTCAAAATATTAAGGGGGTACAAATGTTTTTGTTTCATGGATAGCTTTATGCTTTAGTCAGGGCTATAAGTGTGCCCATCACCCAAGTAGCATTCACTATACCTGTTAAGTAGGTTTTTATCTCTCCCCTCTTCCCCCTCTGAACTCCTTGATTTCCAATGAATTTTACTTGTCTGTGTGCCCATCAATTAGTTCCAAATTATTAGAGAGTACAAAACAAAGGAAATTTAAGTTACAGGCTGGGGGAGGTGGGAGAAGACTGCCTGCCCAGGAGTAATTTTGGGGGGTTATAGGAATGTTCCATATCTTGACTGTGATGGTGGCTACACAACTGAATACATTTGTCAAAACTCATAGGATTATACACTTAAAACTGATCAGTTTTATTGTATGTAAATTATATTGCAATAAGGTTGGTTTTAAAAAAGAACACAAAATTACTGTGTTCACAAAATTAAAATGCTGAATGAAAAAATGGTGTAGCACGAGAAACCCTCTCAATTGCCCTGTATCATATAGTATTCACAAACTGCCACAAAGACAGCAAGCTTTCAAAACCACACACAGGAAAAATAAAAGGAGTACTTATTTCAAGAAGTTATAAGAAGAACAAGAAAAGAAACCAAAATAAGTCAGGAAATAATAATGACAAAAGCTAACATTAATTAAATGAAAAACAAACAAAAATACTAAAAAGGATAAATAAATCCAATAAATTGTTCTTTAAAAGGGCTAATGAAATAAACCTCTTGTAAACCCAATTAGGAGGGATAAAAGAGAGTAAAGATTAAATAGACCAAGAGTAGTTATGAGAAAAAAATCCTTACAGATAAAGGAGAAAATTAAAGAATTATTAAAATTCCTCAGCAACCAATTTGAAAATTTGGAGGAAATGGATAACTTTCAGGGATGATATAAATTACCAAGATGGACCCAAGAGGAAGAGGAAAGCTTGAATAGCTCAAATGCAATAGAAAGTTGATGAGAGATCTCATTTTGGGAAAGATTGCATTCAGATAGCACCAGCACTGAGTTTTATCTAACCTTAAATAATAATTTCTGTCATTTAAACCAGTCACGACTATAGAAAAAGGATAAAAGCTCTCACATTTAATATATAAAGCCAATATAACTTGATACTATTCCTAATAAACTCTAAGTAAAAAAGAAAAAGAGGAAAACTGCTTAAATATAATGAAGACTAATTACTAAAACTTAACAGCAAACATTGTTCTCAATGGTGAGACACTAAATCCACTTCAATTAAAATAAAAACTTAGAGATTCCTTTCCAGTACCCTGTTATTTGATATATTTTAAAAATTTTGCCAAATGCAGTAAGACAATGAATTGTTACGATCAGTTGAAAAGAAATTATAAACTTATAATTTTTGCTGCTGATATGATTGTATTACCAGAA
Source organism: Cheirogaleus medius (assembly GCA_008086735.1). Taxonomy (NCBI): domain Eukaryota; kingdom Metazoa; phylum Chordata; class Mammalia; order Primates; family Cheirogaleidae; genus Cheirogaleus; species Cheirogaleus medius. Next base: position 27,799,732 of record VBSM01003204.1, read on the forward strand.
AATCCAAAAGACTTCAGTAAAAAGATCTTTAGTAAAAAGACTTAATACAATTTGGAGAACTCTAGTAAAAAGACAATACAATTTGGAGAGCTGACTTGGATACAAGATAAATATAATGAAAATAAATTGTTTTCTACTTTAGTAATAACATCTCAATTTAAAATGGAGCAATTTCAATTTATAGTTATAAAATTATAAAATTCTTAGGGTAATAATTGGAGCCACCGTAATGCCATCCACTGTTCTAAGCACTTTATATTAAGTCAATCAACCCCCACTACCCTATTGAAATAGATTACTATCATCACTTTTGTTTTACAGAAGAGAACACTGAGGAACAGAGAGATTAAGTGATCTGCAAATCAGTGTGATATTTCAGAGGTGGGATTTGAATCCTAGCAGTTTGGCACTGATACTACCCTTATACCCACTATGCGACAGCACATAAGTTTAATCAACAAACACATAGTACTCATATGAAGAAAGTTACACAGTATACTATTACTAAAAGATATAAAGCATGATTGGGATGAACAGAAAATCAACCCTATCTTTGGATGGGAAGATAAAATATCATAAAAATGTCAATTCTCCCAAACTTAAAGTATAACATTAATATAACTACAATTAGTATATCAAAGAATAGGCAAGGAAAATTATTTTTTTAAAAAGAGAAACATTTTGGTATGGAAAAAAATTAGAGAAATTCACTTTATCAAATATTAGAACATATTGTAAGGTCACTAAATCCAATCAATAGGTAAAAGGGAAAAACGAATTAGTGGAATAGAACAGAGAATCCCAAACTAGGTGATTGTGCATACAAAAACGACAATTCAACTCACTAGAGAAAGGAAGGATGACATAATAAAGGTGTGGAACATGTGGCTCTTCTCACTGAGCCCCTGTGACGTGCTGGAACCGTGCGATAGCAGGGCCCGCATCCCTGTGCAGCGGCGTGGTGGGGGAAAGTCAGCCTTCTGTCGCAGGACGTTTGCATCATCGAAGTGGAGGCAGTGAGAGACTGCCGGGTTCCAGCCCATCCTCATGGGGTCTGGCTTATCCATTCCCTCCCCTACTTTCTGCCTAACTTCCCTTACCTGCTGCCTGCCCTAAACTCTCCAAGCTCCGGTATCAGAAGCAAAGATGGCGCCTTTCAGAGACTGTTGAACCAGCTCCAACAACTGCGTAATTGTGTAGGGATATTTCCCTGCACCACGTCTCTTAAGTGAAAAATACACCCGTGTGTGTGTATGTATACATATCCGTGCATGCACATGCATATGCTAATGGTTCTGCTTCTCTGACTGACCCTGACTGATGTACTAAATGAAGGATATACGGGTGTTCACTGTATCATTCTTTCGCTTTCATTTAGGCTTAAGTGTTTCAAAACGAAATTCTAGGGGGAGAAAAAAATACACTCAAAGGATTCTAACCTCAACAGAAGAGCAAATCCAACTGACTAAGAAACATGAAAATATGCTCAAATTCACTAGGAGTAAGGGACATGCAGTTTAAAGTAAAAATGAGATACCGTTTTACATCCATGGTGGAAAACTGGGGCTTAAAACCAGTGGGGAACTCTGAGAGCCCGTGTGGAACACATTCCCTCAGGGTTATTCCACCAGGCAGCCAGGGAGGTTGCTGGGGTATTCATACACCAGTCCCCACCAGTCCTTGCTTGAGAGCTGCTTGCGGGACGCATTGATTCCCCAGCACTTCTGGCCTGCCTTTTGTTGGGGCAGAGAAAAGCTGCAGGCAAAATGCTGCGCCTGGCAACTGGCCTCCAGGCCGAGGTGCACCACGTGGTGAGGCCTAAGGGGACATGGTGATAGCATCTGCCACCCCCTGCTTTAAGTTTATGCTGTCACTGCAGGAGAAAGAAGAGGAATGAGCCAGTCATGGTGGTCTGTGCCTATAGTCCCAGCTACCCAAGGAGGCTGGGGCAGGAGGATCACTTGAGCCCAGGAGTTTGAGTCCAATCTGGGACAACAGAGTGAGATTTGTCTCTCAAAAAAGAAAAAGGAATAAAAGAAGGAGAGGAATAAAAATTTACCATAAGAGGGTCAGTAGAACAAGCTAAAATCCTCATTGCTAGGGTTGGTTCTAAGGCTACAACGGATATTCTTCACTTCCTTCCTCTACCATCCATTCATCCATTATAGAGCCCCCCGCAACTTTCCAGCAGCACTTCATGCCAGACTAGATTGCTTGCTTGGTGGGTAACCAGGACCCTCATTTCTGAGGGCTCTGGGCCCTCATTACTGGGCCCTTCCCAGGCTGTGGTGGTCCAAGCTGCCTGTTCATGGATCTATCACTAGACAAGGAGTGTCATGAGGCACTCACAAACCCCCTGACACGCAGATGCAGGTATACCTTGGAGATATTGTGGGTTCTAGTTTGAGAGCACAGCAATAAAGCAAGTCACACAATTTTTTTTTTGTTTCCCAGTGCATTTAAAAGTTATGCTTACACTATACTGTAGTCTATTATGTATGCGATGGCATTGTGTTAAAAAAAAATGCTAAGGATCATCTGAGCCTTCAGAGTCATACTCTTTTTGCTGCTGGAGGGTCTTGTCTCGATGTTGGTGGCTGCTGACTGATCGGAGTGGTGGTAACTGAATGTTGGGGTGGCTGTGGCCATTTCCTACAATAAGACAACAATGAAGTTTACCACATCAATTGACTCTCCCTTTCATGAAAGATTTCTCTGTAGCATGCGATACTGTTTGATAGCATTTTAGCCACAGCAGAACTGCTTTCAAAATTGGAGTCAGGAGGGGAGGGGGGCATGGGCAATATACATAACCGTAATATTTGTACCCCCATAATATGCTGAAATTAAAAAAAAAATTGGAGTCAGTCTTTTCAAACTCTGCCACTGCTTTATCAACTAAGTTTATGTAATATTTTAAATACTTTGTTGTCATTTTAACAATGTTCACAGCATCTTCACCAGGAGTAGTTTCCATCTCAAGAAACCACTTTCTTTGTTCATTCATAAAAAGCAGCTCCTCATCTATTCAAGTTTGATTATGAAATTGCAGCAATTCAGCCACATCTACAGGTTCTACCTCTTTTTCTTTTTCAGATGGGCTCTCATTATGTTGCCCATGCTGGTCTCAAACTCCTGAGCTCAAATGATTCTCCTGCCTCGGCCTCCCAGAGTGTTAGGATTACAAACATGAGCCACCGTACCCGGCCACATGAATGTTCTTAATGGCATTTAGAATGGTGAATCCTTTCCAGAAGGTTTTCAATTTACTTTGCCCAGATCTATCAGAGGAATCACTATCTATAGCAGCTGGACCCCAAATCCCATGTTGGTCAGACCTTACAGGAAGTTTAATTAAAAACCCAAGAAGCAGGCCGGGCGCGGTGGCTCACGCCTGTAATCCTAGCACTCTGGGAGGCCGAGGTGGGCAGATCGTTTGAGCTCCGGAGTTCGAAACCAGCCTGAGTAAGAGCGAGACCCCATCTCTACTAAAAAATAGAAAGAAATTAATTGGCCAACTAAAATATAGAAAAAATTAGCCGGGCATGGTGGCGCATGCCTGTAGTCCCAGCTACTTGGGAGGCTGAGGCAGAAGGATCGCCTGAGCCCAGGAGTTTGAGGTTGCTGTGAGCAAGGCTGACGCCACGGCACTCTAGCCCAGGCAACGGAGTGAGACTCTGTCTCAAAAAAAAAAAAAAAAAACCCAAGAAGCAGGGATAGCAAATGAAAAATCACTAAAGTACTAGTAGGCTTACATCCCAGGGAGGGAACAGCATGGTTCACACCCCCTGCATGGGATGGAGTTTGCATTTGTATTTAATAACAACATTGATCTCTCTGGCAGTGGAAGTGGTCATTGAGAAATCCTTACATAAAGAAGGTATCTGGGAGATAAAACTCTGCAAGCAGAGATTACACTTAAGTTCTCTTTTTGTTGAAAGGAAGAATCCCAGATGGAACAGTGCGCTGAATGATGTGACAAGCAAGTGCTTGATCCCTGTCCAGCTGGAGGGGGGATTGTACCTATCAACATGTAGCCTCGCAAAATGTATTTCTTAAATAATAAGGCTTGAAAGTCAAAATTCTTCCCTGATCCATGGGCAGCAGAATGGATGTTGTGTTAGCAGGCATGAAAACCACATTCGTCTCTTAACATCTCTATCAGAGCTCGTGGGTGACCAGGTGCATTGTCAATGAGCAGTAACATTGTGAAACAAAAATTTTTTTTTTTTTCTGAGCAATAGGTCTCAACAGTGGGCTTAAAATATTTAGTAAACCATACTGTAAACACATGTGATATCATCTAGGCTTTGTTCTTCCATTTCTAGAGCACAGGCAGGGTAGATTTAGCATAATTCTTAAGTGTCTAGGATTTTCCAAATGGTCAATGGGCATTGGATTCAACTTAAAGTCACCAGCTGCAGTAGCCCCTAACAAGAGAGTCAGCCTGTCCTTTGAAGCTTTGAAACCAGGCATTGACCTCTCCTCTCTACCTATGAAAGTCGTGGATGGCATTCTCTTCCAATAGAAGGCTGTTTCATCTACATTGAAAATCTGTTGTTTAGTGTAGGCACTTTCATTAATTATCTTAGCCAGATCTTCTGGATAACTTGCTGCAGCTTCTACATCAACACTTGCTGCTTCACCTTGCGCTTTTGTTTTACAGAGATGGCTTCTTTCTTTAAATTTCATGAACCAACCTCTGCTAGTTTCAAACTTTTCTTCTGCAGTTTCTTCACCTCTCTCAGCTTTCATAGAATTGAAGAGAGTTAGAGCCTTGCTCTGGATTAGGCTTTGGCTGCTAAGGGGAGCTATTGCTGGCTTGATCTTCCATCCAGACCATTCAAACTTTCTCTATATTAACAATAAGACTGTTTTGCTTTCTTATCATTCCTATTTTCATCGGAGTAAAACTTTTCATTTCCTTCTGGAACTTTTCCTTTGCATTCACAACTTGGCTGAGTGCTTGGCACAGAACGCCTAGCTTTTGGCCTATCTTGGCTGTCAACACGCCTTCCTCACTAAGCTTAATCATTTCTAGCTTTTGATTTCAAGTGAGAGATATGCGACTCTTCTTTTCACTTGAACATTTAGAGGCCATTGTAGAGTTATTCACTGACCTAATTTAAATATTATTGTGTCTTAGGGAACAGGGAGGTCTGAGGAAAAGGAGAGCCATGAGGGAAATGGCTGGACATTGGAGCAGCCAGAATACACACAACTTTTACTGATTTAAGTTCACTGTCTTACATAGGTGCCCCCAAAACAATTACAATAATAACACCAAGGATCACTGATCATAGATCTCTATAACACGTAAAATAACAATGAAAAAGTTTGAAATATTGCAAGAATTACCAAAATGTGACACAGAGACATGAAGTGAGCACATGCTGTTGGAAAATGGTGCCAATAGACTTGCCAGATGCAGGGTTGCTACAAACCTTCAATTTGCAAAGAACGTAATATCTGCAAAGCATAAGAAAGTGGAGCGTAAGAAAAACGAGGTGTCCCTGTACATTCCTCCTGCTTCCGCTATGTAGCAGCAACCATATGTCCTCATGCTAATCAGGCTGTCAGGTTCAATCTCCTCTGCCAGGATAATCACTCCCCACTAAATTCGTGAGTGGGGAGTAGCTAGGCACAATTGCTAGGTATGGAGGACTCTACTCTGTGAGTCAACATAGATTCTCTCTAAACATCCTTTCACCTTTAACTCCCACTGCTAACTGAGTAGCCATCTCCTTGCTTTCACACTTAAATTCCTGCGAATGAGTGTTTGGTAAGCTCACATCATCCTGATGTCTAAGCCACTGGCTCTTCTCTGGACTGGCCAGCCTCAAGGCAGTTGCCCACTTGCTTATATCAATCAGCTGAGGTCAGAGGGGTTGGGGCACAAAATACAATTTCTGGGGCCTGGGGCTGCCTCATCAGCAGGGGTTTGCCCCTTTACAAAGGCCTACAAGGTGCAGCTGGCACAATGTTTGACCTATTTGCTTGCTATGGAGCTATAGTATTGTCACCAGCCCCCTGCTAGTCACTTGGTCAGTTCCTGATAAATTTACAGCCCACTGAGCCCAGTTTCCTAATCTGTAAAGTAAGTCGAAGATCCTTTCACGTGTAAAACGCCTGATAACTGCCTCTCCCCTCAAACTTTTGTACATTAGTTATTGTTAATCCAGGACTCCCTCCACCCTATGCTTAGGTAACTTATTTTTTGAACCCAAAATTTCATTTTTCAGTAAATGCTTGCTTTTATTACTTTTATGACGTTTAATTCTGTGGCTCGGAGCCATCATTTCGCCCTGTTGCAATGTCTGAATCTTGAGCTTGCCTCTTGATGTATTTGCTTTTCTTTTCAGCTCTGGGCCATCGGCATATATGAATAGCTTTCTGTGTCACCGTTTGAGATAGGACCAAGGACAGGTCTGGGGCAAGTCACCAGAGACCTATCCACACCTTTCGCTTCAGCGATCAAAGAGCTGCAAATCCCCTTAGTGGTGCTATCAGATGTCTCCTGTTTCCTCCTCCTGAGCCTGAAGCTATTGCAACAGACCTTTAAAGAGGCCTTTGCTGAAGTTCACACCTACTGTGTCGCCAGCACTTGGTTGAGGTCAGACTATCTTGAATTTTACAGATGGGAAATTGTGACTTGCCCAAAGTCACATACTGTGGCAAGGCTGGCCTTTTTGTCCTCGCATCATGTTTTTTCTATTGCATCATACTTCCTCCACAGTTCAGGAAACGAATCTATTGCTGCTCTACCAAATTACCACAAAATTGGTGACTTAAGAAATGCATATTTATTATCTCCCAGTTCTGGAGGTCAGATGTCTGACACAGGTTTCGCTGGATTCAAATCAAGGTGTTGGCAGGGCTGGGTTCCTTTCTGGAGGCTGGAGGGGAGAGGCTGCTTCTTGCCTTTCCCAGCTTCTAGAGGCTCGTGGATTCTGTGGCCCCTCATCCTCTTCCTCCACCTTCAAAGCCAGCACCTGCCAGTTGAGTCCTTCTCACGTCGAATCTCTCTGATCGTTCTTCCCACGTCAAATCTCTTTCTTCCCATGACGGAAAAAGTTCTCCCCATCAAGGACTCACATGATTAGGTTGAGTCTCCCAGGATAAAACAGGGTGATCTCCCTTCTAAAGGCCCTTAACTTAGTCACATCTACATTTTGTCAGTTAAGTAACATATTCACAGGTTCTGGGGATTTGGGTGTGAACATTTTGGGGAGGCCATTATTCTACCTACCACTCCAGGAGGCCAGTGGGTTAAAGCAACGAAGATAGGTGTAACCTGACTTTTAGGGTCTTAGGAGACTTCCCTGACTTCCTGATGTTGACTGGACTTCACCAAGGTTGGTACAGATGAGCCCCTTTCCCTATAGCAAATTCTTCCCGATGTCCTCACAGCTGGGCTCCCTCCTCTTGTCTATTTTAACAACCATTCCCTGTAATGGGCAGTGGACAGGTCAGGAGAGAGTAAGAAGTGGGCTTTGGAATCTCAGATGACCATAACCATACTATGGTCCTGGAAAAGCTGAAATGTACCGATCTCGAGTCTTAAAAAGCCTCCCAGTCTTCCTGATATTTGGGCAGTAGAGGTGCAGTGTGGAGTTACAGGTGTCTTTTCCAATGTCCAGCCTTGAAAGTTAGTGTGAATGTCGAAATTGCGGAAACCCCATGTGACACACATGGGGAAGAGTGAGGATCTCGCTCTCCTACCCTATGCACTAAGGAAGATGGTCTTACAACGGGAGGGAATGCAACGGAGGTGTGCACTTCAGCTCATCCCGGTTCCATCTGGGGACCCCCTTCTTTAGCCTCATCAAGGGTCAAGTTGGGAAGCATGCCCACGGATTCTTTGTTTTGAGTGCATACTGGAAGCTTGGTTTTGGCATTTTACCTGGCATCCAGGTCATGCTCACCTGTGTACTGGTTCTAAAAACTGAGATATTATCTACAGTTTATGGAACTCCTGTGAATGTTTCTGCAACTGATTTGCTCACAGGCTGCCCACTCCCACCCACTGTATACCACAGCTGCAAGTACCCTGACTGTCCCCACCAGCTGCCACCAGCTGCTCTACGCACTCCCACTCACTCTCATGGCCCCTGAGGCCCCCAGGGAGTCACCAACACATACCACCCACAGTCCGTATCTGGGGGAGGCGCTGACAGGGTGCCGGGGGAGGAGAGTGGGTCGTTGGAAACTTTAATCAAGCAGGGACGGTTAACAGCTGCAGGGACACCTTAGGAAACAGTGAGCCTTAAAAAGGAAATACTTGTAGACTCTCTCGCCATGACCTTTGAAGATTTTTCTGAAAATGGCCGTCATTCCCTGCCATGGAAAAAGATAGTAGCGACCACAGGCACCCTTCAGCCACAGAAGGCTTCATCCTCCAGGGGGCTTTGACATAGCTGCTTACCTCACAGATGCCCTCACAGACTGCAAAGTCCCCAGACACGCTGCCCACGCACGCACACACATACACTTGCCTCTCCACAGACACCTTCCTCAGGTGTCCTTTGTCCTCAGTGGCCACTTCCTCTGGGGCAGGCTGGGCCATGCTGTGGGGCAGAGCCCCGGGGCCCACTGCAGTGCCCTGCCACACCCCACCAGTCACACAAGCTGTTAGTGTGCAGTGACGACCTCTCCCTCTTCCTTTTTCCTCCCCACAGCTGCAGGGGGTGGTTCTGAGGGGGCAGATGTCACCCTGCTAGGGGGTGGGTTTTCCCCACCTCCATGCCTTGTCTTGTGGCAGCTCCTTCCCATCCTTGGGTGTAGGCCCTTTCGGGGTTCCTATTAGGGGTCACATTCTGGTAAAAGAACATTCAGGAGCACTGCTGGGCACCACTGCTCAGCAGCCCCGGTCCCCTCCCCTGGTACTTCTGTCCACGATCCAGGCCCCACCACCTCTGGCCCCTGGGTCCTTCCCCACCAAGGCCCCTTCTTCCTTGGGGCTAGAAGAGGCAATGTGGGTTTTTAAAGGAAGAGCTTTACTAGGAAAGTAAGAGGAAAACCAAAACCAAACCAAGAAAATATGAAAACCTTGGCTGGCCCGGAGTCTGCAGCTCAGCTTCGGCTCTGCTTTGTCCCTGCCTCGCCTTACCTAGGACCACGAAACCCTTCTCAATCCCTGTGCAACTCCCTCGCTCATGGCCTCCATGGTCCCCCTACAGAGGTGCACGGGGGCAGTGCTGCCACAGGTTTCCAGAGGTGCACCAGCTGTAGCCTGTGGCATTCCTCACCCGCACCCCTGCCCAGGCCTGTTCCAGAGCCTCTATCACTGGATTCTGCTCAGTGGGGACACCCGGGAAGCCACAAGGCTGGCAGGGGCAGGATGCTAATAGCAAGGGGCTGACTGGCCACAGGTGTGGTCAGCAGGGCAAGTGTGCAGGGAAAGGCTGTGAAGACGGGATCTGGGAGTATTTATGGAAGAGAAACAGCTTGGTCCCAGGTCACTTGCACCCTCCAAAGAGCTGCCACATTTCCAAGCAGAGCTTTTGAGAGAGAACCTCACTCTGGGATCCTCACTCAGCAGTCCCAGGGGCTAAGCGGGAGCAGAGCCAGGTCCACTCTGAAAGCCTCTAAGTTGATGGGGGACATGAGCCCCATTTGAGAAGCCACCAAATCAGGGACCCTTTTCTGGGAACTCACATCTCCTGGAAACCCCAGGAGGAGGAGGAGCCGCAATCTGATGGGGAGCATGGAGCCCCACCCTTGAGCTGGGGAGATCGTCTGTGGTCACTTGGGCACAAAAGAGCTCCAGCTAAACATAGATGAGGCCCAGTGGACAGGGCAGTGAGGACCGAGGGCGGGCATGTCAGCGTAGACAAACTGCATCCGGGGTTGGGAGCTTAGCATTGCCAGTGTGGGTTTAGGGTGCATGAAGGGGGACACAGGCAGGACACAGGGACAGGGCCAGC
>VBSM01003204.1:27809757-27865361 GCA_008086735.1 Cheirogaleus medius
TGATGCCCTTCAATCCTCCTTACCAGTAACATTCCCAGCTCTTATTCTGGAACACCCTCCCTCCCCTACCTGCAAAACACTCCACTACCTGACAACACTCACTGTGCTTGTCCCCTCAACTCTGCACCCTCTCAGGGATGCTTGCCCAGGAATCTCCCCTGCCCACCCATCCCCTGATCTATACATTCTTCCCTGGGGCTGATTGCCCCTCATCCATCCCACTGTCCCCCAAGGCCGGGCACCCTGCTGGCATTACCTCCTGCTCTGCCTGCTTCTCATCTGCCTGCTGTTAGGAGTGGCCGCCACCTGCCTGGGAGTGCGCTGTGAGTAGGCTGTCCCCATTTCCCATTTAACCAAACTACTTTCTTCCCTACTCTCCCCAAAAGCTGCCCTTCCTCAGCAAGGCCCATAGTCACTACCTCACTACATCACATCCTTAGTTTTTGATCTGGTTTCCAGCCAGGTCTGTTGTAGAGCGCCCTGTCTTCCTAAATTGTCCTTTCCTTATCCTGGACTTCCTTGAGCTTCAGACAGTTGGATCTTATATTTCGGCCTGCTATGCAAAAGGTTGCAAGAGGCAGGAAAAAGGCCAATGCTGCAGTCTCAGGACAACAGGACACAGCTGGAGAAGATGCCCTCCAAATCTCTCTTTATGGCCAAACAGATCTGCAGGCGTCTGAGCAGCTCCATCAGATGAACAGGGTTCTGGAAGCCACTAACAGCAGCCTGAGGCAGCAGCTCCGCCTAAAGATAACTCAGCTGGGGCAGAGAGAAGAGGACCTGCAGGGGTCCAGGAGAGAGCTGGCACAGAGTCAGGAAGCACTACAGGCGGAACAGAGGGTTCACCGGGACGCCGAAGAGCAGTTGCAGGCCTGTCAGTCAGACAGGGAGAAGACAAATGAGAACTTGCAAGGTGAGAAGGAGCAGAGGACCTCCTTGGAGCAGCAGCTGAGCAGCATTCAGGACACACTGAAGCGCCTCCTCCAGTGCCAACCACAAGGTATCTGGGGAGGGACAGAGGGGAGCGGGCAGCTGTGAGGGATGGACTGAAGCCAGGAGGCGCTAGTGGCAGGGGCCTATCTCCCAGGGCCCAGTGAGTTGTTCAGGAAAGGGGCAGTGAACCAGAGTGGTGGCTGACATGAGCTGAGCCGCCTTAGCCACAGCGAGGAGGACCAAGCTACATACTGGATTGAGGGGATCACCCAGCTCCAAGGCTGATCCTGTCAGGGAAATGGGGGTGGCAGCCAGCAGTGCAAAATCACACTGTCCAAAGAAGCACATGGCAAACTCAAGTTTCATCCGGTTGACATCAGTGGCAAGGATCTGGGAGCCCCCTGAATTTGGATGTGAAGTTGGTTGTTTGCACATTTTTCTAAAGACAGGATCCCCAGATTTGATTAATTCTCACTACATCTGGGATCCTCCCTAAAGTTAAGAATCACTGACGGGCACAGATGCAGTCTGGTGGTGGCACTAGGCAGCTGAAATTCTCAACACTCACGATGAAGTGGGTCAGGGGTTGTGGTTAGGGAACTAGGATGGGGTGTCCAACCATTTTGCAAGCAGGAACCCAGAAAGTAGGTGGCGATGGGGGAAGGGACACATAAAAGGGGAAAAGCTGTGCCAAAGTAGGTTGAAGGTCTAGGCAGGATACCAGGCCCAGGGGGACTGGAGTGTTTATGGACTACTCCTGGGGTTAGGCTCTGTCTAGCTCAGGGGGCATCTGGATGCTCCCCCAGGCTTGAGACAGCAAGATTATGTGCAGACACCTCCCTTCTTGCCCTTTTTACCTTCTTAGCCTCTGTGACTCTCAGCTCCATGCCAGGGCTGCCACCCATTCCCATACCTGCACCCTCGACCTTGATCCCAAACTGCTCCTCTGCTGAATGGACAGTTTCCGACTTCCACTCTGATCACAGCTGCCCACCACGCCTTCACGCTTCCCCACACTTCTCTGACCTCATTGAGGCCTCCAGCACGCTGACTCCCCTGTTTCCTCTCTGCCCATCAGCTGTCTCCTGTCCTCGCTTCTCTCCCTACCCACCTTGGGTTCGGGGTCCATCATTTCAACCCCTTGCTTCTTTGTTCCATTGTCTTTCTGGTGCACCCGACGGGCCAAATCTCAACTCTGGATGAACCCAACTGCTCGCTTTGCCCAGGCCTGCATCAAGATGTGACAAATTGTACAATCATTCCGCTCAGTGCCACCGAAAGCTCTAGTCTCTCAGCACTGCCTGGTGACCTCTGCAGTGGTCGGCTTGCTCTTCGTAACTCCTTCCCCCACTCCCTTCCCCGTCACTTTTGGCAGATGCCTCATCTCCCACTCTGTGGACTTCCCATCACCAAGTCTATATATCCATTTGCATTTTTGCCCATCCCCATCTTTTGCAAGGGCAACTGCAACAGCTTTCTGAATGTTTTTCCTACCTCCAACCCCCACCCGAGTCCATATTTCATATTGGAGCCAGGGTAATCCTTTAAAAACAAAAATCTGATCATGTCATCGCAGTCTAGATCATTCTAGTTAATTAATTGCATAAACAATTAAGCAACATATATTATATGCTCCAGTGCTGTGTCCAGGAACTTGAGATAAAATAAAGCTGGTGAACAAAATTCCCCTATGTAAAACCCTAGATTGATTTTCTCTTCCTCATAATATAAAAGTAAAAAATCCTTAATATAACTTCCAAGGCCCCTGCCTACCTTTCAGCACACCACTTATCCCTTTACCTTCAATTTGGCCATGGTGCCTTCTTTTTATTCCTTTAAGTTGTTACAGGACAGTAGCTCAAGGGAGTATTTGGGTGGGGACACAAGAAAATGTTGAGAGAAGAGAGGGAGCCGGTGGAGAGGGAATGAGTTTGAGTGTCGGAGGTAGGACTGATGGAACAAAGCAATGGAGAGGGGTGGGCTGGGATCGGGAGCACAGATTGGGGTGTGGATGTTAAAGAAAGAGGGATGTTGATTTCATATAGATAGGAAAAGAAAAACAGAGGAGAAAGAAATTTTGAGGTGAAGGGGAAATGGAGACTTCACAGTTTCTGCAAAACAGGACCCAAGGTTATCTGCTTTCGGAAGACTGTGAGGGAAGGAGGTGGCCAGTGCCGAGCGAGTGGGAGGCTCTTGGATGTGCAGTGGGGATGCTTTAGGGGGCGAAGGAGATGAATGAGAGGCCCTATGAACAGGTATGGGGGCCCAGGTGATGTTAGCCAAAATGTCGGGGTGGACTGCAATTGTTCAGAAATTGGGGGTAGTAACACTGGTTCCATTAAAAGAAACCTCCCAGGTTGTTAAGAAGTAATGTTGTTGAATGTTAAAGCATTTACTAAGTATACACAGGTATGGTATTTCCAGGGGAGGCAAAAGAAAGAAAGATTGCAAAGATCAAGGACTAGAAGTCCATGAAGGTGCTGAGATTAGACCTAGGGGAATATTGTCAGAAACCAGATTGCTGAGTAGTCACTTTCATGTCAAGCATTGCTGCTGTCACACTCTTTCTGTTTTTTAGACACCTGCTGTCCGGTGGGATGGATACAGTACTTGAAAAGCTGCTTTTACTTCTCACTTACTCGGAAAAGTTGGCAGGAGAGCAAAAAGCATTGTGAATCTCTGTCCTCCAAGTTGGCCACCTTCGGTGAAACTCATAAATATTCAGTAAGTGTAGCCTTATCCACAGACTGTGTGGTGGGTACTGTTAGGTAAGGAGACATATGTCATCAAGTCAGGAATGGCAGTGCACACATGGCCGGGGCATGCCTTCCTTTTCCATGGCAGACACTGATAATCAGTCACAATATTCTTTCCCACTGAGCTTGGAAACAGCCTCTGCATCTTCTCAGCACAGTGCTCCGGGCAGCCCCTACTCACTGACCAGAGCTGGCATGAGAGCTGAAACTTATGAACCATCTCTGCTTTAATCTGTGTCTCAGCCTACTCATCAGCTCCCTGAGCTGCTTAACAGGTTCTTTGACTTCGTGGCCTGTGGCCTCTCAGGCAGAGAGGTCCCATACCTGGTGGGCTGCATTGTAGGAAATGGTTCCTTGGGACCAGAGCAGACCACAGAATGACTCCCCTCCAAAGGTTGGCGGAAATTCTTACCCAGCTGGGAGGCAAGCTGAACAGTGAGCCTGCAGCTGCAGGGTAGCACTTGAAGGATGCAGGGATAAGTCACTGACAAGCTGTCATGTACCAAAGAAGGGCACAGCCCTCTTGCCAAAGCTCAGAGGCATCCCTAGGTTGTTCATTTTCTTCCATATTTCTCATTACCCACCACCCAACTCTGGTCTTTCTGAATCTTCCCAGTTTTCTCAATACAGCTCAAGTCCGTTTTCGTCACTTGTTGGTTCAGAGGATGCATATTGGATTGGTTCCAGCATTAATAAGGACGTTAATTGGCAGCAGAAACAGTACTCTGTGTAAGTTTGTTAGGACTTTTGGGTATTTTCAACTCCATGATCCCCTCATAAACACACAGTAATAAGATTTCCTCCCCAAGTGCTGCTGTCAAAACTCTTCCACAAATCAATATTGTAATTGCCTATTTGTCTATTTCCTCTATTTGATTCCTAACTCCATAGGACAATCTTATTTTCCATTCTAGCCTCAGTCCCTGGCACATACTTTTTTTTTTTAATTGCTAGGTTGGGACCTATGCCATCTAGCAGAGGGAGAAGCTGAGGGTTCAGCTAGGGCTTCCCAGCTGATGAACACCAGCATTCCAACTTCCCACCCCTTGACAAGGCTACCCAAACTGAGGTTGAACTTTCTCAGTAGGGACCACTTGGGTCATTAGGGCTGCCCCAGGAAAGTGAGCAAGGGAGCATTGTGGTAACTTTGAGGATCAACCCCAGGGACCCTGAAACAGGGTGGTCACCTCCTTATGTTCCCTAACTGGAGTTTTCATCTTTAAGACCTCAGGTGATCTTTCTCTCCCCTGGTCCTAAAAACTGTTCTAATTGGAGTCCAGACATCTGTCCCTGAATCATGCCCAGATGTGGCCTTAGGCAGGCAGGGGGAGTTTGCACCTGGGCCAGGTTTTATGCAGGGCAAGGAGAAGGGAGGATGGGCTAGGACGAGTCTCGAGCACATCTCATTTCCACTTCACTACTCTTTAGGTCCCATGGTCGAATCCAAAGATGTGCCAAGGTACAAAAATCTTGGTCATGGTATAGCATTTCAGGAGCACAGCAAGAGGAATGTTTAGTTTCTCTTCCCTGCATCTGTGAGATGGAAGCTTTCGGGTTTCCAGATGGGCACCACTGAGCTAGGTAAGTGTGAGGGGTGAGGCTGGGGCCTGGGGAATGCCAGGGCAGAGGGACTCAGAGCAGGGGCCCAGAGGTCCGAGGGAACTTGTACCTGGGGATGACAGTCACATCCACAGCCTCCAGTGACTTGGTCTGCTTATGTAAGGGTGGGCTGGGCAGAGAGAGAGGCAGGTAAGGCCTAAAACTGAAGGGAGGCTGGTGACGTGGCTGTCCAGGGAGCTGGGGAGGAGACAGGTGAGCTGGGTGAGGGTTTTGGGACAGTCAACTGCAGAGCTCACTGATGCTTTACTCTTCCAGACACTCATGGCAACAACAGCCTATGCCCCTCATCCCTACCTGTGGCCTGCAGTCCTAAGATCATTCTCTCACTCCCTCACTGCGGGCAGGCCCCAGCCAAGGGCTGATCCATGCCTGACACGTCTAGCCAGCCTGCTGCCTGCTTGCAACTCTGCTCCAGAAACTGGACTATTCCTGGGAAAAGGGTGAAGAGCTTCTAGAAGGAAATGTAGCCTCCCCAAGACCCACCCATAGTAGAATGGGGGGAGTGGGAGGAGGGCGCACGGGCTGAGTGGATAGGGGCAGCCCGGAGCCAGCCAGGCAGTTTTATTGAAATATTTTTAAATAATTGCACGTGTTAGTCTCGTGTGTCAGCAATGCTGTGTCTGGTTCAGTGATCCTCAAGGGATGGCAAGTCCAGGGGTTGGACTAGAAGTGCTCTGTCCCTCGAGTCCATGCTGAGGCTCCCCTACACGGGGAGAAGAGCCAGTCAGCCCATCTGGGGCTGGCATTGTCCAGCAAGTGCGCTCTGTCCTCACGGGGTGTCCCGAAGGCCGAAGGTGGAGGCCTGAGACCACAGGCCCCACTGCTAAGAGCGTGCCCCAGGCAGCTGCAGGCTGGGCGTGGGTGGCTTGGCGTGGTGCCCTCGGTGGCAGAGGAGACTGCCCGCCTCACAGTTCAGGTTGCGGTAGCGGGCAACAGCTGGTGTGGGGCGGGGGCACATGGACAGGAAGCCAAAGCTGAAGGGGCCGAGACAGCAGCCGGGACAGGGCAGCCCCTCATCGGGCTCCCGGGGAGCTGAAGGGGGCGGCGAGGGTTCTGTCCGCTCCAGGGCTGCCGCCCGGGGCAGGCTATGCTGGGCCCGGTTCCAGGGCTCCCCAGCCCAGCTTTGTGGGGAGTTTACCACCACAGCTGGGGGGTTGTTGTTGAGAGGAGGTCCTGATCTAGGGGACCAGGGTTGGGAGGCCGAGGAACAAGTGCTGATAAAGTTGTCTGTGGCCACGGCCAGGGGCTGCTGGGGAGGTGGTCCCGGGGGTTCTGGCTCAGGGCTGCTGCCCTCGCACTCCATCTTCTCTTCAGCCGAGGGGCCCACAGGGGCAGGGCCAGGACCTGGCAGTGCTGTCTCCATACGTCTTGGGAGCTCAGGGGATGAGGGTAGTGAGTGGCAGCGGCGGGCAGGTGTCCCAGGCTGGACCAGGGTCTCTGGAGTGGTCACCAAGGGCAGCTGGGTGGAGGGCAGTGGTGACGGTGGTACAAGGGGCAGGGAGGCAATAGGCTTGCTGGGTGTGTCCAAGAGTTTGATCTTGCCACCCCTGAGGTCTTCCCGTAGTGAGAAGGGGTTGACTCGAGTCAGATTGTCCCCCCAGGTGGGGGGTGATTCTGGTGATGGGGGCAGAAAGAGGTCTGATCGGCTTCGGGAGAGCCGGGGGTCTGGCCTGGGAAGCGTGGCAGAAGGACCCCCTTTTGGAACAGACCCTACAGGGAGAGACAGAGAATCTGGGGTCACTGTTCTCTGCATGTGGTCATAGCTCCTTGGGGGCTTCCTTATTCTCCAGGAGGCTGGTAGGACTAGAGCTTAGAAAAGGGAGCCCCACAGCATGCTTTGGAAAGGGGAGATGTCACCTCCAGCCCCCTTTTACCTCTTCTTTCCTTCCTCCTCTCCCTCAGCCTCTAGCATTAGAAAACTGTCTTCCCTGAGATGTCCTCCCACCCCATCCCACCCCGACTCCCAGGCTTCTCAACTGATAAACACACTTAGCCTCCCCCAGATAATTCTCTGAGTTCTAAGGAGGAGAGAGGCCACAAAGGGACTTAGCTAGGTCAAGGTCATGCTCACTTACCCTGATTGTGTGTCAGGGGAGTCCTGGTGAGGGGGGCTGGCTCAGGCAGCTGCTCCAGGATCCATTCCAGGTGCTGGGTGATTTCAGTGAAGGGGGCACGGGTGCTGGGTTCCATCTGATGGGGAGAGACAGGGGCAGCTTCACTCACTGCTTCAAAAGAGGGTCTTTGAGTTTTCTTCCCATCAGCTTGGATCCACAGGGCAGCCAAGTCAGCTCATGATGGGGGTGGAAGAGGGAGCAGGAGGGAGAGTGAGGCACTTACGCTGCAGCAGTGGATGGCCAGGAGCAGGAAAGGCAGCGGGCAGTCATCCCCCACTAGAGTTCGGAAAGCAGGCACATCCAGGCCGAAGTCCTGTGGGGACAGAGAGGAGGGGCCTCCAGTCAGCCTCCCTTGGGTTCTCCTTCCGCCCCCCAGTCAAGACCTCAGCCTCCAGGGAACCCTCCTTGGTTGTGAGCTGCCGAGTCAGGAGTTCTCCTTCCTTTTCAAACCTAGAGACATTCACCTCGGTACGGGGTAGGTAGTCAGGGTCCGCAGGTACTCGGGCGATGAGCTCACAGAGGACAATCCCAAAGGCAAAGACATCAGCCTGGGGGGAGGAGATAATAACATCAGGGGGAGGAATTGACAGTTTTCATTTCAGAATTTTGCCAGAATATAGCAGAATTTGGGAGGCAGGGATCTTGACAGTTTTCATGTGTTGGAAGGTACCTGTGAGGAGCACGGGGAATCGTGAGGGCTCCCGAATGTCTAGTCGGGTTCTTGTTGGGATGGATGGGGCCTTATGGGGATCTGAAAGGTTGATGTCTTACCTTCTCATCATACAGCTCACCCCGCAACACCTCTGGAGCCATCCAGTATGGGGAACCCACCACAGCCAATGGCTCCTTCCTTGCCCCTTCCCTGCAGGGGCAGGGTGGTCAGAAACATCCCACTCGGGCATCCTCCCCAGCAAAAGGAGATGAAATGAGCCCCCTCCCCATCCCAAGGGAAATGCCCCTGGGGACTTCACTCAGATAGGGGTCCTCTGGGAGGTATGAGGGAAACAGGGGTATTCACCTCACCTATACACAGGAATCTTTTCAGCCAGCCCGAAGTCACCCACGACAGCTGTGAAGCCTTGGTCTTCCCGACGGACCAGACAGTTCTGACATACACATATAGCATCCCCACACACTCATCACCTTCTGCTTCTCTGGTCTCCCAATATACAACCCAAGCCCTGCCACTCCAGCATACCCCCAACCTTCTCTAATCTCCCAGTTCTCCAATGTACTCCAATATTGCAGCATCATCCAACACTCCAAACATGGGTTGATACTCAGACCCCCAACATTCCCCAGTGCCTTCCCTTTATACATCTCATATCCACATTCCAACATCCATGTTACAACCTAATAGTCTCAACCCCCCTTTGATACCTCCACCCACCTGGCTAGCCTACCTTGGATGTGAGGTCTCGGTGGAAAACACCTTTGGCATGCAGGTACCGCAGGCCTCTGGCAATGTCCAGAGCCAGGTGGAGCCTTACTGGCCAAGATAGGGGTTCAGGAGAGCTGAGCAGCTGTTCCAGGGTCCCCCCATTCATATACTGGGGTGAAGGAGAAGGGAATAAATGTCAGGCTTCCGTCTGTATTCTAGGTCTCCCACTTATAAGCCAGGGGACACTCAGGAGGTATCACAAAGAAGGGCAAGTCTTTTAAGTTAAGTTAAATTATTTAAATTTAAATAAAACTAAACATTTTGTTCCTCGGTCACACCAGCCACATTTCCAGTGCTCTAGCCTAGTGGCTAGGGCCTACAGTATTGGACAGCACAGGGAGAGAACATTTCCATCCCTGCAGAAAGTTCTATTGGACAGCACTGTTCTAGGGGATACAGGGAATGAGAACAGCTAAAGCCTTTTATATGTGGTTTGCCCAAAGGGAAGTTCAGGGACACCTCCTAGGGGAGGCGGTCCTGCTGCCTCTCATTATTCTTCTGTCGACCCATCAGGCCCGCTGACTCCCTTTCTCCTTGGTGGTGTGGAAGGTTCCCCCCTTCTTGGCCTATCCTCACCTCTGTAAGAGCATGCAGCTGTCCTTGGTGCACACAGACCCCCATGAACCTGGAAGAGGATGGAGAAGATAAGAGGGTAGGCTGTACAAGCCCTGGCTCTTCCTCAGTTCCCACTTTTCCCGCGGGATTTTCCCCTTTGCATCCTGCCCAGCAAACTGCCTGGCAAGAGGCCGGGCCACTCACCTTAGGATGTTAGGGTGCCGGAGCCGGTTCATCAGCTGCACCTCCCGTAGTGTGTTGCCCCGGTTACTGGGGAGCTTGTTCATCTTCAGCACCATGACTTGCCCTGACTGTCGGTGCCGAACCTGGGGGCAACAAGGTCGGCAAGCGCTGGGCAGGTCGCTTGAGCCTGGGCCCTCTTCCCCTCACTCCTGGCCCCCTAGTTACAGCCTGCCATTGAAGGCTCGGTCCCGCCCCTCTGCCCTCTCGGCCGGTCCTACCTTGTAGACCTCAGAGAAGAAGCCGGCCCCAATCTTCTCCGCGCAGTGGAAATCGTCCACACGCGCCAGGCTGGACACCGCGCTGCGGAGAGCCCGGTAGGAGGAGGGGCGGCCCCGGCCCGGGCCTCCGCCAGCGCCCCCCGGCCCCGGGGGTCCCTCCCCCGGCGCCTCTCCAGGCCCGGGCCCAGGGCCCCGCAGTGGGGGCCGTTCCCCGGCCATGGCCGGGCCCCCAGCCCGGACCTGCCTCACATGGCAGGGTCCCCGGGGCCCGGGCAGGCCGCGCTCGCCATCGGCACGGGCCCAGCCCGATCCCGGGCGCCGGGACTCTCTCTCCCGCCCCGAGAATGGAAGATCTGCCGAAGATCCCGGGCCCGCCCTCGCCGCGCCGGCTTGCTGGGCCGAGGTGGACGCTGCTCCGCTCCACGCAGGGCCTGGGTCGGACGGCGGCGGCGGTGGTGGCGGCGCACCCGGGAGCGGGCGGGCTGGCTCCCCGCAGGCGGAGGCGGGCGGGCGGGCGGCGGCTGCTCAGCTTAGCCGCTGGGGCTCAGGCTCCGCGGCCTGCCGGGGGCGGGGCTGGGCCGGGCCTCGGCTTAACTCCTTCTAGCCCGGCCTCGGGGCAGCGGCCACGCCCCCTCAGGTACGCGCCCCACCCCCACCCCGTGGCCGCGACCACTAGGCGACTAGGTCTGCGGCGCCGGGGTCAAGTAAGTTCGGGGCTGAGCTTGAATAACGGAAGGGAATTAAGGGTTGATTGTGCGTACGCGAAGCTCAAACGTCTTTTAGCTGCCCCGAGAGTCCTTTCTCTTCTCTCTCGGGTCACTGTCCGTAGAGGGCCGGGCTCAGGAACCCGCCCAATGCTTGGGCTCCAGGGAACAGCAGGGCAGAAGCAGGGCAGAAAAGTAGACCCCTTAGGCCCAGGCACAATCGGAGGCAGCCCAGCAACCTGTCCACCTTCCCGGCCTGCGCCCCGGCCCAGACTGTCCATTTCCCAGGTCTCTTCGACCCCCACACCTTAAACCTCTGGACTCCCTCACTCCTTCTACCTTCCCGGCTGGTTATGAAACCCCGGGGCTGCAGCGAGCCCTTGGCCGGCCCATCCCTGGCTTGGCCCCGACTCCTCCTCACTCCATCCCGCCTCCGCCGAGTGAAGTTCAGATTCCAGTGCCTCCGCCCAGTGACCACCCAGCCTGGACCTCCCTCTGACTACTTTGGCCAAATGACCCTGTCAAGAGAAGCCTCCACCTGCAGGGAAGCCCCTCCTTCCGCAAGACCCCACCCCTCAGCAAGATCCGGCCCCCTCAAAGAGCGCTTCCCCGCCCCTGCCCCCGAGTGCCCACTCTTGGTCAGTGAGACTCCTGCCCTTCACGGGGACCTTTCCTCAGTACGAAACTGCCACCATCAGTGTGTACAGAACCCCTCAGTGCTGCACCCCCTCCTCTGTGTGTTCCTCCCACGCAGTGAGACCCCACCTCTCAGAGTGACTCCACCAGTCATTGTGACCCCACCTCTCAAGGTGACTCCTCCCTCAGTGCAGCCCAGCCCTTATCAGTGTGACCCTTCTCAGCAGGTTCCGCCCTCCGTCACGTAAGAACCCGGTCTGCCCCCTCAGGCCGGAAGAGGGGCTGCAGCTGGTTCTTTTAAGTTGGCTCGGGGGTCCTGGGTGCGCACGCACAGTCTTTAGGACACTGTGCGCTTGCCGTACCCGATGCTTCCGATTCTGCCGCTGGCTCCTCCCCCTGGGTCATGGGAGAAATAGCCAATCATCGCCCGTGTTGGGTGACGTCACTGGATCCCGGCTGTCGGCTCCCGAGCGAGCGGTTTCGGGCGTCCGTGAGCCGCTTGCCACCTAGCGGCGGCATGGAGGGCGGCAGGAGTGAAAGCTGCGAGTCTCTGATGCAGAGACAGGCTGAGTTCACTTTAACATTTTTAAAGTTCTGCATTTCTATCTCTGTGGTAAGCGAAGAAAAAAATTAATATAAGCAGAGTCCGCATCGCGTGAGTGACCGCCTTCAAAGGGAGTCTTGTCACAGGTTTTTGAGAGTTGTAGTCAAGAAGTACTATTTAACTTGTAAGGGGCTAATAGAAGAAAGATGGTCTTAAATGATACATGAGGCGTTAGGGTCAAGAGAAGGGCAGATGCTGTCGTGGTGCACGGCACAAATTTGGAGAGAGAAGAATGGGAGACATTTGCAATCCTTCCAGAGTGAATTTCATAATTTCTGTGAATTTCAGAGAATTTCTCCAGAATTTCTCTGCCTGGGGCGTGTGCATCATGTTCATTTTTCCGGGAAGCATTTGGTCTCAGCAAATACCCTTATTCATCACATTAAATTAATGTTAACATCACAACGATTTAATTTAATTAAATCTTCTTTCTATAGTTGTATAAGATCTATAAACACTAGGGATTTATGCCTTTTTTTAAGTATTAATAATATCAGACAATTTAATGACATTGGGTTCTGACCCTTTACCCAAGTGTGAGAATTACCATAGTAGCTGGTGATAGTAATTCCAAGCTGAAAAGCCAGGAGCATGTTTCAGAAAGATCATTGTGGTGGTGTGTGGAGGCAGGGAGCTGATTAGGAAGGAGTCTGTGACAGGTTCAATCAGGAGAGGATGAGGGACTGCACTAGGATGGGAATGAAAAAGAGGGAGAGGAGGAAATGTTCAATTAATAAGGGAGGTAATGGGAAATCTTGCTGATTGATAGTATCCAAAGTCAGTCAGCCTTGTGGAGAGAAAGCATGTCAGCAAGGACAATAAGTTTCTAGCTTGGATGACTGGGTGATGTCAACCCAGATTTAAAAACATCCATGAGGAGGAAAGGTTGGGGTGGGTGGAAGGTAGATGATTGTGATAAGCAAAGGGGTGATGGTAAAGGAAACCATGAAGGGAGGTGCCATCATCCAGAGTGAGTGTGTGTGTGTGTGTGTGTGGGGGGGAGAAATAGGCCCACAGTGGAGTCCTGAGGAACTCCAACATTAAAGAAGAGAAGTCATGAAAGAGACAAGAAACGAGCTGAAAGGTGGGAAGAGAATCTAGGAGGCCAGTGCCATGGAATCCAAGGCATGGAGGGTTTAGGGAAAGTGAAATAATGAACTGCATCAAATAGTGTAGAGGGGTCTGCTAAGATAAGAAGTTTAAAATGTCCCTTGAGTTAGGCTGTCAGAAGACCCTTTTGTTGTTGTTTTTCAAACTTTTTTTTTTTTGAGACAGAGTCTCACTCTGTTGCCCAGGCTAGAGTGAGTGACGTGGCATCAGCCTCGCTCACAGCAACCTCAAACTCCTGGGCTCAAGCGATCCTCCTGCCTCAGCCTCCCGAATAGCTGGGACTACAGGCATGCGCCACTGTGCCCAGGTAATTTTTTCTATATATTTTTAGTTGTCCAGCTAATTTCTTTCTATTTTTAGTAGAGACGGGGGTCTCACTCTTGCTCAGGCTGGTCTCGAACTCCTGAGCACAAACAATCCACCCGCCTTGGCCTCCCAGAGTGCTAGGATTACAAGAATGAGCCACTGCACTCGGCCTCAAACTTTTCATGATGGGAAATATCTCACACATGTAGAGAGAATAGAACAATGAATCCTTATTTACCTTGGGCTAGTAAGACCATTTTGTTGGATGCCCGTAGTGCACAACTGCTTACCCTTGCCTCATTTTACTGTTGCCATATGTGACCTGGCCCAGGTGAAAGTACCTGCTTTTATGTACTTTCTATGCAAGTGATTCTCCAATGAGCAGTTCATGGCCAGTCTTGTTTCATCTATACCCCTGCCGTCTTCCTCCAGCCCAATTATTTGGTGCATATTTCTGACATTATATCATTTCATCAGTAAATATTTTGGTATGTTATCTCTAAATAAGAATTCTTCGTTAAAGCCAAATTGCAGTATTATTGTCACACCTAAAAAAATAACAATAGTTCCTTAATATTATCAAGTATGCAGTTGTTCACATTTCCCCCATTGTTTGATTTTTAAAAATTGTTTATTTGAATCAAAACCTAAAGAAGTCCATTTGCAGTTCATATGTGTCTGAAATCTTTTTAAACCTCTTAATTGTATCCTTTGTCTTTTACTCTTGCTATTTTTTTAAAACCAGGTCATTTGTCCTGTAGAGTTTCTCAAAGTCTGGATTTTGTGGAGATTCTTCTGGTGTAACTTAGCATGTTCCTCAGTCCCCTGTATTTCATGTAAATTGGTGGTGAGAGACCAATTTAGTTTGAATATCTTGGAAAAATTACTTTATAGGTGGTTTAGTACTTCTATTAATATCAGGAAGTATACGATGGTGGTTTAGTACTTCTATCAGGAGGTACACAATGGTGGTCTTTTTGTGACGGTTTCTCAACTCTGGCACTATTGACATTTTGGGCTGGATAGTTATTTATTGTAGGGGGCTGTCCTATGCATTGTATGATGTTTAGGAGCATCCCAGGCCTCTGCCCAATGGATGACAACAGCACTTCTCCCCCATTGTGACAACCAAAAATGTCTCTAGATCTTGCCAGTTGTTTCCCGGGGCACAAAATTGTCCCTGATTGAGAACCGCTGGTCTAGGCTCATTAACATAGGAATTAAAACTGGACCTGTAGTCCTAGCTTCTTGGGAGGTTGAGGAGGGAGGATCACTTGAGCCCAGGAGTTCAAGTTCAGCCTGGGCAATATAGTGGGACCCCATGAAAAAATTTAAAAAAATAAAATAAAATATAGGCATTAGACAATAATATTTAAATTCCATCATTCCTTTTTTGTTTAGTAGGTAGAATACTTCTATAAAAAGAAACTTTTCCACATTAATTCTTTGTCACCCAGAGATATATTTCATAGGAAAGGCAGGATAAATGCTTGATCATTTCCCTTTTATTTTACTAGCTTTCAAAGTAAGGAGTTGGTTCCCTAGCATCTTTGAAAGTTGACTAATGAGGTTGTCTTCTAGTACCATCGTGAACTTATATAACACATATGTGTGCTCAATCATTGCAAGCTGTTATCATATTTGATGCTTAAATTGTCCTATTTTGGCCAGTGGGAACTTACTTAAGTTGGCTCCTGAGTCCTTTTGACACAACCCTGCAACTTTATTGCTATCTAATATAATAAAATGTTCCAGTCTCATTTTGTTCATATCTAGACCAGAGCTGGTATCCACTATTTTTTCCAATGATTCACTGGAAATAGTCCCTTTTAGTGGGAAATGGTATTTAGATACCACAATCTGGGTACTATGGATATAAGATTATTTGACCTTAGGAAGAGCAGTTAAATGAATGTTGTTGATTATTCATTTTTCTCAAAACAGTCTTTCCAATCTCTTTGCTATGAAAAAATTCAAACATGCAGAAAAGTTGAAGGAATACACAATGAACACCTGTATACCCTTCATCTAGATCCAACATTTATTAACATTTTGTCATATTAGTTCTGTCTCTCTAATATGATATGATAGATATATAATATTATAGAATCTTATTGTACCATTTGAAAATAAATTGCTGGCATCATGACACTTCATTCCAAAATTGTTAGCATTATCTCCCAAGGTCATTTTCTATGAAACTATACTACCATGTCCCTGAGTGCATGAAGTTTAGGATTACTTTAAACTGAAATCTTATCTTGATAGTATTTCAGACTATTTAGGTAGAGTGGATTCCATATGCAAAATCACAAATGAACCAGTTTGTAATTATGAATTTTCAGGGAAGATATGGATATGTCCCTTCTCCATTTGGTACCACATTTTGAGACAGGCAAATTTTCCCTGTAGTCCCCTGAGGAAGAGGATAGGGGATGGGGGGCAGGTTAATTTTTAGTACACCTTAAGACTAAGGGGTAGATCTGTAAGCATGCCAGTTTTGTGCAGGAAAAGTTTTCTTCTAGATGTTCCACCTTGGGTGGTCACTGAGTTTTGTTGCCTTTTCTCTGTACTTCATGAGCCTGTGAAAATGAACGTCAAGTTCATGTGTCTTGGCAAACACCATTAAGGCAAAACTGGCTTATATTCTTTGCCTAGTTTTGGCCTCTAGTGATTTTCTTTTTTAAAAAAACCACTTTATTGAGGTATAGTTGCCATACAGAAAGCCATATAGCAGGTCCTTGAATGACATCGTTTCATTCAACATTGTTTTGTTATAACAATGATGAGAAAAAAAAATCAAATCTGGCCAGGGCCACTCTCTATGTGGAGTTTGCGTGTTCTCCCCATGTATGGTAAAATGGACTCATTATATGTTGTTTTGCTTAAAGTTGCAGTTTCCAAGAACCTATTGATGATGTTAACTGGGGACTTACAGTACATATTTAGTGAATACAATTTGATAAATTTGGAGGTACGTATACACCCATGAAACCATCACTACAATCAATGCCATAGATATATCCATCACCTCCAAAAGTTTCCTCCTGCCTGATTTATTTACTTATTTATGTATTTAGTTATAAGAACACTTAATATAAGAGCTACCCTCTTTTGGTTTATTAGTGTTTAAGGAGAGCATAATGGGAAAAAAAGATCTACCCTCTTAGCAAATTTTGAAGTATACGGTACAATACAGTGTGTCACAAAAGTCGCCATACATAGGGAAAATGGGAAATTGTAGCTAGATGCTTTTATTTACAAAATATTAATTACAAAATTTTTCCTTTGTATGGAGACTTTTGGGACACCTGTATTGTTAAATACAGGCACTGCATTCTACAGTAGATCTCCGGGACTTAGTCATCTTGCATAACTGAAACATTATCCCCTTTGACCAACAGCTCCCCTTTTTCTCTCTCTCTTCAGCTCCTGGTAGTCACCATCCTACTTTCTGCTTCTATGAATTTTACTGTTTTAGATTCCTCATATAAGTGGCATCATGTAATATTTGTTCATCTAGGCGTGGCTTATTTCACTTATCATAATGTGCTCCAGTTTCATCTGTCCCCTGCTTCTTAAAAGCTCATCTATGTATTTGAAAATATTTTATGATATTTTATAGCTATTTCATGAAATACTTTATAAATATTTTAACTATTTTCTAAAATATTTTATAGGATATTTTATCAGTATTTTCAGTTTCAGTGAGAGTGTTAGTCAAGCTAACTAGTTCACTATAATGGAAAGTAATGTTTTTTTAAGACCTTTTCTTTGCCTTTGGTATTTTTCAGTTTCAGTACGTTTTAGGCATGAGTTCTAGAAAAGGTACAGCCCTTCTCACTTTATATATTGCCTCTTATCAATTCTATTCTCTTTATCTGGGACTCTATATGTTAGAAATTTTAATTCTTTCCTTCATATCTGTTAACATCATTTTTATATTTTCTATATCTGTTTCCCTGCTGCATTCTGAGTTATATCTTTGCTTTAATTTCCTGTTGAGTAATTCTCTTTTTAGCTGCATCTGATCTGCTACTTTACTCTTGTATTCAGTTTATTTCAACACTTTTTTCTAGAAGTATCTTTCCTCCCCTCAAAATTTGACTATTCCTGATACTTTCTTGGAGCTTGTGCACATTTGTGATTATAACTGGTATTTCTTAAATCATTTTATATAAAATGGTTTTATATTCTGCATTTTACTATTGTAATATCTTTAGTTCTTAGGAGGTCTACATCTACTGTTTGGTGTTTCTGCTGGTGGCTTTCTTTTTTGTACACTGGGAAATCTTTGTGAACTGTTTGCTTGATCTTAATTTACGAGAATGCCTAAATTGGGCAAGTTTTCCTCCAATGAGAATTTGTTTCTGATTCTGCCGAAAACAGGGTTACTACAACCAGGACTGCCTGATCCCCTTTTGAGCATTATAGCTTAGCATAGGAATGCCACCTTCAGCTATCCCACCTCACCTATGGCCTATGATTCAGTCTATTCCCTGTTACAGCTCCTTAGGAGAGGTGGTTGTCAAGTCTCAGGGCTAAAGGAGATGACAATTGCCATGTTTTTCTCCCTTCCCTAAAATGAAAGCGAGTCAGTCTGCCACTCTCATGATGTGACTGCTATCACCCATTGGGGATAAATTGGCCTCAGCACACATTTATTGCTATCATGCCACCAAGAAAGGGGTGCTGTCAGAGTAGTCCTTCTCCACGCCAGTTGTCCCTCCAGCATCAATTCACATCATATTATTGTTTTTGTTTTGTTTGCATTGCTTTTGAGAGGAAGGTATATTCTTGAAGACTCCTCTGTGTTAAGTCCAGCAGCACCTCAATGACCTAGTAATATAAAGTTGATTGCTTTAGATAATCCTCTGAACACCTGTGCTTCCACAATGCTGGAAGTGGAAGTGCTCCAATGTGTCATCCAGCTGGTAATGCTGGCTAATAAAGCTATTGATATTTGAATGTATTTTTCATGTAATAAGACATCTAAAAGTACTTTTATTAGGTCTCATTGTTTTTCAGTTGCTTCTCAGGATTTTGTAGCTAGGCAGATGATAAATTATTTCTTCCTTTCCAATATTTATCGTTCTTATTATTATTTTATGTATTGTATAGAATAATGTTGAATAATAAAGGTGATAGCAATCATTCTTGTCTTGGTTCTGACTTTTACAAAGTGAAGGACTATCAGATGCTAGCATCCATCCGATGCCCAAGGCAAACATAGGTACTCCTTCTTAGTACTTTTTCCTGCTAAGCCACGACTCTGTTTCAGAAACCTCCCAGTAACATTTCCACAGGTGACTACAGTTGACTGGATTTGCTACAACAGATAAGGTCTATTTGCCAATCTTGGCTCTGTTGTTCCTCCTGGATGTAGTTTGATATCAGCTATTCATTTCAAATATTCTTTATCATGTTTCTATTCCTGGTTTTCTAAAAGTCCGGTTTTTTTTTAAATCACAAGAGGGTATTTAATTTTATAAAATATTTTTCACTGGATGCAGTGGCTCATGCTTGTAATCCCAGAGTTTTGGAAAGCTGAGGCAGGAGGATTTCTTGAGGCCAGGGATTTGAGACCATCCTGGGCAAGATAGCGAGACTCTGTCTCTACAAAAATTTTTTTAAAAGTTAGCCGGGCATGGTGGCATGCACCTTTTAGTCCCAGCCACTCAGGAGGCTAAGGCAGGAGGACTGCTTGAGCCTACAGGAGTTCGAGGCTACAATGACTTATGATCTTGCCACTGCACTCCAGCCTAGGTGACAGAATGAGACCCTGTGTCTAATAAAAATATTTTAAAAATATATTTTTCCAATATCTGTCAGGGTGATCAAATGGCTTTTATTTCCTTTGGTTTATTCATATGTTAATTAATAAATTTTCTAAGTTAATCGTTGTAGTTTAGGAATAAAGCCTACTAGTCTTAATGTATATTATTCTGTTACAATATGGATAGATTTGTGTAGTTTACACTCTGTGCCAGACACCTGTGCTTGATGATGGGGATACAATTGCGAACAAGGTAGATAAACGTGGTATCTGCCCTTACTGAGCTGATGATCATTTCAGGGGAGATAAAGAGCAGGTTTGCCAGCGCTCCCCTCACCCCGAACCTTCAGCAGGAATCCCTCAAAACATGCAGTCTTGCAGAGTCTTGAAAGATCTCAGAAAGAGGGCTGTGATCACGTGGTGGTATCTTCTGCGGATTGGAGGAAAGAGAGTAGCCTGGTATCTGCTATTGCTGGGTTGATATTTATTAGGATTTTTCACCTGTATAACTTGTGTGAGGTTTGTTAAGTCTTGAATTAAGTTCATACTAATTTTGTAAATTAAGTGGAATACGGGGTCTTTTGGTAGAGGGACTATTTGACCACTTTTTCAATTATTTCTATGGTTATTTCATTGGAGGGTTCTATTTTGGGTACATTTTTCCTAGGCAATATTAAATTTCATTGAGGTTTTCTAGTTTCTATAGAGTTTCACTTAGTATTCTTTTATAATTAAGAAAAGAAATTCCTACGTGCCTGTTGTTAGCCCCTAACCTGCTATTGGGGGTTTGCATGGTCTTTCTCTTGGCTAGCTTTGCCAGCACTTTGCTTATTTTCTTGTTTCAAACAGCTCTTATAATACTCAGTTCAATTGTTTTTCTGTGTTTTGATTTATTGGTTTCTGTCATTAGCTTCATAAATTTCTTTTGTTTTCCTTAGCTTTATGATACTCTTCTAGCTTCTTGAATTGACTGCTAGTTATTAGCTAATTTATCTAGTTGGCTAGTTGGTTCTAAGACCCGTTTGCCTGGCTAGCTGTCCACAGCCTGTCCTGCTGAAGCCATCATGGTCTGCCCACATGCTGTCCTCCCTCCCCAGGCACAGCTGCTGGGTCAGGATGGCTTCTTCATTGGCTGTGAGGCCAGCCTAGAGAGAGATGAGTGTGGTGTAGATGCTGGTGCTCGATTGTGTCTCCTTCCTTCCTGGGCACATGGAAGACTATACTTCTCAGTTGAAAAATATTAACAACAGGCAAATATAGGTAAAGGTTATATTTTTCTTGCAAATCTTCTATAGGTTTGATTTTTTTCCCCCCAAATTAAAAAGATTTAAAAATACAGATGGCAGAGCCCTATTCCCACAATAACCTGCAAAAGGTTAGGCATGGAAATTTTGAAAAATCGCCCTTGGTAATTCTGAAGCACACTCTGCTTAAGAGATTGCTGTTGGAGAGATGATGGGGAAGGGAGCGCAGGGATTTCCTGACGAGCACACTGACGTTGTGAGGGAGTAGAAACCATAATAATACTGACAAATCCATCTGGGAAGGGGAGAGAGAGGAGACAGACAGAGACAGAGAGAAAGATTTGAACAGACACACAGAGAGCACATGGCCCCACGGTGAGAATGAACACTGTTCACTCTCTTGAAAGCACCTGTTTGCTTTCAAGTTCCCAATTCTAGTTTCCATGAGGCCTGGCTACACAGCAGGGTATACAGTTCCTTCCTTGGATACCCATGAAATCTATTCATCCTTAAGTTATCTTCTATTCCTTCCATTCTCGGCCCTCTTCCTCTAAGTAGGCCAGCCAAAGTACACAATTGTTTCTTGTAGGAAAGCAGCTTCCATTAGAACATGTGTTTAATAATAATGACAGTTTATCAGGTGCTAGCAACTATCCTGCTTTACATGTGCCATTTCAGTTAATCCTTACACTGGTACCATTCCCATTTTATGGATGGGAGGAAAAGAGACACGGAGAGGTTTACTAATTTTCCCAAAGCTGTACAGCTTGTAAGTGACAGAGCCAGGATCAAGCCTGCATTAATCATGATGTCAGTATGCAGCTGAGGCAAAAAACTGCCTCTGAATCCAGCTTTGGTTGAATTCTCATTTGATATTTATTTATAAATGATGGTGTGTAATTGCAATTTTTTCTTTGCCCCTCCCCATTTTTTTGCCTCCCCCCCCCCCATGTTGCCTAGGCTGGCCTCAAACTCCTGTGCTCAAGCGATCCTCCTGCCTCTGCCTCCTTAGTAGCTGAGACTTCAGGCACATGACACTGTGCCTGGCTCAAGAGAGTATTTTTAAATGTCTAAGTTTAGGTTTTTGTTTGTTTATTTAACCTATTTTTTAATTTTTAAATTGCGTTTGTGTGAGAAAATGTGGCTTATTTGTGCTTGTTGGAATTTTTGAGATTTCTCTTTGTGGTCTATTATAAGATCAGTTGTTTTTGTTTAATTCTTCACCGTGGCATTTATTTTATCTGCCTTTCTCTGTATCTCTGTCTCTTGTTTACAATGGTAAAATCATTGTGGTCAGGAATTACATCTTACTCATCTCTCATCTCCATATCGATCATAAGGTAATTGCCTGGGAGAGATATTTAGTAAGTTAATATGTGGAATAAATGAATGTGGATCCTTATGGATTTGAAGAATGTTATACATGTAAAAAGGCCAGAATAGAGACTGTGCCATTTCTTTTCCTTTGATTCATCCAAATACCATTATTTTTCATCACTTCTACTTGGATGCCCCCACTCTCACCCCACCTCTTTGGACCTCAAAAGCATAGATTTGGGCTATCATAACCTTTCGTTTATGATACACTTTCATCATTGGTCTATGCTTTATTTATTATAATGTGTAATAATAAGCATTTATGAAAACACCATCCCAAACAATAAAGAAAACTTTGGCAATGACACACATCCAACCATACGGTTTCCCCTTTCCCATCAGTTTTATTTCACACCACCCAAGGTATCTGAAACCCACATGTATCATTCCCTTGCTTTCCTTTTTATGCAATTTTATTCCATCTACATTTTTTTTGAGAGTCTCACTGTCGCCTCTGCTAGAGTGCAGTGGCATCATCATAGCTCACAGCAACCTCAAACTCCTGGGCTCCTGCCTCAGCCTCCTGAATAGCTGGGACTACAGGCGTGCGCCACCATGCCTGGCTAATTTTTCTATTTTTGGTAGAGACGGGGTCTTGCTCTTGCTCAGGCTGGTCTCGAACTCCTGACCTCAAGCAATCCTCCGGACCTGGCCTCCCAGAGTGCTAGGATTACAGGCATGAGCCACCGCACCTGCCTGGCCTGAGCCATCGCACTCAACCTATTTTTTTAAAACTAAAAATGGTTTTGTGTTGCATGGAATCTTTTGGAGTTTGTTCTTTTCACTTCTTGTTGAATTTTTGGTGGTCTCTTGAGGAATTTTTTCAAAGGTCTCATGATTTTCTCTTTTTACTCATCCTTACAGAGGGGATTTATGTTGCCCTGGTTTGACTTACAATCAAGTGATTGATCTGGGATCTGTATGAAATTTTACAGCAGTTCCTGGTCAGGATCAAAGACAGAACAGAAAGCTGCAGACTGCCGTTCTGCGGGCCCAGCAGGCTGTGTGGAGGGGGGTGCTGTCGTGGCTTTCCTAACTGAACCTTCATTTAATAGATGGTGCAATCTCCAGTTAAACATTTCTCTCCACCGCTACGTCCAACACTGGCCACCCAGGCCTAAGTAACCCCTGGCAAGGTGAAGGGGACCACCAGGATGGGCTCAGACTAATCCAGACTCATTCCTGGCCTGGCTCCCCAAGCCTCCCTGAAGTTCTGGCTGGTTGGAGGAACAAAATTAGGAAGAAGATGGGGATAAGGACCATGTATCAGCTGTGCAACCAGTGGTGTCTGTCACAGATCCAAAGTCTGTTAGCTTAACACACTACTGCTATTCTGGGCGTTCCCCTCAGCTCCCACCCTCACGCTAGCCTGTCTCCTGAGCTGTGAGGCCAGTCCCCTACAACTCTAATTCTAAATGACACATACCAAGGCCATCCTTGGCAGAACGGTGGCGAACATGAAATGTGTTCCTTAGGGCCTGGTGCTCTTGTGCAATTCCCCTGAGATGTCAGCGCTGGGCCTGGCCAGTGTCTGCACTGTCACAGGCTGGGGGCAGGGAGAAGAGCAGAGCTCTGCCTCGGAAAGGTGGGCCAGCCTGGCCCTGACTCAGCCGTAGCACTGTTTTGGGGGTTGTTTTGAGATGAGGTCTTGCTCTGTTGCCCAGGCTGGACTCGAACTCCTGGGCTTGTCACGCGATTCTCCTACTTCAGCCTCACAGATAGCTGGGACTACAGGCATGCACCACCGCGCCTGGCCCAGGGCTGGGTTTTTAGTCATGCTCCCCGTCTCTGAGATCTCATTTTCCTGTACTTTTTCTTCTCTTACAATATGAATCGTTTTCTTAACAAATTCTAATTTGTCCCCTGGTCTTACCCCTTGCCCCAACTTTCTCCTCCTGTCTCCCCTGAACTCCCCCAGCAAGACTCCCTGTATCCACTGGATTTGTAATCATTCATTGATCTCTCTTATGTGTTAGAAGCTTAGAGACAACATTAGACACTAAGGGAGGAAATTAAGTTTTAGCAGCTGTGTGCTAGGTGTGGGGGTAAGTTCTTTCACATGTCCTGGCTTCCTTTATCCTTACAGACCATGGTAACTTAGGTTATTCTAACCTTCATGGTATAGTTTAGGGAGGTTAGGCTCAAGGCCTCAAGCTAGTATGAGTCTGTGACTGCCTGACCTCTCTCTCCCCTACACCACCATTCAGGCTTCATGGTTTTCATAATTTCAAAACACATTTGCATACATTAATTTGAGCCTCACAGCAGGAACAAGGTGAGCAGTAGTATCTGCATTTTCGAGGACTGTGGGGTCAGACTTGTCCAACAGTGGAACTTAGCTTTTCCGTCTCCCACGTTAGTGTGCATCCTGCCACCGTGGAGTGTATCTAGCACAGCGTGGCATGTTAGTTGACTGGATGATTCAGATATATCAGGTACTCAATGAATAATTCTTATTCAGTTATATTATTGAAAATAAACCTAAAGTTACTGCCTAGAGATCTCTAGGTTCCTTTTTCCTCTGTCACCTGTCCCTTATCACCTCCCCTCTGGGCTCAGGTCCCCCTTGGGGACCCTCTTTCCCCAAGAACTGCACCCCCTTCCCCAAGGCTCACAAAGGACACAACAGCCCATCTCCCCAGGCAGGTGCTCAGAGGCATGTGCAGGAAGGAAGGGTAGTTTCCGAGATGGAGCTGAATTGCACGCCATCTCCCACCTTGGGGCTTCCTTGTTCCAGGCTTGGGGAAGCTGCACTCCTCAGCCTCTTCCCTGTCCCGGGTGGCAGGATGGCATTTGTTCTGGGGCAGACAGGCTAGTGAGCCACTGCTCTCCCCGCTGGATAGGCCTTGGCCCTGGCAGTCCTCACACCAGTGTCCCGCCCCACTCAGCCCCACCCCTTCCTCTGGCCCCACAGCCCTGGACACAGTACACACAGCCCAGAGCCCCGGCTCAAAGGGAAACAAAAGGAACTGCCTGGGTTCCCATGGCTATGGCCAGCACCTTCATGCCGGGGCTCAAATCTCAGAACCGTCATTACATCCCGGGGTAAGACTTCTACCCAGAGCATCCCATGCTTGCTGATGGGAATAGGGGTATAGGGATAGAGGGATTTAGGAGTTATGCCACCTAGACCTTGGGGCCAAGCAGATGTATTGGTTTGGGGGACCCAGGGTTGGAGTTTCTATGGTGCTGCATGCAAAAGGAAAAGCCAGGGAATGGTGACAGCCAGATCTGCCACGAAGCTTTGTGATGTCTTCTCCATGGGAACAGGGGAACAGGGACAGGAAGGATAGAAAGCCCAGGCAGAGAACTTAGAACGTCTGTTCCTAATATGTGTAAAAGCTGAGTCCAGAAAGATCAGGGCTCCAGTGGTCTGTTCTGGCCCTGGGGGTAGGGGATTCTGGAGGTGAGTGGTGAGTCCTGTGCTACAGGTACACTGGACACTGCCCACTACTTCGGTTCAGCATGGGCCAGACCTACGGGCAGGTGACTGGCCAGCTACTTGGAGGCCCTCCTGGTCTAGCCTGGCCCCCTGCCCGTCGCACACTTCTGCCTCCCATCCGGCCTCCAAGATCTCCTGAGGTTCCCAAGGGGAGCCTACGTCTCAGGCGTGGGCACGAAAGGCTCAGCTCCTGCATGATCCCTGGGTACACAGGTCTGTACACAGGTATGAACAAGTGCCCCCATCATAGGACACGTGTTCCAAATACTAACAGAAATCTTCCTTGCCCCCTGCCTGCCCAGGTTTCATACCCCGGGCACAGTTCATCTTTGCCAAGAACTGCAGCCAGGTCTGGGCTGAGGCTCTGAATGATTTTACCCAACTGCATGGGGGACATGGGAGTCAAGAGCTGCCCAAGGAGGCCAAGGGAGAAAAAGACTCGGAGAAAGACCAAGAATCAAAGCCGGGGCTAGAGCTAGAGCTGGAGGAGGAGAAGGAGGCAGCGCTGGAGGAGGAGGACCAAGTGAGACCAAGGAGGCTGATGGGGAGTGCAGCGGGCAGAGGTGGGGAGCCTGGCCTCTGGGTCCAGGCCTGGGGTGGCCACGGGTAGTGTGGCAGTGGATACAGGGCACGTAGGTTTGTCCATCAGCCCCACCTCCCTGGGAGCTTGTGTTAGAGCAGAGGGGCTGAACTGGATGCCCTTATTTTTCTTTTATCAACTCTCTCACAGGCTTCTCCCTACTCCATGGACGACGGAGACCCTCAGAAGTTCTTCATGTCAGGTGAGAAGAGGTGGGTGATGACCAAAGGGTCAGGGAGGCTCCAGGATGTCTTGGCTCAGTGTCCCCATCCCCCGCAGGCTTCACTGGCTACGTGCCCCGTGCCCGCTTCCTCTTCGGCTCCAGCTTTCCTGTGCTCACCAACCAGGCGCTGCGCGAATTTGGGCAGAAGGACTCACAGGGAGGAGCCCAGAAGGATCCCAAACACCTCCCCCCACTTCCCAGGATCTACCCGCAGAGGCTGGGGCTCTTACCTAACTATGGGGGCTATGTGCCAGGTGACAATGGCTCCCAGGGGGAGGCTTTGGGGGCTGGGGTGGGATGTGTGTGTGTGTGTAATAATAGGTGGAGGTGGTTTGGGGGGTTGGAACTAATAGAAATGGGGGGACTGCACATCATGTGGTTCAGCTTTCTCATTAGCAGAAAAGGAAACTGAGGAAGCTCACAGTGGGGAGTTAGGACCAGATTTCAGAGGGCAGTTTGGAGGGTCTGGCCAGTTGGCTGAGAATTAAATGGCTTTTCAATGCCACTGGCTACACATAACAGATGCTTATACGCACACAGGGTATAAGTTCCAGTTTGGCCACACATTTGGGCATCTCACCCATGATACTCTGGGCCTCAGCACCTTCCAGAAGCAGCTCCTGGCTTAGGCTCCTGGAATTCAAGTTCTTCTTTCCTTCTTCATCCTATCCCAGCCATCCTTCTGGAAGGATGGGGGGAGCACAATGAGAAGATGGTTTGGAGGCTGAGCACCTTTTTTATTAATATGTGTAATAAATAAATAAATACATACATAAACAGAAGCCTGGGCTCCTCCTCCCAATTCTGATGACCAGGCACTGGCCATAGCCTATTTACAGCTGGGGGGCTTAGGGATCTGGCCCCAATACTGTTAACCATCCTCATCTCCACCTGGCCTAGGGAACCCCACAAATGGCCTTCTGGGCCACGTCCCTCCATAGGGACTTGCTTGTCTACACCTATGGGAGGCTTGGCCCAGATGGGCCGGGGAAATCCTGGCAGCCCAGTGCTGCATCCCTTCCCTCCTTTCCCGGGTGGAGGTGTGGACGAGGTCACCGGGACAGTTAAGGGGGAGAATTAATACTGAGCACAGGGAGCAGGTGCCAGCACAGGGATACGTGGCCTCAGCTCTCAGTCTACTCTCTGTGGCCAAGCCAGAGGGCTTGGGAAAGGCTCTCAGGCTCTGAGTCTGGGGGTTATGAGGGTCCCTGAGGCCACCAGCATGCACAGGGCCTCAGTTTTGGCTGCTTCCAGGGGTTGGACTTGGAGTTGGGGTCAATGTCACGTAGGCCAGAGGCACCAGGCCAGAGTCAGGGCCGCGGCTGCAGCGCAGCCAGTCTCCTCCAGCTGGCCCCAGCACCCGTAGGATATCTCCCTTGTGGAAGCTCAGCTGTCCAGGGCCTGTGGCCAGATGGTGGCATAGTGCCTGCACCTCACTGGGGAGACAACACAAGGAGGTCAGAGAAACCCCATCAAAAGCCAAACCCAGCCCCGCAGGCCTTCCATCTCCCCAGGCTCACCACGGAGGCTTGGAGGGCAGGGCTGGAGAGGGCGGCTCCTGTAGGCTGTCCTTGGGCTCTGGCTCCCGCAGGGCACCCATCGTCTGTGCCACTAGTTGGAACATGGACTTGTCCAGGCTCAGCCAGTTCGAGGGAAGCCTAGCGGACAGCAGTGGGGCTCTGGCTCTGCCCATGCCCTGGATTAGACCCAGATCCCCACTCCGTCCTCACCATGGGCGGGCTCTCACCTGTTTGTGGGCCGGGCCTCCCGCTGAGCTTTTCGGGAGCCGAAGAGGTGTCCCCACTTGATGCCCCCAGGTGAAGACTCTGAGGCCCCTTCGTCATTTTCTGCTGGTGGGGCAGTGGGCCCCTCCCTCTCCCGACTGCGCCTCAACTCAGCCAGCACAGAGTCAGGGGGGCTCCCCATCCAGAAGGGCCAGCCCCTCTCCCGGCTAAGGGCCTCCTCTGGAGCAGGGCAGGCCTCAGCCCCCTCCACGACTCCCTCTCGGGGTGGTGGAGCCTGGGGAGGCCCCACGCCTCCTGCCCCTTTCTTTTTCTCACTGTTGCTGCCACTGCTGCTGTTGCTGCTGCCACGAGGGAATCTAGAACCCTCAGTGGAGCCATCGATGTAGACCTGGGAGCTCTGCATGAGCTGGTACCACCAGCCAGATTGCCCACTTCGGGCCCACCTGCCGCGTCCTGAGCCCCCAGCTGCCTCTGCCACCTCTTCTGTCTCCTCTTCCTCTTCTCCACCTTCTGGGGCACCCACACCCTTCACCCGCTCCCCATGGGCTGCCCTGTCTATGTCTCCAGGGCCCTCCTGGCCCCGGGCCCGGGCCAACTGCAGTGTCGAGTGGGCAGACAGCAGCAAGTCCTGGGACACCCGCAGCAGTTCCTTGTGCTGCCGCTGCTGCTGCCCACTTTGCAGCAGCCGGTGCTGGAACAGCAAGTCGAGGCTGAAGGGCAGTAGGGCCAGGGGCTGTAACAGCAGCAGCAGCTCCTCGAAGAGGCCAGGGCACACAGTATGAGCTGCACTCAGGAAGCCCCAGGGCTGGTAGTGGGTCTGGATGATATCTAAGGGGAAAGAGAGAGGCACCAATCCACACGGAGAAGCAGAGCCTGGCCTGAGTGGGACTTTGAAAGACAACCTGGGCAGAGCTACTGCATACAGCTGCACAGGCTGTGTACTAGGCAACTTAGATGCACTACAGTGTAAACGATGCCTCCTGTAATTGTGCAGTGCATTAACTCCACAACCCCAGGTGGTAGCTTTGAGTTTAGTGGCAAGAGGTGTTGGGGTTCCTGACCACCCTGACTTCCAGATTGCTTGAGCATCCTGCTGACTCCAGGCTCTAACTCAAACAGAAGCTCAAAGCTCTGAGGATGAAAGCCTGCATGGCCCCCCTCCCCACCGCCAGCATCTGAAAAGACAGCTCTTCCTCCCTCCTTTGAGCCTCTGAGGTCTGGCCTGTGTTGTGTTTGTGACACGGAGCAGGGCTCTGGGCATTACCTTCGTGGTTATAGAGGTGATTAAACCAGAACTCCAGGGACCGGATGCTGTAGGGAGACAGTGAAGAGAGCTGAGTCTTACTATACAGCCAGATAATAAGGTACAAAGGAGACAGAGACAGGGGGTCAGACACAAGGAGGAAGTGAATGGCTCCCTTCTATGGTAGGGATGTTTCCTGGTTCATTTCATGTAATATAATTGCAGAAAGTCAGTGGAGATGTGGGGAGAGTGAACACGTGATTCACAAGCCAATCACTTCCTCCTAGAATGGAGTCAGGGCAGCTACTGAGTGAAAGGACAGGCAGCTCATGGCCAGAGGGGATGACCTGGGCCCACACGTGAGAAAGAATCATACTATGACATGGATCCCAAGGTGGACTTAGGGCCAAGCAGGATTGGGAAGCAGTGCTGGAATTGAGAGGATCAGGGTTTACAAGGTCCAGATAAATTCAGAAACCAAACTCATTTCCAAATAAACCAGATTATAGATTTGTAAAAGCAGAAGACCATGTTGGTGATCAGTGTCAGAGGGTCACGGGCGCAGTGAGAAAGCAGTGACCTATTGAGAGGTGGTAGCTAGGTGGGGAGAGAGTGAGCCTGAGCCCTGGCCACAGAGCATGCAGATCTGCACTTTCTGTCTCAGTTAAGGGAGCTGGTTCCTCAGGAGGCAGACAGAGCCCAGGTAGAGGGCTGGTTGTTTAGGGCTGTGGTCCCCAATCTCTAGTCCACGGCCTGTTAGAGATTGGGCTGTAGAGCTACCTCCTGCCCGCTGTCCGTGGAAAAATTGTCTTCCATGAAACCAGTCCCTGGTGCCAAAAAGGTTGGGCACCACTGGTTTAGGACATCTTGCTGCTCCACACACTCACTTGAGCAGGCCGAGGATGAAGGCGTTGAAGCGCATGGTGTGACTGGTGAGCTCTGGGAATTGGCTGACTTTGTTGTAGAGGCCGTGCAGGACCTTGGTGGACGGGCCTAGGAAGAAGCCAGGGTTGGAGATCACACAACCAATTTCTGGAACCCTAAATTCAGCCCGGGGTCCCCATCTTGCCACCCAGTACTTACCTAGCTGTGTGGAAGCCTCAATCACACTCCACGGCATGTTCTTACGTTGCCCAATGATGACATCAAGTACAAAAGCCTTGAGCCCATCCTCCAGCACAGCCTGGACCGCAGGGCACAGGTACTTCAGAACCAGGTGGCCCACATTGGGGCTCACAGAACTGTTTCCCAGCTTTGCCTGCAGGTGCAATAGGGAAGTGCAGGAAGTCACTCCAAGCCTGACTCGGAACCACATACCACCAGTTGACCCTCATGCTTCCCTCTTGCCGTCCCCATCCCCAAGTACCCAACGCTGGCTTCTAAATGCAAGAGAGCAGGGGAAGGTGCTAGCACAGAACAGGTGAGGGTTCTGCTCTCCACGCTTTTCTGCCTACCTTCACCCCAGGATCCCGGCTTGTGCCAAAATGGGCCACAATGAGGTCCACGGCGGTGTTAACAGCTTTTACCAGCCCTGCAAGGAAGAATTTGATGTGACAGGTCCCTGAGCAAGTCCCTGGCCAACTCAGTGGGAATGGGGAAGGGTTCCCACACTTACTTTTA
The DNA here is from genome assembly GCA_008086735.1 of Cheirogaleus medius. Taxonomy (NCBI): domain Eukaryota; kingdom Metazoa; phylum Chordata; class Mammalia; order Primates; family Cheirogaleidae; genus Cheirogaleus; species Cheirogaleus medius. The sequence continues at coordinate 27,840,248 of VBSM01003204.1, forward strand.
GTCCCTGCACTTGTACATGAGTCTCCTCAAAACGTCCAGGCCTGGCCCTTTCTGTTTCTGCCCAGTTCCAAAGCCCTTCCTGTCTTCACCCCCCAGCCTGGACCCACATCAGTGATACCATTGCCAAGACCCTCAACTTCCTCACTTCCCAGCCCCAGTGGGCTGATCCTGGATTTCTCCACTCTGAGAAACCAGGCCACTGGCCTGAAGAAAACCCAAGTTCCTGGCACCAATGCCAGACAAGGGTGATTCTTTGACATGTGCCTTGGCAGCATCTTCTACACCCCGGAGCTGCCGTCCAAACCTTTACTCGCGTCTCTAGCCCTTGGTTCTACTTCATACAGAGAACAGCTGCCCGATCGTGAATTCCCTTAACTTCCCTCTCCCTGCAAAACACACAACAGTATCGTATCTACACCTCCCCACCCTCCTGTCCTCTTGCTCCCTTCGCCTCTTGGAGGAAGGTGGCTGTTCCCCTCTGGCCCCAGGTTCTTCCTTCTAAGCTCTGAATCTCCCATTGTCTCTGCAAGGACCTTCACCTTCACCCTTCTCCCTTTGCTCAGCCTCCTCCCCTACAGCTCACGATTATGCTCAATTCTCTCCCCACCACCTTGCTGAAATTGCTTAGTTCAGTGGTTGCTTATTTGCTAAATAGAGTGGTTCTTTCGGCCCTCATCTTAGTAGATGTCACCAACATGCTCACCTAAGCTGCTAGGCCCTCCGAGTGCTCGGGCATTTGTTCCTTACGTGGCCGCCTCCCTCACAGGACTTAGCTCACTGAGGGAAGGGACTGGAGCCCGACTCGCAAGCCACTGTGATACATGACCCTTGCTCACTTGCACATACAATACACAGTTCGCAGACTTCTTCCTCTTGCCCCAGTGCCTGTGCGCTGCCACTGCCTCCCAGCACGTGGAGCTGTAAGGCAGGGAAATGGCGTGGAGGGCTGGACAGTAGGGCAACAGGCGTGAACAGATAGTGACAGCAGAATCTCTGGCTTGAGCTGGGGGTTATACGTACCTTTTTTCTGAAGCAGGTCAATGGAAATGGCTTCTGAATTGCCATCTGGGGACAGACAAAACTCAGCTGGAGGCTTCTCAGTCAAGGAAAAGGGGTCCTGGAAGTCAGGGCAGGTCAGTGGTAACGGCTTCACTACTTGGCCTGGAAAGAAGAGAAAAATCAGTCCTGAGCCACTCTCACTCCAGCTCAGTCCAGTGCCTCCTACTCTCTGAGACATGTTCCTTTGGGACTGACCCCTTCTCTAGCCCTTCCCAGCCGTGGCAGGGCCTGCCCTGGGTGTGCTGGAAACCTTGCCCACGTACCATTCAGCCGGCAGTTCAGATGGCCGGCAGCACTGAGGGAGCCAGGGAACTCAAAGATGGGGTTTCTTCGGGCCAGCCGAGCTTCCTGTGGCCTTCGGTCTAGGCTCCCTGACAAACCAGGTGGACCTAGTGGGTTCTTCCTCCTGTATTCCCGCCACTTGAGGGCTTGAGGGGAGAGGTGGTTGGCTGGAAGCGGAACAGTTAGCAGAAGAGACAGACAGGCAAGGGTTAGCAGGAGACAGCATTTGGGTGGATATGACACCCAGTGGGCCCATGTGAAATGGTAGGGTTGGGAGTGTGTGGATACTATGCCCAAATGCTGGCAAAGGAGATGCAGACATCTTAACCTCTGACCCCGGGCTGGAGTATAAGAAATCATTCAAAGGGGAGGTAGAAGTACTTGGGTGGGGGTGGGGTAGTGAAGCTCATACCATTACTGGGCCTGGATGCCATGCTGCCCTCACCACCTCCCCGGGCCAGGCTCTCTGCTCGGCTGAAGCCAGATCTCCAGGAGCCCAGAGGTGGCAAGCTTCCTATTCCATGGAGTCGGTACTCAGCCAAGGTCAGCATCTTCTGATCCTCCTTCTGTGGCTGTTGGGAGGTGGCAGGCTGGGCGGCAGGACAAGAGTGGCTCCATGGGGGTAGGCTCTCTGGGGCTTTGGCCTGCTCTGGGGGAGGGGAGCACGAAGTGGAGGCAGAAGAGTCAGTGCTGGGCCCAAAGGGGCCAGCACTGCGGATGGGGGAGTAGCTGCCCAGGGGTGACGGCCGTGAGGTCTCTGGTTCCGGCCCAGCTTTCCTGGCACCTCTGCCAGTGGTTCGAAGGGTAGATGCCTGTGGCTCCCCTGAGGGAGCTGGGGCTGGGACTTGAGCAGCAGAAACAGCCAGTGGGGCGGGCTGCTGTGCACGGCTGCAGCCCGAGAGGCTGTAGAGCTGGGAAAGGCTGTGGAGGGCCCGGGACTTGGCCAGCTGCTTGGGGAAGTGGTGCTGGAACACGAAGGGCTGGATGGGCAGCGTGGTTGGCCTCTGCTCCTTGCTGTAGCGAAGGACTGGTCGGCTCTCAGCACCACCCCCTGGAGCAACAGGGATGGAGAAGGAGTCAGTCAGACACTGAAACCCACAACAGAAAACACAGACGCAGAGATAGGAGATGGTGTCCACTGGGAAAAGGGGAAAGATAGGTAGGACCTGGGTTGTAGGAACTGAGTGGCGTACAAGTAATCCAAGTTTGTAGAATGGGACACTGTTCTTGCTTTCTTTTGTAAAATTTTTCCTATTGTTTTTATGATGCTGAACTGTCTTGTACCTCTTTGCTGTTCAGTCCCTCTTTATTTTCTTTCTTCCATTTATTTATTTATTTATTTTAAGACAGAGTCTTGCTCTGTTGCCCAGGCTGGAGTGACATGGCGTCAGCCTAGCTCACAGCAACCTCAAACTCCTGAGCTCAAGTGATCTTCCTGCCTCAGCCTCCTGAGTAGCTGGGACTACAGGCATGTGCACCACCATACCCTGCTCATTTTTCTATTTTTAGTAGAGATGGGGTCTCACTTTTGCTCAGACTGGTCTCAAACTCCTGACCTCAAGTGATCCTCCCACCTTGGCCTCCCAGAATGCTAGGATTACAGGCATGAGCCACTGTGCCCAGCTCCTCTTCATTTTCTTGACTCCAAAGGTGTATATCCTAAGGCTCAATTCTTACATCTCATCTTATACTTTCTCCCTGGCACAACTTAAGTTCAGACTTTGAAAGAGATGAATCCCAAACCCATAGCTTTAGCCCTGACCTTCTTCTTGGTCTCTAGATCATTCTGCTTTAGGGCTCTGCTATCACTTAAAATTTGCTGTTTCAAAATAGCTCTTCCATCATCTTTCTCCTTTTTCCCTGATGACTTCCATTTCTGTCATGGCAGAACCACCATCTTTGTTTCTTGGAGTCAGAGTCACAGATTTTCAGTGTGAAGATGTTACTGACTTCAAGATGTTGCTCATCATCCCGTCTCCACTCAGTGCCAGCACATTTCATTCTTAAGCGAATGTAGCCATAGTAAAATATTTCCTTACGTACAGCCAGAACCAGGCCCCCTGTTATCCCTATCTACCTCCCCTCGTCACACATTGCTTCATGATCCTAGCACTGGAACGACAGAGTCCACGTCTGCTCCCTCTGCAAAGAGGTGAGTTCCCCAAGGCAGTCCTCAGGTCAATGTCCCTCAAAACATGGGGCTCAGAACTAAACACAGAACTCCAGGACCATGCACAGTGGACAGTGTTGTGTGTGGACTGCACTTCTACCAAAATGCCGCGCATACTGTAAACATCAGAATGAACACAAGGTGGCGCTATAAGCACTCCACGGCCTAAAACCCCGCAGTGGCTCACCGGCAGGGTTGCACACCAGCTGTGTGTGGCAGGAATTAGTATTCTTACTTGACAGATCGAGGAAATTTGAAATTGAGAGAGATTAAGTCATTTGCTCAAGGTCACACAACTCAGAAGTGGCATGCCAGTATTCTGCCTAAGCCAGAGTCTGACTGTGGAGCCGATGTTCTTTTTACCACATTACACTGCACATGAAATAGGCCAGGTCTTCCTGTCCCTCATCTTTTCTTTTCAGCATTGTAGGGGATAGGGACCACAACCCCAACATTAAGGGGTGTTCCAGAATCACTCCTGGGGCCATTTTCAAACTGTACCCTCCTGCCATCCCCAGGCAGTGCTTAGAGAACAGCCTCTGTCACTCTCCCTTGCTTATTGTGCTCCAGCCATACTTTTGTTGGTCCTTAAGCCAAGTTCATTAACATCTCTGGGCTTCTGTACCTGCTGTTCCTTCTGCCTGAAATCGTCTCACCACTAGGGCATCAGATCAAACATCATCCCCTCAGTCAGATGTTCTCTGAGCACTGGAGCCCCTTGGCAAGTTACTCTCCATCCCATTACGCTCTTTCATTTTCTTTTCAGCATTTTTCACTATCAGAAATTATCTTTTTATAATGTGTTTACTGCCTATTACTCTTCATAAGAAGTCCAGAAAAGTAGGGATCTTTTATTTTTCTTTGCTGGATCCCCAGTACCTAGAACAGAGCCTGGTATATAATAGTAGGTATTGAATAAAGATTTGTTAAATGAATCAGTCCCCGTTGTCACTCTTGATTCAGGCCAGTCTTATTGCATCCAGAATCTTCTTACTTAAATCAGCTAGCTTCCTAAAATACCGATTTTATTTTATCTCTTGTGGTTCTTATTGCACACAGAATAAAGTCTGATCTTCTCGGTGAGCTTGGTGTCCACAACTGCCACAAATTAGGCTGCTCCCTGCAAACTTCCACACCTGCTATCCTCACTGACTCCGCCACCCCACCCACATCTGTAGGCACACTGTTTCCCATCGGGAACGTCTCCTTTCTTTCCACTTATTTAAATATCAATTTTCAAGGTTGAGCTGACCCCGGCTATCAGATGAGGTCTGAGGTCACCACAGCTTTATTATCCCCTCTATAGAAAGTATGTCTGAATTAGACCATGTATTCCTACTCCTTTTAAGATCCTCCCTGCTAAGTTCCCAGGATATGGTTTGAAGCAGAAGAATAAGGTCAGGGAAGAAAGGGGCCACTATGGGGACGGGTCTCAGCTCTACCCTCAGGGAATACGGACAACAAGATACCTTACTTTTCTATGTGACAGCCCTTGAGAAAATTGGAGACCAAGGCCACATTCATCTGAGTCTGCTCTTCTCTAATTGAGACAGCCCCAGTTTCTTCTTGAAATGTGCCTAGGACTCAGTGGACCACCAGTGAGTACTCACTGGCTCAAAGGAGAGTGGACCATCCACTCTCCCCTTCTGGAGTCTGTGTGCGGATACAGTCATTTTAACTTTTTGGAAGCCCTGCCAAACTGCTGACTCATTCTGAGTTTGCAATCAATTATCCCGAAGCAACCCCAGTGTGGTTTGCATGTCAAACTTCACAGCGCCCTCGCTTTATTAGTGTTGTTCTTTCTGGATCTGCTAAGATCCTTTTGAATCTGGATCCTGTTGCTCAGGATCTCAAAGAGCCTTCTCAGCTTCTTCCTGTCATTCCCAGACTGGATCAACCTGTCTCTTTTTTTGTCATTCATAAATTCGATGAAATGTCATTTGCATTTTGATAAAAAAAAGGCTGTACAGAATCAAGAAAAGATATGCAAAGTCTCATCTGACAGAAACAACACTTTCAAAGCCTCTCCTCCCAGCTCTGACCAGGACTTTTCTTGCCCTTGGAATGCCAGCCACAGCATCCCAGCACATACACCCCCAGACACTGCAGTCTAAGGGAGTGGGCTCCCTCCCAGCCCTGCCCCCAGGGCAGCTCCTCTCTGTACGAACCAGCAGAGCCTGCCCCAGGCACTGTGGGACTGGGCCCTGCTCCCTCCCCATTCCTCCAACCCTCTGACACTGGGCTTCCACCCTCTCTGCCTCCACAGCTGCTTTCAGGATGTTTCAGCCTTATCTCAGGTGATTTCTCTTTAGAACTCATTTGGTTCAACCTAACTCTTTTTTGAAACTTTCTCCTCCTTTGGTTCCTGTGACTTCACTCTCTCCTGGGTTTTCTTCTGTTTTTCTGGCTAATTCTCCTCAGTTTCTTCTGAGGGTTCCTCCGCTCACCCCTTAAGTCCCCTATTCCCTTGTTCCCTTCACAACTCCACATGTTCCCGCTGGATGCTCTCATCCACTCACACAGCTTCAGCTACCACTTTTATTCCAACCACTTTCCAGTCTGCACGGTGCTCTCTCCTGCCTTTCAGGGAGACACCTTCCACCTGCAAATCAAAACATGCTACTAACCAAACAAAACCCCAAACCAAACCAAAACAAACAAATGCCAAATACCACTTCTCCAACTAAAAGTCTTCAGTGGTTCCGCCCCATCCCACTATGGCTATACCAAATTATTTGCAGTTCCTGGAAAGCATCAAGCTATTTTGTGCCTCTGTGGTCTTGTACAGACTGTTCTATGAGCCTTAACATTCTTCTTACAAGTCTTCACAAAGCCTAATCCTGATCATCTTTCTAGACTGGGCTTAAATGAATACTGAACTAGCAGAGTTGACACTGTAGTCTGATTCAGATACCCTTCTCACCGGCCCACCGTGTACCTGCTGTCTCTGCACTTTCATTATCCATTTCCTTTTCTGTTTCCATCCTCAGCTGGAATTCCTTGAGAGCAGAGATTGTCTTTCTCATCTCTCTGTCACCAGTACCACCTTAACATGGAGCCTAGTATAAAATACTTACTTAAAATGTAATGAAATAAATAGGAAGGAGCTGGCCCACAGAGGCCACTTGGAACTTAAAGGTCAAGGGTCAGGTCTCAGACCCTTTGGAGAGAGGCTACAATCACTGATCAAAGAATACATTTCACTTACACCCAGTGTGGTTTTCCTGTTGGACATATCCCTTCGTTGTCCCTTAAGCACTACAAATTTCTAAATGTCCCAAACTGAACTCATGCCTTATCCCTCTTCCAGTAAATCTACTTCTGTGTTTACAGTCCCTATCCATGGTATCATCATCGTTCCAGCCAGTCTTCTAATATTTCATTTCCCAGTATGTCAGCCTCTAAGTCCTGCTGATTTTATCTCCTCAGTGTATTTTTGAATCTTCTATCTTCCTCCCCACCCCCACTATAACTGTGGGACATGCCCTGCTGGAGAGATAACAGACTAGGCTGAGGACTTCTCATGGTATGGATGGGTGGCTGACAGGGACCCATCGCTGAGGAGGTCATGCACATATCTTGGTATTCGCCAACCTGCAGGTTCCTTACCGTCAGCTCTAGCTCTTGCATCCCTCTGGGTGTGGCTGTTGGCTGGGCTCCCTGGGAGAGCAGGCCCTGGATCCAACAGCTGGGCCAGGGGGCCTTGCCCAGCAGCTCTGAAGCCAGTAGGAGGCATCTCACTGGACTGGGAGCCCTGACAGCCCTGGGTAGACCAGGGCTCTGGGCCAAGAAGGTCCATGCCTGGCCCCAAGGGCATGGGTGGTAGGCTATGGCTACATCGAGTGCCTTCATCCGCTGGGCACCCCCTGTCGTGCTGGGCTTCTTGGATGGGTGTGAACTCCTGGGAGGAGTCCCCAATGCTCACTCGAAGTGGGGGGGAGCCAGAGCCTGCAGCTTTCTTCCTGCCCTTGGCCAGCTCAGCAAAGGAGGTGACCCTCTTGGGTGGGGAGCTAGGCCCAGCCAGGGCTGCAGGGCCCTCACTCAAGCGTACTGGGCAACTCAACATGCGTTCCAGTGAGCCCAGGCGGACAGGAGGGCTGCGATCGAGGCTGCGGTCATAGCTGCGAGAGCGCTGACGTCCCGTGCTGAGGTTGGGGGGTGAAGTATTGGTGTACACTTGCCCCTCAAGCACAGTGGGGCCCACAGCAGCTGCAGCTTCTGCTGAGGAACCCACTGCCTCTTGTTCCTCTGGCTGGACTTCCGGCTTCTGGAATAGGTAATACTCGGAGGGCTGGCTGGGGCCTGGGTCTGGGCCAGGGCCTGGTGGGGGACTTATCTTGGTGTGTTCCTCAGAGCAGCTGGTGATAGAAGAGCCAGCGGGACTTGGGGATGATTGGGAGGACAGGTCACAGGTGACAAGTTTATAGTAATTTTGTGTGGCTACAACAAGACGGGCCTGGCTCTGGAAGCAGGCTGTGAGGTCAGCCACAGCCGGGCAGGGCTCACAGTGAGGGCGGTAGGAGTTGCAGTTGGCATCAAGCTCAGGAGATGAGGCATGAGGACAACCATAGCCCCCTTCCCTTCCTCCACTCTCAGGGTGGTGGGACTCACAAGACATCTTAGACTCAGCAGGGGAGGGCTGCAGGTCCAGGTAAAAGGCGCCTGGGTCCGAGTGGCTGCAGAAGGAAGAGTCGCTGCAGGACTGTGGGGCGGAGTTAAGATTGGCACGGGAGTTGCCATGCATCTTGTTGTAGAGGGTGCTGAAGGTGACCAGCACACCGTCTGAGCTGTTGCAGGAGGAGTCGCTCACGTAGCCCATGGACTGGTCAGCCGCCTCCGACTGGCTGGAGGTGCTACTGCAGCGGCAGTGCTGGGCTCCTGGGCCCGAGCATCCAGGGTTCCTTGGGGATTCATCTGAACTGAGCTTCCATTCCTGGTCAAAGGAGAAGCCAGAGGTATCACTGGCTCCACCCCCACTGCCACTCCCGCCAGGTCCCCCACACTCATCCAGCTCCATGGTCTCTGCTTCCAGCTCTGGCCGGCAGCAGTGGCCGGTGCTGCACTGCTGGGAATCCAAGGTCATCACTGGCTCCTGCTCCTGCCCCACCACCACTCCAGCCCGGCTGCGTGTTGCCCCCCATGGCCTGCCCACTCTGGGGCCAGATGTTGACAGCTGGAAAGAGGATAGATGGAAGGTGGGCTGACCAGTGCCATGCAGGTGGAAAGACTGCTGGGTGGCATTGTCACCAATGCTGTCATCGTACAAGTCACCAAGTCCTGGCTCACCCACACCTTCCTGCAGCAAGAAGGGATTGTGTCGTTTGGGGGCCCCAGGGCCTCTTCCATCCCGATCCCTGCTCTTGGTGCTGTCTGCAGGCCGCGCAGATGGCCCTGGAGCAGAGTGCAGGCTGCTGTAGAGCAGGGAGTCGGCTTGTCCCAGGTCTGGATCAGGCTGGGTGATGCCCAGCTCAGGTGGGCAGAAGGGGTTGGGTCTCGTGCTCCCACTGCTTCCACTTGCCCCTCCGCAGCACTGCCTGTCTGGAACTTGACAGTGCACCAGGGGGATGTGATGGACGATGAGGGTCTCTCCAGTCAACTTTGGGGGACTATCCATTCTGGAAAGTTCGAATAAGGGCATCAACAGCACCAGATGCTGCCCCCAGAGCCCAGTGGGGCAGAACACATTTCATCAGGAGAGCTTGGCACCTGGAGAGAGAAGGAAAGAAAGGGAACCTAATGTCACCTCCCTGCAAGTCAGGGACATGGCCTTCCCCACATAATTTTCAGATGGAGAGGAGCCCAAGAGGAGAAAAGGCTCCGCCATCAAGGTGGAGCTCTGATCGCATAGCCTGATACGCGGGTGGGGACCCCACCACACTGTCTGCATTGATAGGTCCAGCTCCTGAGGTCCCCCTTCATTTTAAAGTCACCTGGCATCCAACTGTGATAGAAGTCTAGAAAAGGCCAGGCCCCTTTTAATGCCACATATGAAGGTCTGGGAGTCTCAGGGACAGAACTTTCCCCTTCTCTTTCAAGGGCCCTACACTTAGCAGTGCACAATGACTAGTCCTGAGTACAAGAAAAGTATGAATAGTGACATAACTAAGAAAAAACAATCAGGATGTCTAAAGGGATACAAGGCACTGAGGGGATACAGAGGTGACTTAGACACAGCTATCACACGTAAGTTTACAGATGAGGGGAAAAATCATGAATAATATGTCATGTACTCATGGCAATAAGCTCTAATTTTACAAGAAATGTATTTTTAAATATATCATCTGACCAAGTGACTGCTACCTCTGACCCCCTTTTTCCTTCTATGAGCCCCAGAATATTTGTCCTTCTCTGATGACTGTGGGCTGAGTATTCTTACTGTCCTCACTACTGTACTGGAGCTTCTTGAATGCAGAGACGGAGTTGGGCACAGGGTGACTGCAAGTGTGGCTGATGCCAACCTCTTCCTCCTCAAAGCAGGTGGGGTCTTTTATCTACTTTGTATCATTCTAATTCATCATCACATAAGGCCTGGCAAACGGGACAGGCATAGAACATTCTTAATGTTTGTCTAGACCTGGATATAGACCTCCTGAAGTGCCCAAATTCTGCCTAGTTTCAGCCTAGAACTTTCACTACTGGCATCCCCTAGAAAGTGTCCTCTTCCCAGTTTGACCTGTGATAAGTAAGCTAAAGTACAGTTCTCTCTTGTTCAAGGTCTCTTGGACCCAAGGACACAGAGCCCATCCTGAGCTTCTCTGGTCTCTTGGCCACACTGTGGCAGAGTGGCCTCCTCAAGTTCTAGTCTCCTGTGTTTCCAGGCTCAGGTCCCAGCAGTCTTCATTCCCTCGGACTCCTCACATGTAATTTCTCCTACTTCATTCATTTCTCTTCCTTCCCTTTTTATTCCTATCATTTTCCTTTCACCCACCCTGAGTCTAAATCCCCCATTGCCTTTCTCTTATTCATCATTTAGTGAGCACTTGACCCCATCCCTTTCTTAAAATTTAACTAATTTACGCCACAGGGTCACAGCTGTGGAGTGCAGTAAAGAGCAAGCAAGTCACATATGCTCAAGGACATGAACAAGCAATACATAAAAAAGTCAACTGGCTAATAAATATGAAAGACAAGGTATTAAAATTATTTGTGTTAAATTACATTAAAATTAAGAAGCAAGTATTTACAATTTTTCTTCCTCTTCCCCTTTCTGAGACAAGGTTTCCTTGCAGAACTTCCAAGCATTTGTGCGTTGATTGGGATAATGGGTGGAGATGTAGGAATGCAGACACTAAGAGAGGCTAAACTGACCTAACGAGATTAAGGGTTATAGAAGAAAACATGGGAGTAAATCTTTGTTATCTTGGATTAGGCGATAGTTTCTCAGATATGACACCAAAAGCACAAATGACAAAAGAAAACAGATAAATTGGACTCTATACGAATTTAAAACCATTGTGCTTCAAAGGATACCATTAAGAAAGTAAAAGGACAATCCACAGAATGGGAGAAAATATTTGCAAATCATATATCTGATAAGAGACTTCTAACCAGAATATATATAAAGAACTCTTACAACTCAACAATAAAAAAGGCATATAGGCCAGGTGTGGTGGCTCATGCCTGTATTCCCAGCACTTTGGGAGGCTGAGGCAGGAGGATTGTTTGAGGCCAGGAGTTTGAGACCAGACTGGGAAACATAGTGAGACCTCATCTCTATAAAAAAAAATTAACTGGGCATGGTGGTACGTGCCTATCTTCCCAGCTATTTGGGAAGCAGAGGCAGAGGATTGCTTCAGGCCAGGAGTTTGAGGCTGCAGTGAGCTATGATGATGCCACTGCACTCTAGCCTGGGTAACAGAACAAGACCCTGTTTCCAAAAAAAAAGGCATGTAGCCCAAGTAGAAACTTGACAAAGAACTTGAATAAGCATTTCTCCAAAGCAGACATATAAATGGCTAACCAGCACGTGAAAATATGTTCAACATCATTAGTCATTAGAGAAATAAAAACCACAAGGAGATACCACTTCGCTCCTGCTAGGATGGCTAAAATAAGAAATACAGACAATGACAAGTGTTGATGATGATGTGGAGAAATTGGAGCCCTCAAACATTGCTGAGTGCTTTGTAAAATGGTGGCAGCTACTCTGGAAAACACTATGACAGTTCCTCAAAAATTTTAAACATGGAGTTAACATATGACCCAGCAACTGTACTCCTGGGTATAATATACCCGAGAACAACGAAAACATGTTCACACAGAAGCTTAAATACAAATGTCCATAGCAGCATTATTCATAGTAGCCAGAAAAGTGGGAACAAACCAAATGTCCTTCAAGTGATGAATGGATAAACAAAATGTGGGACATACATGCAACAGACTATCTGGCAATAAAAGGAATGAAGTACTGGTACACGCTACAACATGAACGAACTTTAAAAAGGTTACGCTAAATCAAAGAAGCCAGTCACAAAAGGCTTCTCTGTATGATGTTGTACGAGCCCATTTATACGAAATGTCCCGAACAGGCAGCTCCACAGAAATAGAAAGTAGATTAGTATTTGCCAAGGGCTGGGGGGCAGGGGAATAAAGAATGGGGATGGAGGCTCTTTTTGGGGTCATGAAATTGTTCTGAAATCAGACAATGATGATAGTTACACAAGTCTGTGAATATAATAAAAACTATAGAATTTTATGGTATGTGAATTACATCTCAATAAGGCTGTTGTGTAAAAATTTTTTTTAAAATAGGAAAAAAAAAGATTGAGGTTTATGGCAAGAGGGATGGAGAGGTCAGGAAGAGAACTAGTGCGGAGCTATGGCGAGGGCTGGGCATTTGCAGAGACGAGGTGAGGAGGGGACGAGAGGAAGAGCTGCCTTAACTATGGCATTATGAGGGAAAGATGATGAGTTTTAGGAAGTTTTGCTATGAGGTTCATGAGATCATTTTCCTTTCTCTCCTCCCCATCTCTTCTCTTCCTTCATGAAGAAAACTGTGGGCTCAAATATATATGCTGCAAGGATAACAGAAAGTTGAAAAGTTGGGAATACTTGGAAAATAGCAGATTATAAACAGCATGTCCAGGCCGGGCACGGTGGCTCACGCCTGTAATCCTAGCACTCTGGGAGGCTGAGGCAGGAGGATCACTCGAGGTCAGGAGTTCGAGACCAGCCTGAGCAAGAGTGAGACCCTGTCTTTACTAAAAATAGAAAGAAATTAGCTGGACAACTAAAAATATATAGAAAAAATTAGCTGGGCATGGTGGCGCATGCCTGTAGTCCTAGCTATTCGGGAGGTTGAGGCAGAAGGATTGCTTGAGCCCAGGAGTTTGAGGTTGCTGTGAGCTCTAGCCCGGGCAATAGAGCGAGACTCTGTCTCCAAAAAATAAAATAAAATAAACAGCATGTCCAGTGTGACACCATTTTTGTAAATACATAATATCTACATGCACAGAAGAAAATATGCAACATCTGCCATAAAATATTAACAGTGCCTATCTCTGTTCAGTGAGTTTTGATTATTTTAAATTTTTGTTTCATCTGTATTTTCTAATTTGTATGTAATAGGTACCCATTATGTATATAATTTAAACAAGCTTTAAGGAGGAAGCATCTCTTTACTAGGTTTCCCCTGGGTCCTGGCCATGACCCTGAAGGCTGGACTAAGAAGCATGGAGAACTTCCTTGTACACACAGCAGCAATTTAAGGAGTACCTATGGGCTATAGCCATCATTTATCTTCCATGGGTACTTTCCCCCCTTTTAAAGCACCATTTTCAAGAGGCATTCAAGAACACACATATAAGAATTTATGATTCTGGCCCACAGAACCATGACTGTCACATACATGCGTTCATATGGAAAAACACAGTGATGCAAGACACACAATCTAGAAAGCTGATCCTCTGAACCAGGGGTGAAGAATGACTGAGTGTGGTGGGTGATGGTGGAGCCCTTGGCTGGAGGCCCCTGACAGCTGTATTATGTTATGTTGACACATCTGTCCCCTACACTAGAATGCAGTTCCCTGAGGTCAGAGACTGTGATGTAGTCAACTCTGTGTCTCTACAACTTATTACACAGGGCTGTAGTAGGTGCTCAGTTATTTGTTGATTATTTTACCCATTTAAAAAAACTGAGTTGTTTGTCTTTTTATTATTGAGTTGTAGGCTTTGGAAATTTATTCTGATGCAAATCCTCTGTCAGATATATGTCTTGAGAGACATATAGGTGTGCCCTAGGTGTGCCTGCCAGGTGGACAGTGGAGTGGCACGCTTAGCCAACGTAAGTTTATGCATCTAGCTCTCCAGAATTGGGAAAAGCCTTCTATGAGAGCCCTCTTCCTGGCCCTTGTCTCTCTCAAATGAGTGTCTCTTGGCCTATCACAATACTATTTATTAGTGATCATTTATTAAGTACTTATATGCCAGGTAATTTATATATATAATCTCTACTTCCACTGCAACACTCTTAAGTAGGCATAATCATCCCCATTTTACAGATGAGAAAACCAAAGCTTAGAGCGTGTAAGTAGTTTGTTTACATTGACACAGCTGAGATGTGATTCAAACTCAGGTCTGCCCAATTCTTAATTATTTCCATGACTGTCTCCCAAAGAAAATGATCAGGGCCACACCCTCTTCTTACGTTCTTATAGTCCTTGCATTTACTGGCTCCCAGAGCAGCTGCTTCCTACCTTTCCTGGGTGGGCCCACGCTGTAGCCTCCACTTACATGGGTTACATCTATTTGCCTCTCCATTCTCTGAACTTATGGTCCCTTTCATATTACTGTCCCCATGCTCTGATAACACTTGTCAACCCCACCCCCTGCTCAGTTCCCATCCCTCATCTCCTTGCCCCAGTCATGGTCCCCAAACCTCCTTCCCCCTGCTCTGTGGTTTACATTCCTAGACACTTCCTGGGAACTATCACTACCCAGTATATTCCTCAACCACGTATTTGCACAAGGTGGAACTACTGTCTCCCATTATCCTATGTTTCTGAATCCTCCACCAAGGTGGTCAGGGGAAATAGGAATTTAAGCAATTCTTTCTACCTGCTCAGCAACAGGGAAATTATCTGGGCAGGAAAACTCCAGAAGAAAGGTTTCCCTGTCTTTCTGCCAGTCACAGAATCCCTTCTCTATTTTTTGGCCTCTGAAGAAAGACAGGGAAGACAATGGTCCTCGCTGCTGCTCTGCTGCTCTCTAGCAATCTGACCTTGACGTGAAACCCTGATGAGGAGCCTCTGTAGCACTGATCACTCTTTTCCTGACTGGGTCCTCTCCTGGGCAGGACTGAAGGGAAGATAGCAGGAGGGTTGATTTGGGAGCGTGAGCTTATGCTTAGGTCTCTGCCTGCTAGGAATCTGGGTCTGTATACAAAGGCTGATTATAACAAGTCAGGTGCCCCAGGCATTGTCATGACTATGCCCCTGTCCCCATGTATTGTGGGGCAACATTCTTTCTTACTCCATTCTTACCTGGAGCCTAGTGGCTCCCACAGCACCAGAAGACATGGTGTGTGTGTGTGTGTGCATGTACAGATGTGTGTGTATGTTGGGGGAAAGCTTCCCAGCCCCTCCTGAAAGCTGCATGGATCCCTGCATAGTCTCCATCATAAATTTACAGTAGCTTTAGGGTGTCTCCTCCCATTAAGCCTTTGTTTCTAGATCTTAACTCCCCCATACTATAGCATCTTCATTAGAAATGCCCAGAAAGGAAGGACAGGATCTTCTGCTTCTTGACAAAATAGCATAAATGGCATTAGCCCAAGCCTGGGCTTTTCCCCATCTCTGCACCACAGCCCCAACGTATGCATGGATGAGCTTGTCTAATGCTCACGCAGCACTCGTTCCCCCCCATCCCCACCCCCTTCTCCCTTTTGGAAAGACAAAAGCCAACCCTCAGAATCAGAAGCCGGGGCCCAAACGTGCTGATCTGCTGATCGGTGATCCTAGCGTCTCTGCCCTGCCCTCCCCCAGCCCGCCCAGCCATACCTCTGTAAGGAGCCTGGAGCTGGACCGGAGGCTTCTGTTCTTTTTGCACTCCGACTAAGCTCTGCCTTGACAGTTCCAGCTGAGGCACTGTTCCACTGGAACTGGGCTGATTTCCTAAGATCTGATTTCTGCTAATACAATGGATGGTTGCTAATGCAGGGAGGCTGCGCAATCCCAGCCCTAGTCTCCTTGCTGCCGCCGCGGCCGCTGGTGCTGTGGTGACGTTGCTGCTCAGGGAAGGGGGAAGGGAAAGGAGCAGGCATGCCCACAGTACAGCCATCCAGCCTCCCTCCCTGTCAGTCCCCGTGGGCCCGTTAGCCCGGGGAAGGGGGAGGGTGGAGATGGGAGTCAGCTACAGAGGGCAGTAAGTGCTGGAGATGGGAGAATTCTCAAGACAGCAAAGGGAAAATAAGGAGAGCTGCGCTGGCTCCTCCCTGGTCCTTAGGAGTCTCAAGGAAGATGTCTGGGCTGAGCCTTGGAGCTTCCTCCCTTCCTTCCTTCCTTAGGCCCCTCCTTTTAGATTTTAGCCGGAAGCCTCTCCCTCCTCTCTTCAATCCCTGTGAAAGACTCCTTGTTTTCCAGCTTTTTCCTCTCACTAGGATTCCAGACTAGCCTCGGGGTGGAGCAGTCGGCCTGGGAGGGGACTCCCAAAGCCCTGAAGGGAGGCTGCAGGACCAGTCATCATTCTGCCAGCTGGAAAGCCAAGCTCAGTCCTTGTGGAGGTCCAGCTGGTCTTAGCACTAGGCTTCCTGGGATGTGTCTCCTCAGGGAAATGGGGTCTGTCTCAGAGAGACTGGGCTGGGTAAAGTGGCTCGTGCCTGTAGTACAACACTTTGGGAGGCCGAGGTGGGAGGATCATGTGAGGCCAGGAGTTCAAAACCAGCCTGGGCAACACAGCGAGACTCCATCTCTAAAAAAATGAAAGCTGGTTGTGGTGGTCCATGCCCTGTAGTCCTAGCTACTCAGGAGGCTGAGGCAGGAGGATCGCTTGAGCCCAAGACTTCAAGGCTGCAAAGAGCTGCGAATGGGCCACTGCACTCCAGCCTGGGCAAATGAGTGAGACCCTGTGTCAAAAAGAAAAGAGACTGAGCTGTCAGCAGGCTTTCAGACACTGGGTGGTAGTGAGTCTTAGACCATGGTGGCTGCAGGACCCCTTCCTAACTCTTAACACACGGTCCAATTCAGTTCCCTGGATTTTCAGAGGGTCTCCTGGTTGTGGGGGAAGCAGAACTGGCCCCCCTTCACATACGTCAATTTTTGGTGAGTGCTGAGTTGGGTCCAGCTGGGTTTGTGTAGCGGCAGAATCCCTTTAGCAGGGAAAGGCAGGCTGCGGATAGGGAGTGGTCTCTCTAGGCCAGAGAAAAATCTCGGTTCTGCCTTAGACCTACAGAGTCCTCCGTCCTGGCTCCACCTCCTCAGGTTCTGGGCCAGTTCTGTGGGGTAAGTAGCAGGGGAGAAACCACGGCCACAGATGGTTGTACAGTAAACAGCAGCGCTGTCCGCTTCATGCCACTGCTCCCCCCTGCTACCCCTGAACACAGAGATGGTCTCAAGCTGGTCTTGGTCCCCAAGCACTGGCCCAGCCTAGGGCTCCTCCCCAGGCTCACTACTATCTGGACTCCACAGCCAAGCTCTTGGATTTCAGGTCACTAGAAAGACGCTTTGGAGAAACCACTGGTCAGAACCACAGCAGCTATCTCTTAGGACTGGGAAAAGATGTAGTTTTCTTTCCCTTTCTTGCCTCTTCTATTCCCATGTGTCTACTGACACCATGCTCAGCTGAGCTGAATTGTAAAGAGAACAAAAACACACAAAGACCCATCTCCAACCTTGACTTACTTGAGGAGCCATGGCCCCTGGAACCTACAAAGCAGGAAATGGTGAGGAAGGGAAGGAGGGAGGGAGGCTGCCATTCATAAAACCAGCCAACCATTGGCAGTCCTCTCCAGGAGGCTGAACGAGCAGAAATGGTGTCACTACACTTCCCTCTCACCTAGCTGATACAGACCACAAAGAGGGCTGGAAGAATAGCTGTAGGTTAGGGCAGGGTTAATTTTTTTTGTTTGTTTGTTTTAGAGACAGAATGTTGCTCTTGCTCAGCTGGTCTCGAACTCCTGAGCTAAAGTGATCCTCCCGCCTTGGCCTCCCAGAGTGCTAGGATTACAGGTGTGAGCCACCACGCCTGGCCCCAGAGTTAACTCCATGACCAAGTGCTTGGAGTTCAAGCTTCGTATTGTGAGAGCTTTGGACCCAGGGTCTTTGTCCCTGAAATTTCTGTAAGGCTGAGCCACGCATTGTACTGGACATTTAGTGCTTAAGAAATGTTTCCAGTTGCCTATGGAAGGTGGCAGCTCTCATACTTTCAGTGCTTGGCTTATTTCACCACATCACAGACTGCATTGTCACTTACTTCCCAACCACTATTGCCAAAGATCTATAGGGCTTTTGATGAAAGATCAAATTATTTCCCAGCTAGAAACAAAATACTGTCACTTATAAACCTCAACTGTCTCCTAACTAGTCTTCTCACCTGCAATTTATCTTCTAGTGTTCCCAGATTTATCTCCCTAAATCTCCTCCTTTCTTCAATGTGTCATTTTAATGGTTTCCCATGACCCAGAGAATCAAGTTGAATTTGGGCTTTCGAGATCCTCCATCTTGGCTGTCTAATCCCTCTCCACTCAACCTTATTTTCCACATCCCATCAGGTAGTCCTTCAAATCTGTTTCATAAGCTCATTTCCACTCTACTGCCTTTGGTTATTCAGATTCTCCTGCCTGTTACAATTGGCCATACTCAAAATTATTCAAATCTACAAGGCCCAAAGCAACTCCTCCATCAAGTCTTCTCCCATCACCCCAGAGCCAGAAATAATCTCTGTTCTCTGAACCAGTGATTGCAGGTTTTTGATTTTACAGACAAGAAGAAAACTCCCACAAAAAACTGGGGGATCAACATAGAATTGTCAACTGCTCATACTGCCAAGTAGCATCATTAAGAAAAACAAAACAAAAAAACTATACCAACTACAATCATCATTTCATAAGAGAAAGCAGACTGTCATTATTTTTCTCATTTTACTGCATACTGATGCAAACTTAATCAGAAACTACCATCAGTCCATACAAAGTTTTGATTAAATAAATCACGTGTAACTCACATGGTTATTGTTCTTTTTTGCATATCTGCCTAATGTCTCTTCTAGACTACAAAGTCCAAATTATATTCATCTTTGTATCCCAAATATCCAGTATATAAAACAATATCATTTTTATTTTGTGTTTCCTATAAAGCCAAGGCATATAGAATGCATTTAGTCAAAGTCTTGTTGAACAAGAGTAACCTAAAAAGAGATGTTCCTTGAGTGTAAATATGAGCAGATAGTGGGCAGACTTGACTCAAAAGGCTTGGAAGAGAAGACTCCTGTTTTTCATGTGAAAAAAGGGTCTATTAAAAAGAAGCTTAGATAAAAAAAAGGAGTAATTCTTCATGACATTGGGTTAGGTAACACATTCTTAGGATACCAAAAGTACAAGTGACAAAAAGAAAAACAGACCAGACTTCATAAACATTTAAAACTTCTGTGTTTCAAAAAATTCAATCAAGATAGTGGAAAGATAACTCACAGAATGGAAGAAAATTTACAAATCATGTATCTGAAAAGGTACTTCTATCCAAACTATAAAAAAACTCTTATTACTCAGTAATCAAAAGATAAATAATCCAATTAAAAATAGGCAAAGCATTTGAATAGACATTTCCCCAAAGAAGACATACAAATGGTTGATAAGCACATAAAAAGATGCTCAACATCATTAGTCATTAAGGAAGTATGAAACAAAACTAAAATGAGACACCACTTGACCCTACTAGAATGGCTAAAATAAAAAAAGACAGACAACAGCAAACATTGACAACGATGTGGAGAAGCTGGAACCCTCAAACATTGCTGAGGGCATTGTAAAATCGTGCAACTATTTTAGAAAATAGTCTGGCAGTTCTTCAAAATGTTAAAGACTTACACATGACCAAGCAATTCTGCTCCTAGGCATATACCCAAGAGAAATGAAAACACATCCACACAAAAGCTTCTATATGAATATTCTCGGCAATATTATTCATAATAGTCAAAAGGTAGGACAATCATAATGTTCATCAACAGATGAAGGGAGAAATAAAATGTGGTACATACAGCGAAATATCATTCAGCAATAAAAAGGAATGAAATACTGATAAATGCTGCAACCTGGATGAATCTTGAAAACTTTACGCTAAGTCAAAGAAGCCAAAAAAGCACATATTGTTTGATTCCATTTATATGAAATGTCCAGACTAGGCAAATCTATAGAGACAAAAAGTAATTTAGTGGCTGTTAGAGGCCGGAGGGAGAGAGAAATGGAAAGCGAGTGTTAATGATTATGGGGTTTCTTTTAGGGATGATAAAAATGTTCTAAAATTAGATTATGGTCGTAGTTGCACAACTCTGTGAATATACTAAAAACAATTGAATTGTATATTTTAAATGGTGAAATATATGGTATGTCAATTATATTTCAATAAGGCTGTTAAAAACAGTAACCACAGCAGCTTGAGTGGTGTTGCTCAGTTCCACAGAGGCAGAAGTCTATGAAAGCCCTGTACCTGGGGATGGGGGTGATGGGGTGACATTGCAGGTATACCATAAAGCAGAAAATATCACTGACAAGTCAACCCAAGGGTCTCAGACAATCCTCTTTCTTCTGCCTTTTCAACACCAAAATTTTTAAAACAATGGACTATGTTAACTCTCTCTACTTTCTCCTTCACCATTTCTTAACCACTAGAGAAATCTTCCTTGTAACATTTGAACTGTGTGAAGCAGTTGTAATTTTCTAACTTACAATATTTGAATTGTCTGACACTATTAGCCATCCTTTCCTATTCAAATCCCCTTTTCCCTTTGGCTTCTATAACACCAACCCTTCTAGTTCTATTTCTTAGATCGTTCTTTCTTCATTGTTTAATAAAACAATACCCAGCCCATATTTAACTGTAGGTTTATGGCAAGATTCAGATTTGAAGTCTTTTCAACCTAAGAAGTGTTTAGTCCTTCCCATTATCTTTACTATTGAACATGATTCCTGAACTTCCAGAATCAACTCTCCAATAGCCTATTAGATACTTCTTACTATTACCTAAAATTCAACACATCTAAAGCCAAATAGATTTTTTTAAATTCCATATCAGCTTTCTTTGGACTTCCATTAACACAAGCTTGAAAATGTAAGTCATCCGGACTGTCTTTCCATTCAGACAATCACCAAGTCACACTGAGTCTTCCTTGCAATGTTTTAGGCATTGATCTAATAAAAAATAATTATGTTTTTACTATATTTCAACTATTATTCTAAGCATTTATATTATCTCATTTAATCCACATAACCACTTTCTAAGCTAGGTATTATCATCCCTACTTTATGGATGAGAAATATGAGTCTCAGGGATATTAACTAATCTTCCCAATGTAACCCAGTCAAGTAAGTGTCTGAGCTGGGATTCAGAAACTGATCTGATTCCAAAGTCAGTGTTCTTAACCATTTGCTACATTGCCTCTCTAATTCCTACCTCTACTCTTATCATCCTAATTCAGGCCTGCATTACTTTTCCTCTGAATTATTATACAGTCTTCTAACTAGTTTTCTTGCTTTCATTCTGTCTCTCTGCTCCCAGTTATCTTATATATTGAAACAAGATTAATCTCCCCAACACGTTACTCTACTACTAAAAAGCCTGCAGTGGCTCCCTCCTGTCTATAGGATAAATCCAAATTCTTTCATGTGGTGTTCAAAGTTCCTTTCTATCTATCCAACCTTGTTCCCACTGCATGCCAAATCTATTGCAAATTCTGAGTTTTGTCTCATTCCACTGGGAAGATATCTGGAATGCTCCGCCAATTTCCTTTCCCCTCCCTTTTTTATTTTAAAAGGATCTAGTTCAAATTCTACCAGGTCTGGAAGCCTTTCTTTATCGTGGAAATCCTTTTGAACTTCAATACCAAGTGTATGTATATCCAATTTGGTACCCTGCCTTCGTCATTTTATTATTCATCTCTTGATGACAGGACACTTTTGGAGAGTGGGGCCGTGTCTTATACCTTGATAGGTAACTCTGAGCACAGGGCCTTGGCACATAGTAGAGCACCAGAGACATTTGTTTGATAAAGTTACTGAATAGCAAGCACAGCAGGCTAACTGGAGGCCAGCCAGCTTTTAGAAGGTTAGCTAACCTTCTAAACCAATAGCATACCTGATGAAAAGGAGGAAAGTAAGAAAGAAAAACTAAAAGGTGAGCCTTAGTAAAGTGCTTAGTAAATAAATCATTAATACCAAGATCTTAAACTCTTAACCTTACATTATTCTCTATTTTCATACTAGTATGGAAACATGATTGAGCAGACAGGATTCCTGCATTAAACAGGGACCTCAAAGGAAGCTTGCATGATCCAAGGCAGGAGGTGTCCCACAGGTTTGGCAGAAGCAGATACAAATCTTATCTGGAAGAAAATATCTCCTAACTTAAATCAACAGGATTCTCAAAATCAATGAGTAAGGAAAAGTTAGTTTGTAATTAATAATCACAAATAGACATGAAGGTAAGACATCATGAGTGAATAACAGAGAAAACAATAAATAATAGATATTGACTGCAAGAACTTCACATATTGAAAATGTTCAGATACATAATATAAATCAGCTATGTGTGAAATGTTTTAGATAAAGGATAAAGTCTCAAAAATAAGCAAGTAGCAAGAAATTATTAGAAATGACCAGGCAGATCTGAAAAAGAACCAAATGGAACTTTTAGAAACTAGAAGCATAATTATTGAAATAAAAACTATTGAATTATTAGAAAATTATTATTTATTATTAATTAATTAATTAAAATTATTTCAAATTATTGAAAAATAAAAATAAATGGACACGTTTGATAACAGATTAGACAAAGTTGAAGTGAGAATTAGTGAACTGGAAGATAGAACTGAAGAAATTACACAGAACACAACACAAAAAGACATGGAGAACAAAAACAAAAGAGAAATTAAGAGATAAGATGGAATGAGAAGGTTTAAGATAGTTCTAATCAGAATTCTTGGTAGAAAATCAAGGAAAGGTAATATTTGAAGTGATAATGGCAGATAATATTCTAGAAGTGATAGAAAACATGAATCCATAGATTCAGGAAGTATAACATCTCAATTAGGATTAAAAAATCAGTAACAAGTATTTAGATTATATATCAGAAAAATTTGAATGTAATGAATTTAACAGTTATAAGACAATATACATATATATATATATATATATAATATCTGTTGTTATCTGTTAGTGTGTTATGTGATCCTAGGCCAGTTACCTAGCCTTTCCCTGCCCCCATTTTCTGTAGAATGGTGATAAAAAGAATACCTACTACATTAAATAAATTAATACTATCAAGCACTTAAAATTGTGCCTGACATACAGTAAACACTCAATAAGTGTAATACTTACTATTATCAAGTGATAAGATGTTGGTTAATACCCAAAAGCTCTATAAACAAGGGCACAGAGCTCTGACCAAAATGGGGCAGTAACTTGGGTAAATCTGAAAAGACTGGACATGGGAACCTTTCTCCCATATCCAGCACCAACCAGGCCACCTCAATCCCAGCATTCTCCAGAACCCCGTGACTGCTTAGACCACCTTCCTAAGTAATAGAGATCCAGGGGTGGTGAAAATAAAATAGGTATTAATATAAACATTGGTTACTGAGTGTTCCTGTGCCTGGACCAAGCTATTTTATGGGGTTAAAAAAAAAAGAGGTAGAGGCCACAGGGAGACATATGCCTCCTGCTAGAGATCTGAACAGTGGCCTTCTCAAAACAGTATACAAAAGTGCTCTGTAAATTGAACATTTTATAGAAATATAAAGCACAGTTATTACTTTTTAAAAAAATTCTAGGTTTCTTTTTAAGAGTTACAAATGATTAAGACTATATGGTCCTATTGTTGGAGACTGGTCTCATAACTTAGGAGGGCCAAAGAGTCAAGGCAAGGGAGAAGGCTCAACATAAAGAGACACATATTAAATTACAAATTGTTAGAGAGCTGACCATTAAACTAACAAGAAAGCTTGTGTTCCCATTAAGAGACTAAAAGATAAGGGATAAATCCTAAATTTTTAACTGACTGCTGGACATGTCCATTTGAATGTCCCATTGATATCTCAAATCAATAAGGCCCAAGGAGAACCAATCATCCTCCCCATCCCTGTCACCAACCCAATCTTTTTTTCATTTTTTATTTATTTTTTTGAGACAGAGTCTCACTCTGTTGCCCGGGCTAGAGTGCCGTGGCGTCAGGTTAGCACACAGCAACCTCAAACTCCTGGGCTCCAGTGATCCTCCTGCCTCAGCCTCCTGGGTAGCTGGGACTACAGGCATGCGCCACTGTGCCCGGCTAATTTTTTCCATATATTCTTAGTTGTCAAGCTAATTTCTTTCTATTTTTTTAGTAGAGACAGGTTCTCACTCTTGCTAAGGCTGGTCTTGAACTCCTGAGCTCAAACGATCCGTCTGCCTTGGCCTCCCAGAGTGCTAGGATTACAGGCGTGAGCCACCGCGCCTGGCCCCAATCTTTTTTTTAAAACTGAACTAATATTTAACAGGACCCAAAGTCTCACAAAATCATATTCAAAATGTCCAGGAGACAAATAAAAATTACCCAACATATAAAGAACCAGGAAAATGCCACAGACTCCTTTTTTTCCTGTATATGTCTTTTTGTTTTTATATTTACATAAATTTATAGGGTACAAGTGCAATCTTGATCCTCCTCCTGTAATCCTCACCATCCACCAGTTACCCAAAGAAGGGATCTGGAAGTCATTCTCAACTCTTCCTTCCTCACCCCCTGTTACCTATCAGCCCTCAACAGTATCCCATATTACTCCCTAAATTTGTCCTAGGACTGCACAGTCTTTCTAAACATTAGTCTGATATTCTTACTGTCCTGTAAAATTCTTCTGTAGTTCCCCATCGTCTTTAGGATAAAACTCCAAGTTTTTGAGACATACAAAGCCCTTTATGGTCTAGATCCTACCTTCCTTTCAAACTTGTTGTGTTCTCCTAACCTCTGGCCATGTATAAAATAATGTGAGTTCTCAGATTTACCATGTTTTCCTTTATGTCCATGCCTATGCACATTTAGGGTCAGATTTTTTTCTGTGTGCCCATGTCACTCAGTGAAAATCACTATCACCAAATAAGTACTGTATTAGTTTACTTGTCTGCTTCACTTAAATAGAATTTGAGCTATTTAGTATCAAGAACCATGCCTTTCATCTCTGCATTTTCAGTGCTTTGCAAACATCTTATTGGGTATAACAACTGTTCAATAAGTTTTTGTGCAATGAATTTATACTTATTTAAAAATCTATTATACTAAGCAATTTTTTAGGAAAGAAGGATAGTGAATAAACTTCAAAAGAGGAGAGTTAAGAAAGGATTCTAGGCCAGGCACAGTGGCTCACGCCTGTAATCCTAGCACTCTGGGGGACCGAGGCGGGTGGATGGCTCAAGGTCAGGAGT
>VBSM01003204.1:27865461-27885255 GCA_008086735.1 Cheirogaleus medius
TTTTTTTTTTTTTAATTTTTAATTTTCTTTTCTTTTTTTAATATGCCTTTTTCCTTTTTTTTGTTTTTTATTCTTATTTCTTTTCCCATGCTGTGTTCAGATTTGATAACCTGATGTTCTAAATGTTCACTCTTGGGGAGGCCCTGACTCTGAAAATGTCAAAGCATTTCCACCAGCTGAGTATGAGTAACATCCTTTCTTTATCACATGGGTTTGGCTACTTGTCTGTAAGGTACTATAAAAAAAGCCTCTTACGCTGTAGTAATAATCTAGTTCACTAAAATATGTTCAGAGTAAGACAATTTGTATTTGTGAAGACAGGGGAAGGAATAAGAATAAAAG
This sequence comes from Cheirogaleus medius, assembly GCA_008086735.1. Lineage (NCBI taxonomy): Eukaryota > Metazoa > Chordata > Mammalia > Primates > Cheirogaleidae > Cheirogaleus > Cheirogaleus medius. Next base: position 27,865,804 of record VBSM01003204.1, read on the forward strand.
AAAGACAAATATTTAAAATGTAAAAAAAAGAACTAAAATGTCTGAAAGAAATCTGCTTGGGACGTGAGTAGGCTGCAGTGGTAGCAGAACCAGATTCTTACATGAAAATTTAAAAAGATAACATATGAACCTATGAAATTTAAAGTTTTACAACAGTGGAGTCAAGTATCTACTTATCATCTCTCAAAAATCACTCTCAACAAAAACCACAAAGGAGAACAAAGATTAGAAACAACAAACAATGTCTACAAAGGGAGATGTCATCAAAGCAGCAGGTGGATTCATCCCTGTAGAATCCTTGAAGGGCTCAGGAATTGGAGACCAGGTATCTCTGGAAGCAGGGGTGATGTACTAAGTAGATAAAAATAGGGATGTTGGTCAAAGTCTGTAAAAGACACGATTAGACAATCAGGCGCGGTGGCTCACACCTGTAATCCTAGCACTCTGGGAGGCTGAGGCGGGCGCTTTGCTTGAGCTCAGGAGTTTGAGACCAGCCTGAGCAAGAGCGAGAGCCTACCCGCCCCCAATCTCCTCATCTCTACTAAAAATAGAAAAATTAGCTGGGTGTGGTGGCATGCCTGTAGGCCCAGCTACTCAGGAGGCTGAGGTGGGAGGATCACTTGAGCCCAGGAGTTTGAGGTTTCAGTGAGCTACAATGACGCCATTGCACTCTACCCAGGGCGACAGAGTGAGACTCTGTCTCGAAAAAAAAAAAGCAATTAGACTCTCCCAGTCCCCACCACCATGCCCACACTGTCAGGAGATCACCCCTCTCCTGCTCCCCAAGGGAATTGGGGATTTATTTTCTGGAGAAATTTAAGTGAAACTGCATTAGACTCAGGAAAACAGGGCACAGAAGAAAGCAGGATGAGGGGCCAATCTGACAACTGGGGGAGTAAGTGAAAATCTCCCTAAGAGAATTGCTAGACTCCTTTCTCCTGTTTCAGGAGAATACCAAGCCAGACTGACTTATCCCACCCCTGCCCCTGGCAGATTACTTCTCTGCAGAAACTGAACTACCCCAGAGAAAAGAATGTCAGATACAGAATGCCAGATGACAGACAAGCTTGCCAGATTCAAGTTAGCCTTTCCATTCTCACAGAATTTCCGATCAGTTTTTTAATGCTTCATTCTTAAACATGAATCAGCAGTCAAGGATTACGAGACTTTTGAGAACAGCCTCCAATGCAGCAAAGAGCAGAACGAAATCCCAAAACTCTGGGAAAAACAGAAGCAATGTAGAAGAAGGAAAAAACAAAACAAAAGTCAACATATGAGATCCTTGTGTCACTTTTTTGAGGATGCTAACTTTGAACCCTTGGTTAAGATAGTTATCTGTCAGGTTTCTCCACTTTAAAGTTACCATTTTCTCCTTTGTAATTAATAAGCAACCTATAGGGAGATTACTTTAGGAATGTGTAAATAACCCATTCCCCATCAGACTTTCATACAATCATTTCACATTCATTGATGATTTTTGTCTGAATCAGTTATTTACTACAATGGTTGAAAAATGACAATTTCCTATTATTCCCTGTACATTTATTAGTTGGCAATAATAAGAAAGATTTCCCTTTTCTGTCTTTTCTTTACTTATTTATTTGGTGTAACTACAGACTCTTGGATTTTTTAAAAAAATTCAATGGTCCATAATCCATTACTGGTATTATTGATTTTGATGCTCCAATGGTCCCAGATTTGGCACTATTTGGCTTTTTTTCATTGTGAAGACCTTTATTGCTGTATATAATTTTTTTAAAGTTAACTATTTATTTTGAAATAATTTAGATCTGAAGAAAAGTTGCAAAGATAGCTCAGAGTTCTCGTACATCCTTCAACCACTTCCCCGAACGTTACCAAATTATGTAATCATGGTACATTTATTAAAAAAAAGAAATTAACATTTGGTACATTATTACTAACTAAACTTGCAGACTTTATTTGAATTTGGCCAGTTTTTCCACTAATGTCCTTTTTCTATTATTTGGCTTTATTAAAAACAAAGTACATTATAAGTTTTATAAAACATGTAAGGTAATTAAAAACAAAATAAAGCCACCCCCCTAAGATATACAGATGTATACTGGAGGCTGCAGATAAACAGCTTAGATAGTGTTATAAGTGTAGCTTTGTAGAGAAAAAGGTCTGTATTTCCCACAATCAAGACACTGAGTAGTTTTAGGAACTGTCCAGGCAGGTAACTTTTAGCAAAAGTAAGTAGTACTAATAAATAGACAAGACTATATGAACTATGTGTTCAGCTAAAAGTCCACCCCCTCTGTCCCTCGTCTTCCCAATAACCACTCTGCTGACCTTTCCCCACAAGACACTCTTCTTTGGAAATCAACAGGCAGTACTTTTGTTTGTATGACCTAGTCTCGTATCCTCTACACCAACAACCTTGCTTAGGTAACTCCTTTTGGCCACATTTTCACCTGACTTCGTGATGGATTCCAGTAGCAAAGGTCAGAAATGCTCAAATTATAACAAATCCAAATAAATTATGATATGGTCTCTTCTCTGGTCTAGAATTATCTTGAAGCTATTAATTAATATCATCTTGTGAGTCAATTAATCCATCAAGCAAGCAAGCCATCAAGCCACAAGCACGCACTGCACTCTCCCTGTGTGTGGGGCTGTGCTGGAGGTGCGGGGGTAATAGCCCATTTGAGGGGCTCATAATTTTGTTAAAATCACTGCCAGTAATGTCTCCGGTGAGGCAAGAACCACAAGAAGGACATTGCAGGTGTGAGATAAGGGTTAGAGCAGTGGGGTTTTTTTCAGCCCCAGTACATAAAACACAGCTACTCTGGATGAAAAAGGGGAGACCTAACACCCCACACACTCCAACTCCCTCTCTCCACTATATGGGCCCCTACAGGCACCTCCAGGGCACCCTAGGGCTTAGAGAAATTCTGAAGACCTCTGGGCAAGGGCAAAGTCAGGACTGAGCACGGCTTTTTGGTGGTTGGGGATGGGGGAGTGAAATAAATGATTAACTGACAGAAACATGTCTTCTCTTTCTCTTTCTTCATGGCTCCCAAATCAAATATTTGTAAAATGATGTTGATTAACTTCACTTAATAGCAAACTGAACTTTCCAGAACAGAATAAACTTTGTATATGAATTAGGAAAGTCAGCTTGTATAACTACCCTCCACCCCCTGCCGAGGTTCTATGTCTTTACAGGCCATAAGATTAGAGGGAGGCTCTGAGTTTCCTGCAAGACAAGCCCTTCTCTCTAACTGTGTGAGAGCTGCTGGAAGAATTGGAGATTTAAGAACTGGTGCTAATAGTGACTCCTGTGGGTGTCTGGGACGGAGCTGGAGTGAGAATAAACAAGTTGCTAGATGCCTGAGAGCACCTGGCTATGGCAGCAGGAGTCTGATTCCATAAATGGGACAGCAGCCAACACCCAAGAGGTCATCTGTGTTTCCTCTGAGCAGAGTGTAGCTGTGCTAGCTGAGGAGGCCACTGTTCCTAGCCCGTGTCATGTTATTTTGGACTCCAAGTGTGGCACACTCCACATGGTAGAGTGTGCTGGAAGGAGCCAGGGCCCAAAGGGCTGTCCCAGACACACCAGCTGCTTCCTTATTAGGCCTCCCTAATATAGAGTCCTCTTTCGAAGCACAGAACTTGCTTTGCTTTTGTCTTCTCACGTATGTTGTAGAAAAGTTCAGCTAAAAGTCCACCCTCAAAAGTCAAATACAAACGTTCTAGAAGAGGCTTGACTCTGAAGCAGAATGGGCTCTTTCCTAGGAGCCCCCGGGGGAGGCATAACCTTCTTTTCCCCACATCTATTTCCTCCCTTATGAACTAGAAATATGTAGGGACATTAAAAAAAAAATCACTGGCAGAGAATATCCAGCGGGGGGACTCTCAACAGGTTTCAAACCTTTGACCTCTCAGATTGCTGAGCCTAACAGGCAAAAGGCCCCAAACCCTCAAGGCCCCAACTCAATGAATGGGGACTGCAGCACTGGGACATCGTGCCCAGGAAAAGAACAAGCTAGAGCCACCGACCCTCACTGAGCTTACAGGGCCACTTTCCCTTATTCTATAAAAATCTGATAATAAACCTAACTTTGTCTCTGGGTCTCTCTCTGCTCAAAACGAATTATTAATATATCTAGAAATAAAATTCTTCTCTTCCTCTCACCCGGACAGCAAGTGTATGCCCTTCTCCATCAGCCCCACCATTGCATTCCCTGAGCTCAACTCACAGCATCTGTTTGGAGGCAGAGGGCTCAATCAGATGACCTCTTAAGATCCCTTTCAGGTCTATTTATTTATGTATGTATGTATTTATTATTTTTTTTTCACTCCTCTGTAGACCCAAGGAACCTTTCAGGTCTAATGATAATCTAACCCAAATTCAAACCTGGAGCCCAAGGAAAGGTTCCTATCCAGTGTGTTAAAAAATGCCCTCCCTCTCACCCTCCTGTGTTCCAGCATGAATATGCAGACACATGAGTGCACCTACACTCCCAGGTGCCTGGCTTCTAACTGCTACAGCTGTAAGTATCTAGAGATTGAGAATTTGCTGTAAACCCTATTTTTTTGAGGATATATTAGGGGGAGAGAGGAGGACCACAGGAAATTAGGAAAGATTTAGCTCCTACCTTGACAGACTGAGTTCTTCAGAGGGGATGGAGGGTGCAGCAGTGAAGGAGGCCCACAGGACAAGGCCTCCCAGTGCTAGTGTTGGTGAGCAGCAGTGGGGCAGGAATCCACCAAGACCAGAGACAGCGCCCCAGGGTGGATGCTGAAAGCCCCAGCGTGGCTGCTTTGCCTGGTGGACAGCTCTCCAAGGTGTATTTGCAGGAGCAAGTTAGCTGGAACAAGAAAGGCCCCTATGCTGCTCCTAAACTGTTCAGGGCAGTCAACCCCTTGCTTATAGTTTGGCTATTCCTTTTGGCTCCTGGGCTCTAGGCAGCAAAGCCAAAATGTTTTCTGCTCCTCCTTCCCCAAGGCAGTACCCTGAAGCATGCAGGCTGGTAAGCTGCTATCCAATCAGTTTGTCCAAAGCTGTAAATAAAAGGCCACATATGCACAGTAAAGTAGAGGCTATAAGGAGAATGTAGATTGAATTACACAAGCCAGTTGTGAGGCCAGGGTGGGAGAAGTCGGAGAAAGAGGGGAGAGAAGCTGAGCTGCCCTTCAAGGAATCTCTTCATTCAAGCACACCCTTCCCTCAGCATGATGTGGCCGTGCTCTCAGCAGAGGGGTCTGCCTCACTAGCAGGTGGCAGCGAAGACCATTTCTGCACACCAGTAACTATTTGCTTTAAAGTGAGAATAGTTTTTAAATTTTTATTTAAACAAAAAATGTAAAAAGCAGGTGCTGGAGTCTGGGTAGGTCCTGAATACTTGGGAATCTAGGTTCTATAATGATTCAGAGCATGTATTTCGGTGTTAAGACAGGGCTGGTTCCAATTTGACATATTATTTGCCAACTGTGGAACTCTGGGAAGTCACTCACCACACTAAATTTTAGCTTCCTCATTTGTAAAATTGTCATGATATTTTCTCTCAAAGGCTTGAGGTAAAATTAAATAAGATATTATACATAAAGTACCTGACACATGGTAAGTGCTCAGTAATAAGTCACTATTATTATATCTTTGAAAGATGACCAAGGGAGTCCTTTCCTCTTTCCGTTCCCAATTTCCCAGGAAACCTAAAGGTTCCACATCTAGAGAAGTGGCAGGCAAAATCTCTGTAAAAGAGCCAAAGGAAACAGAGAGTCATGTTCCTCTTTTCTCTCCCCTGCACTAGGACCAAATCAGCTGTTCTGTGCCTAGTACACTCTAGACCGCTGGGCTGGCCCTGGGAGCTTCGAGGTTCTCCCCAAACAAAGACACTACTCCACCTCTAGTATTACCTGTTGTAGGGCATGCTCCCAGACTGATGGTGCTTCTCTTGGGGCCCCAGATCAGATCCTAGTAGGTGTAGGGGAGAAAGAGTGTGATTCCAAGTTGGCAGGGTAGGTCTGTCCAAGCTGTTGTCTGCCTATCACAGCTGCCTGTGAGGCCTATGGGTTAATAATAGCAACTCTGATGCCAATGGATTAAGACAGAACTGTAGGAGGTGTTTATTTTTACACTCTGGCGTCAGTATCAAGTTCTACTGGTTACTGCCCAAATCTAGGGCAGCTTCCTGCTCCAGGAGTGGCCTCAGGCTTCTCCAGGTTGCTAAGTTGGATTCTGGAGGAAGCAAGCCTTGTTGAAAACAGTTCAGGGACGGGGAAGGGGAAGGGGAACAAGCAGAGCTTTCATATGTCCAGTTGTCTAGTGTCAAATCTCTGGGACCAGGTGGACTTCGAGTTGAAAGCCGTTGCTCACGGCATTCTCCTGAGTCAAGTGGGCCCTGTTGTTTTGGACAGGGCACGCACATACATACACACAAATTGGCTGCATTGAAATGGTCTTAATAAAATCAAGGAAAGCTCAGTCTTGTCTGTCACAAGTCCCAGACTAGTGCAGTGAGTGCTGACATTGTAAAGAAAAACAAAAAACCTGCTCAGGAGGGCTTTATAGGAATTCGAGACAAAGGATGGGTTAGGCTGGTCCTCAATTGATTTGCGTGGTTTTTAGCAAGTATGTCAAATTCCTTGAAAATTTGTGTCATCAGAGCTTCTTTCCCAGACATGACACACTCGGATAGAAACACCAAGAAATCAGCCCTCATTGGCCAGGAGCCAATGCCCAGATAATCTTTCCAGAAAGCTTCTTTATCCCCCCAAGGCCTAGAGACTGGGGTTTCAGAGACTTTACACTTTGACCACAGTCTCTGGAACTCTGTGGATATCCCACTCATCTCCCTGAAAGGCGGCTTCTGACACAGTTTCTCCCCCGACCCAGGCAGACAGGACTGAGAGGCGGCTGACAGCTGGGCGGCTGATGTAAATAAATGTAGACTGGCCTAATGAGGGGCCACGTGCACCGCAGACTGTGGTGGCATGAGAAAAATGTACCACACACCAGGTAGGAATGCTGAAGTGCAAAGTAAATAGCCAAGTGCACAGAAACAGTCATCTTCCTGCCTGTGGCTGACTCACGACCGTCTCAGTGACACAACATACCAATACCATAAGGAGCTGAGGTGCTAGCAGGAAGTCAGGCCGGTGAACGAATCCTTTAACACATTTTTTCCTGTCATTCAAGGCTTATCCACCTGGTCATCAGAACAACAATGCAGCCTCAGAAACGCCCAGATTTGATCACGAGTGATAAAGGAGTTTGATCTCAGCTCCATCTGGAGGCTACGCATGCCTAGGATAGTGGCAGGCTGCCCAAGGATAAGAACACTGCTTTTATTCTTGGCTTTTTCTCTGACTTGCTGAGTCATCTGGGACAGGGTACCTGTCCTCGCAAAACTCTAGGTTTAACATCGGGAAAAGGGGCTAACTGTATCCATCTTAGAGTGTTGTGGCAAGCAAAAATAATTGGAAAATAAAAAGAATAAGCAACAAGAAATGTAAATGCTGTAAAGCCTTTGGACTGAAGTATTTCAGAAATATACTTGTCATCCATGCATATAGGGAGAGCACCCTGGCATTCTTTCTCCTGAGTTTTCCTTCTTCTTGGTCACAGTGTCTGTACTGGGAAATGGGCCTGGTCTGTGCCCAGAAGGGGTAGTGCCCTTCTTTTCAGGACTAAAATCCTCACCTCTGGTTTGAGGAACAGGTGAAATAGTTAGGAATCTGCTTACCTAGACATAAGGTATTAATTTCCACTAATGTGTAATAGAGAAGGTAGAAATGTGCAAGCAGAAAAAAACACTTCCATCCTGCCCCCCCCTTGTCTATCTAGGAGTCACAAACCTAATTCTCCCCTGTGCCTGGGCCCAGGACACTGACCTGAGGCCTCTATCCCACAGACACAGTATTCAGCAGCAAGACTTACTGGACTTGGCCTAAAAGGCCTGAGAAAGCAACGATAATAAAAGGATGTATTCCACTGCTCAGTTAGAACAAAGGCAATACTGTATTCTAAACTCAGCACAAGCCTTCACTCTTTCTAGCCCAGAAATCCCTCAGTGTGGGGTTAGTTTGCCAGGTCTCCAGAACTCTTGGAGGAGAACTAGAAACCTATTCTTCATTGACACTAACACACTAACACCTCTTTTTCTGCAGGTGCCTACCATGCAGATTCAGAACAGATGTTCAAAGCTCCTGCAGCCTCTGGTAACACCCACCTCCTTTCAGAGAAGGAGCCCCTGGATCAGGGATCAGTGAACTCTTTCTGTAAAGAGCCAGACAGTAAATATTTAGGCTTCATGGGCCACATAGTTCTGCCACATAATATTCTTTTTAAAATTTTCTTACAAATTGACAATTTATAATTATAGATATTTATGGGGTATAAAGTGATGTTGGGATTTATGCATACAATATGGAATAATTAAAACAAGCTAATTAACATATCTATTACTTCAAATACTTATTTTTTATGGTGAGAACATTTGAAATGTACACTCTTAGTGATTTGGAAATGTATAATATACTTCTCTCTTTTTTTAAACAAACCTCTAAAAATGTAAAAACCATTCTTAGTTTGTGGGCTGTACAAAAACACTCTAGTACGGGTCATAATTTGTTGACCCCTACTCTAGACTGTAAAGGCCCTTCTATTCAAGGTCTATATCCCAAAATTCTGATGTTGTTGGGCGTGCCTAGAGACCCTCTTTCCTCTTCCCCCAGGGCTGACATTTCAGAGGCAGCTCCCCGCTAAGGAGCCACTGAGGAATGTGAAGGAAGAATCCTGAGGTTATTTGTACTGGAGCTGAGAGACTAGCTAATTTCCCTCACATAAAGCACTTCAACAAAAGCATCTGTGGAATTTAGCTTATTGCATTATCATTCTGGAGTGCAGAATAAACCATAAACCATCTTCATCTTTTTATTTCTGCTTAATAATACTATCCCATGCCTCTACAGACCTTTTTTTCCTACTCCCAGGTTCCAAATCCACGCTTGAATTGGCTCAGGCCCCAACTCTGCCCTCCTCTACTTCTATGTGTGGTATGATTGTGGACAGCAAGGGAACTATCACAGAGGGAGGGATCTGGACACAGTAAGTAGGGATGAAAGGCATGAGGGTAGGGGTGAGTTCATTCTGAGCAAAGACTGAGAGCTGACTGTGAATCTAGGCACTATCGTGAATAGTTATAGGCTTGGTAAACAGGGAAGCAAACTAAGAACAATGTACAAATGGTTATGAACCTTTGGAGTTATACCTCCCCATACACCATGAGCTAAAAGTGAACAAATGACTTAACGTCAAAGAGTAATATTTATACTAATATCAGTTATTATTTATTATCTACTGTGTTACCCACCATGCTAGACATTTGTCATAAATGCACTCCTAATCTTCACAATAACCATGCAAAGTAGATATTATTATTCCTATTTTGCAGTTGAGGAAACTGAGTCTCTTGCAGAGATTAACTTTATCCAAGATCACAGAGCTAAGAAGTAGGAGAGTTGGGCTTATAACTTTTGTCTGACTCATTCCGAAGCCTTTACTCTTTTTTTTTTTTTTTTTTTTTTTTTTTTAGAGATGGGGTCTCGCTCTTGGTCAGGCTGGTTTCGAACGCCTTTACTCTTTTGACAGTAATACACTGTGAATATCCTTGGTGGAGAAGAACAACAAGCAAAAGCTTTAACTTGGGTCCTGTTTAAGGAACAATCTGTTGGTATGCCCTGTTCTATAGTCTGAATATTAGTGAATGACAAGGTACTTAAAATCACAAGCATGACAATATCATGTGGCAATGATTCAGGTCAAATCCATATGGCTATATTCATTTGAGTCAACATTTACTTATTCTTTACAAGAATAAAACTGGATTTTAATGTTATATCTTTACCTAGAAGCAAATAAGTCTCTTTTCAACAGTGGTATGTGTATATGTTTGTCTAACCTATGTTATTATGTAAACAATTTGGCTGAATTGAATTAGTTCCCCTCCTTCCCAGGCCCCAGGTTGTTAGCTGGTGCTAACAAATATCCATTTTCCTTTTCTCTTTCAAATTAACAGGATCCTGATATTCAGCTGGGTACAATGCTGCCCAGTGGAAATTCTCTGTTTCCACTTCTCTTGCAGGTAGGAGTGGCCACTTGACTAAGTTATGGTGGAACTGTTGTGTGGGACTTCTGGGTAGTAGTTTTATGAACAGGGTGCATCTTTCTTCCTCCATTCCTCCATCCCGCAGCTAGGAAGGTAGGTGTGATGACTAAGAGCTACATTAATAGTAAGCCACTCTGGATCATAAAGATGGCCTAGGGATAGCAGAGCAAAAAACTGGAAGGGACCTGGGTTTCTAATAACGGTGGAGCTGTCATACCAGCCCAAGACTGGTTACCTCTGGATTTTTGTTGTTGTTGGGAGAGAAGCAAACTTCCATCTTAAATTTAAGTCACCAATTTGGGGTTTCTGTGACTCATAATTCTATTTTATACATCCTACCACATCCCAATAATATCAAGTCTTATTGATTCTATTCACCCTTCTCCATTCCTACCACTACTAAAGACCAGCCTATACTTATCACTTGTCTGAATTCCTACATCAACCTCCTTCCCTAGAGTCATCTTTTGAAAATGAAGTTTATTTATACCACTCTCTTGCTTAAGAACCCTTCAAAGGCTTTCCATAAAATCCAAACTCCTTAAAGGTATATTTTGCCCTCCATAACTTACCTCTTGAGTGCCATCTTTTGCCCTGCAGTTATACCAACACCTCTCTACTGAACAGAACACTGACCCTCCACTTGTCTGGCTAACTCCTAATCACCCTTTAGGTTTTCAGCTAAAGTATTACAAGTTCAATGGCTCTTCCAAGACTACATTATGTGCCTTGGTTGTATGCTTCCAAAGCACCTTGTATTTCTCTGTGTTTTATAATTGTTTATTCCATGTCTAATACTAGACAGCAAACTTCATGGACTGGAACTCTGTTATCATTATTTACTGTTATATATTCAGCAGCTAGCAGTGTCTGGAAAACACAATAGGGTAGTATTTTTGAATAAATGAATGAAATTTTCAAGATGGCAGCCAAGCAATATGTAGCAAAATTTGAAATAAACATACTCTTTAGTTTATTTCTGTGAAATAAATAAATTTGAGAGAAATAACATTATAAAAGCACACAAACTTTTATATATATACATGGCTATTCATTGAAGCACTATTTCTAAAAATGAAGAAATTTTTAAATAATCTAAATGTCCCCTCATTAATATTTTGGTTAAGTAAATTATGATGCAATTCATGGAATGTAATACTCTACAAACCATTAAAAATTGTGTTAGAATAATTGCCAGGATGAAACTATGTTCATGACATAGGGTTTTGTTTTTTTTTAATAAAGCAATTTACAAAGTACAACTCATGGTATGCTCCCATTTTTATTTAAAACACACACACACATTTTATTCATTTTGTTTATCTGTGACTTCCGAGTTTTTTGGCAGTAAATGGGCTGATGGAGGCTTTTGGGCCATTTGGGATGCTCACAGCGCTGAAAGCCTGGGCCCCATGTGCCACACCAGTACAGGAGACACGAGGGACTACCCACTCGCAGCCTCAAAGAGGACAAAGAGGACCTTTATTGGGACAAGAAGTATTTATTGAGTGCCTACTGAATACCCAATACCTTATTTCAAGGAAGAAGCAAAAGCTACAGGCATGCCCTAGGCCAAATTATAAATTTATCAAGAAAGATAAATGTTATTTTTAAAGATTCAAATTATATTCAAAATTCTAATGTGCTTTTTATTAGCTTGAGAAAACTGTGGAAGTAAAAAATATTAAGATGAGAATATTGAAACTTGTACCTGCCCCTTTCATGACAAAGTGGTAAAATAACAGTCACATCTGAAAAGAGGAGAGTTTCCTGTCTTTTTGTTTACCTTGAATTAGCAGATCAGTTCACAGGTGAACATAAACCTGATACTTATCTTTATAGAAGAGTTAAGAATACAAGAATTATATAAAGCACTAAGGACTAGAAAGCAAAGAAGTATATTGTAACTATTTATATACATTTTCTCTTTCCTCCTTGGTTGCATGCTAAGTTCTTCATCTTTGTATTCACTTAACTTAGCCTAAAGCCTGGCACATGGTAGATGCTTAAAATGCTTACTGAACTGAACTAAGGAGGAACTGAATCTTCACCAAATTAAATTGGAAAAATTTCTTTCTCCAGAGCAGAATTTGGTTCATTATAGCTGTGGACACATTTACACACACTTACTTCTAGTCCTCCTTGTTGGGGTGATGAGGCTGAAGAGGATAAGGGAACACAGTGGCTGGCTTCTGGGAAATTCCAGAACAACTCTCCTGTATCCCAGGAAGAACTCTCCCAGGGCTCCCTTCACAGCCAGCACTGCGCTCCCTGCTCCCTCCGCAGCAGGAGGACCAGAACAGCATGTTCCAGCCGGAATGACAGACATCCCTCCCTCCCTCCCTCCGTCTCCCCATCACCCCCCTTAACCTCACCAGTCTTCAGCCCTGTCCTGTTAGCTGCTTCCAATGGGGGCCGCTGAGCAGCTAGGAAAGAATGCAGGATGTGTCTCAGAAAGTCCAGCACTAGCTGAGAAACAATTTGTTTTTTCCTAAAAAGGGTTGTCTATAAAGTTACATAAGACCCAACTCTCCTTCATGGGAGCATTTCCAACTCTATCTGGAGAAACTCCTCGGGTTATTTAGAGTTTCAGGAAAAGGGCCTGGAATTTCCTGCTTGGCCAACCTACCTCTGGGTAGAGGTAGGGCGGTTACAGCAGAGGAAGCAGTAACTCTATGTTCCTGTTGCCAGCTGTGGCCCCACTGAGTTCACCACGGGACAGCAAATATCATGATCCATTAATAGTCAAATCTCACAATAAGGATGAGCCCTGCTGCCAAAAACACAGCCCATCTGGCATCAAGCCTTAGTGGCCCCACCCAAAGGAGGCAGGATCTGGGGGATCTAAGCGCCCAACCCAGAAGCACAGCAACAGGGGGTTCTGGAAGCGTTTCCTTCTCTGCTTTAGGCAAATGTAGGAAGGAATTTGTCTGTGGCTCTGAGAACCTTAAATGTGAAAGTCTTGCCCAAGGCCTAAATGACTTAGTCCATAAATATTAGCTGAGCACCTACAAAGTGCCAGGCACTGTAATATGTGAACAAAACAGACCTGGTGCCTGCCTTCATGGAGTTTATAGTTCACCTGGGGAGACTAAACAAATAAATAGCTATGACTATTCAAAGGCCCACTATGGAGTGTGCTGCATTCAGAGGAAAGACAGCTAAGTTATAAAAGCCAATTAGCATTTTCATTAGTCAGGGTGCAGTTTATACTGTATTGGCAACTAAAACTATCAGTGTTTGAACTAAAAACTCCAGCTCTTGAAGAGTCACTAAAATCCATCAATAACCTGTTTTTAGTTGAGCTTCAGTTTTATTTCTATTCACTTTGTGGGAATTTAGTACCTGTTTTATAGCACATATTTATATTTAAGGCATAGAAATTCACTTCAGCTAACAAATTACTGTCTATTACAATGAAGAAATAGAACCTTGATTTGTTCTTTCCAGCTTTAGGCCATTTTTGTTTCTTTCTGGTCAATATAGAGAACTAAGAAAAGGTGGGTATACAACTCTACTCTTTTTTTGTTTTTGCTTTTTTTTTGAGACAGAGTCTCACTCTGTTGCCCAGGCTAGAGTGCAGCGGTGTGATCACAGCTCACTGCAACCTCAAACTCCTGGGCTCAAGTGATCCTCCTGCTCCCACCTCTGACTAGCTGGGACTACAGGCATGCGCCACCATGCCTGGCTAATTTTTTCTATTTTTTGTAGAGACGGGTCTCACTCTTGCTCAGGCTGGTCTTGAACTCCTGACCTCAAGTGATCCTTCAGCCTCAGCTTCCCAGAGTGCTAGCATTACAGGCGTGAGTCAACAACTCTACTCTTAAGGACTAATTCTGTAGAACTGGGCAAGTTATTTGATTCACTTTAAAATGAGGATAATACGTCTCCTACAGGGTAGTTACAGAGGAGATAGAGGAGATAGGAGTTACAGAGAAGATAAATAAGACATCTAGGACAGTGACTGGTATTTAGGGAGGGCTCAGTAAATGACAACTATAATAAATGTGAATCAGGAATCTCCTCTTTTCTTGAACCCAAATCCCTTCTCTTGCCTTTTTGAGACTGTACTACTGTTCAACTTACCAATTTATAAGAGGGAACCATGTCATGGTCATAGCCAGTATTTTCTTTTCACTAGGCATACTACCTCAAATTAACTTTTCTTCATGGCTCTGTTCTTTGTCCCCTGTAAGTTGTAAAGTAAAGCGGCTCTGTCCCAGGAAACATCCCAAGGGAATACATAGAAAGAAGGTTAGAGTGAATTTGCAAGTTATTTGTGAATCAAGAATTTCCCACCCAATGAACACAGGCATAGTCTACTTGAATTGCTCACTGTCACCAGAACAGAGTAAAAGCAAGTCCTCCACATAAACTCATGGGCTGACAAGATTCTCCCTAAACGATCTAATTATTTCCAGTCATGTACACCACGTGACTTCCTCCCACCCAAGTCCCACAGCTTCTGCGTTAGAAAAGTCTCCTCTGGTCTATCCTCTCTTCTAATTCCTATAATCAGAGTCTACAGGTGAGACCTCTTTTTCAAGGGCTATTAATTCAGTCTTTGGGCAGATTCCTGTGGGCCAGGAATCGAGATTACGGCTAGGAATAGAGTGGTGAACAAAATAGACATTATCCCTGCCCTCATGGAGCTTACAATCTAGTGCAGGAAGACAGACAAACAATCACAAAAAGAAAAATATAAACTGTGGCAAATGCCATGAATAAAGAATACAGGGTATTAAGAGGAACTGCTTAAGACTGCGCAGGTCAGAGAAGGCCTCTCTGGCAAAATGATGCTTAAGCTGAGGCTTGAAAGGTGAGTTGAAAAACAGTTAAGCAGGTTAAGAGTAGGGAACAACATTCCAGGCAGAGGGGGCGATGACACGTGTGAAAGGCCCTGACACAAAAAGGTGGATGGTATCTTAGAGAAACTGAAAGAAAGCCAGTGTGGCTGAAATATGTGGTTATTCATATTTGATAACCTGGAGGCCATTTGGTGATCTTGACATAAACAATTTCAGGGGTGTGATAAGAAATTAAGTTAGACAGGAGAAGGTTCAAGAGTGAATGGCGAACTAAGTGGAGACTGCACCATGTCTAGCTGTTGAAGACAGTAGAGAAATGGGACAGAACCCAGCAGGTGATGTGGGGTCAGGAAATTTATCTTTAAGTGAATATTTATTTTGTCAAATTAATATATGTACGTGGCTACAAAGCCGAATAATACTATAAAGTTTATGATGAAAAATAGCAATGCCCAGCTCTACCCTTTTTCAATTCTGTGCCACTCTCTGAAGAACACTACTTTCAAGTCCTTTAGCTGTTT
Source organism: Cheirogaleus medius (assembly GCA_008086735.1). Lineage (NCBI taxonomy): Eukaryota > Metazoa > Chordata > Mammalia > Primates > Cheirogaleidae > Cheirogaleus > Cheirogaleus medius. The sequence goes on from VBSM01003204.1 coordinate 27,881,269, forward strand.
AACTGGCATTTATGTCCATGTTTCTAAATGATATGCTTATTCAATTATTTATTTATTTTATTTTATTTTTATTTCTTTAAAATTTTTTTTTCTTTTATTATTTTTTTTTCTTTTTGCAAGCCGGCCAGACTTGATATTTCTTGATTTTAAACATTATCTTTTGACTTTCTAATATGGAAGGCAAAAACTTGGAAGTTTTATACCCACCTTCTTCACAATTTCTGGTTAAACTTAACATCCAGTGTTTACTATGACTGCGTAGTCTGTGATCCCTTATTATTACTACATAATTTATAATATGACTTTTAACACTTGACTCTCTTTTGGTTTGTTTAGTTCTCTATATATTTGTCCCTAATTCTTCCCAAAGTCTTTAGCAGAACTGTAAAAATCCTTCAGAACTGTAAAAATCCCTCCCCATATAAGTTTACAAATGGTCAAATATAGTTCCTTTTTTTTTTTTTCTAGAAGATCTTCCTTCTGAGACTTTCTGTTCTCTTGCTACATCCTGAACTGACTCCTCTCTGGGTTTGCAACACCACTATTACACTGGGCTTCTCTTTATCCTCATTCTAGGAATATATATCTCATGTCTTAAAAATGTTCCAATCCTTTAACTCAGTAACTCTACCTCTAGAATTCTATCCTAAGGGAATTATCAGATACGAACAAAGATTTTTCCATAAAGTTGTTAATCTTAGAATTTATTAGAAAAGTGAGAAACTATTTAAAAAATGTCCAACATTTGGGTTAAGTAAATTATGGCTTGTTCAACCAACAGATTTGTTATACAGCAATTAAAAGTGTGGCCTCTAAGAACTGTTCAATGATATGTTTCATTTTATACTTGTCTTTATTTTCTAGATTCTCCATAGTGAGCATATATTTCATCTATATTCAGAAAAATGAGATCAAATATTTTTTCAGAAAATATTTTTTAATAAAATAGAGAAGATTTTTTAAGTTTCAAACGGAAAATATACCCTTCATTTCATCTTTCCCCATAAAAAGACATATAAGTTTAAACATTTTCTAGGTTAAAGTGTGGGCAGCTAATTTCACTTCCTTAGAACTATTCTTCACAATCCCTTAATCTTCAGTAAGAGATTTATAATTCTAATCTTTAAAGGAAGAAAATCCAGTGTGATATATCCCAAATCACACTCTTAGACAGTAGCACTATTTGGCTTTCAATTGTTGGGTCTGGGGCACCAGGGCTTTTTCTTAAAGAAAAAAAAAAGACTTTACATGAGAGAGATTAGAGTTTGGGTCTAAGAGTAGTGCTACTCAAAGTGTGGTCTGTGGACCAGCAGAATCAGCCTCACCTGGGAATTTATTAGGCACAGGTAAATACTTGGACCCCATGCCAGATTTATTGAATCAGAATTTCAGGGGTGATCCAGGTGATTTTTTTTTCTTTTTTCTTTTGCATCCTAAAGTTTGAGAGGCACAGTCTAGAAGAAAGTAAACAAAGAGGCAAACAGTGCTCGAAGAAGAGGAGGTACAGAGCCCCTCCCTCAATGTTCAATGGACATTTTTAAAAAACATAAACATTATTGTTAAATATTCTAAAAATGAAGATTGTTTTCATATTACAAACTAGAAAGTATGACTAGAAAAAATGTTCTTGACTCTGGACTAGAACAGGTCGACAAAACTAGCATAGATCTTAGACTAAAGGGATAAAAGGGATCTATAATTTATCCCACTTCCATGCAGCTCATAAAATTAATTAAGGCTAAGGGTTTCACGTAGGGATTTGGGGATTGTATGTATGCGGTACATATATTGGTTATACTTCTCTTGACCCATGGTTGGCAACTAGTGGGTGGTCAACTGAAGATTACAGGATCCCAAACTCAACCATTTCTCTTCACCTCTTTCTACTTTGAAGTCATGACTCAGTAGGAGAAATACCTGTATCAGCTGCTTTCAAACTGTGCTTTACAAAGCTCCCTGGTGGGGGGGGCTAGGAAAAGGAAATGAAGATATAGAGGAAAGGAGGGAGAGAGAGATGAACAGATTAGACTTTACTTCTCCCAACTCCACGCTTTCAACCAAAACAGCTCAGCTTTTATCTTTTTGTCCCTTTCCTGTAGAATATACTTGAACAAAGGGCCCCCCCTCTTTAAAAAAAAGTTTGAAATTCTCTATTCTCTACTATAAGATTCTCACAATTCAATAAAAAGTCATAGCTTTTTTTCCTTGAGATCAATGCTCCTTGTTAGCTATCCATCACCACCACCTGGTTGTCAGAAAGGAGTCCTGAGAGCATGATGAGGCAGGTGGTGCCGCTTCCAGCCCTCCCTTCCCTAACCACTATCATTAGGGATGAATAAACTAATAAGGTTGCAGGTTGCTATGTTGGATGTTAGGCAAAGATCATTACATAAATTATCATATAAATTGACATAGACTTTATGCTATCTAAGAAGTTAACTATTAGCTATAAGTATAAAGTAAAGAGAATATTTTAAAGATGTAGAATTGCTCTTGTACGACCAACTAAGAGATGTCCTTCAAAGCAGTCACCTTGGGAGATTTAATTTATTCTAGTAGTGCACCTATTCAAAATATTCATAGAACTCCTTTTTACTACTGCAAAAAACCCACCTACCCAACCCACAAAACTCAGATATGCCAATCATCGTTTTAAGCCACTAAAGTTTTGCAGTGGTTTGTTATACAGTAATAGACAAGTGAAACAAATGTTTAAATCACTATACTTTGGGAGATATTTAAAAGGATATCATTAGCCTTACAGAAAAACTCTAGCTATCCAGAATTCTCAGAAAATTAGTTGTTTGGCTATAACTTTAAATAAACAGAATATAGCCAACCTTAAAAAACTATGGCTGTATCTTTAAATAAACAGAACAAAACAACTTTCAAAGAACAAGAAAAGAACATTTTGGAAGTGAAACAATTCCAGGATGAATGGGACCAGCAGTAGGTCCCCAGCTTTTTCCTCTGGAGTTTTTGTTTTTGGGGGTCATCTAAATCCTATCTATGCTGCCTTTAGGAATACTTTGCTCTCCTTTTTTCTTTTACCTGAGCATGAATAAAAATAACTTTCCATTTTTCTCTAAGTACACTTAATTACAAGGGAGCATTTTCTTTTTTAAAAGAACTTTACAGGAAACGAAAGGAAGCATAAAAATATAAAAACAGATAAACAAGTTAAATATAGATTTTTGGATCCTAAGATAAGTAAGTTAAGTATAGACTTTGGATCTTAAGATAACTAAATTCTAGCCACAATTTAGCTGGCCCTGTTTTTCTCTCCACCCAGTTATCAATCCATTGTCCTTGTCCACAGGATCTCACACAAGAAGTCAAAAACACAACATACACTTCAGAGCTCACAGTCTACTCTTCTTAAGGAAGATAAAAAATTATTTTATTAAATCAAGAATTCCAAGGAACAGAGGTTTTCATTCTTTGGTACCAAAATTAATTAAAAAAAACATTTTTGTTTTGGTAGAACTCTTTCCAAAATGTATTATACACTTTTATTTGGCATATATAGGCTATAATTTAACTTTTTCTCAATGACTCACTACTGTTAACACTAATTAATATACTAGGCTAAAATATTGTTCTCAATGTCTATTAAGAATTTACATACCGGGAGGGGGGGGCAAGAGCATTATTTGAAACCCAAAAATTTGTACCCCCATAATTTGCTGAAATAAATTTAAAAAATTTAAAAATTTAAAAATTAAAAATATAAAGGTATAAACCACAAAAAAAATAAATAAAAGAGACCATTCTAGCAGCAGTGTGAAGGCTACGGTGGGTGAGAAGGAACTGGAGGCCAAGAGTTAAGAGTCTCCACTGTACCCGACAGGGCCTGCAGCATAACTAGAGGGGCTCCGTGCAAAATGGAAATGCAGGGGATACTGTTCAAAACCAGGAAGACACTGCCATTAGAGGTACTAAAGCAGGAAACTTTTTCCTTTCTTCAACAGTTTCTCTCTCCACTTG
>VBSM01003204.1:27890986-27910228 GCA_008086735.1 Cheirogaleus medius
AATATTTGTACCCCCATTACAAGATGGAATAAAAAAAAATTAAAAAAAAAAATGGTCCAGGGTGGGGACTTTTTACCCAAACTTTTTTACCCAAACTAGGCCAATTAGAGTCCCTTTCCTGAGAATTTGGAATCGGAGGAGAGGGAGTTACACCTCTGCTCATGGTTAGACTTACAATGGAGATTTGGGAACTGTGGGTAGCCACCTTCTACTTGCCCATTTGACCTGAGTAGCATAGAAAACCAGCTTACTGAGAAGGATCAACCTGTTGCACATAGAGCAGCCACGTCTAGACAAAAGAGTCCACTCCCTAGGTTCTTGAGGCCTTCAGCAGCTGGTTCCACTTCTTACTAAGGCCCGGCTTGATTCCTGCACTGGGTTCATGATGCATCCTTCTGTCCATTCATATAGTCTTATTTTTGGCTTCAGCAAGTGAGGGTTACTTCCTGTTATTTGTGTTAAAGGATAATTTTCAAAAAGGTAAAATCATGAGCCCTATACACATATAAAATGAATACATTTCAAAGATTTTATTAAACTCACTAATTAATGAGGGAACCAGTAAGATATTAAAATCGGTTCAAATGAGGACTCAACGTTTAGAAATGTCTCTTCTCTACTGGACAAAATTCATTTGCATCGCCCAGAACAGGAATCATTTGCATTGTTATGGGCAGGAAACATTTTGCATTATCAGTATTCTATAAGTTAACTTCTATCTCTAATGAGTACAACAGCCTAGTTGTAAAACAGGAACCCAGTCAAAGGAAATCAAAGGCTCTCACCTCTAATAGAATCAAATAATCCCCAAGGGTCCTTAGCACCCAACATTCCATTAAAAGGACACCCATTTCAAACAAAGTCTTCCACAATTTTTCTGGACACTTGCAAATCAAAGAATATATAAAAACATAGAGCCATGAAAAACTTTAAGGAAACTACAAATAGTTAAGTCTGGATGAAATGCAGGAAGAGGGCAGGGATAAGGTTATGAATGGCCTTGTATGTATGTTCAAGAGTTTGGATTTGGGTGGGCACGGTGGCTCATGCCTGTAATCCTAGCACTCTGGGAGGCCGAGGCGGGAGAATCACTCAAGGTCAGGAGTTCGAAACCAGCCTGAGCAAGAGCAAGACCCCGTCTCTACTAAAAATAGAAAGTAATTAATTGGCCAACTAAAAATATATAGAAAAAATTAGGTGGGCATGGTGGCGCATGCCTGTAGTCTCAGCTACTCGGGAGGCTGAGACAGAAGGATCGCTTGTGAGCTAGGCTGATGCCACAGCACTCTAGCCTGGGCAACAGAGTGAGACTCTGTCTCAAGAAAAAAAAAAAAGGAGTTTGGATTTTATTCTGAAGGCTGCAGACACCATTATTTAAAGTAGGGAAGTGATTTGAACAGATCTGCACTTTAGAAATCTCACTCTAGTAGGAGTATGGATTTTGAATTAGAGGAAGGTAAGGAGACCAGTTAAGAGACTGGTAATTATGATGAGAAGTGAGAGGATCTGAATTAGGGCAGTGGTTGAGGGCTTAGGTAAGAGGACATAGATTCAAAAGCAATTTAGGGTGTAAAATATATAGCACTTAATGAGTAAATGAATGTGTCATGGTGAGTAGGGGAGTGAGGTAGAGCAAATAATCTAGGATGACTCCCAAGATCCTCCAAGTGCTGTGTATTCTCCAAAGCGCTTTGCATGTATCTTAGAAGATTTGGGGCTGGAATCACAGGGATATGTTGGGGCTAGGACAGTGCTCTGGTTTCTCTGTTTCTGGCAGTGGTAAATAAAGTTGGGTTACTTCCCCCACAAGTTCTTAAAGATAAAGGTCCAGGGTGAGCTGGATGATCCTGTGACCTCTCTGTGTTTCTGGGAGGCTATTGAAAGGAACAAGTGTGAACCTTGCCTATGTAAATTGGAGCTGCCTCTGTGTTTTCGCTATTGGCAGCAGAGAATAAAAACACCCAGCAGAGAATAAAAACAATCTAGCTCAGGCAAAAAGACATCCTCAAACAACACAACTTCAGAAAGCCCCTCATGACACTGTCTACTGGGGTGGAACAGTATCTTGTCTGTTTCTCTTTGGACATCTGCTTCATTCTTCTTTCTACAGACTAGATAACTTGGCTCACCTTATCGTCTTATTTACAACCAATCACGGCCACTTTAAAATGGAGGCCCCCCTTCCTGAAACTACATGACCTTTGAATTCCTGTCCTCATCACTGACTTAGTTTCACAGAGTTCTAATTCTGATTCCTAGAGAGAGAAGCTATATTGGGCCAGTTGTAGCTAGAGGGAGTGGAGTCAACTGGTACAAAAACGACCACCTAGAGTTACCCTTTCATTAGGAACTGTGTGGGAAGAGTCAGTAATCTCTGAATTTAGTGCCCTGGTTATCAGAGAGGAAGTTATTAAGCAAATCAATGGGATCATTTGATAAACCAGTGCCTGTATGCTCCATAGCCAATCCACAAAGCCCGTTGGTTCTGTCTTTAAAATATATTGTATATTCATCCATTTATTTCTCTACTACAACCACCCTAGTCCAAGCCACCACTATGCCCCGCCCTACACAACTGTAATTGCCTCCTAGTCTTCCTGAAGTCACTTTTGCACCCCCTATTCTCCATAGAGTAGCCTGAGCAATCTTTTCAAATGGGTTTTAAAACTCTCCTCTGCTCCCCATCATATCTAACCACCCTGTCCTTTGCTCACCATGCTTATCTACATTAAGCTTCTTACTTTTTCTTACACACAAAGCTTGCTCCTATCTTAGGAACTTTACACTAGCTATTTACTCTACGTGGAATGCCTTTTCATCAGACCTTTGCAGGACTAAAGGCTTCCAGCCATTTATGTCTCATTTCACATGTTGCTTCCTTAGACTTTCTCTGACTACCAATATAAAGTATAGGCACACCTCATCTTATTGCAGTTTGCTTTATTGTGTTTCATAGATACTATGTTTTGTTTACAAATTGAATGTTTGTGGCAACCGTATGTTGACCGAGTCTATTAGTGCCATTTTCCCAATGGCATGTGTTAATTTCATTTCTTTGTGTCACATTTTGGTAATTCTCACAATATTTCAAACTTTTTCATTATTATCATACATGTTATGGTGATCTGTGATCAGTGGTGATCTTTGATTTTACTATTGTAATTGTTTATTTTATGGGTTTTTTTGAGATGAGGTTTCACTATGTTGCCCAGGGTGCTCTTGAATGCCTGGGCTTAAGTGATTGCTCTTGCCTCAGCCTCCCAAGTAGCTGGGACTACAAGCATGCCACTGTGCTTGGCCCTGTTGTCATTGTTTGTGGCCACCATGATCCATGCTCATAAAAGATGGTCAACTTAATCAATAAATGTGTGTGTTCTGATTACTTCACTGACTGGCCATTCCCTCATTTCTCTGCCTCTCCTCGGGCTTCCTTATTCCCTGTGACATAATATTAAAATTAAGCTAAGTAATAACCCTACAGTGTCCTCTAAGGGTTCAAGTGAAAGGAAGAGTCGCACATCTCTCACTTGAAATCAAAAGCTAGAAATGATTAAGCTTAGTGAGGAAGGCATGTCGAAAGCTGAGACTGGCCAATAGCTAGGCTTCTTGAACCAAATAGCCAAGTTGTGAATGTGAAGGAAAAGCTCTTGAAGGAAATTAAAAATTCTGCTCCAGTAAACACACCAATGATAAGAAAGTGAAACAGCCTTATTGCTGATATGGAGAAAGTTTGAGTTGTCTGGATAGAAGATCCTATCAGCTGCAACATTCCCTTAGGTCAAAGCCTAATTCAGAGCAAGGCTCTAAGTCTCTTCAATTCTAGGAAGGCTAAGTGAGGTGAGGAAGCTGTGGAAGAAAAGCTGAAGGCTAACAGAGGTAGTAGGTTCATGAGGTTTAAGGGAAGAAGCCATCCCATAACATTAAAATGCAAAGTGAGGCAGCAAGTTATTCAGAAGATCTGGCTAAGATAATTGATGAAGGTGGCTACATTAAACAACAGATTTTTAATGTAGATGAAACAGCCTTCTATTAGAAGAAGATGTTATCTAGGACTTTCATAACTAGAGAGGAGAAGTCAATGCCTGGCTTCAAAGGACGGCTGGACTCTTGCTAGGGGCCAATGCAGCTGGTGACTTTAAATTGAAGCCAATATTCATTGACTGTGCTGAAAATCCTAGGGTCCTTAAGAATTATGATAAATCTATACTGTTTGTGCTCTAGAAATGGAAAAACAAAGCCTAGATAACAGCACATCTGTTTACAGCATGGTTTACTAAATATTTTAAGCCCGCTGTTGAGATTACTGCTTAGAAAAAAAGATTCAGTTCCAAGTATTACTGCTCATTAACAGTGCACCTGGTCTTCCAAGAGCTCTGATGGAGATGTATAAGGGGATAAATCTTGTTTTCATGCCTGCTAACAAGACATCCATTCTGTAGCCCCTGGATCATGGAGTAATTTCGACACTCAAATCATCTTACTTAAGAAATACATCTCATAAGGCTACAGCTGCCATAGACGGTGATTGCGATGATGGATCTGGGCAAAGTAAATTGAAAACCTTCTGGAAAAAAAAAAGAAAAGAAAACCTTCTGGAAAAGATTCACCATTCTAGATGCTATTAATAAGATTCATGCTTCATGGGAGGAGGTAAAATATCCACAGTAACAAGAGTTTGGAAGAAGCTGATTCCAATCCTCATGTGTGACTTTGAGGGTTTCAAGACTTCAGTGGAGGAAGTAACTGCAGATGTGATAGAAATAGCAAGAGAATTAGAATTAGGAGTAGAGTCTGAAGAGGTGACCACATGTATGCAATCTCATGATTGAATAGATAAGTAGTTGCTCCTTAAGGATAAACAAAGAAAGTAGTTTCTTGAGATGGAAACTATTCCTGGTGAAGATGCTGTGAACATTGTTGAAATGATGAACAAGGATTTAGAATATTACAACTTAGTTGAGAAAGCAGCATCAGAGTTTGAGAGAATTGACACCAATTTTGAAAGAAGTTCTACAGTGGGTAAAATGCTATTAAACAGCATCGCATGCTACAGAGAAAAATTTTGTGAAAGGAAGAGTCAATCAATGTGGCAAACTTCATTACTGTCTTATTTTAAGAAATTGCCACAACCACCTTAACTTCAGCAACCACCACCCTGATTGGTCAGCAGCCATCAACATCCAGGCAAGACCCTCCACCAGCAAAAAAATTACAGCTTGCTGAGGGCTCAGATGATTTTCACTAATTTTTAGGAATAAGGTATTTTTAAATGAAGGCATTTTTTAGACATAATGCTATTGCACACTTAATAGACTATAGTATAGTGTAAACATAACTTTTACATACACTGAGAAACCAAAAAATTCATGTGACTTGCTTTACTGTGATATTTGCTTAATTGTGGTGGTCCAGAGCTGAACCTACAATGTGTCCGAGGTATGTCTATAGCCACTGCTTCCCCCTCACGGTCTCTCACTATTACAGTAGCTGTTGTACTGTCTTTATACCACATATTATCTGAATGATCTTGTTTGCTTACTAGATTATCATCTCTCCTACTCGAACATAAGCTCCACGATAGAAGAAACCATTTTGGTTTTTGTCCTTCACTGTATCTACAATAGTGCCCAGATCATGGTACCTGCCCAATAAATACATGTTGTATGTATGGATGAATGGGATGAAAGGGAAAGACAGTGAATGTTCCAGAAGGACCTGGATAGTTCTATACCCAAATTGTTCTTTGAAGCACATGGGATTAAGGTAGCAGCTCAAATGGTGCTTATTTCTAGATTAGCTCTAGAAATTCTAGATCTAATCTAGAAATTTACAGCAAACTATAAGTGTTTGTGTGTGTATATGTACAAAACTGGAACCTTTAAAGAATGGGATTTGTAGGGAGAGGGATAACTATAAAACCATTTTATTTTGCCTTCTAATGCCTCTTTGAAACCACTTCATGAAACTGTACTTCATGAATTTTCTGGTCCTTTTCTGGTATCAACCAGTACTTGTCACTTTAAGTTTCACTTTAGTAATTAAGATGATTTAATGAAATAAATTTTTTTTAGCTGGATCTCGCTCTGTAACCCAGGCTTAAGCGCACGGATGTTATCATAGCTTACTGGAACCTCGAAGTCCTGGGCTCAAGAGATCCTCCCACCTCAGGCTCCTGAGTAGCTGGGACTAGAGGTGTGTGCCACCATACCTGGCTAATTTTTCTATTTTTTGTAGAGACTGGATAGGGAGGCAGGGGGCTGTCTCTCTGTGTTGCCCAGACTGGTCTTGAACTCCTGGTCTTATACGATCCTCCCACCTCAGCCTCCCAAGCGGCTAGGATTACAGGCATGAGCCACCGCGCCTGGTGAAATAACTTTTTAAAATTTCAGACTTTACAATTAATGCTTTTCCTTATCTTGGTTTGCCTTTATTACAAGTAACCAGGTTCAGTGGGCTTAGTAGATGCCTATCTTTTCCCATTTATCTCTCTTCCCTTTCCCAGCTTGCTAACACTCATTTCTCCAGGGTTTGAGCAGGACAGAAGGAGAAGAGATGAAGAAAGTTTTTACTTGACTGATACTGTCATAAACTAATTTTAATGCTTGACAGGGACTAAAGCTGACTCTTTTTCAATGGGTCCTTTTGTAGGCTCTTCAGAGATACCCTCCCCTTTGGTGGAGATACCGCTCCTATAGCTAGTTATTTTAACGTGGGTGAATTCTGCTTCTCTAGTTGGTCACTTACAACTCCATTAAAAATCTCTAAGTATTAAAAAATCAACTTTATTGAGATATAGTTTACATAAGATAAAATATACAGATTTTAAGTATACAGGTTGATCAGTTTTGACAAATGTAAATTCATGTAACCACCTCCAAAGTCAAGATAAAGAAAATTTACCGCATGCCCCTTCCATCTAATTCTAAATCCCTAGGCATTTGACAACACATCCCCTGCTTCCTTCTGCTGCGGTCTGCTCCAACTTTCAGATGACAGGATAAAGAAACCCCAACTAGGTCTCTCTCCTACATGGCCCATGGGAGCACCCATTCATCCTTGCCCTGTAAAGCTACAGGAGCACAGACTGATCTCACCGTAGCCACTTCTTGCTATGTCATAGAACAGATAGCTAATTGCTTTCTCACTTTTTAGATTTTCTAGTTATGAATTAGGTATTGGTCCTCTGTGTCCCCCAGACACATTAAGCATATTGATCTCTCCAAGTTATTTCCTTAAAACTTTCTCAATTTGAACTGAACTGGGGTTGGGGGAGGACTTGAAGCCCACTAGCAATTCTCTCCAAAGATCCCTCTCTAATGTCTGGATTTCTGGCCCCTTTCTCAAGGTGGGTGAGGCAATTAAGAGTAGCAAACTTGTTTTTCATAACACCTTTTTTTTTTCAACTCTTGCATGGTCAACTCACACCACACTTTGGAATGTGGCATTTTCTGTCTTGGCTCCTTAGCAGAGAAGGAGACTCAAATCTCCCAGTATGCATATAAACCACCAGGAGAGAGTAGTGAATGTTTAGGAGCTTTTGGGGGGTATTACCGGTCCCAATTGTATTTTTACAAATGCCTTCCATGGGAGACCATGAGTAACTGTGTTTTATTAAAAAAGGCCCCTAAAGTATAACTAGAAACTAGATACAGAAGGGTGAAATTCATTTTGAAAGGAAAGGGTAAGAAGCAAGTTTAATAAAAATAAAAGGCAATAGATTTCACCTATTCACTCATTAAAAAACAATCACCTAAGTACTAGCATTCTGCTGGGTGATGGGAATACAAAAATGAGACAAAATTCTTGCCTTCAAGGAGATCATTCGTGGCCTAGCAGAGACGACAAAGAAGTGTAAGCCATAATTAAAATGGGCATGTGAATGATAATATTATATATTTAAATCTTGGGAAATAGAAATAAGAGAAAGGTACAAGGTGCTCTAGTGCAAGCAAGACGCATCCAACTCAGAACAGTAGGCCGTGTTACTAGTGAAGGCTCCTGGAGAAGTGAGCCAAGCTGAGACTTAATGAGCAGATAGACATTATCTAGACAAAGGAAGGAGGAAAGTGTATTTTAAGAGGAGAGAATAGAAAGAGAGAAGGCTTAGAGGTTTCTGAAGATGACGGGATCTTTGGGGAACAGAAATAGTTTAGTATGGCAAGAATGAGATTATGTGCGGCAGAAGTGGACAATGAAGTTGGAGAGGTCGGCAACACCAAGGTCAGGAAGCTATGCTGAGCCACTAAAGGATTTTAAACTGGCAAATGATATGATCTGATTTGTATTTTGGGAAGATTATTCTCTGTGGTGTGGATAATGGATTTGGGAGAAGCAGAAGTGGAGGCAGAGAGACCAGAGAGGAGGGTGTTGTGAGAGCAGTGGGACTAAGGGCAAACAGGAAGGGAAAGAATTGAAGACATTTCTGAGACAGAGTATATGGAACTTGGCAACTGAATGGACTGGATTAGTGGAATGGAAGAGAGGTCCAGGAAGACTTCTAGGTTTCTGGTTTGAGCTATTGGGTGGTGATGCCGTTCATGGAAACAAGTAACATAGCTAAAGAGACAGGTTTTTTTTTTGAGACAGAATCTCACTCTGTTACCTGAGCTAGAGTGCCGTGGCATCAGCCTAGCTCACAGCAACCTCAAACTCCTGGGCTCAAGCAATCCTTCTGCCTCAGCCTCTCAAGTAGCTGGGACTACAGGCATGTGCCACCATGCCCGGCTAATTTTTTCTTATATTTTTAATTGGCCAATTAATTTCTTTCTATTTTGAGTAGAGATGGGGTCTCGCTCTTGTTCAGGCTGGTTTCAAGCTCCTGACCTTGAGTGATCAAGGTGAGTGATCACTCACCTCGGCCTCCCAGAGTGCTAGGATTACAGACATGAGCCACCATGCCCGGCCGAGACAGATTTTAATATTCATTCATTTCATTGGTTCATTAATTCAACGGACATTTATTGAAGGTCTATTATATGCTGGGAATAGACAAATAAATCAATTATTCCAATGCTCCATGATAAGTGTCACTGATAGAGGTAGGTACAGGTAAGCAACAGAACAAATAGAACGGTTATATAAGTCACACTAAGGGATTAGGAAAAGCTCTTAGACAATGCCTAATCTGAACTTTTGTTTTTAAAATTGAGGTGAATGTCACATAACATAAAATTAACAATTTTAAAGTGTACGATTCAGTGGCAATGAGTACGCTGACGTTGTTCAACCATCACCTCTATCTACTTCCAACTAATCTGAGTTTTGAAGGGTGACTAGGAGTTAGCTAGATGAAGAAGGAGGTGAGGAGAAGCATTTTAGGATGTGAGTACAGCGTGTTTGATGACACGAAGACCAGAAATATTATAGCTGGAGTGAAGGCAGATGGGGGCATGATGGCAGACAAGGCTAGAGAGGGCCCAATAGTAAAGTGTTCAAATTTTAACTTGATCCAGAGGGCATGGGAAGCCCTTAAAAGACAAGAAACTGGGGCTTGACATGACCAAATTTGCCTTTCAGAAAGATTGCTCTTGAAATAGTATTGTTGATGCTTTAGAAAGGGGAGAACCAGGGAGCCGAGTTGGGAGATTTTATGCCATGATCCACATAAAAGGTGATGACAGCCTGAGCAAAGGCAATGCTAGTAACAATGGGGGAAATGGAAACAAGAAATAGTAAGGATGGGGGATTTACATGACTTGATGGACATGAGGCTAGAGGAAGAAGCATAGGATGAGTCTCATCATTCCACCTTGGGTGACTGGGATGATGGTGATGACATCTTGGGGTGAAATTTTGGGGAAAAATGATTAGTACAGTACAGGTTGGGTGGGTTGAGTTTAAGTTTCTGGAGGTTCAACTAAGTGAAGGGTCTCAGAGGTAGTGTAATATTTGGATCTGGACCTCAGCAGAGAGATCTGGGCTAGAGATAGAGTTGAGAATCTTCTCTCCATTGCTAAATGAAGTCATGAGTTTGGATGAAGTTACTCAAGAAAAGGTACAGAGAAAGATGAGCAAAGAACTCAGGGACCTATATTTAAATGCATGCAAAGAGGATAGAGTTATATGGTTAAAAGATGTGGTTACACTGAGGCTAAAATAGGGTTTATCAAGAGGGGACAGAAAAATGGAGTGGAGCTGAAAAGGGAGAGAAAGAGGGGGAAGGGGAGGCACTGTTCTAATTTGAAGGGGGAGGGTGGTGGGTCTGCGGACCAATAATATTGCTCAGACTATATTATTGTCACTGGGGCCCCAACAGATCATACAAATCTCTCTATTCCAAAATAAGCAATTTATTGCTCCATAAGCTTCTTAGAAACAATTTTCCAAGTACATACAATTTCTTCTCAAAATAATTTTATGGAATGAAGACAATGCTCACCAATTATGGCCTATGTCCCCTCAAGAAAAGAATTTTAAAAATCTCCTGCAGTACCCCCCTCCCAGTTCTGAGATCTGAACAGGCATCATCAGTTCCTGGGTCAAAGAGGTCAAAGAGAGGGGAAGAAGGCAAGACATTGAGTTGTCCTCTCCAGGCAGGAACCGCCTACTTTTATTTCTTTTTTTGGTCCAGAAACTCTCCTTCAGCTTCTTAAGACCAACTCTTCACAGCTGCCTCCTCCTTTTGCTCCCTAGGGCCAGCAAAAGACATACTCGAATCTCCCAGATAAGCCTGAAAAGGATGCCAGGGTGGGAATATGTTCCTATGGGGCCCTGGGAAGGTTGTGTTTGCCCTGGGTATGGGAGATAGGGCCCAAAGTAAGATTCTTAGGTCCTGGGTTTTTTTTATGTGTTTTTTTCCTCTTCCCCATACTGTCCCTCTTCACCCTCTACTTTCATATCACATTTGCTTGTCTGGATTAAAACTTGGATGGGATGGTAGAAGGGAGGCCTGAAGTTGCTTTTTGTTTTTATGCTTCAACTCTGGCAGATACTTGGGGGCTCTTTCCTTACTTTTCCTTGCCTTACCTGGGCACAGCCTTCTGGGGAATTAAGAGGCTGAGCCCCTAGTGAGAGTGAAGGAGCAGGTTTATGCTGGTTAGAGTCCCAGGGACTCTGATCTTTCCTTACCAAGTTGCATGAAAACAAGGGAGGAAGAGCAATGACTTAACTCCTTTGGACTTTCCCTAGGGCCTCTATTTTTTCAAAGCAAAGCTGCTTTTCTTGGATGACTTGAACTTCATTAGCTTGCCAGAAATGATGAGGGCCCCAAAGCCCTGTTTATGGGAGAATGCGTAGGCAGAACGACGAGAGCTTGTATGTTTTAGTTTGGCCCGGATTGAGTGTGGCTTTGGAAGTCTCCTGCACTGCTGAATTCTCTCAAAAACCTATAGCCAGAGCATGGGGGACAGAGTTTTCAGACACAGAGGCAAAGGCAAAGAGGGTTGTGAATTATATCTGGGTAGTTTCCTGTTCCACTCACCTTGTCCACGCTGATCGGCCAAAATAGTGGTTTAAGAAATCCGTACCCAAGCACAGGTAATATACAGAGGACCACGCTGAGTATAATGCACAGCCACAGGTACGGCTGGTTCAGAATGTTCCTGGCCACACCTGTAAACAATAAGCCCAGAAGGGAAAGGCTGAAACAGAGCTTGGAGGAAGGGGTGGGGCCAGGGCTGGGAGGTATGGAAGAAAGAAGTTATTGATTTGGATACAATTTAGTCTCTTGAGAAATAATATAAATGCGAAAGAATTGCAGTTGGGTCCTTTGTGCACCCAAAGTCACTGTGAATTCACATGCCTTTGTCTCCCTCTAAAAGCAGGGTAGGGCATGACAGGAGAGTGGGGTGGGTTATGAGAGAATCCTAGAGCACTGGCCTGGATAAAGAAATGGGATGGAAGCCTTTGGAGGAGAAAAATGGGTTAATGGGCCAACAAGAGGTGGGAGTCAACTACATCTACAAATATACTCTCTCTGCATTTTATCCTCATCAGAGTGGAGATGAGAGAGAGGGAAATTAATATGGGAGACAGTAAGGCAGTATGCCACGCATGAAGGCCATTGAGCTGGAATCAGGAGACCTAGATTTCAGCCATTTAATTTTTAAAAATTCTAGTCTCTAAAATAGTGCTAACAAATTTTGCCCTGCCTACTGCATAGGATACTTGTGAAGATCAAATTACATAAGAAATGTGAAAATATCTTGGGAACTCTAATAAGGTAAAATATATCCCTAGCTAGATTTTGAGTCCTTTTAGGGAAGAGACCATGTTATAGTCATATCTCTATCCACAGAGCCTAGCACATAGTAATAGCTCTTCAGTAAACATTTATTAAATATACTTGGCTCACCTCTCAGCCCCCTGCCTGCCGAGCAGGGCCTTACCTAGGAATTCGAAGACATCAGGGAACAATAGGCACAAGCCATCACTGTACAGGAAGAATACGGTGCAAAAGTAGAAACCTAGGCTGCCCCAGACGAATAAGTGGCTTATCATTGTCCAGTAGGTTGTCTGTAGGCTGATCTGAAAAGTACCCTTTTATGTGTAATACTGTATAATCTGGGACCTGTCAGCCACCTCCTTTCTCCAATTCTGTAATGGAGGTTGCTCTCTTCCCACACTCCCTCCCTCTTACCTCCCACTCTTCCAGACAGGCTCCCCACCCAATCCCCTAACCCCACTGCCACTGGCCACACCTGCATTGTGACCACCCAGATCAAGGAGGTCTGCACCATCAGAGAGAAAGACTGGAAATCAGATATGTCCTTCCCGTCCATTCGCTCTGAGTTGTAAGTAGTTGCCATGGGGACAAAGAACAGCACGAAGGAACTGTAGATCCCATGCATTAAACACCTCATAAATTCTCTCTTGTTGAAATATAAGTTGTGCTGGCCTGGCTCATACAGCTCTGGGAAATGGAGGCTCCATGTTTCATTCACATCCTGGAAGCACCAGAGGGTAAGGAGGGAGCTCAGGGTCTTTCCATAGAAGGTCCCATCTCCATCAGAGTAGAGGCTTCTCCCCTCACTGAGTCTGCTGCCAGGTTGCCTAGGAGCTTCCTCATGGATTACTTGAGAAGTGGAACCAGAGAACAGAGCACTGACCATAGACCCTTCCCGAAGTCCTACTTTCTAGGCAAGGGTCTAAGTAATGGAAGAATGCTAGGAGAGGGTCAGGATTGTGGGAAGGACTTGGAGGCAGTTAGGATTTGGGAGGTGAGAAAGAGGGCAGTTAGGCTTTGGGGGTAGCTGGAAGGGAGGGCTGAATCTTGGGATGGGAGAGGCAGCTGGGACATGAGTCTCTGGGTTTAAATGTTTTTTCAGTTAAATAATCTTTGTGTCAAAAGCCAGTGGGGTCAGTGGGGGAGCCAAAAGGGACCAGTTAGTCCCTTGGAGATATTCATGTTCTGTGATATTCCTCCCACTCCCATAGTTACTGGTGAACTCAAGGTGAGATGATGCTCTATGTGGATGACATTGGATCATCTTCATCTCCTAAATCTGAAACTTTGGGTAACAAAGCTTGGGCTTCAGAGGTGAAGCCCTAGAATTAGGACACTGAAACTGGATAGAACTATTAAGTAATACAAACCATCCCTCTTGCTGCTCTGAGGTTGGCAGCTACTTCATGGAGAACTTAGAGCTACTACCCTGATGGAGACTAGGAACCATGATCCCATAATATTCTATTTCAGCTACTTTATTCCTCTTTGGCGGCTCCTTTTCTAATCCATGTGCCCAGGACTAGAGGTTGGGGTGGAAGAGAAGGGAGAGGTGGGGTACCAGGACCCTCAAAGCCCAGGGACTTCTGACAGGGACAGATGGGATCCCCTAGGCTGGCTCCTATGACATAAGGCATCATAACCATACTCCCAAGCTTGGCTTTCTGGACTCCCACCTAGGCCTGTCTGTGTTGGCTTATCTCCTTCTCATTATCTCTGAACAGGCCTCTCCTTTCTTGAAGCCCCTTGCTTTACCCAGTCCTGCCCCAATAACTCTATTTCCTTTCATTACTTTTATACACACCCAATTTACTGTACAGAATAATTTCCATGTTTCTCTCTACAAAGATAAAATTGACACAGGAAAACTTGGCTTTCTAAAACTGATCATTATTGTTTCTGAAGAAGGATGCTTTATTTTATCTCATGATACCTGTCCAGGTGATGAGCTCCCTTCCCTCTCTAGAAATTATTCCTTGATTCCACCAAGAGCTCGGCTCTCAATGTCTTCCTCACTCATGGGAATACTCCCCAAAGGGCCAGGGGCTTCAACCCTGACTAAGGAGCTTGCTGCTGGGTCTTACCTGATCAAACAGACTCATGCCCAGAACAGGGAGGGAAGTGTAGACCAGATTGTAGCAGGTGATAAACCAGGTATCATAAACTGTCTAGAAGAATACCAAGGAGATTTTGTAGACTTCTCTCTTCTCCAAAGTCCCAGCTCCACCTCCCAAGTCCAAGACAGCTGCCTTTCCCACACTCCCCACCCCCACCACATTAACCTAAAGCAGGATTTGGATGTCAGAAATCTGACTGAGAACATTGACCCTCAGTCTATATTTGATCCTATTCTATTTGGAACCCTTGCTTCCAGGCTGGGGCAAAAGGCCACATCAAGCTTTCAAGACTGACCTGGACCAATCCTACCATAACCTTCACTGCCCCTCCCTACACAGAAAGGACCCAGAATGGCTGCTAGAGAATACTAGCTGTACCCCTGCACTCCCAGGCATGTAAACCTCTGGGCTGTTTGTCTGCTTGCTGGTATGCAGTGGCTTCTGTAGTACTGAATACCTCCTAACATCAGCAAGCAGAATAGACCCAGTGATCCTTGCCCAGCTGGGTGCTCCATCCTGGGGCCTGGAGAGGGCCCGTTTCTTTACTGGCCACAAGAGGTCAGAAGCAACACATACATGCACACACCTCCCACAAACTAAACTGGCTTTGCTAGGCACTGGGGGTATACAAGTCTACTACCGTCTGTTAACAGCTCTGCTTCCCCTGGAGCCTATGGCAAGAAAAGTGGTATGGATCTCCCAAGATAATCATTCCTGAGGTTGGTTCTATTGGGAATCCTTGAGATTCTGCAGAAGAACTTCCCATAGGAAATGAGAGTCCTCTTAAAACATCAAAATCCATGTGTCACTTCTCCCCACCAGGGGCGGGGAGATTTCATACCCAAATGTAGAGTCCATCCATCAAAGTAACAATTGTGTGTGTGTTGGGGGCAGGGGTAGTCAGGTGAGTGGGGAAGGAGAAGTAAAGGGAAACTGTATTTCCAAGTATGGCTCCAAGTGAAGGCCACAGCTGGTCTGTCTGGTATGACCCAGACAGAGGCTCCTTGAGGCTTAGTCTGTTCCATAAAGGTGATTTAGGATGCTAACTCTAGGTCTCAATGTCAGAGAAATGGTGAAAATAGCTTATGAGAGACTTCTGAAGGTAGGAGTCAAGACCAAATCAGAGCCAGGCCAGAATAGTTATGGTTTGGAAAACTAAGGTTGGTGTAAAGTTGGGATATGGGATCAGTATGGGGCAAAGAGCTTCATGGATGGGTGGCAGCATATTATATATTGGTTGCTAAGGAGAAAAAAGGTCTGAGCTGGATGAAGTGAAGGGAGATTGGAGAAGACCCAGTTGACTTAGAGTGGAGATTACCAGATGATCTCCTACCTGTGCAGAGAACCCGTTGTAGAAGGCATACCAGAAGTGCACCAGGGTGAAGGTAAAGTTCTTATAAAAAAAGTAGCTGAGAAACTTGCACATGCGATTATAAGACCAGCGGCCATGGACCAAGAGTAGACGCTGAAGGTAGCGGAACTGGGAGAAGGCGAAGTCACTGTTGAGCATGGCCTGCATCCCCTCATGGCCGCTGATGCCGACCCCAATGTGGGCAGCTGCAACGAAACCCCAGGAGCTTCTCAGCCACAGGGCTTTTTTGCTGGGCTCCCAGCCTGGGAAGTATAAAGGGAAAGCTGAGATGATGCTGTACAAACCCCTTATTTTACGTTTGGAAAATGCTGTTAGGCCCAGTGCAAAACGGCACTTACATAGTGGAGTCTTTTCTCCTTAGTGGATTGCCCTTCCCCTGCAAGCTGGAAAACAGCTGCTTCTTCTGCACTTTGTTTTGAACTCTGCCACTCAAGAATGCCTGCTATGGCCAGTGCTAGAAAGGTATCCTGCATATTCTTTGCCCCTACTATAGCTATCTGGGTTCTTTCCTACTGTCCAGATGCTTAGGTTAAAATTTCTTTTTATCTCTGGGAGCCACTTAATTCAATTAAAGATGCAAGATGGATACCAATCTAAAACAATATTTAATTACCTAAGTTTATCTGAGGGGCTAAAATCCAATTGTATGTGATGTACATACCTTATTAGTGAGAAAAAAATTCTTCAGAGGGCCTAAGGTGACTTTTTCTGGATAAAGCAAAATTTATACTTGATAGAAGATAAGAATTAAGTTCCTAAAACTTTGAATTAGTCTATGGTAATTCACCATTCTTATGGTATATGCCAAATTCACTTATTTTCTTGTATGTACCTGCTACATTGCTTAATAGGATCACTGAAACCTCTAAAGCCCTAAACACCAAAGACATTCTAGAAACTGGGGAAGAGAGCAAGAACACTGCCTAGTATTGAACCCGAGGCTGGAATATCTGCTAGTGTTTCCTGTATGGGGGAAGAGGTTGGACTAGACGACCTCTAGATTTATCCATATATTACAGACCTCTATTCTCTTCCAGCCAGAGGAGCAGGGTGAGCTCTTGGGAACACAGTCTTGGGAAGGAAAAGATCTCTGCACTGGGCCTCGCAGCCTACAGCCTTCAAAAAAGGAATAGACTATGATTCCTGCCCAGGGTTCCTTTCTGTGGGGCTTGATGCCATCTCAGAAAGATGGTATGGTAGCTGCACAGCCTGTTGTTCTGTGAATGTACGTATGTGTTCTTGCAGGAGCCATGTGTACATATGTGTGTACTTATAGTCATAGTGTAAGTGCATGAATCTGAAGGAGTGTGCATGCCTGTGCATATGGGATGATGGCTGCATGTGCAAATAAGTGGGAGTGCAGATGTGGAGAAGCATGAATGGAATTGCCAAACAGTATAAATATGTAACGCACATGATAGGAGGAATGTGAGCCAGCAACACAGTACCACCCAGATCAGTTTTGCCCATGGAGGAAGGAAGGGGCAAGTCCATGGCTGGGAGCTAACTGCCCCCCACCCCTCACATGCCTTTGATCATGCTGACGTCATTGGCCCCATCCCCGATGGCCAGTGTCACAATCTTCTTGTACCTCTTCACCAGCTCTACCACCTGGGCCTTCTGAATGGGTGTCATCCGGCAGCAGATCACCCCCTTGCACATGCATGCCGTTCGCAGCAATTCCAACTCCAGGTTCCCTTCCAGAGCATAAGCCTGCAGCAATAAGACACACCCATTCTTCAGGTTGTCCAAAAAGGCTCCAGGGCAGGATCTTCCCAGGCCGGTTCCCTTGCCTGTCCTTCATAGGGCAGGCATAGCTACTCCTGACGTTCTCACCCCTAAAGGAGGCCAAGCTCCCAAGCCAGTCCTAGGCATCCTTGCATCTGACTCAGCCTCCAGTGGGAAACTGGTCAGGGCCTCTCATTGGGTCAAATCAGTTGACAGGGCTATGAGACCAAGTAACTTCTTGGAGGACCTGGTTCTGCTTGCTTCCCCCCTTCCCCTAAGTGACAGGCCACATCAGTAGTGAAGAATTTGGTTAAGGAAGGCTTCCCTTTCCTCTTTGACTCCTGCCTAGAGAAACCTAGGGAAAGGTATCTTTCAGAGAAGGGCAGCTGAAGGGAGGGGGAATGGGGTGACTCATGGAATATGGAAGGCGTCTTGAAATTTCCCTGAAGTGGGTTGGACCTAGGAAGAAAGTTCCTTGGAAGTAGAGAACAGAGTTGTAGCTCTGTGTTGCCCACCAGACTGTAGCCATTGATGACCAAGCCATAGTTGCCATTGACCTCCTCCTCAGGCATTCTGAAAGGCATTTTGGAGTTCGTGGTGAGGTAAATGTTTATTGGGTCTGAATCCAATAGAGACTCGGGTTTCATCTGGCCTCTTGCTGTCCTGAAAGCCAAGAACAGTGGTCAGAATCTGACCTGAAGCCCCAGAGCTCAGGAAGGAAAATGTGTTCCAGGATGAAGGTGAGCAAAAGATTACAAGGTCTCTGCAAAGCACCAGCAGGACCACAGACCCAACTGCCCCCTGACCATCCACATGCCCTACTTCTCCAGCCCCCATACTCCAACTCCTTTAGCCTGAATGCTTCCTTATAAGATTCTCTCAAATATTTTAGAGTTTTTGTTCCCCCCTCCATTTCTTCTCTGTTCCTTCTGGTGGTATGGAAGCCACACTGTGGGAAGAGATGGATGGGAAATCTTGGCACCAGGGACTGGCTGTGGTCGCTCTCCCATCTGTACCTGAGTTCTTGCAGAACAGTCTCATCATCCTTGCCTTCCACCATGAACACCCCATCCATTTCCTCCTCAAATAGATTGCTGGAGTAGGCAATGTTCACAGCAGTCTCTGTAGGGAAGGGGGAACAAAAGTCTCATTTTGGCTGGTGTTTATAGACAGGGACAGGGACTTCACAGTGTACAAGTACATAGGCTCTAACAGTGGGCTGCAGAGCCCATTTGTCCACATTTGCCATGGATGCAGTCAAAGTGCATTTTTTATGAATCAGTGGAGACCATATTCAAATATCCACATGTGACTATCTACCTGGCACAGACTTGTGAGTTACTTATCAATAACTAGGATCATTCTGGCCTTCTCTAAAAAGCTTTACCCTATTTCTTAAAGCAATTCCAGTCTGTATCCATTTCTCAAGGCAATAAGGATGTGTTTCTTTGAAAAGTACTGTGCCCATTTCTATGTTAAATTTCATGGGGGACTGAGACATATTTAAATTGTAACCTTCCTTTACATCAAGAAATCTGGGCATTGGAATAAATCCATACTAAGGAAAAAATTTAATCCCGATTCCTGGCTACAAGTGGTATCAGAATTCAGAGGAGAGATTGCAATTGTCACAGAAACTTTCTTGGAGGAAAGCCTTGAAAGATGAATAAGAATGTTTAGGGGAAGGAAAAGATATCTTAAGTGGGGAAAAAACCCAGAGGCCCTAGAGTGGGAATTGGTTTGTTTGGGACATACTGAAGTTAATGGTCACATTAGGATGGAGATAAGGATGTGTAGGTAGCAATAGATTATCAAAGTCTTTTTCTTCTTTCTCTCTCTCTCTCTCTTTTTTTTTTTTTTTT
>VBSM01003204.1:27910328-27932736 GCA_008086735.1 Cheirogaleus medius
TGATCCTCCCACCTCAGCCTCCTAGAGTGCTAGGATTATAGGTGTGAGCCACCACGCCTGACCAAGATTATTAAAGTGTTGAAGGCCAGATAGAGGAGTCTGACTTTTACAATGTGAAGTCACTGTAGGACATTGAGCAGACAAGTAACATCATAAAATTAGTATATCTGAGGAAGATTCAACTGATGTTTGTATATAGGCTATAATGAAATTAATAAGGGCAAGAGACAGAGAGATCAGTTCAGAAGTTTTTGCAGAAATACAGCCAACAGGGGATGAAGGTTGAATTAAGATGGTGGCATAGTTAGGAGGATTGTCAGATGACTTAGTGGGACACGGTGAGCCAATGAATCTTTGAGCCAACAGAAGGGGTTATAGCCAAAGACAACTTTAAAGTTTTTAGCTTGTAAGTTCCTGGATGAAAGGAGTCATGTATGATTGATTCATCTCTGTTTCTTAAATTCCTAATATAGCATCTGGCATGAAGTACATGCTCAGCAAATTGTATAGAAGACTGAAAGCGAAGGTGTCCTATAAGGACTTATCTGAGTTAAAAGGTATTTGTCAAGAAAATGGCTAAGAGGTGGGGCACACCTGTAATCCCAGCACCTTGGGAGGCCAAGGCAGGAGGATCGCTTGAGGCCAGGAATTAGAGACCAGTCTGAGCAACATAGCGAGACCCTGTCTCTACAAAAAAATAGAAAAATTAGCCAGGCATTGTGGTGCGCACCTGTAGTCCCAACTATTTAGGAAGCTGAGGTAGAAGGATCCATTGAGCACAAGAATTCGAGGCTGCAGTGAGCTATGATGCTGCCATTGTACTCTAGCCTGGGCAACAGAGCAAGACCTTGTCTCAGAAAAAAAAAAAACAAAAACAAAAACAAAAGAAAGAAAGAAAGAAAAAGGAAATGGCTAAGAATAAGAAAAGAAATGGCTAAAGGTGGACAGGGAAGAGGACTGGTCAGGCAAGGATATCTCCTTTACCTTGCTTATCTCCAGTTAAAAGCCACAGTTTAATTTTGGCTTTGTTCAGGGTCATGATTGTCTCAGGCACTCCATCTTGCAGCTTGTCTTCTATGGCTGTGGCCCCTAACAGCTTCCAAAAGAGACATCAGTGAGTGAGGAAAAGGGATAAGGTCACAGTGTTTAATGCTACCCAACGGCTGAATTGGCACCTCAGCCTTCTCTTTAATAAGCTGGCTCTGTCCTGCAAGAGGATCCCAGTGGTATAAAACTCAGCACAGTCTGCCTTTCAACACACACAGCTTTTCAATCATACACAGAAATCAAATTTAGAAACTCAATATTAAGGACCAGAGAAGGGAGAGACTTGCCCACGTCATATATGAAGCTCTGTGCCACTGCTAAACCATCTGTTTCTCAACACACCTTCACTTCTCCCTTCTTTATAGCACACTTCCTGGCTCCAAAAGTGGTGGTTCCCAGATGAAGGATCCCCATATCCCACTTCAGTTTTTCCTTCAACCCTTCCAGGGCTTGGGTGTCCTTCATTTGTTTGTACCCACAGGGGCCCTCAAGGTTTTCAAGGCTTTTTCCCACACTGGACTAAAAGAATCTAGGTCCAATACCACGCTTTCTCTCCATAATATCCCCATCACCACAGTGACGGGCACCAGGCCTGAGTTGAGGAACTGAAAGATGATGGAACTGCTAACTAATTTCTGCTAAACCTCTATAATGACAGTCTAGAAATATTACCACAGAACTGACTGGTATCAGTAATTTCTCTTTTTATAGCTGAGCCAGCCTGTATCAGTCTGGTCAAAAACTTTGAGGTCATCCTTAACTGCCCCTTTTCTCATGCCCTATAATCCAATCAATCAGCAAATTCTGTTGTCTCTACCTTTAAAAAATACACATTCCTCACCACTTCTATCTGGTCCAAACCGTCACCATCTTTCACCTATACTATTGCAACTACTTTCCAATCAGTCCTGGTTATTCCATCAGTTGGTTCTGGGTTATCTAATCTGTGCATTATTCAGATCCTAATTTCTCCCAGATTACTTAGCTTCTGTGAGCAGCTTTGAGATAAGAAACACTGCCAGAAAGATAGAAGTTACAACCAGTGTATTTTTTCATTGTGGATTCAGAAGATCTAGGATATACTGAATCAGCTTGGATTCTAGTATCCAGCCTCCCTGGCACAAAGCTATGGTGCTTTCATGCCGAGCCTGCCTGCCCTCCCTCTCAGAGAAAGCCTGCACGTATCCATCCACTGGGAGCTACGCTCAGAGCCCTTGCTCAGTCTGCCAACCGCGCCCTCACCCCCAAGTCTGTCTCTGGCTTCTTCACACTAACCATCAAGTCTTTTTCAATCTCTTCATAGACAGCTGATAATCTATCTTCCCGATCTTCCAAAGACAGGCAGGCTTTGCTGTGCTGCTTGCTCCAGGTCTGGAAGACTTCATAATCCAACTCTCGGTAGGCCACCATGAGGGTGCGAAGGCCTTCAATGGCATAATCCTGGAAGATGCGTGTGTGTGCAGTGAGTGGGCCTGGGCTAGGGTAAGGCTGAGTTAAGGGAGTGGCAGGCTGACCCCATAGGCCCTGTCTGCCTGCAAAATAGGGTTTCATGTTTAGTACCACGGAGCTAGTTCTAAGCCTGAGCAGAAAGCAACTGTTGCACTTTCTCAGCAAAATGTCTTAAGGATGAGGCCAGCATAGCTGGAAGGTCGAGAGTACTTCTGAGATAGAGAAGGTTCTAGCTTTTAGTAGTTGGAGAATTTGCTGTGTGACTCTGGGAAAAAGCAAGTCCAGGTTTCTTTCTTATAAAACTAGGATAATAATTCACCCCTTACAGAGAGGATAATGATGAACATCATATGAGAATGAAGGGAACAATAAAGTAAAAAGGAGTTGTTATAAAAAATAATAAAAAATGCTACTATTTTTTACAAGCATACATTCATTTTAATTTTCTTCTCTCCTTTCCTTCTTTTATCAAATATTCACTGAGTATCTTACACAGCACATACTTGTGGACTTTTCTATAGCTGGCTGGCTCAGTTGATTAGCCACAGCCAGCAGTGTTAATGAGGCCACAGCAGAATTCCTCTCTGGGTGAGTTGCCATCTTTTTGCCCCTCGGCCACTGATATATCCTAACTAACCACAGCTAACTATCTTGCAGGAGGACACTTTTGTCATAAGGAGGATGATTGAGAATGTGGGTGGTTCAGGGCAGAACTCATATTCATCTAAGGGTGGGTTAGAAACAGATTTTGTGTATTGAGAACTGCACATGAACAACAATCCCACATGATCACCGCTACAATGAGCTGCAAAATAATTCACTTCGGCATTATAAGAGCAAACCGAAATGGAATTTGCTCTTAGTTCCCTATGCAACTCCTGAGTGTTTGAACTAGCTGTCAGGTGAAATTAACACAAGACATTGCATGTAAGGAATGCCATCTCTTAAACCTCTGTACTGTTGGCAGCCTAAGAAGCCCCAGGAAAGATCTCAGGAGGCTTCTTAAGAAGAAAGTGATAGTGGCAGAATTTGGTTTTTCATAAGATATAGATAAGAGGACTTGACAATCTTAGCAATATGACAGATTCATTAATCCTTTCAACTAATAATTTAGCAGCATATGTTAACATTATCTTTTGTCCCTACTTGTATGTTTTTCTTTTATTTTAGTACTGGGATGGGCAAATTAGGGCCTGGGAGCCAAATTCTGCCTCCACCTGTTTTTGTGCGACCTGTCTTAGCGGGCCTGGAGCTGTGCTCCTGCATGAGTGGGTTGTTGGAGCTTGACTCCCGTATGTTTGTCATCAGTGGTTAATAGACTGTAGTACAGTTAGCCCACTATAATTGTGTGTTGAGGTTGGTAACAGGAAGCATATCAAAAGATCTGAAACAGTTTTATGATCCCCTTTGAAGCCAGTCTGTGAAAATGCTATAAGAAAAGGTACCCTGATTAATGCGTTCTGAATTAAATGATAAGAGACTAGTCCATAAAAAATACTGTGGCCTCTGGGAACCAGTATAAGACATAAGAGCTGTCTTGTGTGGGACACTTGACTGATTTATTTTTTTTAACTTGAGATACAATTTATATACTATAAAATTCACCCTTTTAAAGTGTACAATTCAGTGAACTTTTAAAACATTTGCGTAACCATTTCCATTATCTAGTTTCAAGACATTTTTATAACCCCCAAAAGAAGCCCTGTACCCATTAGCAGTCGTTCCCATTTCCCCTACCCTCTGGCAACCACTAATTTGCTTTCTGTCTCTATAGATTTGCCTAGACTGGACATTTCATATAAATGGAATCATATAATATGTGGCTTTATGCGACTGGCTTCTTCCATTTAGCATAATGTTTTCAAAGTTCATGCATGTTGGAGCATGTATCAGTACTTCCTTATTGTCAAATAACATTCTATTATACAGACAAACCACATTTTATTTATCCTTTCACCTGTTGATAGACATCTGGGTTGTTTTAACTTTTTGGCCATTATTAATAATGCTGCTATGAACATTTGTGTACATGTTCTTGTGTGGATGTATATTTTCACTTTCCTGGGAAATATACCTAGGAAATTGCTAGGTCATATGATAACATTAGGCTTAATTTTAAAGGAAATGCCAGACTGTTTTCCAAAATAGCTGTGCCATTTTACTTTCCTATTAGCAATATATGAGGGTTAAAATTTCTCTACATGCTTGCCCACACATTATTATTATCCATATTTTTATTTTAGCCAACCTAGGGGTGTAAAGTGGTATTTCAGCTCATCTTTTTATTTTTTGTAGAGACTAGGTCTTGCTATGTTGCCCAGGCTGGTCTTGAACTACTGGCCTCAAGTGATCCTCTTGACTCCGCCTCCTAAAGGGCTGAGATTACACCATTCCTGGCCTATTTTTAAAATTTATTTTTTTAAAAGACAAAGCTCTGTTGCCCAGGCTGGAGTGCAGTGGCATTATCATAGCTCACTGCAGACTTGAACTCCTGGGCTCAAGCGATCCTCCTGCCTCAGCCTCCTGAATAGCTAGAACTACAGGTGCGTGCCACCAAACCTAGTTAATTTTTTAGTATTTATTTTTGTACAGACAGGGTCTCACTGTGTTAGCCCAGTTCGGTTTTGAACTCCTAGCCTTAAGTGATCCTCCTGTCTTGTTCTCCTAAAGTGCTAGGATTACAGGCGTGAGCCATTGTGCCCAGCCAATTTGTTTCTTTTATAAAATATTTTTGTGACCTGTCCCCATTCCTATTCTGTCCCTTGTTTTCTCCCTATTCTCCTGACCCTTTGTATATCCAGATTTAGGGGTAGAAAACCCAGAGAGCATGGATCTGGTTTTTCCTTCTTGTGCCAGCAGGCTGGAGCCAGTCTCTCTTCTTGATACATCCCAAATCCTAGAGGATGGAAGCAGGCTAGGATAGGGAGTGGGGAGGTGCCCCTGGGGATTCTAATCCTGTGGACAACAGAGAGAGGTATCAAACAGGCCAGGCCTGTTGCTGTCTGCTCCATATCCTAAAGGCAGTCTGTTCTCATCATGGCTGGTGGGGTGGGGCCTCCCACATCAGCAGGCTCTATTCTGAAGCAAATTCTAGGTCTGATCATGGAAACTCCTGAGCCAACAATCATGGAATTATTCTGATTGTTGTAAGTGTTCCCGTAGACATAATTCTCATCATGCCTCTGGGGTCCTGTCCCACCCAACTCTTTGGCATAAATGGCAATGTGGTCAATGAGAAACTCACAGAATGAGATAGTTTATTCTTCCACCAATTAAAGAGACACAGACACTATTATACAGCCACATAGAAACACACTGACACAGGGACACATACGTGAACATATATCTAGATACAGAGAACCCCCCATAGCTTCCCTCTCCTGTAGCCTAAACACTTACATCTAAATGGTCCATGGTCACATCACTGAGGGACCTACAGGATGGATGAAGTAGCTCACAAATGATGGTGTCCGCACCCTTGCAGAACAACATTACCCGATTTTCAGGTGTCCGCACTAAAGGTAAGAAAATTAAGCAAAGTAACCATAGAGGCCTATTGTTACAAGAACTTGTCTGGGCCACTGAGGGATGGCAGGAAGCTGTTCCCCGTGACATTTGTTTCTGATACCTTTGGAGGCTAAGCACTCAATGGGTGGCCACACAGGATGAATGATGTGGTGAGGGCTGGCAAGAGTGAGAGAGGAACTGATAGAACCAGTTCCTCTGTGGTTCCCTATCAGCTGTGGAAGATTTGGATATAGAATCACATATAGTTTCTCAGTTTCAGGCTCACACCTAGTAAGGTCCAAGGATGAAAAATGACCTTCTCCCTCTTTAGTCTGACGGCCAAACTAGTTGAGAAAGCAAGACAGGATGAATTTCCCCTGTGTTGTCTGTTCCTATTTCTTATTCCATGTTCAGGTTTTAAAAATTTTTTCTCTGTCCTTATCTTGGCTTTGAGGGGGCTGACAAGTCACTACCCAGGAAGACTACAGAAGGGACTTAGCATATAGTAGCAAGCCCTTGTATGTGCATGAGAGAAAAGTTAAAGTATATGTGAGAGAGAAAGTAGGAATGGTTCTGTGTATTTGAGACGCAGTACCTGTGAGAAGGCATGTGAGTGGGAGAAAGCATTTGTGTGTAGAAAAAAGAGAAAGGCAACATGTGACTGTATATGAAGGACAAAGAAGGGGAGAGGGCTAGGAGGGGCACCCACCAATAACAGACATCCGCTTGCGCACATTGTTGAAGTCCAAAATAGCTAGCAGTTGGTAGACTCTGGTTTGCCCCATTTCGACCACCGTGACGGTCTCAGATGTGCGGGAACGGAATACAAAGCCAAAGTTCCTGGCAGCAGTGACCAGGGCACCTTCATCTGGTGACTGAGCCTGGTACACCAGCATACCTGATGGGAGAGAAGAGGGCAACCAGACCCCACAGAGATGAGTAGCTGAAGTCCACCCAGAAGTGACACTCTCTTATAAATGGCTTACATAAAGACGGAGCCCAGAAGTTTTTTAAAAACTTCCTCACAAGTCTGGCCCTAAAAGGCCAGCTTGCATAGAACTTGTCAGTCTTTTTTCCTTTCCTTTATTTTCAACTCATTTCACAGGCCTGAGTGGGACTAGCAAGGTACACGGTACATGCAATGTATACAAACAAATAGAACAGGCAGTTACTCTGTAATTTTAGTGGGTAAAGATGGCTCAGGCAGCATGTTAAAAATGCAGGTTCCTGGGCCCCACCCAAATTTACTAGATCCATAATCACAAAATATCTGGGAGGAGGGCCTAAGAAATTGAATTAAAAATGTTTTTTTCTATTTTAATAGATTTGGGGATACAAGTTGAATTCCGTTACACGTATACATTATATAGTGGTAGAGTCTGAGCTTTCAGTGTACCCATTACCCAAGTAGTGTACACTGTACCCCAGAGGTATTTTCTCAGCCCTCCCCAATCCCACCCTCCTCCTTGTGAGATTTCAATGTCTATTATACCAAGAAACGGCATTTTTTAACAAATCTCCTGGGTGATTCTCATGCAGGTAGTCCTGTGTAAGTGCTCCGGCATGAGACTGACCACAATTTGATAAACACTTCTATCAGATATTAAGATTAATGGTTTGGTTAACAATTAAAAATACATATGAATGAGTGTTGTCACCTTTGAAACTCACCCTGGGAAACAAAATGACTCACTTTGTTGAATCAGTCTTTCAATCTGATACTACTCAAGGTATTTCTGGAACTTCTCTGCTTGAATATTATCACAATTTGAGGTATACTTTAGATTAGTTCTCTTCTGAAGGTCAATTTGGTTTTTAAAACAGTTATGCATCATCAGAGTCTTATACTTGTGAATAAGGTAGGTGAGGAGTCTAATTTTAGGTCAGACATAAGATGTGTCTAGTGAACAATTGAGACTATTTTCTTGTGTGTTTCCTACCCTGTCATTCAACACAGTAAACAAAGAGGAGAACTGCATCAAATAATAGCAGCTTGTTGGAATGGCAGACCTTAGAAGCATGTGGTGGGTGGGAGCTCACAGGGTCAAGAGACATGAAATTTGGGTTCTCATCTCTGTCCTTATTAACTACATAATTTTAAGCAAGTAACTTAACACATTAACTGCCATAGTAGGAAACATTTTTTTCCTTGGGGCCACAGTGTTTTATACAAGAATGGAATAAAACCCTCAAAACCAAAATGATCCTTTCTAATTTAATGAAAAATTGGTCATTTTTTATTGTTTTCTGTGCCTGAGTTATATGCAACTTGAAAAATAGTTCATGCGGCTCCCAAAGTAAAGAGACGTGTGGGTTACATATGCTTCACGAGGCTCAAAACTAGCGTGAGTTAAATACAACTCAAGTGGCAGTTAATGTGTTAATAATCTCTTTTAGCTTCAATTTCCTTCTCTGTAAAACTAGGGTCGTCTTTCTTATTCTGCCTGCTTCAGAGGGCTGACGTGAGACTGTAGGAGATAATACAAATGAAAGCAATTTGTAGACCTGTAACATGATACACAAATATAAGGTATCACTACTGGTAGTATTAAGATTATATTGACATTAAAGAATATGATTCATTTGGTTGCCTAAATTCTTGTTTGTTAAGAAAAACAAAGTCTTCTTAGTTTATAATCAGTCATTTCTCATTTAGTGTCTCTAAAAAGATTTGGATAAATTAATGGATGACATAGCCACATTTGGTTACTAAAGAAACTAGGACATGCAGGGATACCTTTAAATTCTGAAGTGACAAGAGGACAGCAACTCATCCTTTAGGAAGTCTTGTCAGAGATAATGAGGCTGATCTTGAGGACAAGTCAGATGGACTTGATGGAACATCACAGAGTCTCAAGATCAGAAGCTCCCTAGATAGCACCAAGTTTGACTCCTATTCAATGAATGAATCTTCTTTTAAACAAAAGGGTTGTTTTATACTTGACTATCTCTAGTGCCTGGGAGCTCATTACTTACTTTGATATCTATTTAATTGTTGGACAATGCTACCTAATAGAAAGTTCTTTCTTAGATTAAGCCATTACAAATCATATCAAACCACCCCCACCTTTAATTAGTCTAGCTTCCATGACACACTCTTGGTCCATGAGGCCTCAGGCCTCTCCTCACCTTCCACTTTTTCTTCTGACATCACGGTATGACACAATGAGAGTGAGAGGAAAAACAAGTGCACCCAGTGATCTCCTTTTTTCACTGCTTCTACCAAAGTCTTGTCATAAAAGGAAAACTTAGGATCAGCTAGTTTGTTGTCAGAGAAGTCAATCTTTTCTTTCTGGAACACAGAAGCCAGAACAAACTTCTCAGCAGCAACTTGACACTTTATAGAGGTCAGTCTGGAGACAATTTCTGGAATGTGATGAGAACTGTCAGGAAGATGGGAAGGGGAATCAAAGTGAAAGGAGGAGACCCTGTGCTGGTTCCTAAGGCCCTTGTGGCTCTGACCTAGACCAGCCATTTACTTGAGCCAGAAGAGATCCTTCCAATAGAAGATACACTGAGCACTGCTCGGCAGACCCTTCCTGCTCCCCTTTCGCTCCAGCTTTCTGAATGATTAATGCCCACCTTCAGACTCTACTCTTCCAAGTCCCAAATCCATGAAAATCAAACCTGAGGGGTAAGTGCCCCTTATTTGAAAGTGGTGTGTGGAAAGAGTCTTGTTTCTAGTTATCCTTTGCCTGATTTTGGGTACCCAGAAGGGAATAGAGTCCTAGGTACAGTGGTGTCCTTGTGTTGCATTATTCCTCTCTAGCCTCACAAAGGTTAGAAGGGGGCTAGAGAAGACAAGAAATTCCATATGACAAGGAATTTTCAGTACATGCTTATTGTTCACAGACTTAATTGTGCTTGTCCTGTCAGCATACCTGACCCTTCCTGCCTCTAACACTCATGGTCACTAACCTTGCTGCTTGTGTTCCTATTTTAGTCCTTGCCTTGAGTTTTGGACCTAATATGCACTAACCATTTTCCTGGCTATGACCTTGGCTCCTTTAGCCATTGACTTTCACTCTCCATTTCAGCTAGGCTGCTTGTAGCCACCTTCGGTAAACACTTTTTCAGGCTCAGCTTTGCCCTGAGACTTATCCCCACCTTGAAGTACAATGTTATTAATACATTTTTCCAGCCCATACCAGAACTTTCAAGGATCTTTCTCCAGTTCTCTGTATATGTGGTGCTACCTGAGCTGGGACCCCATATGTCAAGTACAGACACAATTGTCCTGTTTGGTGCTATGTTGGGGAAAGGGAGTTTGTAGTGAGCTATATTCACTCTTTTCCATGTATCATCTAGAGGGAATTTTGTCACAGCATGGAGGAAGTATGGTCAGGTCCAGAGCCAAACCCTAGACATGGCCAGCCATAGAGTTATGAGCTCTGGGAAGTTCATGGGTTCAGTAATTTAAGATAACCCACTGCACGGCATATATACTTTGAGGCCTTTCTAGAATTGAGCTCTTATACTGGCACATTCGTTGAAACTAGAAGCTGGTGTGTGATGACAGATAAGGCTGGAGAGGGAGGCATGAGCCAGATTCTGCATTACCATCTTATTTGCACAGGGTGTCATAGCAATTTTCCATTGGAAGTGACACAATTAGATTTGTGTCACAGAAAGTCCTCTGGTAGCAACATGGAGAATATATTGGAACTAGCGAGATGAGAAGCAGAGAGACCAGTTAGAGGCCATTCAGTGATTCACAAGGGAAATGATGAAGTAGTGACAATAAATATTAAATTAAAGGGATAGATTTGAAAATACAGGGAACTAGAATTGACAGGACATGGATAGGAGGAGGGAAAGAGAAGAAGAGTTAGGAATAATTTTATATCTCTTAAAAGGGCCCCTGGATAGACAGTGAGACCATTCAATGAGATAGAATACCCAGAAGAAGAAGGTTTTTGACAGATTGAATCGGAGATACCTGAAGGACATACAGGTAGTAATGAAAGCAGGCAGTTGCATATATAGTTTCAAAGCGAGCAAGAGAGAGAGAGAGAGATGTAAGCTAGTTTCTGATCTCCTCTTCCAGATAGGTAATGTTTGAGAGCACTGAACCTGGCTGGATACAGGACTGAGTCAGGGCTGGCTTGGATCTGAGAGGCAGCACTCACAGATAACTTTGAAATCGAAAGCCAGACAACCAGTTAAGCAAGGCCGAAAGGCAAATCCAGGTACTAGACAAAAGGATGGAAACTGAGAATGACAGAAGAGAGGAAGTAGAGAATAGAGGGTAGAAGATTGCAACTGAAGAAATTCTTTGAGTTGCTATGACATAGTTATATGACAGTTTTTACAGGGTGTCTTTAGCCTTGGCCATGGATGGGAAGGAGCTATCAAGGTTTCCTTGGATAGATGGATTTTGAAGGTCATCAGTAAGCAGGTAGTAGTTATTTTTTTTTTTTTTTTTTTTGAGACAGAGTCTTACTTTGTTGCCCAGGCTAGGGTGAGTGCCGTGGCGTCAGCCTAGCTCACAGCAACCTCAAGCTCCTGGGCTCAAGCAATCCTTCTGCCTCAGCCTCCCGAGTAGCTGGGACTACAGGCATGCGCCACCATGCCCGGCTAATTTTTTCTATATATTATTAGTTGGCCAATTAATGTATTTCTATTTTTAGTAGAGACGGGGTCTCGCTCTTGGTCAGGCTGGTTTCGAACTCCTGACCTTGAGCTATCCACCCGCCTCGGCCTCCCAGAGTGCTAGGATTACAGGCGTGAGCCACCGCGCCCGGCCAGCAGGTAGTAGTTAAAGGCATGTGAATACATGAGATCATCTGGGGGGACTATATAGATGGAAAGAGGTTCAATAAGAGGGCCTGGGGGAACATCAGCACCTGAGGCAAGGAGATGAGCAAAAGCAATCAGACAAGAAGGAAAAACAAGAGAGTTGTTATTTACCAGAAGCCGAGGGACAAGAGAGCCTTAAGAAAAAGTGGGTATAAGGGGATAAAAATCCACAGAGAAGTTGGGTCAGGATTTAACAAGGTAGTCATTAACAACCTTGGCTAGGATAGTTCCAGTGAACATGATAGGACAGAGTGATTACACAGAGCCGTCTGAAAAATGAATGAAAGATGAGGAATCAGAGACTACTGTAATGGCCTGTTTATTTCTATGGCTCCTCGTCTAGCCTGCCAACTCTGAAAGTAGAGATCAAGTCTGTTTTGTTTTCCCTGAACCTTTAGCACTAACTCAGAGTCTGACATGTGGCAGACATTCAATAAATATACTGGTGACTGACTGATGGAGACAGATAATGGCTAAAGGGGAATGTGGGAACAAGGAAAGGTTCTAAGTGCTTTCCAAAAATATAAATAAAAAGAGAATATAAAAAATTTACTATTAGTGATTACCTCTCATTAATGGGCTATGGTTTTTAAAACCATTTATTTTATTTTAAATGAATACTCTCTTTTTTAGAGCAGTACAATTCTGGATGATGACATGATGACATGGAAATGGGTGATATAGACCTTTTTTATTAACCTAAAAAGGTCATCTGAAAGATTTTTCAGATACTTGAAAGAGTCCACAGTGATAGATCAGCCAGAAAGATGCCAATATCACCCAAAATGACAGCAGTGTTTGAGCAGAGAGGGAGAATATAAGCTAAGTGTCAAAGTCCTCGAGAAGGAGGTGGAAGAAGCCAGAAGATCCATAGAGGCTGACAACAAGAGCAGTTAAAGATGAGTATGTTCAGAAGTCAAAAGCATCACAGGAAGAAAGACTGTATGAGGGAGAAAAAGTAATGGTTTAAAAGTGGCCCAGGATAATGAAGACATACCTTTGGGCTTATGGTATGCAGAGTATAAGAGAGATGGAAGAAAAGGGATGTTCTCAGGGAAAGTCGTGTTTCCATTAAGGCAGGGAGAAGAGAGCAATTTTATGAAGGGATTGAGGTTATAGGTAAGTTTGTTTACAAGAGAACAAAAATTCCAGTGACTTAGTGAAAAATATGTTATGGTCAATCAGTTGTGGAAAGAAGAGGGAGAGGAAAGAAACTTCAGGGGGAATTTACTCCCTAGAAGATACAACTTATATTTCCAAGGTCATTATCAGAGCCCCTGGA
Organism: Cheirogaleus medius; assembly: GCA_008086735.1. NCBI lineage: Eukaryota > Metazoa > Chordata > Mammalia > Primates > Cheirogaleidae > Cheirogaleus > Cheirogaleus medius. Next base: position 27,923,413 of record VBSM01003204.1, read on the forward strand.
AAATGATTTAAGGCCAAACACTGATCTTCCCTCTCCTTCTCAATCTCTTTGGATGGATGGGGGTAAGGTGATAGCTGGGAACTGGAGTCATAAGTCAAGTGCGTAAGTACATAAGTCATGTGGCTATGCGTTTGGAGTTGTGTCTGTCAGGACAGGGATAGGGTTAGGGTGAGGAATACACTGAAGTCAATGGAGGAAGTCCTACAGTGGGATGTGTAAAATCAAATCCATAAACAAAAGCCAAGATCCAATACTAGAGAGATCAGTGAAAATGAACCACCTAGGAAGAATGAATACTAAGATATTTTTATAATTGTGTGGGTAAGGACTGTTGAATCTGTCACAAATCCTGAAGTTATAAAGGAAAACACATTTGATTACATAAGTTTAAACTTCTACACAAAAAATTATTTATTTATTTATTTATTTTCTTTTTTGAGACAGAGTCTCACTCTGTTGCCCAGGCTAGAGTGCCGTGTCATCAGCCTAGCTCACAGCAACCTCAATTTCCTGGGCTCAAGCCATCCTCCTGTCTCAGCCTCCTGAGTTGCTGGGTCTTCAACTGCATGCCATCACACTCGGCTAATTTTTTCTATTTTTAGTAGAGACGGGGTCTCGCTCTTGTTCAGGCTGGTGTCGAACTTCCAAGCTCAAGCAACCCTCCCGTCTTAGCCTCCCAGACTACTAGGATTACAGGCGTGAGGCATTGTGCCCAGCCAAAAAAATTATTTAAAAATTAAAAACCAAAAGACAAAATGGGAAAAATAATTATAACATAAGTGCCAAAGGAAGAGTTGTATTTCTACTATATAAAAGAACATTTTCAAATAAGAAAAAAAAAGATCAATGAATATGAACAGATAATTCACAAAATAAGTATATGGGAAATAAAAAGGTTGGGAAGGGCAAAGAAGATAAGTACATAAAAATGATTCAACTTAATTTGTAATCAAAGAAAGATAAATTAACTAATGAGATATTATTTTTCACCAATTAGATTTCCACAGATTAAAAAAAATTGTCAATACCCACTGCTGACAAGGATATGGGGGAAAAGGAATTGTATATTTTTGGTGGGATTATAAAGTTATGCAAATCTATCTGAAGAGCAATATGGCAATATCAAATGCATTAAAAATGCGGCCACCCTTTGACCAATCAATTTCATCTCTAGGACTTTATCCTAAGGAAATAATTGTCAGAAAAGTAAACAAAATATATGTACCAGGATGATTACCAAAATGCTATTTGTAATAGCAAAAGAAATTGGAGGCCAGGCGTGGTGGCTCACGCCTGTAATCCTAGCACTCTGAGAGGCCGAGGCGGGAGGATTGCTCAAGGTCAGGAGTTCGAAACCAGCCTGAGCAAGAGCGAGACTCCGTTTCCACTAAAAATAGAAAGAAATTAATTGGACAACTAAAAATATATAGAAAAAATTAGCCGGGCATGGTGGTGCATGCCTGTAGTCCCAGCTACTTGGGAGGCTGAGGCAGTAGGATCACTTAAGCCCAGAAGTTTGAGGTTGCTGTGAGCTAGGTTGATGCCATGGCACTCTAGCCCAGGCAACAGAGTGAGACTCTGACTCAAAAAAAAAAAAAAGAAAATGGAATAAAAATAGTGGTACGCTGATACAATTGAATGCTACACACCCATTCAAAATGATGATGTAGATGTAGATTCACTGACATGGAAAGATGACCACAATATATTGCTAAGTCAACAAAAGGAAGCTGAAGATTTAGCATGCACAATGATTTTATCTCTCTCCACCCAGATCTAGATCTGGGTATACGTACATGTGTGTATACATGCCTATGAAAAGCATCTGAAAGGGTATAATCCCCTTACATTGGTTATCTAAATGGGATTGAATAATTTTAACTTTCTTCTCCACACCTTACTGTATCATTTGAATTTTTTTACGTGGATTATTTTTTAAAGAGAAAAAATGCCAATAGAGCTATTTTTATTTTTAAAAAACAACCCCAATCCTCTCAAATAAATATAGGAAATTTATACAATGCTTTCTGATATTATGGGCCAGTAAAAACTTTAATATTTCAGGGGCTAAGGGAGTCCCGATTTGTATTAAAGATGCTTCTCTGCAGCACAGCCTCCCTCAGCCTTTTCATGCACTTACCTCAGTGGCTGTCACCTTCTTCCCATCATTGTCATAGACATCACCTGGTGGCAAGCAAACAGAGTAGAGCCTTGGCAAGGGTTTGAAGGAGGCTTTAAAATTTTTTTTTTATTGTGGTAAAATATGTATAACATAAACTTGTATTTTAACTATTTTAAATGTAAAATTCAGTGACATTAAGTATATTCACAATGTTGTTCAACAATCACCACTATATATTTCCAACAATTTTTCAGCACCCCAAACAGAAACTTCTCATTTCCCCCCATCTCCCTGGTAACCTCTAATCTAATTTCTGTCTCTATAAATTTGCCTCTTCTAGATATTTCACATAAGTAGAATCATAAAATATTTGTCTTTTTATGTCTGGCTTAATGCATTTAGCATAATGTTTTCAAGGTTCAAATATACTGTAACATGTATCATACTTCATTACTTTTTGTGACTGAATAATATTCTACTGTATGTATATACAGTACCACATTTTGTTTATCCATCTGTTCATGGATACATGGGTTATTTCCACCATTGGGCTATTGTAAACAATGCTACCATGAACATCGGCATACATGTTATCTGTTTGAGTTTCTGTTTTCAATTTTGGCAAGTATATACCTAGGAATGGAATTGCTGGGTTATATGGTAATTAAAGGAGGGGTTTTAAAAGCTTATTATTTCTTCTGATTCTTCCATCCTAGACTTGCAGTCAAGCTGCCTCAAATCCCTTCAGGCCACCTAGGCCTCAATGCCCTGGTAAGCTCCTTTCCCTAAGCCAATGGTAGGTAAGAAGAGGTCTGCTTGGACCCCAGCTCTTCTCCTTTAAGGGAGAGTAAGGAGAAGCTAGAGTTTAGTCACTGGATTTATGAGAGACTTCACACCTTAGGAAGCCCTCCAATCAGAAAAGTTACTTAGGAGAGATGTGAAAATAGTTCTAGAATGTTTAGGATTCTTGACCAGTAGATAGTACAGACAGTATAGGGGTGGAAGACAGGTCTGATGTCAAGCACAGAAACACCATGACCCTTTTCAACCTTACTCAGCATACAGTCAGGTCTTACAATGAGCTAGAGAATTAAGATCCTCACCCAAATCAACTCATCCAAAAATAAGCCTTCAGAAGTTATACATAAGAAAACTTATTTGGCAAGGGTAATAGGAAGCATTAGAGCTCTCTAGTTTTTCTTAAATTTAAAAATGTTAATTTTTTTATTGAGATGAAACTCACATAACATACAATTAACTACATTAAAGTGTATAATTTAGGGGCATTTAGTGCATTCATAATGTGTACAACTACTACCTCTCTCAAGTTTCAAAATTTTCATCACTCCAGAAGAATATCTCATGTGCTGTAGATTTTTAGATTTGATCATCTTCCTTGGACTAGTGAGGGCACTGGGTATGAATGTTCACACACATGAGGACTTCATCACAAAAACAAATTTATACTTAAGGCAAAAGATCAATAAGTGATTGGGCCTGGGAGACGCTGATCAAACTCTGACTACCCTTTGATGGTTTCTCTCAACATTACTTATTGGTCTAAAGGGGAACTGGCTTCAGTAATACAATGACTGCTCCATCTGATTTATTTTTAATTTATTTTTAATTGACATATATACTTATGGGTACAATGTTATGTTTTCATATCTGTATACACTGTGGAATGATCATATCAAGCTAATTAACACATCCATCACCTCACATACTCATAACTTTTTTGTAGTGAGAACATTTAAAATCTACTCTTTAAGCAATTTTGAAATATACAATACATTATTATTAACTATGGTCAATATGCTATGCAATAAATCTCAAAAACTTACTCCTCCTGTCTAACTGAGGCTTTGTACCCTTTGACCAACAACCATCCGTTTAATATATGAGTGAACTAAGGGTACAGTTTTTCCTCAAGACATTGGGAACTCCTTGAGACAGAGACTAAGTCTTGCACGTGTTGGTATTCTCAATGCCTAACAGAATGGATTGCATCTATAAGGTGCTAAATAAATGCTTTTTGGTTAGAATTGAATGGGCAGGGTGTTCTTTGTTAGTGAATAGAGAGGGTTGTGAGAGAATAGGAGGGGAATGTGAATTTCAGAGGCTTACAGATTTAGAGTTAGACTATTCTTGAAAAACAATCCACAAAGTAGAATTTCCCCAGGACTTGGGGAAAGCAGGAAGACATGCATACCGTAGGGTTTCCCATTAATAGAACATTTGCTGAAAATCATGATGTTCTGAGTCAGAGTCCCTGTTTTGTCAGAGAACACATATTTGACTTGGCCAAGCTCTTCATTAAGGGTGGTGGTACGAGCCTGTGCGGGTATGTTCTTTGGCTGATAAAACATCTGCCGATCCCAGTTGATATAGAGACTGTTGCCCAATCTTATTATTTCAACACTAAGGAGAAAGCAAAAAAAGAATGGTCCTGGGTCAGAACAGGACAAGCAAATATATCATCCTGGTTTCCTTCTTACCAGTCCTATGGTAGATCAGGGCCAGCATGTGAAAATCAGAGTATCTTCTTGGGAACCTACCCTCCTGAAGGACCTTTCCCACCAGCCAACCCACGGTAATTGTATGGTAATTGTGTGGTAATTCTCACTTTGACCATTATAACTCAAGGCTTTACCACCTGGACCGAGATATACCTGATTAACTTCTCTGAGTCGTATCCTCCTTTTATTCTTTCTTCTTCCAAAATGTGTCCAGGCAAAATCAAAATTTTTGAACTTCTGCAGTAATTCTAGGTCTGATGGAATAATAGCTAACTTACCAAAGGCTATGTTGGCCTAATTTGAGGATTATTGCTGCTATCACATGGGGAAGAGAGAGAAATTTGACACCAGAATTTCTCTCATTTAATATGAATTTTCCCTGTTGGCTTTGTCACACTCCTCTTCTGTTCCAAATAGGTTCCTTATGGTTAACAAGCATCTTCATTTTAAAACAATGAAGACTTTCAAGGGGCTTCTTTCCTATCATTATTCATACTTAACGTTAGACTGCTTTATTAGTAATTGCTGAGACAGCTGCCTTGAGAGACATGGAATTTTTTTCCTTTGAGGCAAGGGGGGAGGTACTCATCACTGACTTTTTACTGATGTTTCCCATTCCTGGAGTTTTGACCTGCCCATCCTTTACCATACCCGCCACCATAGCAATCTCTCTAAACCCAAACATCCAGTCACATTATTTCCTTCCTTAGAAATATCTTTTCTGGCTCTTTATTGCCTTTAGAATAAAATCCAAACTCTGTGGCCTGGAAATTAAGGCTCTTCTGATCTGATCCTAAATAATCATACATCATCTTAGTTTAGCTACTCACTGTTCTATGAACAGACCAAGCTTTTAAAAACCTCCAAACTTTTGTACATGCTGAACTTTGTACTTACAATATTCTTTCACTATGTTCTATTTGGTGACTGACTCCTACTCTTTTTTCAAATATTTACCTTTCTGTAAACCTTCAGGCAGAACGAATCCATTCCTTCTCAAAGCTCCTCTTAGCACTCATATATATTTCTATTGTATCATTTTTCATATTGTACCATAATTATTTATTTATGTATCTGTTTCTATAACTACATTGTAAGCTTCTTAGAGAAAGGTATATCTTATTATTCATGTTTCTATCCCTAGCACCTAGTATAGTGCTTGGCACATAATAGGTACTTAATAAATATTGATTAAATAAGATAATCTAGTTATGTAGGGTGCTTTTGGAGTTATCAAAAAGCCACAGTGCAGGGTTTAGAAAACCTGGAAAGGAGGAAATTAAAATGTGTTTGAGTGTGTATATGTGTAAGGGAATGCAGAACCTAGGAAGGGAAGATCAGAGTATAGTAAAGACTTATTTCATCTATTTCAAATTTTTGTCCAAGGTGCTTATGAAAAAGGGCCCTTTCTGTTCTTCAACTTTTAGGAACTGAACTTAGGTTACAGTCACACTTATCTGCTACTTGCCATGTAGATTCTGTGGGAAAATGCATTATGAGTTCTGACTACTGACTTACAAGCGAGTGTCTGGAACCTATCTCATTGGTAAACCAGAGGTGGCCTGGCTGTGCTTTGGTATCATGTGCTTTGTGTGCATTTTTTTCCTAGTGGTTTTGTATAGTTGTATGTCTTATTTAGTCACTTAATATTATCAGTTATTTGAGGGCAGGGATACTTTTATTTTGTATAAACCACATAGTATCTAACACTGGATATGGAAAGCATTTATGCAATCTCTAGGTATTTCTCAGAGTGTTTTGCACACCAGGCACTATGGGAAGTAAAGGGTCAAAGGGAACATGGTGGATGCTTTCTAAAAGTTCAAGCTAGTTGGAGAATTAAGCAAGAAGTATGAAGTCAGCTCCTCCCCCTCCATAACTCAAAGTGACCAAAGAAACCTACCTGACGTAAAGGGAAATGGGCACCATGGTGTTGAGAATAATGAAGTAGGACCAGAATATGAGGACAGAAGAGATAACCGATGAAGAGACATATTTTTCCCATGGCAGATAAATCTGGAAGTAGTAGCCTCTCTTTTGCTCCCAAATGCCATGTCCAACTGCTAGGATAAAACACATGAAGCCTAAAAGAAAGAAAATCTAAAAATAAAAAAAAATTAAATGAACATTTCATGCAATGTATGTGCTGCTTCAGTTCTACCTTCTGGAGCCTTATATCTCAACAAAGTGTCTCTCTCTCCTTAGAGGGCAGGGAGGCCCTACAGTTCACAGGCTCTAGGCGGTAGCACACAGGACAGAAAAGAAAGCCACGCAGGAGCCATCCTTGGGATTCTGAAGGGAGATAATAGTAACTAAAACATATTAAGTATTAATCAAGTGCTAGCAACTGTGTACTTTATAGATATTATTTAATATTTATAATAATTCCTTTTAATAATAGATGAGGAACTGGATATTGAGAGTGGAAAAGTATTTTGCCTAAAGTCACTTAGATACTGAGTAGAAGAAACAGGTTTGGAACCAGTTCCAGAACTCAAGCTCCTAATCATTCCATTACGGAAGTGAGGTACTTCTATAACAAAAGTCTAAAATGTGTGGCATTGGCTTAGGAGTTGGGGGTGGGTAGTAAGGAAACAGATATAAAAGGCTGGAAAGATGGCAATCATGTTAATAGTAAGGAATTGGATAACACTGAAAAGTAAATCATGTGCCTACTGAACCTGCAGCTCTAAGGGAAGTGGTTAGAAAGAATCAGAATATTATCGTATGTTGGCTACTGTTGGCTCCCTCTGATGAGATATTAAAAGAGAGAGTTGAACTAGGGAAATCATTTGCCAATTTGTAGGCAGAAATGAAAAACAATAGAGAGTACAGAAATCTGGAGCATCGCAGGAGTTCGAGACTAGCCTGGGCAACACAGTGAGACTCCGTCTCTAAAATAAAATGAAAAAAATTAGCTGGGCATGGTGGCACACACCTGTGCTTGCAGCTACTCAGGAGGCTGAGGTGGGACGATCACTGGAGCCTAGGAGTTTGAGGTTGCAGTGAGCCACAATCGTGCCACTGCACAGGCAACACAGTGAGACTCCATCTCTCTTTTTTTTCCCTTTTATTTCATCATGTAATGGGGGTACAAATATTGTTAGGGTTACATACATTGCCCCTACCATCCCCCCATACACGTGCCAGAGCTTCAAGCGTGTCCAATCCCCAGGTGGCGCGCACGGCACCCATTATGTAAAGAGACCCCATCTCTTAAAAAAAAAAAAAAAGAGAACCTAAGAAATTTGGAGCAACAAACTATGACCTCTAAACAGGAAGATATAAGATTGAAACCTTAAGCAAACAAGGCCCAATAATTCTTTTCAACTGAATGAAGTGACTCAGCCTTGAGGCAAACTTCAGATTAAAGGTGATACCCATGACTACTATTCCAGATAGACTCAACTTTATTGCCATTAAGTTGGGAGAAAAGGGCATGGAGGGGCAAGGAAGCAAAGAAATAGGACAAATTTGAGAACTATGTTTAGGAGAGAATTTTGGTGGGTTCTTGGCACATGGAACTAATTGGTTCCATGTGCAAACAGATAAGAAGTCTGATAGGTTTTGGAGGAATGGTATTACTAAAGTGACAATAAGCCTGGTCTTAATAAGCCTGTGACTGTTTGGGAAGCATTAAAACAACACTGGGCAGAGGAAGGTTGTGAAAACTACAGCCTCCAAGGACAGCATATTCCCCAACATCCACTTCAGAGTTGGCCCAAATGGGGAAAAACTTCCCCAGGAGTAGAGCCAGAGGTCACTTGAGAGAACAATGAATAAAAGAATTCCTCCCATCTCTCCAGACCAAGAGGAACCACAGTTAGATCTGATAAGAGGACTGTGCAGCAGCAGCCAGAGATCCTGTGAGTTGGATTCAGTGACTGCGTAGGTAGAATTATGCGGAGATGATGAGGGTGTTTCATATGTGGGAGGAAAAGTGAAATGGGTATCAGATGATCAGAAGGGCAGACTGTGACAGAGACAGTGGTATATATTCACCAAACTTTATTTTCTTTTCCTTCTAAGTGCATAGCTAGAGTATATTTCCCAAGCTCCCTTGTAGTTAGATAGGGTTATGTAACTTTGTTCTGGCCAATGTAATGTCGGCAGAAGTAATTATGCCACTTCCAGGCTTGGCCCTAAAAAGATATCATGTGTAAGTCTTTCTGTTCTCTCTCCTCCCCTATTTGCTGGCTGGGTGCAGAGAATAAAGGACATGATCCTGAAACTCAAGAGGGTGGTGGAGACATTAGGTGGGAAGAGCATGGTTTACTGAGCGACTGGAGGAGCAAGCCACCCCTCCCCATAACCATCTTCATTGTATTGTCACACAAGCAAGAAATAAATCTTTATTATGCTGTTACTGAGATTTTGAAGCTGTTTGTTATATCAGTTATCTTATCTTGACTAACACAACTATACTACTCATAGTTCTAGATTAATCTGATGCCCTCTACTTTTAATTATTTAACTTATTATTTATTTATTTATGTTTAAGACAGAGTCTCACTCTCTTGCCCAGGCTAGAGTGCTCTGGCGTCAGCCTAGCTCACAGCAACCTCAAACTCCTGGGCTCAAGCGATCCTCCCGCCTCAGCCTTCTGGGTAGCTGGGACTACAGGCATGCGCCACTGTGCCCGGCTAATTTTTTTCTATTTTTAGTTGTTTGGCTAATTTCTTT
>VBSM01003204.1:27936300-27958516 GCA_008086735.1 Cheirogaleus medius
ATATCCAATTCCTCAATGGAGATCTGGTCAATCTTATTTAACACATAGATACAGAGGATATAAACTCTGTTTCCTTCCACAACATCAATGAGGTCATCAGCTGTGGCATCAATACACAGAGTCACGTCGGCATTATGAATTTTGTATTCAGCCAGAATGCTCTTCACAGTTTCAGCATCCAGCTCATTCTGAGGGCAAGTGGCCGTGAGATTAATGCCTCCTTTGTCTTTCTTCTTAAAACCAATGTTGGGGGGTTTGCTGTTCAAGTGAATGCCAAAGCCTCCCAGTTCATTTTCAATTATTTTCTTGTGTTCCAAGGGTGTCAGGACATCCAGAACAATCAGAATCAGGTTACATGTTCGGGCCACTGCAATGACTTGACGGCCTCTACCTTTCCCATCCTTGGTACCTTCAATGATACCTGGGAGATCCAGGAGCTGGATCTTGGCACCTTTGTATCTGATGACACCAGGCACAGTGGTCAGAGTAGTGAATTCATAGGCTGTCACCTCGGAATATACCCCTGCCAGGTTACTGAACAGTGTTGACCTCCCCACAGATGGAAAACCCACAAACCCAATTCGAGCATCACCTGTCTTGGTCACATCAAAACCTTCTCCTGGTCCACCACCACCACCACCTTTTGGAGTAATGAGTTCTCGATGAAGCTTAGCAAGGTGAGCCTTAAGCAGCCCTAGGTGGTGTACTGTTGCCTTGTTCTTTTGAATACAAGCCATCTCAGCTTCTATCTCTGCGATCTTAGCTAAGGTGCTGCTCATGGTGGTGAGTCCCGGGGGGTAGGGGGCGGCGCAGGGGGCCCCTACACACTCTGCCCTCACACACTCGCCAGCAGACCTGCCTCCACCCTGCTATTATTTTTCTGTGGGATTTTATGATACTTATCTTTACTGTGTCTCAATTTATAATTTGTCAAATGGGAAAAATACTTCTTGACTTGCTTATTGCTCATAGCTATAATGAGGCTGCAATTAATAATATGAAAATAGTCTAAAAAGTTAAGATCCCTCCACAGATGTCAAGTATTATCCTGCCATTCAGACAGGTACACAAATAGTTGAACCTTTCTAGGCAGATGGGAGAAATCCTGTTTTGAAGACAAGCCTAGCTAAATGACCTAGCTTACTGTCTAATAATATACATTCCCAATATTGTCAAAAGAATATTTGCCTTTGTCACCTTCCTGAATTCTCGACTGTGATTGTCTTCTTTATTAAGAAATCAGAAAATGGGCCAGGCACGGTGGCTCACACCTGTAATCCTAGCACTTTGGGAGGCTGAGGCAGGAGGTTTGCTTGAGATCAGGAATTCAAGACTAGCCTGAGCAAGAGTGAGACGCCATCTGTACTAAAAATGAAAAAATTAGCTGGGTGTGGTGGCACATGCCTATATGTGGTGGCGCTACTCAGAAGGCTGAGGTAAGAGGATCGCTTGAGCCCAGGAGTTTGAGGTTGCAGTGAGCTACAATGAGGCTACTACTGCACTGTAGCCTGGGTGACAGAGCGAGACCCTGTCTCAAAACAAACAAACAAAAAAACCCAGAAGCAAACAAACAAATAAAATCCCATTTACTAAATCCAAAGGATTTTGAAAAGGAACTGTGATGTTTCATATAATAAATAAAGGAGAAAATGCAGTTTATAATTCAGATATTAATGAAAAGTGTCTAGATTGAGATTTCAGAGTCTAAACAGTAGAGTAAAAATAAATGAAAAATAAATGAAAAAATGAAAATAAATGAAAAAAAAAATAAATGAAAAGTCATGAAATTAAGTGTGGGCATCACTGGAATTGCTCAGTCATGCAAAGAAGCCATTTAAGTGAAGACATTAATCTGTGTATATCTAACATGAATAAAGGCAACTGGTATCAGATAGCATAGAAATAAATTATTAATTAGGCTTCAATTTAAGCTTCTATCATCAAAGTTGATTATTATATATTGTGCTTTTCAGATTTCGTTTCTTAGCAAAAGAACCCTCTATTTTTCCAACTGATCTTATACAACACATAAATGTAGAGCTGCTCTTTTTGAAGCAAGAACTTCAAAATGAGGCAGATGGGTGGGGAACCTGTGGCCTCAAGTCCACATGTGGCTCTCCAGATCCCCAAGTGCACCCCTTGACTGAATCCAAATGTCACAGAACAAATCCCTTTATTAAAAGGAATTGTTCTATAAAATTTGGATTCAGTCAAAAGGCCAGACTCAAGGATCCAGAAGGTCACATGTGGCCCTAAGGCTGCAGGTTCCCCACCCCTTTAAGGAAATAGTTTTGAAAATCATAAGTTTAAATAAGGTGTTCTATTAGTCTAAGTAAGGTGTTATTAAAGTGGTCATGAGTAAAACTGATTATGAGAAAACAAAAATATGTCTTAATTTCTAAAGCAGGGTCCTTGATCCATTCTGGTACCACTAATCAAAACAAAATATCTCCTTAAACAATTTGTGACTATCCTCCACAACAGCAGTATAAACTAGACTCCCATGTAAATTGGCTCTACTATTTTCTGCTTTAGACCTTAGTCTGTGGTGTCCTAAAACTGCCTGAGACTTTCAAACAACTAATTCTGAATTGGAAATATCACCTTTCCTGTGGAAGGAAGGGAAGTTTCTATTTGTAAAGAAACAGAAAAAAAATCCATAACTTACCCAGAGCACAAGGACATTCATAAGATGGTCTATTTGTGTCCGTTTAAAGGTATACTTCCCACTGTTCTGCATTAATTTGGTGTCTGGCCCTAAGCAAATCAGGGAGACATCAGATCTTAGAATCACTGAATATACTCAGAGGCCTGGAACTGACTGGAATTTACCTGTATGATCACCAAATCTAACTTTTTAATCCAGGGGATAAAGCCCTGAAGAAAGGCTCACAGTTGGTGTCAATAATTCAAAGAGTGGAAAATCTGTTTCTAAGGATAGTCCTAACCACTTCTGTAAAATGCATCTGTGCAGACCCCTCTCTTGGTAGCACCTCAGACAGTCGTGACTTTCATAGATGAGTTAAGTTGGAATAACAGTCTCAAGCCTGTCTCTCATCACCATCTGATTTTAGTTTAGAGAAGGAATTTTCTGAGATCTCTGCTTTCTTCTGGGGGACCCCACTGCTGGGCCAGGCTATATTTAAAGTTTCTAACTGGGAACGGAAGAAAGGAAAAGGCAATGGCAGTGATTTCTTCTGAGGTGAAAGCTGGGGAGCTGAGACTCCTCTGGGGCTAAGAGACAAAGACTCTGTTTTTCATGACAGGGCAGACAGCAAGTAGAAGTAAGGAGTTTTAATGGCTGCTGGGATGTGAGCTGGAAATTATTAACCAGAGATATGGCTGCAGAAAAACATAAGAGGTTTAAAAGAAACTGTAGGCCGGGTGCGGTGGCTCACGCCTGTAATCCTAGCACTCTGGGAGGCCGAGGCGGGCGGATCGTTTGAGCTCAGGAGTTTGAGACCAGCCTGAGTAAGAGCGAAACCCCGTCTCTACTAAAAAAAATAGAAAGAAATTAATTGGCCAACTAAAAATATATAGAAAAAATTAGCCGAGCATGGTGGTGCATGCTTGTAGTCCCAGCTACTTGGGAGGCTGAGGCAGGAGGATCACTTAAGCCCAGGAGTTTGAGGTTGCTAGGCTGACGCCATGGCACTCTAGCCCAGGCAAGAGAGTGAGACTCTTGTCTCAAAAAAGAAAAAAAAAAGGAAAGGAAAAAGAAACTGTAAGCAACAATTTCTCTTGTCTTTTTACCATCTGACTGTTATTCTTACATGTGAAGGAACTTCATCAGTGTTTACACATGGGGGAGCTGGAACATCCCTGATATGTGGGCAAATACTGGGAATGCACAGCATAAGCTATGCCATTCTTTCTTCTTAAGCATTCCTTGAAGGGCTTGAAGTCATGAGAAGTTTGGCTCAGAGCCTGGGAGCTACAGGGACCATATCTTCCAAGAGTCCTTCGAAAGACTGACCTTACCCCAGGTTTCAAGAAGGTGGAAATCATGGCAGAACTTTGGCACCATGTAGCAAGAACAGCAACTCAGTTCTGCACTGAATACCTCAAGGCTCTTAGCTCTTAGGTGGCATCAATTCTCTGCTCAGAGCTTCCCAAAGCTACTCGCTAGTAACCAACCAAGAGTCAGAGGGAACACTTAACTAAATTCACGCTGGTTGGCAATATCACTGCTATTGCTTTAGGAAAAAACCTTTGGATGAAAAATAAGCTTTTTATGAGTGCCAATTTTATGTGGGTAGCTGCTGAAGTACAGTGAAGAAAATAAGTCTACTTTAAATCTTTTGTGTTTGGGAACTAGGTAGCCTAGAGGCTGCCACTGTAGATCAAGAACCAATGAAGGAATTTCCGCCAGGGCCTCCTGGACTCTTTCGCTCCTCCCTAGGGCTCAGATATATATCTGAGTGTCAAATGTACATCCTGAAAACTAAGTACCTACAACTTGACCGTGAATGGAATCCAGCAGGCTGGTGGTCTGGGTGTGGCTCTAGGGAAACATACCAGTATAAATCACTAAGCCATAGCACCAGTCTGTATTCCTGATGACGCAGCCTCGGAGTAGCAGCTTGTCACAGTCCAGGATGTAGCTTTTCCCCCTAAAGGTGAGTATTCCTGCGAATCTGTCCAGTTTGTTATTGGGAAGCTCACACGTCACTACTCCTGCAGAAAAACGAAGGAGTAAGAGTCTTGGCTCTGTAATCTTAGGCTTTTCCTAACAGGATGGAAGGAGGATTAACAGAAAAGAGGAAAGAAAGAAAATCCCTCTTTTGAAATACATACACATCTCTTTCCTATTGTCTCTCAGCTGCTGCCCATTTCTCACCAGCTCCCTTCAGAAAAGCAGACAAAAGTTTCTGGGCACCAAAGAAGAATAATTCTGTATGTGACATGGGTCATACAGACAGAGAAAAACCCACACAATAACTTATCATGATCAGTACTGCCAGATCATTGAGCTCCAAATCTGAAGAAACTAAGAAACTACTTAACTTAAAGCAAGCCTAGCATTTTTTCAAAATGGAAATAATTTGGCTTTTTCCTGATTAGTAAAGCAAATACATCCTTTGTAAATATTTATGGAATATTAAAAGGATGAAGAAAGTGAAACTCACCCATTGTCTTGAGAAAAGTGCTATAAACCTTCTGAAGTACATCCTTCCAAGTTTTTTCTATATATGTACTCATAAACATACATAGGTTTCCAAAAACAGGTTTATGTTATACACACCATGCAATCTTTTATAATTTGTACTTTTCCCTTATACATTTAGAATTTTTTCCATGTCCATAAATATCAACTTGTATATTATTTGCAATCAGTTGTATAGAAATCACTGGATGGATATACCACACTTTATTTAACCAGTTCTCTATTGATGAAAATTTGAGTGGGCAAACTTATTTCTTAACTCACCATCAAAGGCAGACAGCATCTCCAAGTTATCTTCCATGTCGCTGGTAATTGAGATAGCCTTTTTCACTTTCAGGTTGGTTTCACTAGAGTAAAGGACATAGGGTTACCAGAGTACAGGACACATACACAACGGCAGCAGAAGTCTAGTTTCTCCTGCTTCTTCATGGGGATTTAGAAAATAGATGTTGCCCAGTAGAGCTTGGGCTATAGGTTTGAGCCATCAGAGTCACTGCCAGTGTTCCCCCTTTTCATGGGCAGTATTGAAGTGAGATGGCTCTTAAGAAAGCTGAGTGTTAGCCCACCCACTCTCCCCTCTTTCCTCTCATTCTCTGCAATATACTGCCTCTACTTAATTAACCCATGAGATCCAGCCGGACAGGTGCTCTACAGGAGGTAAAGAGATGTCACAAAGCAACATGGAGGTGACACCTGCACCCATCAAGAATAAGGAGCAGGTCCTGGCAAGAATCTGCACACACCTCCATGGAAATATACTTCTCACCTCATAAATATTTATGGGGCCCATGAAGGGATCTCTATTAACTGCTGATACAGGAATGCCCAGAGACAGAAGCAAAAATGGAAGCCACATTTCAAAAAGCTGTGGGCACCAAGAAGAAGAATTATAAGAATGCAAATCAATATAAAAAACCAGAGGACAAGCTTTTTGCCGATGGCCCCATACTCCTAAGAGCTTTTACATGCCAATCAATTTCTACCTTAAATCCTTTACAGAACATGATATTTTATCAGTAAATAATTACTTCTATATTCAAATTCATTCCCTGAAAACTTTGAAAGTCTATTCTGAAATTTTACACTGCCACTCAGTATTATATAATATAGGCAGGGTATCTCTATTTTATAGATGGAGAATATGGAGTTTGCCCAGATTCTGTGGCCAGTGGATGCTCAATTATTGCTGTCAAGAGCTCGGCCTTGACTAGACGGTCCCAAGGTTCTGGCCTTCTGTCTTCTCTCCTCTGGATACTTCTAAGCTCTCTGGTTCATATACTACCACTTCTATCTGAGAGTAAAATTCATTCCTGCATCATGCTCTCCTCAGTGAGAGACCACTCTGAGCTGGCTAAATTATCTCAATGGAACATCAGGAGGGAACACTTACCCATCCAGGTCTGCTGTCTCTATGTACGTCAGACTGTATGGCTCGCTGCTAGAGAGTAATAGGATATCTGCCTGTGGTCAGAAAAGTCAGAGAAAATAAGGAAAGCAGGAAGGCAGGCTCTAAACGTTACAGTGTGACAAGAGCAGTCACCTCAGGAACAGATGTTCACCCTAAGAATTTTACAGATGTCGGTTTACTTCCTTTGTCTGGGATCCATCACTGCTACCAGACACCAGCTCCCAAAGTTACTCACGCTTTACCTGTAGCTATGATGAGAGGCAGACAAGAACAAGCTTCTTACTGTAAGAGCTATTGATCTCTGATGCAAAGTGAAGCAGACGAAGGTCACCAAAAGAAGGGGTAGCAGAAGTGCTGCAAGGGTCCCTGGCACCCACCCAAGCCAAAAGAGAAAAAGCCACAGCCAAAAGAGGTACTCACTGTGACTGGCTGATTATTTTGTAGTTTTATTATATCCCCCACTCGGACATTCATCCATTTGTCCTTCTGCAGTCTGTAAGAAAATGACCTTTGAATGTCTGCTCTGAGAATTTCCCCAAAGCTCTGTCTTGACAATAGAGAACTTCTCTGCTTCCCCCCCACAGGGCTGAGCTGAATGAAGGCAAGGCTCAGGAAGGCCAAACTGATTTGTGATGCATCTTTGCCACAATCAAGAATGAGGCCCATTTCTCTTGACTTCAGGCTATACGGGTTTTCTAAAACCCTATAAAACTGTATGTAGACATACATGCACATAATTGTTTTAAGTAAAATAGTTCAAATAGTAAAGAAGTATCTAAAAAGAGAAAAATTCTAAGTCTCCTCTGTCCCCAGCCTTTAGTTTTGCACCACAAAGGTGGCCACTGTTAGTAATTTTTTTTTTATTCCTTTATAGGAAATAATCCATATAATCATAAACAACATAAACATTTAAAAGTTATACACTAGATCCATATTTTTCTGTACTTTGCATTTTTCATTTAATAATATATTATGGAGCATACTTATAAAAGATGTGGCTCGTCCTTTTTGATAGCTAAAATGTATTCTATCATATGGCTGTACCAATAAATGTTACAATTTATGTTACAGTTACCTCTGACCCCTCAAATCCCCACTTCCCAAAAAGGCAATGAGCGGATTCTACAATACTGGCTCTCGTCCCTCCTCTTTTTTGTACTTCAATTTCCCAACTGCATAGGGTCCATAAATCTTTTCTCTCTGAGAAAGGACTAAGGAGGATGTGCATATTGCCACAAGCATTTTGAAAACATGAGCTGCCTGCTTCCAACAATTCTATTATGCCAAGCACCTCAAGAGCTGAGAAAGAGAGGGCATGTCTAGAGGCCACGGTTCCTTTCACTTTTGAATGCAGCCTTGTTATCTTTAGGGCATGACATACATCACCACTTTGCCAGATACACAAAGGCATGGATATTCTTAGAGCACCTTTCCTGAGAAGACAGCTGCTTTGGGAAGGGTCAATCTCTACAATCCAAAAAAAAAAATAAAAGTCCTTTTATATAAATTCACTCTTTCTTTTAAAAGAAAGAGTACTTTCTTAGTACAAGTAGCTACCAGCCCTGGAGAAAGACATCTGAATATTTATTTTACTTTGTCTTTATTTGACATTCACTTTTGCTAGTTCTCTGGCATTCTATCTGTCGTGATCTTTACCAGTAAAACATGAAGAGAAAGAAGGGCTATAACATTCTGGCTTCTCTTGGAGATTTGAAAACTTATATTTTATTACATAGGGAGCTGCCAAACTATTACCAATTTGTTCCTGGACATTATAACAACCATGTGTCCCAGATTTGGGAGAGGGAGAGACATTCCCTACTAATTTAAGATATCCAATCCTGTTGTGCCATAAGTACATTTTTAATTTCCAGGCATTGCATCCTAACTTTTGGTTTAGAAAATATGGTCAGAGAGCTCGAGAAGGTAATGCTTTGACTTCAGGGGAGACCATCCACATTATACCCTGCTTTATGTGAATGGTACCTCCTGGAGTTCCGAAGCACACTGGTATTTTTCATACTACAAATACTTAGAAATGCTAGATAAAATAAAGCCCACCCAACATTGTTTCAAAAGCAAGTCTGTACTTGCCATAAAGCAAGAAGCCAGGAGAAAAGAAGGGAATGAAATCCATAACAGTAAGCATGTTCTGATGTTGTTCTTGCCCTGAGTGGACGAGGGACTGCCAGTTTTAATAATCTAGTTGCTGGGCTGGCTTCAGCTCAGCGGTTCCTTTGACAAGTATAATAATCTGGTAATTTGAGTTTTAATTTCTCCCACCAGAAGGACAGGAGATGAAACCTTATGATCTTGAGAGGTAGTGAGATGAAACTAAGAACCCCTCATAAAGCCAGGACCCTTGAAAGGCAACACCATTAGTGAAAAGGTGATCTCAAAAAAAAAAAAAAAAAAATCAACCCGCTGGCAGGAAAGTTTGTCTATCTTCATCTGGAGCAGGGGTGGGGAACCTGTGGCCTTAAGGACACACGTGGCCTTCTAGGTCCTTAGGTGTGGCCTTTTGACTGAATCCAAATTTTATAGAACAAATCCTTTTATTTTTATTAATACATTTTTGTTCATCTTTATACTTTTATTTTATTTTTTAAAATGAGCGTATTTAAAATACCAAAGAATAAGTTTCAGTGAAATAATCCTCCCAGATTAACTGCACAATTAGAACATCAGTAAGCCATGAGCGCTAAATTGATGGCTGCTACACTAATGATTAAGTTCAACTTCCCCCGTCTGACTGGTGCTACTACCTCACAGGCTGGTTAGCAAGAGCTTATGGGGTTCAAGTACGCCAGTCTGTTATCAGCTTTTGACAACAGTGCACTGTATTTCTGTTTGAAGTGGAATTTGTGAATAGTTGTACAGATCGACAGTATTTTTTAATTCTGTCTGCTTAACAGCCTATCATGTCAAAGAAAACCAAGAGAACACTGAAGGAAGAAAACAGATTTTTCCATGAGGATTGGGAATTGCAATATTATCTTGTCTCTGCTAAATATAAGATGATTTGCTTACTTTGTCATATTGCAATATCAACATTAAAGAAATTGAATGCTCATCAGCATTATAACACTCAAAAGGGCCACAAATATTTTAAATTAGAGGGAGAGGAATGAAAGGTTGTATTGCAGAAATTAAAAGATGAAAAGCAAAAGCAAAGACAATTCTTTCAAGCAGCAATAGGACCTGGAAATAATGCCACTGAAGCAACTTATAAAGTAGCTTATAAACACAGGAAAAAAGGGAAGCCATTCAGTGACGCAGAAATTGGGAGAGAATGCATTTTCTGAGTTGTAGGATGCTTAGACCCCAATAACGTTTCAAAGTACAAACAATGCCTCTTTCAAGGAGAACCATAACTGATTGGCAGCATGAATTAGCCTTCAACTTAACAGAACAACTTCATGCAATACTTCAAAAGGAAAATATACATTATTCAATCCCTTTGGACAAATCAACTGATACTACTGACTTGGCACAGGTTTATTCGGGTCATAACAGAAGACTTTCTTCACTACCAAGAGTTACTTGCTTTGGGCACTCTTGCAAACAGAACACAAGGAATAGATATCTTCAACAACTTTCAAGATAAATGTTGTGAAGTTGGACTGAATTTGGAAAATTTAGTGAGTGTATGTACAGATGGTGCACCTTCCATGACAGGAAAACATGAAAGGTTTATTGCATAGATAAAAAAAGTATTAACAGATCCAAATGCTCTCATTTCTTTTCATTGTATCTTGCATCAGCAAAATGTCTGTGCTAAACCTACTATTTTAAGTGAAACTTTGCAACAAGTTATAAGTATTGTTAACTATATTCGTTCAAATGCAACACAGCATCCTCAGTTTTGTAACATGCTAAAGTTAAATGATGAGGATTTGCTGTACCATTCTAAAGTGCATTGGCTATCCCAGGGACAGGTGTTATCCAAAATTTTATCTCTGATAAAATTTTATCTCTGAGAACAGATAGTTAAATTTTATGAAGAACAGAATCAGCAATATGAATTATTGGAAGAAGATTTCTATAGGAATGCAGCATTTCTGTGTGATATGTCAAATCAAAACTTGAATATTTTTTTTGCAAGGTAAAACTAAGTCTATATATGATATGTGCCAAAAAATCCAAGCATTTCAAAAAAAGCTCTTTTTTTTTTCAAAACACTTCTTCAAAAGGAAATTTTGGATGAACATTTTCTCTAGTTAGCAAAGGTTGATAATGAGCAGGATGATATATGTGAATCATTTGAAGAATATGCAGCTGTTATAGACCTATTAATTAGAGAATACAATGAAAGGTTCACTGACTGAGCATCATGACATCACACACAAATTAGCATTTTTAGCCTCACCTAGTTGATATCACCAAGGCACCTAAAGAACTATACATGGAATTGATTGAGCTCTCAGTAGATGACATTTTAAAGTCATTGTTTGATAGTAAGAAAGATCCAATGGAAATATGGAAAAATGCAGAATACCCATGCCTTAGGCAACATGCCCAAAAAATGCTTTCTTGCTTTTCAGCCACTTATTACTGTGAATCTACATTCTCCTCCCTAACCCAAATCAAGATGCCCTTAAGATCACAAATGACTGATATCTATCTAGAGGATCAACAGAAACTGCAATACTGCAACCAAATATTCAAATGCTTTCCAACCAAAAGCAAACACAATGAAGTCATTAAAAGATTAGTTAACTTTAAAATTAACAAATTGTTTTTAATTTTTTGAAATTATTTAAGTACATAGTAGTTAGATTTTTACAAAATAATGTACATTTTTAAGTATATCTAATTGAAGTTGCTTGAATGCAGCCTTTTTTGATTATAGCTAAAAAAACACAGCTTTCCAATATGAAAAGGTTCCCTACCCCTGGTCTGGAGGGTTGGGGTCAGTGAGTAGAGGACTCTCCCCTAAGAATCTGTAACCTCCTGTGGTATGGGGCTCAAATTTATGCATCCTCCAAATTAGGTCTCAGCAGGTGATACCCTTGAGTCCCCTGGCATAAGCAAACACAACCCCCCTCTACAACCTCACCTCAGACCACTTAGAATTTCCAAAAGGAAAGTTCCTCTAAAGATGTGCTTGTAAACAAAATGAGAAATGAAAAGCAACAAAAATCATAACTTGCAAAACAGATAAACTTTTTATATAGCAGTTTTGCTCAGACCTATGTGTTCTAGAACAAGAAAGATTTTTTTCTGGCATGTAGACCGTTTCAACAACCAACCTCACCTCTGCATATTAAAGTGATAACTCCTGGGCTCAAATGATCCTCCTGCCTCAGTCTTCCAAATAGCTGGGACTACAGGCGCCCACCACCATACTCAGCTAATTTTTCTAATTTTTTTGTAGAGATGGAGTGTTGCTCTTGCTCAGGCTGGTCTCAAACTCCTGAGCTCAAGCAATCCTCCTTCCTTGTCCTCCCAGAGTGCTAGAATTACTGGCATGAGCCACTGTGCCCAGCCCGATACTTTCTTTCTTTCTTTTTTTTTTTTTTTTGAGAGAGAGTCTTACTCTGTTGCCCCGGCTAGAGTGCCGCGGTGTCAGCCTAGCTTACAGCAACCTCAAACTCCTGGGCTCAAGCAATCCTTCCGCCTCAGCCTCCCGAGTAGCTGGGACTACAAGCATGCGCCACCATGCCCACCTAATTTTTTCTATATATTTTTATTGGCTAATTAATTTCTTTCTATTTTTAGCAGAGACGAGGTCTCGCTCTTGCTCAGGCTGGTTTCGAACTCCTGACCTTGAGTGATCCTCCCACCTTGGCCTCCCAGAGTGCTAGGATTACAGGTGTGAGTCACCACAACGGCCAATACTTTCTTTAGATTGTTATCAGAAATGGGTGACTTACCAAAAAGCCATGTCAGAATCCATTAATGTTACAAAGACAGATGTTTCCATGCTGACTACTATATTAATAATAATCACTTGGGACATTAATATCATATTATCATATATTAATTGCTTCAATATATATTTTGCTTTTTATTTTCCACAAGTATTCTCTAAGGTTGAGAATATTATTTTTACTTTACAGAAAAGAAAAATGAGGCCAGACATATTTGAGGTAATATGGCAAGTTCATTCTAGATCTAGAAACAAATTATTCTTATGTCTTTTCACTGTCCTGAGCTACCTTCCCAAAACACCCAGCACATCAAGCTTCAGCAAGGACAAGCATCCTCCAGGACTGGTCCTACCTAAACTGGCTTCCTAGAAGAACTTACCTGCCATTCACCAGCAGTAGAACAGGACGGTTGTTGACCTGATTGTCATTTTGGTGCCTTTTCTAAAATCACACAAGAAAATGTTCAGGAAGTAAACCTATAGCAAACTGCATGTAGAAGGCTAATGTTTTGAAATATTACCCAATGTCATTCCCCTTCCTTTCCCCCTCCCTGAAGCCCTTCTACCATTAACACTAGACCATGAGGTTATCTCTGCGAAGCTGGGAAAGGAGGTCAGAAAAAGAAATGAGGGAGAAAAAAGAGACAAAATCTTGGTTTTATGTATCAAAAGCCAAAAGCCTGGGGGAATGAGAACAACTTATGTCAAAAGCTGCAGAGGACAGAATAAAAACTAGTGGGCAGGACTATAGAGCCCCACACGCCGTGATAGGTGCAGGGAAAACTAGGGATTTTCAAGCATGCTCCCACCCCTACTGCCAGCTGTAGTGGACATCCAGAAGCTACTACAGTGGATGCCCTGAGGAAAGAGGCCAACATAAGGACCAATAGAAGGGCAACAAATACAGGGCATGTCCTGATGCCAGGACTCACATGAATCTCCTCCTTCCAGTTGAGATTACTCCCTGGGAAAAGGAAGGATTGGGAAGTGGGCAGAGAGAATCCAAAATTTGTCAGAATTCAGAATTGTCTAAATATTTCTCCTAAAGAGACTGAGTTCTAAACCAGAAGTAACTAGGTTACCCTGAATTGGCAAGTTAATTTTTGGTTCCCATTAGAAAGAGTTGGGGTCGGGGGTATGTGTGTGGTTATGAGCTAAAATGAGTTCTGTTATAGAGAAATAAAGTTACACTGTTGCACATCTGAGTTCTTATTGAAATTTAAACCAGGACATGTGCTAATCCTGGGTTTAAAGAGTTACAGAGTTAAAGTGCTGGGGAAACATCCAGGCTCTCAAACTTTGGTCAAAAAAAATCTATCCTGGCAAAATGAGAAGGACTCTTTTAGGGAAACTGCAAACAGGTCAACAGGACTGGCTTCCCAAATCTCACTAGTAGGCCTGGCACTGGGTCCTCACCCGACTGTCTCTGCCAGGCCTACTGTAAGAAGCAAAGAGGAAGCCCAGAAGCACTCACTGTGGCCCAGGAAGGGAGCTGGCCTCTGCTTATGTCATGAGGCTTTTAAAACCAGAGGGTTCCTAGCTGCTGTGCATACCTAATAGAACTGAGAGCTGGAAAGGGACAAAGGGAGAACTGGAGAAGAGAAAGGGAATTCAGAGAGAGGAGAAGAAAGAGGAAGAATGGGAGAAAGAGGGAGCAGGGACAGAGGAAAGAAGGGAAAAGGAATATAAAATGGGAGAAGGTGAGCAGAGAAAGAAGAATGAGAGCAAAGCCAGAGAAAGCTAGAGGGGAGTAAAGGAAGAGTGGGCTATTTAAGATGGAAGGAGGCCTGGAAAAAGGGGCTAAACATGGTAGCAGTAGGAAGACAGAGAAAGGTCTTGCATTGCCCCTTCCTGGCCATGCATAGACCATCAATCTTGGGCCCAAGGGAATTACATATTCTTCTGGGATGGATAAAGAAACAAGAAAGGGAAATATCTCTTTCCATTCAGTGCTTCCTCTTTAGCACTAGGTGTTGGGAAGTCCTTCTTGCCCCACAGCCTGACTAGCTAGTTACAGTGAGGGACTAAAGGCCCAGGAAGCTACTTCACCAGGTCATCCATGGCATCTTTTACTGCTGTTATGGACAGCACCACCATCAGGGGTACCACAGTTGTGTACCACGCCAAGGAGGAGATCTGGGGAATCAACTGAGAGAAGGAAAGGGAGAGAATGTCGTGTCTGAAAACTCAAAGGATAATATATTTCCTCCCAATCCCTTACCTCCACCACCATTTTTGCCTCCATAGGTTCATAGCAAACCCACTATCCTAGTTGCTTTCCACTGTTGTAGCCTTCATATAACCCCCAAAACATAAGTTAACATTTCTCAAGTGATGCTAAAAGAACAAAAAGGCTACAAAGTTGCTCCCTATCTGTCCTGAACTCCACTACCTTCCTTTGGATGGCAAAGGACCATTTCTCCCCAATAATGAACGGTAACGGGGCAGGGCCGTAAGAATGGACATGGGAAAACCACATGCTCTCTACCCTTCAGCACAAGGGGAAGTGAGGCAGTCTGTCCTTCTTCCCTAGTTTGGGCCTATCTTATTCTGCTTCCTTTCTTTGTGCTGGCACTCTTATACTCTAAATCATTCTCCTTCCTCAGCACTCCTGCGTGTTAATTTTCTGTCCCAGAGGCTGGGACAAGGAGGAATAGGGTTGCAGTTGTGGTCAGGGTGAAGAATCTATGGTCCGCTGTTGTCAAGCTGACCTGTGACCATGCAGCCATGATAAGGAGCCAACCTTCCTTAGGATTTGGTGACCTTGTCTCCTTCCTCTTGTAGAGGCTTATTTCAGATGGGCTAATCCTGACCACAGATACCTTAAGGGACTGGCCTGAGACTCCAGCCATCCATTTGCCTGTTGTCTAAAGAGAGGAGACATTCCTCTCAATTTAGGGAAGGGAAAAACTAATTACACAGCCTGACCCCAGAGAGGTTGATAAGACACTCTGTGGAAAAGCCCCCAAAAGGCAATACCTGTAGGAATAGCAAAACGAGGAAATATGCATTTGCAAGTCTCCGGAACTGTTCAAATAGGTTCAGGGGCAGGAAGTTAATGGCACTATATCTCGAAGTCTTGACAGTATTGTCCTGTGATAAAAACAAAACAACACAAAACACCAAAACACACACAATTAGAGAAACCAAAGACAACTCAAAACTGGGTTGATAGGCAGTTGCCCCCACCTCCCAGTCTTAACAAAAAAGACCAAGGCCACTCAGGAAATGGGAAAAAGCCACCAAAGTTCCCCTGACCTGGGATGGAGAGAGGAAAGAAGTGTTAATTTCCCCCTTTTCCTTGAGACCTAGAGAGGCCTAGAGGATTGTAAGATGGAAAGGCCACTCCACATAGCAGTTTCTTTGGGAGCAGAATGCATCTCTGCCCCTGATAGAATTCTTTGTTTATTGATGCTATTAATAATAATAATCAAATCAACAATAAAAACTTACATTTATTGAATACTTACTATATTCAAGGCACTGTTCTAAGAATTTTATATAGAGCAACCCATTTAATCCTCACAACAACCCTGTGAAGTGAATACTATATGCTCACCTTTGAGGATGAAGAAATTGAGGCACTGAATCCAGTGGTCTCTACTGAAGCTTTTCTTAGCCTGGCAAACTCAGTTTGGTGTGCCTTTACTTGTTACTTTCAATGTTGAAGGATGTCAGATGCTAAAAGCAAAGAACTGCCTTTCAACCCTAGCCCACTGATGTTTTCTACACGGGTGACTGTCAGCACTGGAGAATCACTTGGCTCCTAATTGTCCTAGGAGGATCTGAATAGTTTTGGCCTATTATTATCTAAGCTATAATTTTGCTGTTGGGAACTTGTCTACCTCCTCAATCCTGATCTCAAGATGTTGACAGGACCACCTTACTCTCCACTTTTGGGTCTTAAATCATTTGTCCCAAGATGTCAGAGCTTGTATCTAACAGCTCAAGAAAAGTAGGAGAATGTAACCAAATAAGTCCCTAAGGACAGGATAAGTTCCTACCTCCTCCACCCATAAGGCCAGAACAAAAGAATAAACCCACCTGCAGGCCTGGGGTACAGATACTGCCCAAGCATGAAGAATCTTGCTGGGCCCTTCTTTGGGAGGGCATCAAAATCCTTCTCTTGGAGAATAAGAATTCTCCAAGGAGAATTAGATAGGCTACCCAGCCAGGTCTTGCCCAAGGTCTGTTTCCCTTGGGAAGAGAAGCTGGTCAAATAGCTTACCATGTAGAGTTTGGAGATCCAAGCTAAATCTAAGATTGCTTTGGTGTTTCTCCACGATTTTCCAATTACTAATTAATCAAACACTGTGGCATTTCTCAAGCCTTGCTCTGTTCACGGCCCTATTCTGGGCTATACTAGTGGAGGCTGAACAAGAATTAGACAGGATCTATCCTGGAGAAGCTCATAGGTATGTCTTGAATGGAGTTCTAATGAAATACTCTTTAAGGGCCCTTCTTGACTTGAGAGAATATTATTCTAGCATAGAAATGGTTTTCTTTGATCGTAAGATATTCTGAGTTTCTCAGTGTCTAAGTCCTGATGGCTCTGATATTTGGATCTTCTGAGAAGTGGCCTTACTGAAGTAGCTGGCCTTCACTGTTGATTTTCCATTTGATTACATAGCCATTTAATAAGTATTTCAGGTTTCTCCTTACCTGGGTAGCATTTGTTTAGCAAACAAAGACAAAAACTGTGCTAAGCCGGGTGCGGTGGCTCAAGCCTGTAATCCTAGCACTCTGGGAGGCCGAGGTGGGTGGATCACTCACGGTCAGGAGTTCGAGACCAGCCTGAGCAAGAGTGAGACCCCGTCTCTACTATAAATAGAAAGTAATTAATTGGCCAACTAAAAACATATAGAAAAACTTAGCCGGGCGTGGTGGCGCATGCCTGTAGTCCCAGCTACTCGGGAGGCTGAGGCAGAAGGATTGCTTGAGCCCAGGAGGAGTTTGAGGTTGCTGTGAGCTAGGCTGACGCCACAGCACTCTACTCCAGGCAAAGAGTGAGACTCTGTCTCAAAAAAAAAAAAAAAAGCTGTGCTGATTCTGCCTCGAGATAAAAGTACCAGTATTTCTTTACTAACTTGGTAACTAGAGTGTTTTGTTCTACACTTAAATGTCAAACCAGAAGCAGTATCTCAAGAATGTAGAACATCTCCTTAACTATGAACTTCCTCGGTGTTTAGTTCTTCTAGCAGAGGTAATAA
Organism: Cheirogaleus medius; assembly: GCA_008086735.1. Classification (NCBI taxonomy): domain Eukaryota; kingdom Metazoa; phylum Chordata; class Mammalia; order Primates; family Cheirogaleidae; genus Cheirogaleus; species Cheirogaleus medius. The sequence goes on from VBSM01003204.1 coordinate 27,953,958, forward strand.
AATTTAAGCATAATAGAGGTGGTTGATTTTGATTTGGTTAGTTATTTATTTCTTTGGGCTGTGATATAGGACTGAATGCTAAATGACGTAATAGAAGAAAACAGAAGGCCAAGGATATAATGGGAATCAACAGTTAGGGTTTGAGAAGAGATAAAGGAGTCAGAGTGGAATAAATTAGAGAAATAGGAGGAAAATGAGCAATGCACAGGGCCAGGGAAATGAAATGAAATAGTTACTAAATACATAAGAATTAGTCAAATCTGTTTATTTATTTATTAAATACTCAGCATATATTTAATGAATGCCAAGTATGTGCCAAACATTGTGATAGGAACTGTGGATACAGAGATGAATGAGACAGGTACCCTTTTCCCAAGGGATAATAGTTTCTTGGAAAAAAGAAACTAAAATTTTCATAACCATATTTAACTGCCATGACTGCCATGCAAGGTGAACATTATTATGCCCATTGTATTATACAAATGAAATAACTGAAGATCAGAGAATTTAAACAACTTGCCTAAGGTTTCAATGTTAGTAAAGAGCAGAGCTGTATTCAAACTCAGGTCTGTCTGATGCCAAAATCTAGTTTTACTGCACCCTACTGCTTCTTATGCAAGTGTAGGAGATAGGAAGGGGAAACCTGCTCCCATGGCCACACCTTGAACATTGTTATTATCCAGAACCACTCTAACATAGAAATCATAAATATCCCAGAGACTACAAACATATATGCTTATGTATATTTTTATATATATAAAAAATATGAATGACATAACATATGTCTAGAAGCATTGCTTGTAATCATAAAAGATTTAAAACAACCCAAATGTCCATTTTAAAGGAACTGGTTAAATTAACTATGCTAAATCTGTACAGGAAATTCTAGAAAAGACAAGAAGAAAAAAGCTATTATGAAATCATGATTATGAAAACACTTCTAGGATATATTGTTAAGGTTCACAATAGTGTAAAAAAGTGGGAAAATAATATATATTTATATTTGCTTTATTTGCACAAAGAAGCACTGATAAATATACAAAAAACTAATAAATGTGGTTCCCCATAGGGAGCAAATTTGGGAAGGATGGGGTGTTGGAGCATGACTTTTTAATATATATCTTTTTATGGGTCACTTAGTCATAAATACATAAATAAGTAAAAAATGAACAAACAAATAGAAGATGGGAAAAGATTATTTATAGGTAGTTTCCAAAAAATAAATACAAAAGGCAAATTAACATGAAAAGATTGTCAATCTCATTCAAAATTAAGGAAAGATAGATAACAAACTGTTGCTTTTCATCCAAAAGCCTGGCAAAGATGAAAAAGATTAATAATAACCCAGTTTGGTAGGACTGTGGAAAAGTGTGCAGTCTCTACTATAAGTAGAAATATAAATGGATATAATCCCTTTACAGGACAATCTGGCCTCTAATAATTTTTAGTGTGTTTTCCTTTTGGCCCAGCCAATTCACTTCTAGGAAACTTTCATAAGATAGATTCACCCGAATGCAACAAAATATACAGACAGTGGTGTTCATTCAGGGCCATTTAACATAGCAAAACACTGGAGACATTTTAAATGTTCATCAATAGAGACTGATTAAATAAATTAAGGTTTATCAATATAATGGAAAACAATGCTGCTATTAAATGAATGAGACAGATCTATGTGTATTGTCATAGATAGGTATCCGAGTGAAAGAAGAAAATTGTGGAACTATGCTTTCATTTGTGCAAGGAAAAGCTACAGTATTTCTTCTCTGGAAGTTATACATAAATCCAAATCTGAGACATATTCTCTCCTTAGCTTAGGTCACTGGATAAATTTTGGTTTCTGAGCTCTCATTGCACAACTCATTGTACAGAAGCTTGAAAGAAAGTAGAATCTATGTTGTAGGATCCACATCTACAATGAATTTCCTGGTCCTCTAACAAAGGAGAATATTACAGGAGAATACCTGCCCCCTTCTGAAATAGCCAGAGGCGTAATACTCACCGGATATCCACAAATATCATTGAGTTCTCTGTTGTTGGCTTGCAGATATCTCTCTTGTTATGAAAAAAGAGGAGAGAAATGATGAGAAGGATACCCCTCTGTAGATCAGCCCAGGATGCTGGCTGCTAGTGAAGACTTCACTAGATCAGACCCCCATAATTTCTTGCTGAGATATCTGTCTAAAATGGGATTTTGTCTCTTTATTCAAAGAATCAAGAAATATAATAAAAATGAAAATCCTCAAGTGTTCAAGCTTTTTGAAGGCAACAAGACTAGTAATTCCTGAGGAGTTCCCCACCATTAAAGCTTCTAGTGCTTCCTAGATTATGTTTCCACAGGCAGCAGGATGGCCTGTACCAAACTTACTGCCAAACCCAGAATCCCAGCCCTCCCTCATAAGTCAATTCCAGCACCTTGTCTTAATATAGCTAAGGTTCTTCTCTAAGCCAGCTTTTCTTAAACTTGCTTAACTAAATGTAAGTTAATAAATCATTACTGAGTATTTATTGCACAGAAGCCAGTATACTGTATATTGTGGGGGGATAAAAAGATGAGTAAGACAGAGTCCCTGACTTCAAGGGACTTTAAGTAGTAGGAGTGAGCCTGGTAACTACAATTCATGATAAAATCATCATATGAATACATAGAGCTGTTACAAACTATTGTAAATAGTGAGCCTCATACCATATATGTGATCATATATAATATATATGTGTGTGTGTATATATATATAAAATCAATAGATCTTTCTGTCCTGAGTGAAATGTTCTTATTGAGTCTTCAATTCTTCTTTGATTCAGCAAGCATTTACTGAGTTTTTGGTAGGGGTCAGGCCCTGTGCTAGGTCCTAGGGTTACCAAGTGAGGAAAACATCATCCCAAGGCCGGGCGCGGTGGCTCACGCCTGTAATCCTAGCACTCTGGGAAGCCAAGGCAGGCAGATCGTTTGAGCTCAGGAGTTGGAGACCAGCCTGAGCAAGAGCGAGACCCCGTCTCTACTAGAAATAGAAGGAAATTAGCTGGACATCTAAAAATATACAGAAAAAATTAGCCGGGCATGGTGGCGCATGCCTGTAGTCCCAACTACTTGGGAGGCTGAGGCAGGAGGATCGCTTGAGCCCAGGAGTTTGAGGTTGCTGTGAGCTAGGCTGACGCCACAGCACTCTAGCCTGGGCAACAGAGTAGACTCTGTCTCAAAAAAGAAGAAAAAAAAGAGACAAACATCATCCCTGACCATCTTGGTACTCATATTCCTAGTAAGGAAGACAAATATAAAAGAAATTTCCAATCTAATGTAAGGGCAGTAATATAGGTAAGCATAAGTTGTTAGGGGGACACAGAAGAGGGGATGGAAGTCAGGGAAAGTAGGACATGGAAGTACTCCTGGAGGAGAAGATTCCTTATTTGGATGATATGGAGTAAGTGCTTTCCAGTTCTTTTAAGCCAATGTAATTATACCAAGCAATCTAGAATTTAGCCTGAAGGCTGCTAAACCTTTTTTCTACCCGCAATGCTTCTAAAAATTCTAGGTTATGTCTCCATTGAATTTGTTCCCTCAGAGATTGGGACAACCCCTTTAGCAACCTCTCTGCCTCTGAGATGTATGGAACCCTTCCTCTGTTGTTAAGGCCAGAAAAAGTTCCTAAAAATTAGTTCTATTGTTGCTCTAAAATTTCTAAAGAAACAATTCTAGAAACTAGCTCTAGAACCTTTAAATGTCTGCTTTTTCTAGACAACTTTATTGAGATATAATCCATATGCCATAAAATACACCTATTGAAAGCATGCGATTTAGTGCTTTTTAGTATGTTCCCAGAGTTGTGCAACCTCATTGTCTATTGCTGTGCTTATGTAAATTAGCCTTTGTTGTAGAGCATTCTACAGGTGTCCCAAAAGTCACCATTCATAGGGAAAATGGGAAATTGTAGCTAAATGTACCTTTATTTACAAAACATTCATTACTAAATTTTTCCTTTGTATGGAGACTACAAAAGAGCCATATTACTAAGGCTCCAATTAATTTTCTGCTTTACATGCCACAGTATCTATGCCCTCCTCTTTCCTGCTATTTCTTTTCCTTCTTTTTTCCTTTTCTGTCCTTTCCTTTTGGTTTCTCCAACTTAGTTATTTTCCGTTTGAGATTACACTTCTATTAATTTTTAAAATTTCTCAAAGTAATATATAAATAAATTTTCACTATAAAAGATTCAAAAATAGAAACATATAGAGAAAAAATTTAAAGTTTCCTTTCCTGTGCCTTCTTTTCCTAAGGAAACCACTGTTAATAGATTGGTGTATATCCTTTGGGTCCCTTCCTTTTTAGGGCATTTACATACAAATGTATACATATATATACATACCTGTATATAGGTGTGTTTTTTTTTAACAAATGAGATCCTACTATATGTATTGCTCACAAGTTGCTTTTTTCTTTTCATACTATATATTGGAGATCTTTCCATATCCATACATACAGGTTTACCCCAGTCTTTTTTATTTTTTACATTCTTTTTTTTTAATTTCAGCATATTATGGGGGTACAAATATTACAGTTACGT
>VBSM01003204.1:27968864-27990499 GCA_008086735.1 Cheirogaleus medius
TGAGACTCTGTCTCAAAAATAAATAAATAAATAAATAAATAAATAAAATAAAAAGAAATAAAAAAGAAATAGGTCTGGGGGAATGGAAATGAGGAGTTAGGTTTTGGAGGTGTTAAGTTTAAGTTGCCTTTAAACCATCTAAGTAGAAGTTTTGAGTGGATAGCTAGATGCACCAATTTAGAGTTCTGGAGAGAAGTTTGGCTTGAAGAAGGAAGTTGGAAGTTATAAGTAAACAGTATGTAGAGCTGAATGAGATCAACTAGGGAAAAGAGAAGAGAATAGGTACAGAGCCCTGAGATATTCCAGGTCAGAGGTCTTGAAGAAGGGAAAGGGAAAGCTACTGCAGATAAGTCATATAAGGTTAAGGACAGAGAGCATGGATTTAGTAAGATGAAGGTCACTACTGGCCTTGATAACTAATTGCAGTGCACTGAAAAGAGAAAGTAGAGACAGTGAGAGTATAATTATCCTATTCTAAAAATTGAGAAAATTGCTTCATCAAAGATATATATCTGGATAACCTTCTTAATGGACACTTGAGTAATTATTGATGTCATGTCTCCATGGGCGATAGCATGTTTTAGGCCAATAAGACTCTATAAGTTAACTCTATTTCTCAGAAAACTTTATATCCAAAATGTTTTTATCTGAGTAAGTTAAAGTGTACATTTGTATACAAGAACACAACCTCCAGCTAGGCAAAGGTACAGTTCAAAGTCTTTACATGACCTCTCTCTATGTATCCAGCCCCAAACTTGACACAAATTCCCAAGAAAAGCCAGAATTACTAGTGAACCATTTGAAGGTATTTTACCTTCTCACCTCAGTCTTTTTTATTCCCATGGTTATTCCATAGTTCATTAAGATACTCAGTCTTCTCCTCCTTGTTTTTATGACAATTCATTTTCCTGTTTTTTCCCCCACTACCTCTTTGATTGCTTTGCAGTGTGATGTAGTAGTTAGGTTGATCTAAATTTAAACACAAGAGCCAACACTTATCAAATGTATGGCCTTGAGCTAATGAGATAATCACTCTGAACTTCAGTCTCCTCATCTCTAACATGAAGATAATTACTTTATCTTGGTTGCAAGATTATATAAGATAAAGTGTTATCAAGCATTTTCTAAAGTGCTTTGCAAATAATAGGTGCTCTTACTCCAAAGCATTGTTCTTATCCCTATTCTCTTTTCTCTGTGTGTGCTTTCCCTAAGTAATAATTTCATATCCTTCCTTCTTATCTCTAGCCAGGACTCCTATAACTATATCTAGTCCCAAGTTCATGCTATTGGACATTTCCTTTTAGATGGTCACTAGCATCTCAAAATAAACATGTTCTAAAATGACGTTCCTCACCTTTCCTGATCTTAAGCATAACTGCTTCTCTGCCTTACTATTCTGTAACTTGTTCATGAAATCCAAGAGTCACCTTTAGTTCTTCCTCTGATTACCTGACAAGTCATATATATTCCATCTGACAGTTTCTTGAAGCTATTACCTCTTTTCTATTCTGGCCAATATCATCTCAGACTCTTATGCTTTCCTCCTAGATTCAATCTCTTGTTATTTGCTTCCAACTTTTATAACCTATCCACTGCTGCCCTAAAGTAGAACACTGATAGTGTCTTCTTACCAACCCGCTTGAAACCTTCAATGGCTTCCCATGGGTTATTCATTGAAGTCCAGATATCATCAGCCACACATTCAAGATGCTCTAATTTGAATCCAAACTATTCTTTCATCTTTCTCACCATTTACCTTTACTCAAACTGACCTACATACAATTCTCTATATATGGCCCAAATTTTCCTCCTGCATCCATGCCACTGTTGGTACTGTTTCTTCCAAGGGTAATGCCCTCCTCTATCGCATTCAAAATCCTTCAAGGGCTGTCTTACAAAGGCCAGCTCAAATTCCACAAACTTCTTAAGGATGTTTCTCTGCTCCTCTGATACCAAAATAATCTCTACCTCCCTCCTAATTCCCATACCACGTCATTGGTATTATTTTTTGAAAACATACTATTTTTCTTCCTCATGTAATAACTATTTTTTGAATTTTATCTCCTGTATTCTACCAGTAAGTGGAGCCATGTCTAATTCATTTCTGTGTCTTCTAAAGCCCTAACACAAGGCCTGGCTTCTAAGTAGAGGATTGGTAAAAAGTACAAAATTGAACAAAGAATGAAGACAAGCAATAGGTAAATCTATTAAGAATATCAGCCCACGGAAAACCTTTCTAAAAATACTTGTTACAAGATGTCCCCTGCTGATAACTTTATCAAGACAATTGTTGTAAAGAATACAAATGCTTTATCTGGTAATGTTTAAAATCAGCTCTGGGATCCGTACATCTCTCAGCTGAAATCACTCCAAAGGCACATTCCCCCTCAGCTGCCCTACTTCATTAGATACAAATGTGGCAGCCATAAAGTGAAGGAGCTTCTGTGACTAATGTAATCTAAAATCCTAAACTGTGAGGGAATTTTTAGGCCCCACATGTCACTTCTCTGATGGTGGTCTATGCTCCACCACTCTTCTTCACAGCAGACGGCAAAACATTTCCAACGTTGCTGGACCAACAAGCTGTGGGGGTTTATGTCACTCTAGTATGGGGTTCCCTGTCCCCATATGTCCCCAGGAAACTCTGGCTTTGAGACCAACCTGGGAACATCCTTGATCACAGTGCTAACTGAAGTTGTCAAGTGGTTTTTCTCATCTCATATGAAGTTTTACTGGGTCTAAGGAGAGGTGCAAAGGAATAGACCGAGGATGTCTGAAGTAAACTAAGTCCCAAGTAAAAAGAATCACTTTCAGAATTGCCTTCCACTCCCAGAAAGAATGTCTGGTCTGGGCTGGGAGCCATCCTGGATGATGGATGGCCTCTTATGGTCATTCTGATCCTGGATACTGCAGAATTTCAGAATTGGAAGGGCACTGGGAGATATGTAGTCCATCCTTCCTTCTACCCAAAGTTATCATTCCTTATGTTTAGCAATCTTGGTGGCCTTGCTTAAATACTTCCAGTGAAGAGGAAATCGCTGTCTCTCGAGATGGCTGTTCCATTTTCAGACAACTCTGTTTATAAATTCCTTTGTTCATACAATTTCTCCTGACTCCTATAACCCCTGGAGGCCAACAAGGACCAACAGTACGGATTGCCTAAATTCTATCTTTATATCTTCTCAGCTTGTCAGCACCGAGATGAATAAGTACCCAGCCCTTGAATATGCTACTTTGGACAGTACCTCTACCTATCATTACCTTCCATCATGTGGTAATGTAATCACTGGATTAGATGCTATGCCCCAGGGTCCTGAGCCCTAAAATGTGGCTGATCCACCAACTTACTACATGGGCAGTAGCCAAAACAAACAAACAAACAAACAAAACACACACAAATGAATTATGAGCACTTTACTCTTTTTTCAGCACTGATCTAAGACATCTTACTTTGCAAATGCACTATGCTCCAATGTTATCAAACCCTTTCTGGAATTTCTCTTCTCCACTTTATCTCTCAAGGATCCCCAATAACTTTTCTGAAATTCTTCCTACATATTTCAATTCCAGTCCAACAAATTCAAATCCTAGGGCTATCCCAATTGCCTGGGCCTATCCAGACAAATGCTGTCTAAAGCAAGAGTAACAGTATTGCATGTTGCAGTTCTGATATGGACTGAGTAGGTAGGCACTATTATTCATTCTTCCAGGCCTCCTCTGCAACTCCAATCTTACAATGAATACTTACGCTCCCTTAATTTCAGTAACTCCTGATGGATTTCTGAGTCATGCTTAGTGGTCAGTTGTATGGTTGGTCTCAGTGTGGTTCTTGATAGGGAGCCTATGGGACCCAAAAAAAGCATAAAGAGTAGAATTTGGGAACCAGATTTTAAAGACAAACATTCATGCCCTTGAAAGGAAGTTAACAAGAATCAGTATTAATTAGTTTAACCATCTATGAAATATTCCATGGAAATAATCTGCTTAACAGATGATTTATAAACGTGCTGATAAGATTAAAGTATAGCCTAAATATATCTCAACATGAGATTTCGAGTTCCTCTCTAGAAAGGAAGACATGAAGTTAAAATATAACTAATCTAAAAGAAGCTCTACTGTTTAAAACTAATCTATTGGTTATGAGAAGGTGAAGAAATGACAGTGGTTAAACAGAAAATAATGAAAATAAACATTTATCACTGTCTCAACCACGGCCTGGGGAAAAGACTCTGATTATAATGCCTATCAGAACTTTTTGGAAAGAAATATCACTAGAACACAGAAGAATATTTTATCAGACTATCAGAATACCATATTTTAATGTAAATACCATGTAAGAACATCCATTCTCTTTGCCATAGCTCCAGGATTTCTAATTTGGTCTCCTGGAAGGAGTTGGCCACTAGGAGAGAATGCCCTGGACATTATTAGATGTCTCGTGGTAAACGTCTAAATTCACTTTCTTTTTGGTAAATAACAATTCTCACAAAGAGAAGAGTGAATAGATCTCCTGGGACCTGGTCACTCCTAGAACAAATTATAAATGAAATTTCTGAATCTGTAAACCTGGGATTGGTGATGACCACATCAAGACACAAATATGACAGTCCCTGCCTTGGCAGTCTTGCTCTCTCACCTCTTTACAACACTATCATATTTTGTAAAACTCAATGAGTAAAGATTCATGAAATCTACAATTTCAAATTGACCCTGTTAAGACTACTCTGAGCCTCAGTCTTTTCATCTGTACATGAGAAGGTTAGACAAGATAATTTCTACTGCCCCTCAGTCTCAGAATTATTCCATCACTCCAGAAATTATTAAAAATATTTCAGTAAGGAAACTAGTTACAAAATAAATTTATATTAAATAGCCTTTCTAGATACTTAAAATAACAGTTAGAAAAAACTTGGAAAAGGTACCATCTAAATAGCAAAATTTAAAATACATAAAAATAAACCTAACAATAAATGTACAGATCTATATGAAAAAGCTACAAAATTTTACAGAGGTCCACCGAATAAGATCTGAATAGAGAGAAATATCCTGGATATTTTCCTGAATATGGAGACTCTATATTGCAAAGATATAAATTATCCCCTAGGTTAATCTACAAACGTAACACAATCACAATCAATGGACTTTGTTGAACTTGCATTAATAAGTTTAAAATATATCTGTAAAGAAAGCATTTAGGCTGGGCACAGTGGCTCACACCTGTAATTCTAGCACTCTAGGGGGCTGAGGTGGGAAGATCACTTGAGGTCAGGAGTTTGAGACCAGCCTGAGCAAGAGTGAGACCCTGTCTCTACTAAACATAGAAAAAATTAGCAGGGCATGACATATGTCTATAGTCCCAGCTGCTACTCAGGAGGCTGAGGCAGGAGGATTGCTTAAGCCCAGGAGTTTGAGGTTGCAGTGAGCTATGATGACACCACGGCACTCTAGCCCAGGCTACAGAGTGAGACTGTCTCAAAGAAAAAAAAAAAAAGACCATTTATTCACTACTTCCATTACTTCTTCCAATCTTTCAATCAGGGTGTTTCTTTTTCTTTTTCTCTCTTTTTTTCAGGCTCACACAGGGAAAAGTCTTTCTCACACAGCTATAACAGTGATAAAGTCTAGAATCTACATTCTTCTTACTATATCACCATGCTTTTATATTGCACTGGGCACTTAGTAAGCACTTAATATGCTGATGATTCACTCCCAAATTTATAAGGGGCTGTCTCTTTTTATTCAATGCTAGGCACCATGCTTAGATGAACACCTGGCACAATAGTAAATGCTCAATAAATATCTGTTGAATTTGAACCTGGGACCCAGCAAGACAAATTCCTTGTAAGTTAATCAGAACTCAGAGGATCACTTATAATAATAATCCCTATACACATAGGAAAAAAAGTATAGTTTTCAAAGTGCTTTTACATATATGAACCCATTTGATCCCTCTGAAGTAGACATGGCAGGAATTATTAGTCCTAGATAACAGATGCAGGAAATTGAGCCTCTGAGAAGTTAAAGGTCAGGGTCTCCTGTCTAAAATGCAGCAGGTCTAAGAGCAGTTTTAATGTCTTCTGACTCCCACTTCAATGCTAGCTCCATTATTCTATGTTGCTTCTTCAGTTTTGCCTTTCTGCCTCTGGGTATGGGAGGATCCTTCAGGGAATTAGTCTGAATATTCACAATGAATAGGTGGGTTACACACTTATGCGGAAAGACGTGGTTTTTCTTCCCTAAAAATCCGTTACAGGTACTTCTGTTTTAATTCTGATTAGATATAGCCTGCAGAATTACCCCTACTCTTGATACTATGAGCCCTCTTATTTCTGAGAGGAGGGTTACTATGTGTGTGTTCTGGGGTGAAGGAGGCAGTACTTCTGAGACATCACTTCCTGCAGAGACCAGAGGCAGGCCCTTTTATAACCATGTGTTCATAAGAGAAAAAACAATACCTTGTCTTTGGCCTGACCCCACCAGAGACTATTTGGCACACTGGATTTCTTCAAGATCAAATGTACAAGGGAACTACCTACAGATATTTTGCTTAAATTCTCTTACAAAAACCACTTCAGTACAGATTTCACCCTTGGTTCTAGCTATTAGGATGATCTCTGATTCAAATCAGAGTATTACAGGAGCTAAAGCCAACCTAAACATATATCCAACCTATGGATTTCAGCTCCCAAGAAGAGCTCAAAGTATTGGCTAAGAAAATGACCCAAACTCAAATGCCTACCAGATGCCAGGCAAATGTAAAGCCCAGCACAAAAATATGAGAGTCTGTGATGAACTGCAATTAACTAATTTAATTAACTATTGCTTCTCAGCTCCAACCACCAGTTGCTTTGCGGGAATGTGATCTAAGGGTTAACAGATCTTCCAATTTTTCAAAAAGCTGGAAATCCGCATTTTAAAAATGTGAAATCTAGTTTTAAAAAGCTGCTAATCCAATCTGCAAGCCTGTTGCAAACCATGGGTGGCCAGCCAGCATTTGACTTTTTCCTGTGGAGTATCCTATTCCATAAGAGGGAGGGGAAAGACGGCAGAAGTGCCACTTTCAAGCATGGGACAAGGTTTATGACTTCTCAGAGAATATGGATAGTGCTGGCAAAGTAGAAAACTCCCTGAGTCAGTAGGAATGTGCCATAGCAGGGGATTTGGGGGCATCTGCTTCATGAAATACTCAATAAATGTGTGCCCTTTAGGGTTATTTGGGGGATAAAGACCCCCTTTGTTAGGTATTTGGGCAAATATCTTCCCTCGGGGTGTTTGGGGAACCTGTATACTCGAGTATGGGGAGTTGAGTATTGGGAGAACATTTCTCAAGAAGTATTAGGATAGCCGGCTACTGGGAACTACAGAAATGTCAGGAACTACAGAATGTCAGGTAAGTACGTGGGTATGGTCTCTCTTCAAGGCATGTTGGGAGAGAGGTGATAACCTCTCCTCGGGCGCCGCCTCTGGGCACCTCTTGCTCACCGTTGCCGCACAACCGTCGACTCCAGCGACTTCCTTCTTAACGCCCCTTTCTGCGCAGGCGCCACAGAGCCCCAGGTTCCGGCCTAGAGCAGAACCCCGCCTCCGACCACGCCCCCTCTCCCACAAGCCCGCCTCTGGACACACCCCTTTTCTCAGGCGAGGTACCCACTTGGTTTCCCGAAGAAGGCGGCCAGTAGCTGCTGGCCTAGCTTTGAAATACCCAAGCGCCCTCTCGGTGCTGGCCGTTGGGGAAACGGAGATGAAATACTCAGATCCTGCCTTTGGGTTGGTCACAGGCAGATGAAGCGAGACACACAAGTAAATTATAACAATGTGGAGTGCTGTGGGAAAGCATCCAGGGTTGGTTGGGTCCTAAAGGCTTCCAGGAGATGTCAGAGCCCAGAAGACAATGGAAAGGGCTGCCAGTCATTCCAGCAAGGGGACCAGAAAGCGTGAAGGCACAGAGGGGTACGAGTGCACGGGGCACGTGGGGGATCTGCAAGGGCAGTGCTTTAGAACAAATTCTGCAGGGTGTGGGGTGGGGTGGCTGTGCTATCTTGGAGGATCTTGGATTTTCAGCCTAGAAACTAAGGGTGGCCACTGAATAGCTTTAACAGGAGAGAGACTTACCAAAGTGTGTGAAGAGGGCAGGGAAAGAATGGAGGCAGGGGATTGTCACAGTAATCCAGAGAAGAGGACCTAAAAGTCACTCCTCCACTTGTAGTGGGAAGTGAGGTGAGACAATGGATTCAAGAGGTAATTTTGAGGCAGAAATGATAGAAAGTGACTGGTTTGGGAGAGGAGTGGGGAGGAGAAAGAGGAAGTTTTTAAATGACTGGGAAACTGAATTGTAAGGATTTATTTAGCAAGCAAATGGAAATGGAGCTAGTTCTCTGCCTGGTCACCCTAGTCCTCACACCACAAGTAGTTAAGAATCCAGGCTGAGTAGGTGAAAAATTTCTTGCTTCAGCTTTTCCGATTTCCATGTCAGGAGAACTCACTTTTTCCTCATTTCCTCCTCTTTGGGAGTAGGCTTTCTACTGTAGCTCTTCTTTGAATAGAGCCTGAATGAAAGGCCAATGTGTACTCCTAGGCCTAACCAGTCCAATCGATGGCAGCCTCAGCCCTCTGTCGAGCCCTGGAGGCATACCTCTTCCTGGTAGTTCCCTGCCCTGTCCTCACAACCCAGGCTGTGGTCTGTCCTAGTGACTCTAGATAAAGGAAAGAGATAGCATGGACTCGTTTTCATCGGCACACATCAACTCCTACTCCTCTGGACCTTTTGCAGGAAACTGATGCCCTAGGTCCTGTGATCCTGGTAATGAGATTGGTGGTCTTAGGTCAAGGCCAAGATGCTGGCTCAATGGTTGCTGTACTGCTTGGGGCTTATCCAGAATCATTTTAGGCTCTCCCCCTTGGCTAGCAGGTATGTGGTGGGGGAAGAAGGGGAGAGGGGGATATGGAGCAGCAAAGAGGCACTGGACCAAAATCTACCATTATATAGGATGGTCTTTTCTATGGCTTTCCACACTTGAGCAAAATTATCAAACCCGAAAGGCTGCTGTAAGATAATTTATTGTAGACTAGCATATAATTTCCTTTAACAATGGCACATACAATAATTAACAACAGCAAAGATGCTTGGTTTCTTGTTTCACGTAATGGTCAGTACAGCTGTGGACAATGCCGAGTCCTCAGGATGTCCAGGAGGCTGCTACCGAGGAAATCCAAGGACCATTTCACACCTCTGAGCAGGGTCTAGGTAAGTCCATCTGACCCCCCTGAAGGCCTGTCTCTGACCTCCCAGGGAGTATTGAGGCCCCCTCCACCCAGCCTGTACAGAGGTATCAGAGTCCAAGCTCCTTCTGTAGGGTTGAACATCTATGAGGGGTACAGCAGCTGACCCAGATGAAAGGGAGAAAGGCCAAAGGCTAAATTCTTTCTGCAAGGTGGAGAACAGCCAGAAGGCCATGGCCATAGGTGAGAAGGACTCTAGACTGGTTTCTACAATTTTTGGCTTTGTTCAGGGACTACCCAAGAAGAAAATACTCCTGGATCCTTCAATTAGCCCTCAGGTAGATATACGTAAGTACAGCCTCTCATGTCCTGAAATCATCATTCCCCTGCCTACAGGAGTGAGGTAGGGGGACTCCTGGGTAGGTGGTCCCTAGTGCCTGGGTTCCAAAGAAATATTCTGCTCAGGGCAGAATATTATTATTCTGGTTCTATTATATCATGGTTCTACTCATGATATAATCTGGGGAAAGGGATTAGCACAGCTCATTTCTAGAAGGTATCTTGTTCAGTTTCAAAGCCTTATTCTCATTGGAGCCACACAAAACCAGTGGATTCTGCGACAGTCTGAATTCTATTCTGTGTGCTCCTGCCCTGGCCCATACTCCAATCCAGACCACAGGGCTCAGCAATACCTATAGGCTCAACTGCCTACCTAGCCAGCTGGGAACAAGCTCCAGGACCTCTAATGATGGTGTGTATGTGTTTAACTGCATAAAGTGTGGTGTAGAGATGAGATGTGGAGTGGAGGGGTGTCTACCAACAATGGCTGACATTATCAGAAATGTCTGTCCTTCTCCCTTTATGGAAAATCTCTCCATGTGGTAACCCCCACAGCCCAGCCCCTGGCACTACAGACCTGCTGGTCAGAGATTCATGACCCTTTCTATGAAAAGTCATATTCTCACCATCCCAAATTTGTCCCTAAATATCTTTAACTGAAGGGATCAGCTTTTTGACTACAAGGACCCTAAGCTGGCTACATAGCTAACTCCCATTGGTCCTGATTTGTGGAAGTGGTGCTGCCTGGTTGGCACAGGAGCCAAAGGTGTTCAGCTCCCCTCCTCTGTGGAACGAGACTCTGATTTGAGTTTCACAAATTCTCGGGCCACCTCGTCATTGCTCCTCTGAGACAGAATCCGGAGAATGGTCATGCCTGTCTCATCCATGTGGATCTTCCGGCCCAAGGGGCACCAGCAGGCACAGCTGCCCTTAGCTGCCACATCCCTCAGAGGCATTACAGCCAACCCGAGCACGCGATCCTCCCGGGCAAAGCAGTAATCCTTCACGCATATCTGCAACTCATAGGCCTCTGGCCCCTCTTCATTTCCCAGGAGGCTGTGAGCACAGGACAAAAGAGAAAAGAGTCTTCAGCTATTTAACCTCAGTCTGCCATCCAGCCTGTCCCTCCTCTCCCCAAACCCCTTAAGTCTTACCCCTTAGATCACCCCCAACCCAGAGTCCTATAGGTTCCCCACCCCATAACTTACAAGTGGAATGTCTCATTGTACTTGGGGGCCCAGTTGTTGCTTTTGGACTTGGTTGTGAACTTTCTCTTCTTATCACTTTGGTGTGGGCCAACCATGGTCACTTCCACAAAAGGCCGGAACATACCTGCTGTCTGCCACTTGAGGTCATTGGCAGCAACCACTGCCAAAACAAGGGAAATCTGTGAGGGGTCCCACCAGGCATTCCCAGTTTTTGATCCCCAGGTGACATACCCTTGGAGGAGGGCTGAGCTGGAGGGCTGGGATGAGCAGCCCCTGCCTCTGACCGATGAGTGAGGCCACTGGGCAAGAAGTGGGCAGACCTATGAGTCCAAACAACTCACCTTTCACTGTGACCTTGTGCTCCCCAGTACCAGGGTGTGTAAACAAGTCCACCTGAATAGATACTTCTCCCACGGGATCATCCACACCAGACCCTGAGGGACAGATAGATGGACAGGTGATCCCCTATTGGAGAACTCTAGGACCAATTTTTCCAGGTAAACTGAGGGGTTAGGAGACTACCACCCTACACCTAAAAGCAAGAAGCAATCACCTACAGTAACCATGGGGAAATAAGCAATGGGAGAAAGGAAAGAAGGAGGGTAAAGGATGAGGCTGTCTTTTTATTTTACTTTATTTTGAGACAGAGTCTCACTCTGTTGCCCGGGCTAGAGTGCCGTGGCGTCAGCCTAGCTCACAGCAACCTCAAACTTCTGGGCTCAAGCCATCCTTCTGCCTCAGCCTCCCGAGTAGCTGGGACTACAGGCCCACGCCACCATGCCCAGCTAATTTTTTCTATATATTTTTAGTTGGCCAATTCATTTCTTTCTATTTTTAGTAGAGGTGGGGGTCTTGCTCTTGCTCAGGCTGGTTTCGAACTCCTGACCTTGAGCGATCCTCCCACCTCAGCCTCCCAGAGTGCTAGGATTACAGGTGTGAGCCACCGTGTCCAGCCTAGGCTGTCTCTTAAAGCAGAAGTTAAGCTGATAGCATCTTAGGTGTAACTTCTTCCAAAAATGCACTAGGAATCTCTCAGGATTCCCAAACCTCTTCTATCTTCCAGACTGAAGAATTTTTCATTGAAAGATGTTGGGGAAGGACAGTGCTGTCACCTTGTATCTGTGTCTTGGAAGTATGTTCACCCTATGGTGTCTCTTAATGAAAGACTGTGGGTCCTCTCTAAAAGCAACAACCTCCCACCTATCCCCAGGATTCCTGGAGGCCACTTCTTGGGATGCTGCCCTGCTCTGAAAGACTTCATCTTGCCCAAGCCTGAGCCCCTCCATACAGAACAACTCAGCAGTTCTCCCCTCAGCAGAGGCCCCACCCTATTTTGAGAAAACACCAGTAACCTGCACCCCAGATAAAACCTTTTTTTGTCCTGAGGTGGAGGGGTAGAGGAACTCTGAGAAAAGGACAGGGGTCAACAATAGAACCCTTCTTGGGCTACTGAGTACATCACTAACACTTGGGGTAGAGTTTCTGAACTTTAACACCTGGTTCCCCCACTCCTAGCATAAGCTGCTCATTCTAGCTCTGTGGTCCCCAACTCCCAGGCCGCAGCTCCATACTGGTCCGTGGCCTGTTAGGAAAAGGGTCACATATCACTGCCTGAGCTGCACCCACCCGCCCCCCACACACCCCCATTCCCTGGTCTGTGGGAAAACTGTCTTCCATGAAACTAGTCCCTGGTGCCAAAAAGGCTGGGGACCACTATTCTAGCTCACAGGGGTCAGTGTTAGCCCACGTTAGATCCATATCTACAAGGTGTATAACATACCCTTTTCCGGCCGAATGTCCTCATTAGCAGTAAACCTAATACCTTTCCCATCATGCACTGAATGAGGACAGGCAAGTCAAGAGGCAGTAGCAGCAGGAGGACAGAGAAAGAAGAATCAGTTAGAGGTCTAAGGAGTTAACTAACAGCCATTCAAAGAAGCTCTGCATATACTCTGAAGGAGCACAGAAGTGGGGCGGGGTAAAGAAAGAAGTCAAAAAGCTGGGCTTGGTGCCTGAGGGTTCCAAATTAGACTTTGTGGGTCAGAGAGCAAATCATGAGCAACAGCAGTAGAAAACAGAGAAGGTATCTGAGACCAGTGGCGCAAGAGAGGTTGTAGGCTCTGATTTCCCAGGGCCTTAAATGATAAAGGCGTAGAAAACACATGCCCATGTGCTCAGATTCTCGCTGTAGTCTCCACGCTGCTCTTACCTCATATGCATCCATGCCAGCCTCTCCTCATCTCTTATCTACCTTAAAGTTTAATGCTTCTAAAAAGCCTTTCTGGATTAACTCACATCAGCCCTGATGGTACAGGCCTTTACATTTATTCAGCTCTGTAAAAGTCTCCCTGTCCCCTTGAGCAAGACCCACAGCTACTTCTTTTGCTCTCTTCTTCCCATCTGGACTGGAAGTGAGAGCAGATGTGGGAAATGAAGCAGTACTGCAGGTCCTTCCCATTTTCTCACCTCCCATCGCCTCCAATCTGAATACTTAGACCCCTCTCCCCTCCAGATCAGCCTCCAGTGGCCTCTCCACCAGGTTCACTTCCCCAGGCAGCCTGCTCAGGTTTCTCTGGAACAAGCAATAACAAACATGCCTGAAGGTACCTCCTGGGAGGGCTCTGCTCCAGGGTCAGGACAGAATTTCAGTCTGAGCCACATCTATGCAGATGTATTTTGTTTTGGACAAGGCTGGCTGGAGGCAGGAGGGGGCTGTAATTGATTGGAAGTCACTGAGAAAAACCCAGTTTCCTGGGTTCCTTGTGCATAAGCACCACCCATGAGGCTGGAGTGGCAGCTGTGCACCATGATCTACACCCTCCCTTCAGCTGCCCCCATGCTTCGCCTCTTCCTCATCTCCTTGTCCACACTGGAGAGTCTGGAAAGTCTTTCACTCTCTTTCCCCAGGACAACTCCCAGCTAGGCTCCCAAAGCTATGAACCTTCATGAGTTTCTCATGGCTTCCACTTGTTCTCAAGCCTTCCTCACATATTTTTCCTTCTCATCCCTTACCTGACAGGGTATACTCCTTGAGTTCAATAAACATGTTCTGGCCAGGTAATGTCTAGGAAAAGAAATCTCAGGCATAATTCCCAGGTCTCTGTGATTCTCCTGCCTGGTATGGGTATCAGGTAGAGATAAGCATTGAGGTTCCCTCAAAAAATCCCAAGAGCTGAGTTTGAAGGAATCTCTGAAGAAGTCACTGGATCTTTCCCCAAGAGCACAATGATACTGACTCCCTAGGGGCAGATGTATGTCAGACAGAGGAGGTGGGGACCCAGAGCCCTTAGGGCCTTACCCTGGGCAGTCTGTGAGCGCACAAAGGTCTTGATGAGAGTGTCTGTGGTCTGTGTATACAGAGACAGGGCATAGCGTAGGGACTGCAGATCTGGGCTCTTCTCCAGGAAGGTTTTCTTCAGCCCATTGCCTCCTGCATGGAAGTATTGCTGAAACACAAAAGAGCACCTGCTACTACTTCATCCCCTTACAGAGAGGCAGCTTCCCAACACTACCCTCAGAGAAGCCAGGAGATGACTGTGTGAAAAATAGGCCATTCAGGAACACCCAGAGAACCAGAGTCACAGGCTCTCAGGTGAAGATAATTTGGGAATTTGGCAGGAGTGGTAGGGGATAGCCACATTCCTGGAGGTGGTATTTGAAGGATGGGTCTATCTGGATAGGCAGAAAAATGGAATAGAAGCATTTCAGGCAGGGAGAATAGTCGAAAGTGCTCTTTTACTCCTATGAACCTTAGAGAATGTGATACCTATGAAATACCTCTCCCAAGTGCCCTGAATCACAGTTCATATGTTCCCAGCTTGTTACCTCCTTATCAATGAATTATAAGTGTCTTGAACTAAGGATCCATATCTGATTCTCTCTGTATCCTTGACAGTGCACAGTGCCTCTTTTTTGGATGTGGAGGGGTAAAAGCCTGAGGAACACCTAGTCTGGCAGAGTGGAATGCTGGGGCCAAGTGGGTGTGGTGGTTAAGACTGGAAAAGAGGAAGGTCTTCACCTTGATGGTGTCCAGGGCGAGGTCAAGAACAGCACACTGCTTTGGAGTGAGATTCCGTGTTTCCTCTCGCACCATGTGGTCCTGGAACCCCAGAGAAAGCAGCAGCATCAGGATGCCGCAGGACAGTCATGAAATCTTGCCACTACCTGCCAGCCACCAACTGCATATTCCTCTCCTCCTTTCCTCTTCAACCTCCAAAGCTCACATCCCCTTCCTCCCAGACACCCCCTCTGCCTAGCCTCAGAAGGACCATGCCTGTCAGGAGGACACTCAGAGTACCTTGAGTTTGGAAAGATGGCTCAGCTCCTTGGCAGCGGTGAATATCAGCTGGGTGCCCTGGGCAGAGAGGGGATCAGTCAAAAGCAGAGGACCCCAAACTCCACCAGGAAGTGAGGAGTGAGGGGAAGGGAGACAGGAGGAGGAAGCAGAAGGAGGTGTCCTTACCGTCTGGTCAGTGAGAGGGGGCAGAACAATCATCCTTTCCATTGTGTTCATTACCACCCGCCAGAGCTCCTTCAGTACACGCTTCAGAACTGTCTTCTCACATACAGTGGCAAAGAGTGTGAGGCTGCAAGCCCAGGCAACAGGTGAGGCCAGGGCAAGAGTGTGAGAGGCCCCCTGCCCAAGAGGCTCCTCTGTTTGACGGCCTCTGCTTTGCCCATCCCCACAGGACAGTCCTGAGTGCTATACTCACTTGCCATCCAGGAAGTCCATGAGGGGCCGGAGCACACTATCTGCATCCTGAGCCACTGAGGCCCGGGCGTTGGGGGACGCATTCCCTGTCCCCCGGACCTGGCCCAGGATGTCGGCCATCTGTCGAACACACTCATCAATCCGCACCTGGAAACTACACATGTGCACATAGTACAGCCCTCCCCTCCCAAAACACACACTGTCCCTGGAACAGCACCAGCTATTTGGTCCCATTCGTGTCTGTTCATGGTGCAGCTCCAGCACGGACAGTCAGCAGGAGGAGAGGGAAGATCCCCGCACCTGCAGCTGGAGGGATGGGTGTGGGGCAGGGGCTCTGGGATTGGCCAAGGGATCATACCTGACTCTGAGGGCTGTGTTTTGAGGCCACTGACCTGTTTCCAAACACCATGCTGAGCTCGTCCAGAACTGTATTCAGTTTCACCTGCAGCTCCTTCAGACTGTCTGCAGCTTCAGGGTCCAGCTGTAGCCATAAGAAGTGAGCCTGGCTAGGCTGCTGCTCTCACTCTCTTCTCTCCTCCCATGCCCCTAACTCCTCCCTACTAAAGCCTTACTCCAATGCCTATCTCAGGTTAAGCCAGCCCAGACCCTAAGCCAAGTCCTGGCCAATACCTAGTAAAGAGAGGGTGGAGTTCTATAGCCAGGGAACTCAGGAATAAAGGGAAAGTACAGTTACCCCAAACCCTAAGACCTACCTCCTTGCCTCCCATGGCCTCGAACATTTTCTCCAGCTGGACCCTCAGTTGCTGCATGTTGTTCATCAGGATGCAGGGCTTTGGGGACAGATGGGCTGGTCAGTCTTGGCTCCTTTTAGCATAGAACCCATTAGCCTAGGGTCCCATCCTTGCTCACACTATTCCAAAAGCCACAGGGACTTCACATATTACATATGTCTCTCCCTAAGCACTAAGATCTGGAGTCACTTCAGACAATTCTTCTAGAATGAAGACTAGAAGCAAATGTTTTCATTTTTAAGCTCAATGGTGGATACTCAGGTATTCATGGTATTATCCTTTATAATATCTTAATTTTTATTTTAAAAAAAGACTAAGAAAAGGTCTAGCTTCGCAGAGGATAATGTATTAAATGGAGACCCAGAGGAACTCTGTCAAGTTCTCATTTGGTGGTATGGCTCTCAAGGAAAGCCATGATAGGAATCAGGTCGGAGCATCACCCTGACCCTCAATTCTGAGGATAACTTCAAAAGCAAGAAGAATTCAAATGTCCTCCACTCTTTCTTTAAGAGTTCCAAGGCCTGACCCTACCAGTTTCTCCTTTGTGCAATAAGCTGGGAAGTTCTTTGATAAGATGTCTGCATACTCCATCAGCACTTTCCCGATGGTCTGAGAAAAGAGGAAAAAAGGAAAGAAGAGGGAACTCTTAGCTTTCCCCACAGAGATCTTGCCTGAAGTTGCACTTCTCATCTCAGAACAAGGAAGTAAAGGAGAAATCTCACAGTGAGGGACAAAGCTCCCTCTCAATCACAGAATAGCACTGAGACAGACCTATCTGTCCGCCCCAGACACAAGCACAGGAGAATGGGTAATACAAGGCTTTACTTGAAGGTCATTGTGGAGAGAGCTTGAGCTCTCTATGACTAGCATGAGTGTGGTGGTGGTAAGGGAGAGGGGAGAGGGAGGGTCATAGTCACCTTAGTAAATCTCCTCATGTAGTGTGCAAGGATGCTGGGGTCTGGGCATTCCAGCTTCCGGATGATCTCAAAGCTCTGGTTGAGTTGTGTAAAAACGTCCACCACAGAGCAGGAAAAGAGTGCATGCTCTGATGTCTGCTGAAACTAAGGAAGGCCACACAGGGTCACCATTCGCAGCTGCTACCTTTTACCAAGCTTGTAGGGTTTGGAAGCAGGGGTGGCTCAGTGGCCCTCAACAGCTCTACTATGGACTGCACAGGGCAAGGATAGCCATCCTGGCTGATGCTTAGGAACTTCTGCCAAAAGCTAATTGCTAGGAGACCTGGCCTGGCCCCTGTGCAGCCCAAGCCCCCAACTTACCCCATCCTTCTTATCTCGTTCCAGGGCCCCACGCAGGAATTCCAGGGACACATCCTCATTCTCATCTAGCCATTGAAGCACAAACTGCTCAAACCACCTGCAGCCAGAGCAGAATTAGGGGTTGGAATACTGGCATATGCCATGTGCTTGACAGCTCCACCAGACTAGGATCTTCTGAAAGGCAGGACACAGTTTGACACTTCTCTTTCTACAGCAATGCCCAGAACAGGCAGTCCCAAGACTGCTTGCTGAATTGCATTGAGGATACTAGCCCCACCCACCCAGAGGGCCCTCTTCCCTTCCCTCCATAGTGCCCATATGATGACTCACGCTGGGTACTCAGGCACTTGCCCCTGGAGGGCAGGCAGATCCCGCACGTATTCATTGTGGAGCCACTTCACCTTGAAGTGCAGGTTCATGTAGTCAGCACTCTTACACAGTCGGTCTTTCTCATGCTCTAGTGGTGAGGAGGGAGGCTGGGTCAGGTCCTGGCAGCAGAGCCTTCCCAAGGCAGCAGATCTGGACAGGCAGCTCTATTTGATATCTTAAGACAAGGGTGATTCCCAACCTACTCCTTACAGCCACCTCTCCCTACCAGTGTTCTGCTCAGCAACTCTCCAAGAGCCTGGCCCAAATCTTCCTCTAGAACGACTAAGCCAAACTCCCAGATTAAGCCTGTAAGTCTTCTTGCCCTCGCTTTTAGAAGTGCAAAGTGAGGTCACTGGCCTCTGGTGAAGAAGAGGAGAAAAGGCTGTGGGTGCTAATGTTGAGAGACTGCCCAGGACTAGACAGGGACAATGGTTTCCAGGCTTTTCTAATCCTAGTAGCTGGGCCATCCCTCAGACAGGCTTAAATGCAGAGATGAGTGGTGTACATGGCATGAATGGGTCAATGACAACTACACAGAGACAGGGAGAACCACAGTGGGCTCAAGGTGACAGAAGGAGCAGTTGAGTAGCCATGGTGTAATAGAAACCTGAGGTGAACTGAAGGGCTCCAGAGCGCAGCTGAGACACTGAAAGGAGTTCTCAGGGAAGTATGCAAATAAGAATAGTCAGTTTGGAAACCATGGAAACATAGCCAGAGAAAGGATCATCATGCTGTAGAAAATGGGACACTTACTATGGACTTGAAAGTCATCTAGCTGAATCTCCAGAGCCTTCTGGAAAATCTAGGACAAAGATCACTCACAGCTTGCTCAGAGAGTTTGGAGCTTTGGCCACACCCACAGGTTCTCTTCATCCACTCCCTTTATAGTTGAAGCATTAATTTGAATAATAAAAGCCAATTGTGTGCAGGCATACAACCTTTATGCAAAAGCAAGCAAATGAGGGAGAGCACTAAGCAACAGAGGAGGGAAGACTAGTGTCCTGGGGACTCTATGCCATGGGTGAAGCTCCTTCAAGTCAAGGCAGAACATCCAGGCTGGGGCAGCTGGCCCTTGTGAATCAGTGCAGCAGACACTCAAAGAGGAAATGGAAACCCAGGATTCAGCCTAAAAGGCTCCGAGTCCCAGGAATTTTATCTCCTGGCACTGCAGGCAGCACCGTTCCAACCTAAAGTTGTATTTGCAGTCTCTTCTATGAAGCAGTGAACAGAAGAGGGAAAAGGTATAAGACTAGAGGCAAAGGGACAACAACCAAAAGTTCTTACCACCCATAAAGCGGACTTTTCGTATACGAATGACAGTGGTTGCTTGTGACAGAGCAGAGATACCAATGAGCAACAAAGAGTGAAAAAAACAGAGACATCAGAGGCCCTCCTCCTACACCCCCAGCCCCTGCTGTCCTTGAATGAGTCTAAGAACCTAGGAGCATAAACAGGTACCACGAGGAGGGTTTTCTTCCTTCCTGGTCAGTAACCCACCAGAAAGAGAGGCAGGGCAAGGTAGCCTCATCATGCCAGAACTGCCTCTTTCTTTTAGAGACCTTGAAGTTACTATTACTATATTTACATGTAATACTCACTTTCTCTATCAATCCGTATCTATACCCTGGCCCCAAACCCCAATTTCTACATTAACTTCTGTGGAATAAAAACTAAAAGATGAATGCTGAAACTCTGGTCACACTTTTAACTATTCTAGTAAGTCCCACGGAGTCATGCTCCCTGCTTGAGGTTGTTGTTGGGTGGTGGGGAGGGATCCGTCAGAAGGGGCAATCATGTAACCATATCCTCCTGCCCCTGACTTGCACTATCCTCCCTGCATTCACCATTCATCCTTGGAGAGTTCTTTCAACCTCATGATTTCACTATCCAGTTTGCTGATATCTCCCCCAAATCTCTCTTTGGTTCTCATAATATCTATATAAGGTTTTGATGGAACATCTCACTGTGCTTGACTTTAACTCTAGTCCCCATCTCTCACCATCTTACCATCTCCAGCTAAAGTGGAACAAAGCATAACAATTAATCTTACCCTCTTGTTCAATGCTGAACAGCATCTTGAAATCTTCCTTCTTCCTCTTTACTCACATTCACCTAAATTACCAACCTCTGATTTCACCTCCAAAATGTCTCTGGAATTTATCTGTTTCCTTCTAGCTACACTATTACCTACCTAGGTCTCATTACCACCATCTCTAACCTAGATTACTACCAAAGCCTCCAGACTGGTCATTCCCCCTCCAATCCATTCTCTACACAGTAGTCAGAGCGAGTGAACTTTCTACACGATAAATCTGATCATGTCAATCCTGTGCTTAACATACATCAGTGGCTCCCAATTGCCTCAGGATAGAGTCCAAAAGCCTACACATGGCTTACAACCTCCTTCATGAGCTGGCTCTGTCCTACCTCTCCATTCTTGTTTCTCGTTTATCTCTTCCCCTACCCTCTGAAACACTAGTTACACCGAACTGCTGCTTCCAGTTCAAGCATGCCAGCTTTCTCTAGACCCCAGGTCTGGGACACGCCTTACCCTCTGCATGAAATGTTCTGTGTCTCCCTTTCTTGTCACTCCTACTCTCCCTCCCCACCAGCTAGGTCCTAGCATCCTTCAGGTTTCAGCTTGTACATCACCTCCTTCAGGAAGCTTTCTCAGGTCCTTAGAGTCTGGGCTACATAGTACTCCTGTGTGTTCTCAGCACCCTGTACTCATTCCTTTTGTGGCACTTATAACTTGCATTGTAATGGCCAATTTATATGTCTGTTTTCTAGACTGGTCTGTGAGCTTCTCAAGGGCTGGGGCTATGCCTCACTCATCCCCTTGGGCTCCAACAGCTAGTATAGCACCTAACACACAGAAAATACTCAATAAAAACCTGGTAAATGGAGTGGGGATTTATTGCAAAGGGGCAGGACGAAACTTTCCATTCCATATTTTAATTGGAAGAGTTGTTACACAGATGTGTTTATTTGTCAACATTCAAATTGTGTTCTTAAAGTGTGTTTATTTTATTATATATAAATTATACCTCAATAACAGCATTTTCAACTTTCCTTTCACAGTCAGAGTCACTGTCCTCCTATCATCCAGGCCCCCAAATGTCTCCCCTTCTCTGGCCCTCCATATTCTGACAATCACTAAGTACTATAACAACTTCCTTCCAAAGTTTATCAAAGCCCATTCTTCCCTCTCCAGTTCTCTGCTCTAATCCCAGCCCCATCCCTTCATCCCTAAATTATTACAACAGCCTTTCATCATCTGTGTTCTCTGCTTCTAGTCTCTCCCTATTCCAGCTGCCCCAATTTTCCAGAGGTAAAATCTTATTAAAATAATACTTTGTTCATGTTGCATCTCTGCTCATGAGCCTATAATGGTTTCTTATTGTTCTTGATAACTAAGATTTATTCAGTGCTGAGTAAGTTCCAGGCATTATGCTAACTATGTTATACACATCTCAGGTACTTCATCAGCTCATCTTACAGATGAGAAAATGGGAGCTCACAAAAATTAAGGAGTTTGGTCCAAGGTCATACTGCTAAGCAAATAGTGAAAATTGAGATTTGAAACTAGGTCAACATTGGTTACTTCTCCTAAAGTAGGAGTTTTCAACCCCTTTGTGCTTGTTTTAAACATTAGCAAAACTCCCCTTTCAAAAGAATTCTCACCTAGAACCCCATATAAGATTGGTAAAAGCAGGCCGGGCGCGGTGGCTCACGCCTGTAATCCTAGCACTCTGGGAGG
>VBSM01003204.1:27990599-28011320 GCA_008086735.1 Cheirogaleus medius
AAAAAAAAAAAGATTGGTAAAAGCAGAGCTGACTTCGCTGGCACCAGGTAAAAGGCCTGGAGCCCAGCCCCTGGGTTACCCCTTTTAATTTAGCTCCTGAGGTAAATTCTTTCTGACCACCTCTGCTTACCTCACACTACCCCTCTTGTACAGCTGATTCACTTTTCACAGATATTTTTCTTTTCCCCCAAACCCCTTGGAGATGGAGTTCTTCAAGAAGTGGGACCATATTCCCCATCAGGCTCACTAAGTACTTCCTGGGGAAAGGGACAGGTGATCTCCTCACTGGCCTGATAGGCTAAGGTGTGGGTTATAGCCCCAGGGTTGACCCAGTGTGGCAGGAGGCAGCCACTGCTCTGGGCCTGTGTCATAGAATGTATCTGTACAGTAGTCTGTGGCTGGCTCAAACTTAACACAGATCTTCAAGGTTTCTTTCAACCTCAAGATTTACTGATTCTAAATCTCACAAGTTCAAGAGTCTGAGGGTGACCCATTTGCCACTCTACCCAAATAATAGATCCAGACACTACTTTGTCCTTGCCCCAGACAGCTCCTCCTTCTTCCACATCGACTTTCACAGACTGAGGAGATAGACTAATATATATAAACAGACAGGAGAGGCAGACTAATATATATAAACAGACAGGAGAGGCAGATAGACTAATATATAAAAACAGACAAGTGAGCACAGATGGGTACAGATGGGAAGGTCTGATACAGGTAGGGAGTGATATCTCTGTGGACCAAGGTGGGAAATGAGTGAAAGGATAACCTGAATGAACAGGATGGATAATTTGCCTCTGGCCCTGTGCTACAGGAGGAGTGAGGGAAGAACTATCTTCCTGGCTTGGTCACCTAATCCAGAGCAGCTTTCAAGGAAAGCCAGGCTAGAGAGTCCCCAGTATGAGAAAACAACTATTATCTTATCTATGGATTTAAGGTTCTCTGATTCTTTAAAACTGTAAAGTAAGCCACCTGGGAACACCCACCATGGGAGGAGTTGATCTCTCGGCTGGGAAAGTCTCGAAAAGACATTTGCTCTAAAGCTGGAAGGAGGAACCAACATCCACGAAGGCTTTTATTTTCATGATTTCCTTTGGCTGGAGCTTTGCCTACCCAAAGCTTCCTGAGGGCTACCTTGCACCATGCCTTCAGTTTCTCACTGTTCCATTCACCCAGAACTTGTAGTTGTCTGGGAGAGGAAAGGGACAGCAAACAAGGTGCTCAGGCTAGTAGCCCGGCAGCCCACTAAAGTAGGCAGACCCTTACCCTCCAACGCATATTTCATGTCTTGGGCAAACAGATGCCACATCACTTCTGCGCTGACTTTTCCCACATTCAACTCCTGAGGAAACCTGGATGATGGAATAAACCCCAGTTAGAGAATAAGACAGGGGCCATTTGATTTGATTAATTCCAAGGCTGAAGTGCCTTGTTCTTGGAGGTCACATTGCAAAGAGGAGAAGCCCAGGGAACAGGGCTGGGCTTAACCGGGAAAAAAGGGGCCCAGGGGCCAGTGGTAGGACAAGTAGGGACAGAAGGGATCCCCTTAGGCAAAGTAGACCCAGGGGAGAGGATGCCCAGAAGACAAGGAATTGAGGCCCAGAGGAGAAGCTGGAAGACAGGCCCAAGCTAAATCAGATGGAGAAGAAAGGACAAGGGTGTGGGTGATAAGAAGGCCCACTTTATTCACAGTGGACAGACACATACACATATGGTCTCTGGATCTCCTGGGGCTCCTATGGCGGCAGCCACAGTCCCAGAAGCCTCTAACTCCAGGGAGGCTGGCTCAGTCTGGGTGGGGCCCCCCATTTTGTTTCCACACTTGTCTCCAGAAACAGTTACTCAGACAGATACAAGGGACAGAGGGACAGATGGATGGACAGGAGGAAGAGGTGGCACTGCAAACATACAGAGATAGGAAAGAAAGAGGTTGTTAGACAGATGGACAGACCAACCACCAAGTAGACAGGACCAAGTGGGGTGATACTCACTGGTTCAGAACAGGTGTGTAGGAATTCTTATCTTCCTCTATGATTGACACAATGAGTGTGATGAGTTTGGGCCAGAAATCCAGGTTCCGAATGCTGGGCCCCTGTTCCTCTGGAGGTAGCTCTTGCTTCTTGTTCCAGAGGAGACAGTGAGAAAGAGAGAGAAAGTCAGAGTGGAATGTGGAGAGTGTCTCCAATTTTCCTCTTTCTCTTCCCCTCCCCATTCCCCTTCCTCTAGAATCAGGGACCTTTCCTTTTCCAGAGCTTGTCTTCCACAAGACTGGCCCTGTTCTCTGAGAGTGACCATTGGGAGATCCTTAGGTACAGAGAGCCCATCCCTGAGAAATTCTCTCCCTAGCTCCAGGGAACTGCTGTGATAAGCTTGGTCAAGTCCAGGAAACATAAAGTGCCCACCCCCCTTCCTCCTTCTCTCAGTTGCTATGGGTAGAGTGACACTCTGGCTGAAGCAAGCAGCCCCTCCAGCCCCACTAAGTAGGCCTAGTTCTGTGTGACCCCCACAGGAAGCCCTCCTCTTCTGGTGGTGTTCCTCCTCTGACTTACCACCACCACCACACACACACAGCTCAGCTCTGAGAAGCTCCTTCAACGTCTGTAGGAGTTACTTAGCAAAACTAGCATGCATTTTGGCCTTTCAGCAGGATAGTACTTTCCTTGACCCCCTGAAAGTCATTAGGGGGAAGAACTGCATCTAGGAAGCTATTTGCCTAGCCAGATAAGAAAAGGCCTTGCTTGGGAAGAAGCAAGGGAATACATGGTGGATCTCATGAAAAGAGAAGCCATTCTATATTCAGAGCCCAGACAGGACAAGTAGGGGTCACCACAGAAAGGCTGGAATGGACATTACCTCCCACCGAGGCAAAAGTGGGGCTGCCCAGAAAAACAGAGATAGGACTTTCACATGGATGTCATACGTCACTGCAAAGTCTCCACAGTCCTGAATAAGCCTGCATTATTGAGAAGTTACCAGAAACCAGGACAGAATCTACATCCTGTTGATTCTAGCTCCTTAATGTCACTTAAATACATCTCTTCCTTTTACTTTTTCTGCCATTATCCTGGCTCATGCTCTTATCATTCAAGGATCTCCTAACTAACTGGTCCTTCATCTTCAATCTAATCCCTCTTTCTTGTAGCTGCCAGTGATCTTTCTATAAGGAAAATCTCAAAATGTTACTCCTCTGCTTAAAGCCCTTCAATGGCCTTCAAAAATTTAAACTCTGTAGCTTGATACAAAGGTCTTCCAGAATATGACCTCCCTCTCAACCTCATACCTTACCACTTCTCTGGTTGTAGCCATCACACCACTATGCCACTTATTTAGTGCTTATTATGTGACGGACACTGTGCTAAGAACTTTACACATATCATCTCATTTAATCCTCACAACAGCTCCATTCTTAGAAATTATCATCACCTTTCACTTACAGGTGAAGAGATTGAAGGACACAAGGTTACATGACTTGCCCAAGGTAATGCAGCTATAAATAGTAGAACTAAGATTTGATCCCAGATAGCTGAATCTCAAAGCCTGATGCTGTAATTACCCTAATTAAATTGCTTATACTTCCTTAAATTAACATACTCCTGCACAACTTCTCCACATGTTCTCCTCCTCCCCTCCAGCCCCTTTCTTTAGCTAATTCCTACTCCTTCCTCAAAATTCAGATTGAACTTAATCTCTTCTAAGAAGTTTTCCCTGACACTCCAGGTCTGGTCAGATGCTCCTCCTCTGGGCTTCTAGAGTACCCTCTGTGAACATCTGATATAGACAACTACAATAAAATGTAGTAACAACAAAATAACAAAAACCAATAAATGTAGTAATTTGCCCCTATCTCATCTCCACCAAACAATGAGGTCCCCAAAGGCTGAAATGTGTCTTACTCAACTTTACGTCTCTAATGCTCTGTTTGTTAAATGAACGGATGGATGAATGAACCAATCACAAGGTCAGTAGATGGAAATTTAAAAAGATACCATGGGTTTACTCCAGTGCAAATAGTGAGTAAGGAGAAAATGCAATTGAGAGAAAGTAAAAAGCAGATAGCAAAATACAAAGGCTAAAGAAAGTCCCTGAATAGTTTATAAGCCCTCTTTCAAAGTCTAGTTCATCCCATGCTGGGGAATAGAGACCAGATATTCAAATAGACACCTGCATAGTTGAAAGATCAAAGCTGAGAACAGTGTCTTCCCCCAACCAGAGAAAATCCACAGATGGATGACAGAGGGGCCCAGAATGTAGCAAGTGAAAAAAGGCTTCAGGAAAACTTCCTACAGACTTTAGAACCAATAGAACTTTTATAAACCTGAAAAGGGGGAAGCCTTAAATATATGGCTGGCACAAAAAGTACATTTGGGAGTGAGAAGAGGCAGCATGAACAAGATCTTAGTCTTTACTAAGGTGCTTCTAGGAAGCATTAAAAATTGGATATGTTCACCGAAAGATAATGTCTAAGAGATTTAGGTTGTCCTCCCATCATTTGCTGTCCAAATATTCCTTTCAAGGTAGATCTCAAATGCTTGTTTTATGTAGCTTTCCCCAATATCTGATCAAGAATGACTTCCTCCTCCTTAGAATTCTTTCAATCTTATCCCTTTTCCAAGGCTCTTCTAACAGACTGCTTTGATTGGAGTTATACAAATGCTCATTAGACTGTAAACTTACTGAAGGAGCACTGTGCTTTCCTCAGATCTGGCCTAGAATATTCAACATATATTTGCTGGACTGAAGGGAATCTACTCTGCAAATTTATGGTCAGCGGTCAGCAAGACACTCTTAAGACAGGAACTATAATTGAGTAATTGGAGCCAGAAGGAAGTCCTGGCTTTGAAATGGAGGGTAGAGGGGGAATGATACTATTGGAAGGATCTAGAAAACATACTAAGTCATCAGGTATTGGGTTAGGATGCCAGGCTAAACAGGTGAAGTAGCTCAACTTCATAGAAAGATATGGCAAGCCTTGACAGTCAGCTGATGAATAGAACCCAGAAGAACCATGCATTGCCGTGAGAAGTAATCAGAGGGAAAAGTTAAACTTCCAAGAGATAGTAGCTGAGAGAAAAAGCTATAGATCTCAGGCAGCCCAGAACTTATAGGGGTCTATAAGACTCAGAATAAAATTAACCTTGGGGGAGAAAAAAACCTCTGGAGGAGACTGAGAATTCCCCTAATCAATCCACAAACTATGCAAGAATTCAGGTTCACTTTCTTCAGCACCAAAGTAAAACTTATTGTTGCCATTTCTGTTCAACTCACGTATGTCTCATCTTGTCCAAGGGTCACTTTCCATCCACACATGTCTCATGTGGCCTAGATGGTCCATACTCCACAACTCACTCACCCACAAGAACAGTAAGTACCCTGTCCTGAGCTCCTTTCCACCAGGACCACTGCAAAGGAAAGCTGAGGCTCCAAAGAGCCACTGACAGCTGGGCCTACCCAATCCCAAACTTCTTACCAGTTGGTACTGGCGGCTGTATAAGTCATGGCAGTTGTTGAAGATATACTCATATGTAGAGTTCAAACAGGCCTTCACACAATCCTTTACCACCTGGCTGGCTCTTGGAGGGCTTTGCAGTTCTTGTACCTGCCGATTAATGACAGAAATATGGACCCAGGGTCCTGTTCACCTGGGTGGGATATCCTCTTAGCACTCCCCCACCAAAACTACTCTAGATTCCTTCATCCCTCTACAGGTACCTAGACCTTGGCCCTTCCAGCCCACCCTCACTGATCCATGGTCTATGTGCTAAATCAGAAGTAACCCAGAGAAAGGTGTATGGAAACGTAAGTTTAGAGGTGATAGCTCCTGTAGCCTTAGATTCTACCAAATGATTCTTATTCTCCATGTTCCTGCAGCCAGGTCCCCAGCCCAGCACCACCCCAACCCAATCCAGCCCTTACCTTCATTCTGAAGAAAGTAATGCTGGTCAGCAAATCTACTGTGGATTTTAAGTCCTGAAGCCGCTCAGGACTCCCAGCAGGGAAATTATTCTGTTGCAAATCAAGGAAGTGTAAGAAAGGAACAGAGGAATATGAAAACTTTCCCTGCCAAAAGTGATGAAATCAAAAGCTTCCTTACCACTACTCACTAAGATTTTTCTCTAGTTGAGCTGGGCAAAAAAAGCTGAAATGTTACAGTTTCCCTCTCTCTTTTCTACAGAAAGAGAAAGGCCCTTGCCAAAAGCAGGGGTTAACACTCCCCAGCCCAGAGAGCAACACATCCTCCCCCTAACCCTACTTCACATGCAATGTGTGAGCATCTGTACAAATGAACACAGACACACACACACATTTACACATACGCACACTTTTCTTGAATGAAGATTCTTACACCCAAACAGTGAGTTCTTCAAAAGTTACAATCTAACTGTATATCCTGGAATATAAGTGGAGCCACACCATGGACCAAAGTGAGATCCAGGACCTGGAGTTTCCTTACAGTAAAGCCCAGCAGATGGCAGAGCTCTGAGCAGAACTGCTTTTGGAGTGAGTTCCTTAGGAATTGCCCACCATCCTTACTTCATTCCCTTTGGCAGGAGTTTTAGGAGGAAGCTGCCATGGAGAGCTGAAGGAAGATGCTGAGCCACTCTTCACTTTAATGATCAGTTTCTTAAATCTGCAAATGGCTACTTATATGCCAAAGATAAGATATACAGTCAACTCTCCATTACTCGTGCAAATGGAGGGCACTCGAAGTGCAGATAATTAAAACTTCACTTCTTTTTGACTTTGAGGTTGTTTTTATACTTACTTTTTAATGTGCGTATATTGCCTGTTCTGGAAATTCACAACACTTTAAAGCAAGTAATGAAGCCATTCTAAGATCTAACTTAGGAGGAACTAAGAAACTGCCCATTGCCTTATCCTGCCCCGTCCCAGGTAACCACCCTCCTACCACACCGATTTTCTCCCTCCATACTAGGAATGGACATAACCTCTGATCCAAATTACTTGCCCAAGCCAAGCTACTCTCTGCCCCTCCAGCCAGATTCTCATACCTCCCCTGGAAAATGAGGAAAGTATAGAAAAATGCAAAAAGGAAATGTAGTTAAGTGTTTAATTTTTAAAAAGGGTACTTCTGGAAGAGATTATTCTTAGGAAACTCACTAAAGACAATGTCATCAGAGAGTTTAATAGAGTGGCAAGAGAAGGGTTGGAAAGCCATCTGCCTAGAAAAAGCAGCCATAGCTACTGCTATTTATACACTGCATGGTCCTTGGAGTTAGGAGAGCCACAGGTGTCAGCAGCATTCAGATGGGTGTGAGGACACAGGCTGATTTCTCTTGCCTTCAATCTTTATAGCCAAGATTGGCCACAGTCTTCCTAGACTGAGCCTGACATCTATTATCCCACCCCACAGTCATGTCTTCACTCACCCTGTACATAGAGAGGTCGATCCTCAGTGAGTTGTGTAGCTGGTCCAGCAGTTTTACAAATCTCTCTTTCTGAAGGTGAGAAACAAATAATGGAGAAGAAAGAGAGAACCTGTGTCTGAGTCCCCTAAGCCACAGCAGAAACAGAACCACTTCTGGGTGAGGAGGAAAGGGTGGGGAGGAGACACCAGATTGGAGACACATTCTGTTCCATCCCTGCCCATGGGAAGAACAACAAACAATGTAAAGGAAAAATGGGCAGGTGGTCCCTGTTCCATCTTGTTCTGGCTCTGTCTCAAACTAGGGAATCTTCTCACACTGACAAGGGGAAAGCCAAGTCCTTGGGAGAAGAAACGGTTCTTTCTGTACAAGAATCCACAGGACATGCCCAGTGCATCTCCATCCCTTCGGAACTGTAACTCATCTTAGTCAGATAAAAGGAAACTCCAAACACATTCTCCAACTTGCTCCTGAGTATGAGGTCTCCTAACTTATCTCACAACAATTATATAGCCACAGCCTAGCAGTGGCAATTATATAGCCACAGCCTAGCCTAGATGATGGGAGGGAAAAATAGTGATGCATTCAAAAGATGATCAGGTAGACATGAAGGGGTCCCTCTTTAAACCACATTCCACATAATTTCCCTTAGTGTATACTTTTTAAATGTTAAAATAGCTGATTTTCATAGAAAAAGTATAATTAAAAGAGGAATCATGTTCCTGTAGGGTGTTGGCTTAGCACTCCCAGAACTTATATATTGACTATATCATTAGATATTAAGTCAGTATATAATGAGACAAGACAGAATGGAACAGATATGTGACTGGTTTAATCAATTACATTAATTCATCTAAAGAAAGACTATCAATAACAAAAAAATGATTAGCCAAAAAACAAGGCTCAGAGGCTCAGTGGATTAGGCGAATATCAGTAATTTTAACCCTAAAATAGTAATCCTTGTGGTGGGTCAGAAATATTTCATCCAGTTTATATCAAATTTGTCAGGTGACATTCTGAGTAATGACTCAACTTCTCAGTACCTTAACACCAGGAAGGGCACAACTTGGATAGGGAAAACAGTCCAGACACTAGAAAAGGGATAGGTTCAGGTAAACACTGGCATCCTCATTTAGACATCAGTCTCAAATGAACTTAAGTGGTATGAATTTGTCACAGAGAGACTGAGGAGATGAAGAAAGTCCCATCTGTGGACCTGCAAGACTGAGGAACATGGTATCTTGAACATGTTGTTGACCCAGAGAGGTTCTGCCTGAGCCCAGGTGGCACCCTCCCCAAACCACAGTGGTGCTATTCTACCTTCTCTCATTTATACGTGTCTGAGGAGAGTCTACATACCCATAAGGAAACAAGGTTCATACAGTAAGGTGGCAGCTAACTGAATTTTATGTACATCAATCAACTCTAGAAAAATCAAACTTTATCAATTAATAACAAATGGGTACATATGTGTTTACATGACACTCACCCCAAAGTTGGAGGCTGCAAAGCGATCAGATGCAGAGACATTGGTAGAAGCAGTTGTGTGGGCATAGTAGGCATTGATGTTGGCCAGTAAGGTGCTCATCACTGCTGGCACACCAGGACACATGTACTTGGATGACAAACATGCAAAGTGCCTGAAAAACACAGTACCCTCAGCCTCAGAGACTCTTCAGGGCTTGCAACAAAAGCCAAGTGGGAACTCAGTAAAAGTTTGTGGAATAAATGGAGCATGGCCAGGATAATCGCTGTCCTCTGCTTTCCCAGGGCTGTGTCCTGTGCACAGCTCTAGGGACAGCCTCACCGATGCATGGGCTACCCAGTTTCTCAAAGCAGTCAAGAATTCCTGTTAGAGGAGTCTTGGTCGACTCCATACATGACTGCTCTCCCTACATTTTAGTGTCCAAACTCCCAGGCCAGTCTAGGTCAGCTAGTCTGTCACAAACACACATCCATGAGCACATACGCCCTGTCTGCTGAGGCCTGTGATGTGTGGGCAGGTTTGTCCTTGCATCCCCTCCTATGCCCTTTTCCCTTCCTATCTCTGAACTCTGGAATATCTTCTCCATGAGCTACTGACAAAAACACTCCCTTTCTACATATACGATCTTCACCTT
Source organism: Cheirogaleus medius (assembly GCA_008086735.1). Taxonomy (NCBI): domain Eukaryota; kingdom Metazoa; phylum Chordata; class Mammalia; order Primates; family Cheirogaleidae; genus Cheirogaleus; species Cheirogaleus medius. The sequence goes on from VBSM01003204.1 coordinate 28,000,108, forward strand.
GGAGCATAGACCCATCCCACCCAGCTCAGAGAGGAAAGTAAGGAATCACTGCATGCTGTCCCCACTAAGGACCTGTCCACCATGTTAGTGTGCCTTCATTAGCCACCCCAAGGATTAGTAGCCACTTCCCAGAGCCCCAGCGGAGCCTCACGTCATGGCCTGATATATGGACTCGATGCCGTAGCGCATGGCAAATTCATCCACAATTTCTTGGGCTGTCTCATCAAAGTACACCTTCCACGCATCATCTCCTCGAGCCTCAGGGATCCGGACTCCTCCACTGCCCTGAATGTCTGTGAGGTAATGGAAAAGGTTCTGCAGGAGACAGAGCAGAGAAAAGAAAAGGGTTAAAGACATGAAAAACAAAAACAAAACCTAGTGGTAAAGCCCAGGAGAATGTGAATAGGGTTCCACAGAAATTCTGTCCTTTAGTCACTGCTCAGTTTCTCCTGTGGCCCCAGTAGGCTGTTCTCACATTAGTAGAAGAGAACCAAGTCTGGGTTCAGTCACTTGGGCTGTCCTGGTAGCACAGCGAGTCAAGGATAAAATTAAAAACAGGCCCCAGACCTTCAGCCACCTAGCAATCCTACTTATAGCCAAAGGCCCTTCCCAGCACTGCTTTCCCACCCGCCACCTACCAAGGGCTGGCTCACCTCATGAAGACACGTATACTGCACATGATACGGGGCTACCTTCTCCTCCCCCTTGATCTCCACACTGATTTGTAGTCGGATAGCCCCTGAGACGGCTGACTTGTCTGTCCTCTTCTCTAGAAAGGAAAGAAGACCAGGGATTGACACCAATGCGATGAGATAGTATATACAGCTCCATTCTGGCTCAGTCCAGGGAAAAGGCGGCGCTGACCCAAGGGTTCACCCGATAGGGTGAACTCACTCTAGTGACAACATATTCCACAAAGACCCCTGAACTGGCTGGGTGGGAGAACAGGCGTGGCCAGGGGGCCAAAGGCATTAAGGATTAGAGAGCTGCCTGAAAATGAAGAATGTTCAGCCAGAGTGAGTACCAGCCACCACCACTCCTCTGTCCCCCATCCCTACCCATGGTCAGTTCTTTGCCAGTAAGACAGGTTCTGTACAGAAGTATGCTCTGGGGATTGAGTGGTAGTTTTGGTAGATGGGAATATTCCCTGGTCGCCTTTCACACTCTCCCCTTTTCAGTAACCTTCTCTGGTCCAGAGTCCTCACCCAAGTTGTACCAGACGTCCATTTCACCACTTAGTGTCCGAACCTCAATGATGGTTTGGCCAAGGAAATCATCGGACTCTCGCTTTAGCCGCTGCTTTACTCTGGACTTGATGTCATCATCCTCATCCCACACACGTACCTTAATGCGGTCAGAAGAGTTGTGGCACTCGCTGTGAGAGAATTAGGTAGGCTCTGTTAGGGGCAGACCCAGTAGCACCTACTCCTATTATTTCTAGTTCCCTCCCCAAAGCTCCATCAATTGCAATTGAGGCCTGGAGTAGGAAGAAAAGGAGTCAGAGGAAAGAGATACTAAAGTTCCAAGCCAGTCAGGCTATTCCGGCAAATTGCTCTTTATTCCTGAGCCTAGGTGGCTCTATATCCCCTTATCCAGTCCTTACCGCCCAGGAACAAAGGGCAGGGTGGGAGGGGGAGTAATTAGGGTCAATTCTGACTTCTTATGCAGCTAGCTATATAGCAACACCAGCAGGAAAACAGCTAGACATGCCATGGAGCCCCTGGAAGCAACTGCTAGCTCCCTCCTTGGAATCCAAGATATAAAATGAGTAAAGATGCTAGATACGTTCATGGTTGGTCCATTTGGTCACACTTGCTTTGTTTTCTATCTAACCCCACATCTGCCTGACTCTGTACTTGGTGAACTTCTATCATCCTTTAATATCCCATTGAATTATCACCTCCTTTATGGGGTTTGCTTTGGAGAAGGGAGTTTGCCCAGGTCTCCCCTCATGCGTTCTTCCCCAACAGTTGCCTTCTGGATCCTGTTGCCTTACCCAAAAGTTATACTAAGCAGAATTTGCTGCTCCTTTCTCTATGTTCTTACAATACCTTTCCATATTCCATTAAAATATAACTACTGCTCTACTGAAAAATGACAGACAAATCAACGACAGCTTCTTAAAGCCAGGGATTGTCTTATTCATTTTTAGATATACAATATCATGTATAGAGTCTCATACAGAATAGGAGTTTAATAAATTGTTTACTAAAAGTGGGCAATAGACCGGGCATGGTGGCTCACACCTGTAATCCTAGCACTTTAGGAGGCTGAGGAGTGAGGATTGCTTGAGGTCATGAGTTTGAGACCAGTGTAAGCAACATAGTGAGACCCCGCCTCTACAAAAAAGAGAAAAATTAGCTGGGCATGGTGGCACACGCCTTGAGTCTCAGCTATACAGGAGGCTGAGGCAAGAGGATCACTTGAGCCCAGGAGTTTGAAGCTGCAGTGAGCTATGATCACACCACTGCACTCCAGTCTGGGTAACAGAATGAGACCCTGCCTCAAAAAAAAAAAAAAGGACATCTACACTTATGTGTTTATCTTAGCACAGTTCACAATCAATCGCAAAGATATGGAACCAACCTAAGTGCCCACCAATTGATGAGTGGATAAAGAAAATGTGATATAAATATATATATATATATGTCTGTCTGTCACAGAATACTACTCAGCCATCAAAAAGAATGGAACAATGTATTATAGCAACTTGGATGGAACTGGAGGTCATTATTCTAAGTGAAATAACCCAGGAACAAAAAACCAAATACTGCATGTTCTCACTTATAAATGGGAGCTAAGCAATGGGTATGTATGGTCACACAGAGTGACTTAATGGACATTGGAGACTTGGAAGGGGGAGGATGGAAGGGTGGGAGTGGAGTGCAGGATAAAAAAATTACCTATTGGGTACAATGTACATGTATACTATCCAGGTGATAGGCATATTAAAAGCCTACATTTCTCTACTATGCAATTAATCCATATAACAAAAAACTACTTGTACCACCTAAATTTATTTAAATTTTTAAAAAGTAGGCAAAACTCTGCAGCCTTCTGGATCCTTGAGCACACCCTTTTGACCCAAAGTTCTGCCCCTCGGGGGAAGGGGTGACAAAGCATCTGGATTCTCCAGATATTAGTCTAAGTCCTAGGCTAGAGTTTGCCATTTTAACAACTATCCCTTACTGTCGTAAGAAACAGTTTGTAGGAAAATGAGATAATGGAAATAAGAGTGGGGTGGAAGCTGAGGCAGGAAGAAAAGCTTCCGTTAAGGGAAATGGAAACTTCTCCAGACCCCAGATTTCACAGGACAAGGACATTCTTTCCTCACTCCTTTAAGAGCCTAACCTTAGCAGGACTGGGAGGTACAACAGGGTGGTCAGTCCCTGGTTGTCACTGAGCAGTAGTAAAATCTTTCTAATGCTAGAAAAACCAGGATGGGGTGCCCTGGGGCCCCTTTAATAGCCCTAGCTAAGACAGGGCTTGGGTAAAGTGATACGATAGCCCATGAGCAGAAACCCAGAGAAAGAATGGCTGCTGCCCAAGTAAAGCATGTGAGAAATAGGTTTTCTCCACTGCCCTTGCTCAATCTTAGGCCTCAAGCCCAGAACAGGAGGATGTAATGCTGCTTCCAAAACACATACAATCACAGGTAAGACAAAGCCCTCTGTAACTTACAAATGGAACTTCTCCTCCCAGACAGGATTCAAGTTTCCAAAAATGGTCTTGGTGCGCTTCTTGGTTTTGCCGACTTGCACAGTCACATAAGGGTCACTGGATCCTGTTTTGTCCTTGGCTTGTAGGCCCTGCGCACACACCACTGCAACCCAAGCACATGTAGGAGGCTTCAGAGTATACTTTAGAGTTGGTGAGAAACTACTCTCCATAGCACTACTCATGTGTGCTCTCCATCTTAGAGCAGCCTATCTATGCTCCTTGCACAGGAACCTTAATCTCATTCCTCCATATATATCCTTAGTCCTGGGCGCCAGCCTTTCCCTCAAAGCCTAGCCCAAGAATCCCACCTCCCCACCTGAGCCCTAACTGACACTCCTACACATTGCTCCTTACAACCTGTGATACATGCACGCTTCGGCGCCACCCACCCAATTCATAAACCACTGTTTAACTGTTCTCTGGTCTCCTGCCTATCCCCTAACCCCCACCCCCAGCTCTTGTAATATCAAACTGCTAACCAAGTATATAGTGTCAGGTTGTTACCAAATCCTTGTATTATGGTTTATATTGTTTGCAGGTGCCAGTCTTGCCTCTCCCAGCACCACGGTCTAGGTGAGGAGGAGTGATGAATAATGAGGCCTCCCTCTTCCCCTCATTTCTATCTTCTTTCTCCCCAATCCCTTACTCACTCTCACTCGGGACGTTTCATCCCCAGGACCTTCCCCATAGCCCAGGGCTTCATGCCCCTCAAACTTTGGCCTGCTCACCAGTGATGGTAATCTTGGCCGACCATTTGGAGGTGCCATCCAGTACACTCTGCTTCACTGTTTTCATCTGCTGCACATGGGCAACTTTGCTCACTGTGAAGACATCCCGGATAACTTCAAAGATCTCTGGCTTATTTCGCTCTCGGATCTTCATGCGGTCCTTCATGGCCATGATAATGTTCTGGGTCCGGTCCTCAGCTCCATGTTTACAGCTCTTTTCTGCAGCCCCTGAAGGACAACCAGAGACAGAAAGTAGGACTAAGCAACAAGCCATCTACCAGACACCTACCAGACCAGGTCGAGCTAAGGAATAGGGCCTGAGAGAGGCCATGGAACAGTGGGAGAAGCTTAGGGAGACTGGGATATCTGGGAAAAATTAACACTGTGGGGCCTGCTGCCTGGCAGTGGAGTTTAAATGCAACTCAGAGGGTAGCAAAATCTTGATAATTGTTATGGGGACTCATTATGCTGTTCTATTTAGACATATGTTGAAATTTTTCATCAACTCTCCAACTCTAAAGTCAAAATATCCCCAATGGGTATCTCAGTTATCAGGGAGGGGTAGTGGGTGGGTACAGCAATAGCATGAATTTCATCCAACTGCCAAGCATGATACAAATCCCAGAATTTGTCACATAGTTGGGTTCTGCTCTATGGCTCTAGTGCTTTTAATCTCAGAAAATAGTGTGGTATGGTGAGAAAAGTATGGCCTTTGGTGTCAGACAGATCTGGATTTAAATCCTGGCTCCAGCACTCCTAGCTTAGTGATCTGGTTTGTTCTAAGAGGAGATAATGGTGCTTATCTCTCAGGGTTGTAATAAGCATTATTTTATATAGCATATGTAAAGCATCTAGCCCAGGGACTGGCAGTAACAGGTACTTAATAAATGGTCACTACTGTTGTTACAACCATTATTACCCTGACAGGGTCAAAGGCCATCTTCACCAGCTGTGGCCCCACCTAACTCATGTCAGAGGCCAGCAGGCTTTCCTTGCTGCCCAAGGATCATGGCAGAACACACGCTTCTCCAGTGTATTTCACCAACTAGGCTTCTCAGAAGAGCAGCTGGGGCCGCATCCTTCCTATACTGGCCCAATAGATTGATCTCCTCTCCCTGCAGTCTCCAAAGGTTTAGGCCTTTACTCTAAAAACTCAGAGCAAAAAGTAAAGTCCAACAATCTGCATTCTAACCCTAGGAATATGGGAAGCCAGGTTTTCTGTCCAAGGAGGCCCACAGAAGGGCATTTCATTTCACTCTGTGCTTCACAGAAACCTTAGGCAGACGTTCTCTGATAAATGGAAAATGACCCAGGCTGTGGCCTACTCTTGCCATTTAGCATATCCCAGACAAGGTGCTACTTCCTTGGCCTGGGACCTCTGAGAGGCCCCTGAGGAAAAGTCGGACACCCTGGCAGCACTTTTCAGAAGGTTTCCAGCAAGCAGCCTGTGCAGCTAGCCTGGTTGCTAGTGCTCAGCAATTAAAGCAAGGCCTCTGGCACCTGTGCTTGCCACTCCCCATGATGGGTTTGGGCAAAGACATCACTGGTATTTGTCTTCAGACAGTCTTTTCAGAGCCTCATCTCTTCTGTTGACTTTGTTCTATCTGTCTCTTCATGTCTACTATAGCGATGCTGCTGGCACCAATCTAGGGCTCTTCAAAGAAGGACATTTTAAGTGAATAATTCCTCAAGGCCTCTCCCTGGGCCCCTTTTATGTCATATGTCTCCTTGGGATAATGAAGTGCTTATGGGTCTAAAGGGGACCTTCCTTTCTTCTACCACAATCTTTAAAGCTTTCATTGCTATAGTTTGGCTCTGGGTAATACCTGGGCGACCTGGAGGGCAAGAGAATACTTTTCCATCTTCCCCCAACACTTGCTCTGCCTGGGGTCCAGCTACAGTGGGTGCAAGCCCAGCACCACCCCCTCCTCTGACAGGAACTTGCTACTTTTCCTGCTCCTATTCTCCCCACTCCATCATGGCAACACAAGTCACATATTTAGCCAGGACCTCTGCTCAATCCATTGGAAATTTCTATTCCTGGAATTATTGTCTAAAAGCTCCATCGATAAGCAGGGAATAAATGCTGCCTTCCCTGGGTCCTTGAGTCCAAACCTCAGGAAGTTCCTCTGTGAGGCCTGGAACCTCACAGAACCCTCTCTTTCACATTAGTTTCAGTCTCTGATTAAACATGCTCTTGTCATTTGGGCAATAAGGCCACTGTGGTATATACGCTATCCAAGCTCAGCCTCTGGGATCAACTGAATCCTGGAAGAGACTCTAGCTCCACCAGAAGGCCATAGAAAGCTCAAAGAATTTTTCCCAAAAGGTGCTTAAAAGGGTAGTATAAAACATGGTATTTGGAAAAACAATGCCCCTTGATTTGGGACCCTACCTGCTCTGAAAAGGAAAGGGCTTCAGAATCAGGTGGAGTGCAGGAATGACGGTTCAACCATCCCAGCTCTTTGCTGCAGGCTATTTTGGAGAGACCCTGCCCTGCTTCCCCTGCTCCCCACCCCTCATCCCACAGGGCACTCACGCTGTAGGCAGTCGGCATTGAGCAGGTCCTGGCACTTCTCATGGCACTTGACTCCACACTCACTGCAGCGCATGCCCTGCCGGGCAATGCCCCAGAGCAGGCCTTCACACTCATAGCAGTAAGTTGGGGTAGTGGCTGTCCAGACCTCAAAGTTGTGGGGCGTGGTACACGAGATGGGGTAGATTAAGGCCTGCAGGGTTTTCTTATACACATGGGATTTCTGAAAGACACATACCCTCCCATCAGTCACCAGCAACTTTCGGATTCTGCTGTAAGATGCCAGAATTGAGACCCTGAGGGACAAGCAGGACCCTGTTTTGTTGTCTGACAATGGAAAAGACACTATCCTGGTCCAGCCCATACTCCAGCCAAGCAGAAAGAAGCCCCCAATATAGTACACTCTTGATAGTCCAACACAGGTTGGACCTGATCCCGGGTCTGAGCCTTGTTCCAGCAATAACGCTTTTTCAGGAAACAGAGGGTAGCAGGCCCACCATAAAACCCTGAGTTCAGTGGTTACACCCTTCAACATGAGATGGGCTTACCCTCTGATCTGGACTATTGTGAAGTGTGAAAAACTGAGACCTGATACTACCTGTTTCATCAACGATGTGGGCTCAGCACTCTTGAATTCCCAGTTAGTATGGCTATAGAGATGATCACCAGTCCTGAGGCTCGTGGTTTCCTGAAAGCCCATGGGTTACTTACCAGCTCTTCATCCTTGAGAGAGGAGCGTGTAGCCATTGCAGAAGTAATCCCTGCCTTCCGGGACTGGACCAGTGACTGTGAGAGAAGACCTGTGGTTAGCCCTGGCTACCACCAAGGGCTGGCAAAGTCCTGGGGAGGGGGCTTCAGTGACCAAAGCCATTTGACTAGAGCTTACTATAGTACTTTTCTCTCTATTTTTACTATCACTCACAGGGGCTGCCTTGGGCAACGGTGTACCAAGTTAAGATGCAAAACTCAATGCCCTCAGGGGACTGTTCTAGCAATGTTAGAACAGGACTTCCTTCAGGATAGCTATCATCTAAAGAGTTTCTCATTCTCTTACTTTCTTAGGTGCCCTACTCCAGAGAACTCCTTACTTATAGGAAGGTAAAGGAAAATGAAAAGCTTAGAATTATAGTAGGATATAGATCATTAAGAGTAAGAGATATACAACTGTCAGAGTCACATTCAAGAATCATTACTGAAAACAATGATCCCGTGCTAACCTCTATCCCCTTGTACACCTCCCCACCCCATACCCACTTAATCCCTGGATGGCTATAGAGGCCAGTAGCCCAAACAAACAGTGCACTTAGCAAGTAAAAGGGGGCCATGTAGCCACAGTCTAATCAAGCAGGGCAGGGAGTTAAGTCTGAGAGCTGGGGCTGCCCCGCTAGCCAGGCTCTTGTGTAGAGGGGCCCTGCATAACTGTTAAGCCCAAGCTTTATAGGCAGCCCCTAGAGAAGCACATGGTTTCCCTATGGCAGAGGACATTGGGCAGACAGAAGTCATAATATCAGCTTAAGCAGGAGGAACAGCCAGGAAGGGCCCAAATGATTTGGGAAATGGACTTTTAGAGAGGATGGCAAAGGGCTCTGGAGACACTCACCATAGCCTGTGAAGAGGAGAGCAGAGAAAGGAACAACATGATGTTAAAGCCCCCCGGGGGCATGTTAACTTTAGAGGCAACTGAGAGGTTCTTCTCTATAGTCCAAAGTAGGGAACATATCCCAACCCCCTCTGCCTCTACCCACCAAAAATTGTTTTCAGCCCAGACAGCTGGCCAGAGCTCAGGGTCTAGAGCTTCTGCTATAAGGGACATGATATTGTAAAGTAAAAGATAGGCAAGAGTAACAAACAGAGGAGAAAAGCAAGAAATGAACTAGATACTTGCTGGTTGGCAAGAATGGAGAGAGGATGAGAAAAAGGTAGAAAGAGAAGAAAGAGGAGATGGGAGACAATAAGGAAAGAAGATATTAAAGAAGACATGACATCAGAATTTATCTTCAACCAGCTAGATGAAGAGCTGGTGGAAGAAGAGGTACACTGGAAAGGAGGAAAATGAGGAAGGAGAAGATGCATAATTGGTTAGAAATAAAGGCAGGAAAGAAACAATGAACAGAAAATGACAAATGATACTTCCATTCATTCAAATGAGGGAGAACTAGTAGGGGAAAAAGAGAACACAGAATGGAGAAGAGGGGAGAGGAGTAGATAGGAAAAACACTAGACAAGGAGGGAAAGAAAAAGAAAACAGTAGCAGAAAATGGTAATAAGAAAAATGGTTCAAGTCTTACTAAACGCTTACACATTACACCTGGCTTTAGAGCTCTGGGACTCTAAGAGATCCTGGACCCACTCTATCCCCACTACCCACAAGGCCGGGTAAATTCCTTGAGCTGTTCCTGCCTCGGAAAGTATGACCCAGAATGGGAGCTTCTGGTCCTGGAGGTCCTGAAACCAGCTTTAATTCCTAAACCTGTTCCAATTCAATTCCCCAAATTTTTATCATTGCCTCTCAATGCCAGACACTAGGTTACAGAGATAGTCTAGAAAGCCTATGTCTTGAGAGGAGACTTTCACTTGACTTCTAAGAAGGGGTTGAATTCCAGTCATGTTTATCCCACACTAAGCTCAATGATCTAGGTCAAAGACTAAGGGCAGTCTCCATTCTAGGCTGTAGACATATCTACAGGAGCTAGATATCTAGAGGAAGACACAAGCCCTGCTTTGAGGGCCCAGGTCACAAATGTTCTAGGTAGGAGCTTGAGCTAATGAAGAACTCAGGGCTCTAACTAGGGAGTGAGAGAGAACAAAGTCCCACTGAAGCCATCACTAAGTCTCAGTAAGGCTTTAGACGATTGATCATCAGACCAATATGAGTCACTTCCAATCCTGACAGCTTGCCAAGGCCCAATGGGGGATACCCCAAGGCTACTGCCTAAGCCTGCACAGGAGTCGTCACTCACCAGATCACTGACAAGTGGCAGCGGCTTCTTTCTGCGTAGATCTGGCATGCTGTCAATGCCATAGAGCCCTCCGGCTGGCCTAAGGAGAAAAGAAAGCATGTCAGGAACTTCAGTCCTGCCTTGAATTACTGGCAGGTCCAGTGTTCCATTCTCCTTGCTTTCCCTCTCCTCCCAGGAAGATGAACTGACCTCCACTATGTGCCTTTGAGAGGGGCAAGGAAGACAGAAGTGAGGGAAATAAAGCCATGGGATGGTGCACAGTGGAATCTGCTCTCAGAGTACCCCTCCGTGTCTGCTACGGTTTTAGCCAAGGGCTGAGAGCTCTTCTATCCCACAGTGACAGTTCAAGGCACCTCTGTTTATTTGAAGGTGCTGTACTCCATAAGGCAAGGTGGGAATTGGTAGTTAGGAGGGCTCCTTCCCACACTCAGGCCAGAGACACTGCTCCCCAGAGAAGTGTCGACTGGCCCGTACCAGCACAGAGCCCACAAGATTGGCTCTACAGGAAGAGCTTACAGCCCCGGTGAGGCATGTAAAGGGAGACCTTCTCTAGACAAGAATGAAAGTCACCAGCTCTGGCTACCCAAGCCTCCTGGAGAAAAAGTGTCTCCAGGGAGAGAGGAGCCCTCATAATCAAATGGAGCCAGAGGAAGTGGAATGAGGGACTTCCAAAAGAGCATTTAGGGGAAGAAAAAAACCCACACCATTTAGGAAGGAAACAGCAAAGGGATTCTGAGAGTCCAGCCTAGCCCTATGGACAAATCAGAGACCAGGAAAAAAATAAAGCTAGAACAACTGGCACTTTCTAAAACTTTTATACCTTTTCTATACTTATTAATTTTGGTATTCTTTGCCTGTTCTTCCATAATAAAATGAAATAAAAACAAAGGATGTCCCCAAAAGAACATATGTCTTATGTTGAGATAACCTGGATTTTAGCTCCAATTCTTCTACTAAGTCACCATATGTCCTCTGCCAAAATTCCTTCCTCTCTTTGAGCCTTGGTGTTACTTCTATAAAATGAGGTGTAAGAGCTACAAAATCTCTCTAGCTTTAATGAAAACAACTCATGTACTTGGTTTTAATGACAGCAATGAGGTGGGGAGGTGGGGTAGCTGGGTTGTATACCACAGCTGATCTAAAGAGAAATGTCCCAAATGAAGCAGCAGGTACTTCCAGGTATACAGGCAAAGAATGAAGCCACAAGTTCGGTCAAGGACAGGAGTTGGAACAGGCCACTCAATATGCTGATTTCTTTTTTTTTTTTTT
>VBSM01003204.1:28011420-28042086 GCA_008086735.1 Cheirogaleus medius
AATTTATTTTCTCACAGTTCTGAAGGCTAAAAATCTGAAATCACAATGTCAGCAGGGCCATGTCTCTGAAGGCTCTAGGAGAAAATCCTTCCTTGCCTCTCTCCTAGCTTCTGGCAGTTGCTGGCAACCCTTGACATTCCTTAGCTTGCAGCTACATCATTCCAGTCTCTGCCGCTGCCTTCACATGTCTCTTGCCTCTGTAATAGGCTGATTTCTAATAAACTAGCTCCCTGAGCATAGGCAGTAGGCTTTGTTTTTAATAAGATTACCAGGCCTAGGGAAGTTCTAAATTTATGACAGCTTCCAAGGACCAAGCTGAAAGAAATAAGGAAGACAACAGGGAATTCTTTAGAAAACCTCCGCATGGCTCCATTTAAAAATAGTCTGGATATGTTCCATTGGCATGTATGTATTTTATAATCATTAGAAGAAAAAAACTACAGCTCACTGAAGAAGCAACTTATGCCAAAAGTTTGTAGCTAATTCTAAAAACTACAATAAGTACCACTTAACCCAAGAAATTTTTTGCAACATAAATGATCTTTTGATAAAAACAGGGGTAACTCATTCACATGATTGACTCTTGATTAAAAGAAGACAAATCACAAGGAAATGCAAAATGTAAAAATGTAAAAATGTAGTCGATAATCTATCTGATCCTTCTTCCCTGGCCAGAGTGAGAGGAGGCAGCTACTGAGAATGCTGGTACCAGAAGCCTTTGTAGGGAAAGGGAGAAGAAGGTCCCAAGGTTCTAACTGGCAATGTGTGGGGGAGTAGGGTGTCAGGAGGCACTTAAACTCTGTTTTCTCTTAAGAACAGTCAGTTACAGGCAACAGTTAAGCAGCTTAAAATGACTCTCTGGCGCAATCCAATCCTATGAGTCTAAAACTCACATACAAGCAGCACAGAGGGAGCACACAGAGCTCAGAAGGGATGCTACTATGTCTTAACTAGAGTGGAATGGAATAAGTAGGTGACTCACAACAGCTACAGCAGGACTGAGCCCAGAGAGTAATCTAATCAGCTACATCATTGACAACGGAATGGAAAGAAAATGTTTCCAAACACAGATATTTTTCAAATTTCCTTGTTCCTCTATCTAAAGAATATATCACCATTATGATGCAATGAATCACAAATTATAGAGGCAAGGATGGGGGAGCCCCAAAGCTCCCTCCCCTGCCTTAGGAGAACTACTCTGCAAAGCTCACTCCTTCTACTGACTCTGAGGAATCAGTCAGCACAGTTTGTTCCTCTGCCTCAGAGAATCAACCAACCTACAGTGGAACCTCTTCCTTTCCCAAGATCAAGCTTATGAAGCTGTCTCCCCTGCTTCCCAGAGGAAGAGCTAAAAGCAGGGAGAGAGAGAACACATAAAATCAATAGAAACTTTGCAGGGAATCACTTACCCTTCTGGAAGCCACTGAGGCAGAGAGGGGTCACCATCATGTGGAATCTTTAAAGAGAGATAGAAAAAAAGTTAGATCCTGGGAAAAATGGGAGACTGCCTATAGGCTGGGCAGTGAGCAGTGGAATAAGAAGCCCAGAACAGCGCAGGTGACATAGGCAGCCTGATGTCTAAGCCAATGCCCTGGTCAGCCAGGGCAACAAGCAGGTTGCTGAAATGAACAATACTTGTCTCCCCAGTGAATAGACAGGATATAAGGCCAAGCTCACTGAGGTACTGGGGCTAAGGTCCACTGGGATAGAAGAACTCACATCTTCCTTATATAAGCCATTGGTACAGGTAGCAGTGAACCAAGCCTAGGAGGACTCACTTAAGCTTCCGGGCCTCACTAAAGCAAAAGGACAACTTCATATAGGGTCCAGTCTTTTTCCAGCTATATTCCTAAACTTTCTTGGCTGCCCCAGAGTCAGACCTGGTCTTTCTGGATTCCCATCTCATCTTGTGGTTTTATTTAGCTTGGGTGTCTTGAACCCCTGACGCACTGACACTGCGTACACATGTATGATTACACTGATACTGAATCTGCTCTCTATATTTAATAAGCTGTATATAACAAGAGAACCCAGGGCAGATTAGACACTTGGATTATGATTCTGGTGAATTTTATAGGCCCTAGAATGAGAAGTTAAAAATTTAGATACCAAATAATTCAGGGAAGGAACAGTTCAAAAAATACTTTTTAAACAAAAAACAAAACAAACCAAACAAACAATAAAAAAAAGCAAATTCTTTAAGCAGCGTGCAGAGAAGAAAGAGTTCCAAAGCTGCCAGGGATCTCCAGAGAATCCAATGGTACATGCTTTTCAGGCACAAGAAACCTAGTGCTAACAGGTCTGGGGCTTCCTGTCCCTCCTTGTCCCCCTCCATCCCCAACAACTTCCCTGCCTCCTAACTATCCTGGAGCAAATGGGCTCCCGAAGGGAGGCAGAAGAAAGCTGCTTTGAACAGGGAATAATGTTTTGGGAAGGCTATAAAGGTGGGAGAAGTTATGGATAGAATGAGGCTAGACAAAGTAGAATAGGGAGAGATAGGACAGGGCTAACAAGTGATGGAAAAATGAGCAAGAATAACCCTCAATCTGCAGTAGGCACAGATGAATTTTGGATTGAAGACCCTTCTCAGGTTGTCCATATTTTAAACAAGCCTATCTGCCTACTGCCCATAGCCCATTCTATGTCGTCTGCCTCCTATCCTTATTCCATGGGTAGGATAACATTGGTAATGGGAGGGCCAGGCCCAAAAGGCAGCCAGTGGCTCAGGCAAAAGACGACGGGCAGTACAAGAAACAATAGTAGGTGGGAAATAATGGGAAAACTTCAAGTCTCCTAAGATCGTGGGCCAGGGTAGGCGTTAGGGGAGCCTATCCCTAAATCCCCAGATCCTACCAACTTATGCTCCTTTTGGAAATGGCCACTATATTAAGCAGATTCTTATTTATTACTAGAATTAGATATTTGTCAGAAACCACTGGGCTTAAGGAACCAAAGTCACAAAAAGTCTTTGAGACCAAGGCTCAGATCATGCACATTTCCTGTGCTTAGATGGGACAACACGTCTGCACACACAGCACAGAACATGTACACACACTGCGCTGAAGGAGGGCACGAGAGTGGGAGGAGGTCTAGACAAAGTACCTACAGGAGGTATATTTATAGATACAACTTGTGCCTGCAGGAAACACAAGGTGAATATGGATCTTGTGCTTATGGCTTCAGAATATGTGTGCAAACTCATTTGGGGAGGATTCATGGTGCTCGCTAGGGCCCAAATCACAGGCAAAGCAAATCCTCACTGTCTTCAAGAGCCAGTGCTTACAGGCACAGAGCATTAGTATACTATGCATTCACATGGCTTGGAGGAACCACACAACAGGTCTATAGAAGCTTAGGCTCACAGAAAGGTCAGGAAGCCTGCTCATAGCACAAAGCACATTCACACTTAGGGTCCCAGGTATGAGGCACAAAATGCCTGCAGCAACTCCTGCTCTCAAATACAAAGTATGCATGCATGCTGGGCTCAGCCAGGGTTTATAGCATATGCCAGAATTTGCAGCAACAGTAGAAAATGGACACACACTGAGCAGAGTAGAAGAGGAGGGCAATCAGTGTCTGCAGGAGTCGAACTGAGTACAAGTGTAAGCACACACATGCTATAATGAATGTGCACCCATGCTGGCACACATACATTCTCACACTGTGCTCCAGGGATGTCTGTGGGAGCACACGCAAGCATGGAACATGCACACAAACTGCTTTCCAGAAAAATAGACTATCTGCATGAGCCAGCACTCAGAGGCACAGATCATGTGCACACAAATACACGTGCACACACACACAGTGCTCAGGGGAGGTGAAGGATAAACAATAAAAAGGGCCCAAAAGGCCAGAGGCACAACCTGAAGGGCTTCTTGCTTTCCTTCTGCAAGGAGAGAAAGAGCGGAAAAAAAGGGCAGAAAGGTTAGTAGATTCAGTCCTATAGCAGGGAACCCAAAGAAAATGCCAGCTAAACCCCAGTGGACACAGAGGAGAGGGAGAGGTCCTCTGGGCAGTTCACAGGGCCCAGCTGACTGACTCCCAGAATCCTTATTGCCTGTATTTCTTGGCTCCGATTTTCAGTTTGAAACACCCCAAAGTCTACCCGGGGATTCTAGTCATCCTTTTCCCCTTTCCAAAGTGGCCTGCATCCAGGGTTAGGCCACTTTGGAAAAGGTGGTCCAATAAGACCAGCTTTATTACCAAGAACCACTCCAACAGGTTATCCAAGTGGGCTGAACACACAGTATCTTCCTCAGAACCCACATGAGCTTACTCTGGATCTATAAATCCTCAAGCCCCAAAGGCCTGGTGGCTGAGCCCTTTCCAATTTACAATGCAGGCTTGGCTATGCATTTGCCCAGCGAGCCCTGGCCTGTTTTCCCAGACCCTAAATTATGGTAGGCCAGGGTAAGGCCTGGAGTTGCGGCCAGGACCAGGATACTGAACGGCTACAGGTCCAGGGGAATCAAATGGCTGCTGCCCTAACAGAAGTCACAGTGATCTGGATAATAAAACCACAACTGCATTCCCAAGCCTGATTATTTACCACACCCAGAACAATACTCCAAAGGAAACTGACACTTCTAGAAGGACCCACGCAAGCCACAACAGGGTAAGAATAAGGCCCAGAGATTACTCCTTTCCTATCTGTCAGAGACTATACTGCCTTCTATGCCACATATGGACAGGGCCACAAGATTCCTTCTCTAAGAAAAGTCCATCTGCCTGGGTCCCTCAGCTCCCTTTCACTTTCTTTTCCTTCCCTTTTAAAGAGCCACTGATGACACAAGTAGAAGGGGGAATCCAAGAATCTAATTCACAAGTTCCTAACTTTTCAAACTATTTCTGGATGATTCAATGGGTCACTTGTCCTGACAGAAGAATGAATTCAGGACTAGGAATCCTCCAAAACAGTGCAGCTCCAGGAAGGTGGGTGAGATGAGAAAGACACTTCCTAGAATGGGGACATCTCTCTTCTACATCTACATCCCACCTCCCCCAGAACACTCTGCTCCCTTTGAATAAGAAAATTAGGCAAGGAACATTTTAACTGACCCTATGACTCAAATTGGAAATGTTTCTCTCTTTCTCCATTATCTTAAATACATTCTATACACCATGTCAAAGTTATTTTGACTGTATCTTTCTGCTCCCTCCAAAATTTCCCCATGTGTAAAAAATAAAACCCAACCCATTGACAAGGCCATCTGGGCACTCCATGATCTGACTGCCGCCCACCAATTCTCCTCCCCCAACCCCTTTCCAGACCCCATATACACTTCCTATAATCTAATTACCTTTTGTTTCCCAAAGAGGTCACATATTCAAAGTTGCACATATTTATTTGCTTATTCTATTCCATCAGCCAGAAATAGCACCTTGCTCCTTCTTCCCAAAGAGAAAAACCCAATTCCTACCCCAAAGCACAGCTCTGGGAAGCCTTCCCTGATGCCCACTCAAGCAAACCAATGGCCCCCCTAGTGCACCTATGTTCATCCTTCTCATTGATATTTAATATATCATGCCTTGATAAATCCCACCACTGTACAGAAGAGAACCACAGAAAACAGATGTAGATTTTTAATCTCAATGGAGCCCTCAGTGTTACTTGACAAGTCTCTCCCACTTTACTAGTCAGCTCCCTCTTCTACTTCAAAGTAGTTATACCAAACATTCAGATGCCTACTTTACCCCAACACATTAACAACTGCCTACTGCATATCATCTAGCTATCCCAGAGTTAGTTCAAATTCAACATGTCCAAACATGAACCTTATATCTTCTATCTCTAAGCTCCTCCTCCTCTCTATTTCTGAGATCTGAGACCCTCAGCCAGACACCACTGGATCCCTCCCTCTCTCTACCCCATCCCTATCCAGTCAGTCACCCATCCCTGTCTCTTCTACCTTCCAAATAACTTTGGAATCCATTCCTGCCTCTCCATTTCAAACCACCACTCTCATCATTTCTTATCTGGACTATAGCAAGAGATTCCAAACTGACCTTTCTGCCACTAGACTTGCTCCTCTCCAATTCATACTCCACATTTTCTATTTCAAAATTCTGATCACACTTTTTCTTTGCTTAATTACAGCAATGGCTCCCCATTCCTAATTGTAGGAGGTAAGGTGCTTCAACATTTGTACTTCCCCTACCATTCTATTTTACATTCCCTTCCACTCCTTCTCACGTGGCCTATATTCAGGTATCACTGAGCACCGTCCATCACATCTTAGACTGCATACCTCCCTTCCATACTGCTCACATCTACTAGGTGGGCTCAGACTTACTCTTTAAGACTTAGCTCAAATATTAACACCTCTGTGAAATTTCTTTATCTGCCTTCCCCACAGAGGCAGAATTAGGTGCCTCTCTACTATGTGCCATGATATACATCCTTTTATGTGCATACTCCCATGATAGTATGTTGTCAATACTATGTTTCATTGTAGTTGTCTGTATAAACACCTCCCTTTATACTACTTCTTGTGAACTATGGACTTCCTGAAAACTTCTTGTGAGCAAGGATTCTGTGAACTTCTTGAGTGAAGGATTATATATCATTTCACCTTTGTAGCCCGAGGTTAGTACATCTCCTAATCTCCTAGCATTTGCATGTAGTAAAAGGAACCTGCAACTTTCTGAACTTAGAAAACAATAGCTTTTCTAAGTGTCTCTTGCCCAGTACCAGAGAAGATATAGGTCTCTTAGCCAGTAGCCTATACCATTTTCTCCAGACCCTGAGGAAATGCTATACTAGCTATTCAGTCTGTCCCATCCATTGGATAAACATTTTTTAAAAATATCTTTTCTTTTTAAGAATCAAACTTTTTGTGCTTGCTAACTTCCTAAAATGCCTTAGGATTCTTCCACTCAGATTTAGTTTGCAGTTAAGTTATAACTATCTATAGAACAACTGCTTTGCAGGAAAATCCCTAAGCCCTAAGAATGATCTCACTCTTCCAGACAGTCCATTTTATGTGGAAGTGACATGCCTTCTCACCACCACTTCCCCCAATATGCCCAATAAAACAATTTTAACTCCATTGTACTTGAGAGTCAAAAAATTTGAGGTGCTCAACTTATTTGAGCCTATTTTTCCTTACTTTTAAAAAATAGCTATCTCCCAGGGTTATTGCAAGGATTCATTTCTTCAACCAAATACTTATTAATAACCTCCTGCACACTAGGCACTGTTCTCAGTGCTGGTGATATAGCAGTGAATGAAACAAACTCCCCTGATCCTAAGCAGCTTTCATTCTAGGAGGAGGAGCTGACAATAAACCATGATGATGAAGATGATGATAGTACCTTACGCTAACTAAACACTTATTTTGTATCTGGCATTTTATTTGATTAAGCTCATTTATTGCTCACAGCTCCATTGGGCAAAGACTATTATGATCTCTACTTTTTTTGTTGATTAAACTAAAGATCAGCGAGGTTAAAATACATGGTTAAAGTCACAGCAAATTTTGGCAAAGCCAAAATTCAAAACAGGCACCTGGTTCCAGGGTCTCCTCTCCAAAAATAAACAAATAAGTAAATAAACAAACTGTGTCAAATATGATAGAGGCTCTGCTGAAAAATTCAAGTAAGGGAAAAAGATAATGACCCCTGATGATGGTGTTAGACTTGCTATTAAAACTTTATGAAAGTGCCCACTTTGGCAGCACATATACTAAAATTGGAATGATACAGAGAAGATTAGCATGGTCCCTGGACAATATTTTTTGAAATCCTACCTAACGGGTACAATGAACACTATCTGGGTTATGGGCACAATTATAACCCTGACTCAAGCATAACAAAATTGATACATGTAACCAAGAACATTTATACCCCTGTAATAATTCAAAATTAAAAAAAATATGGAAAAACAAATACCACATGTTCTTACTTGCAAATGAGAGCTAAACAAGAGATATATATGGTCATAAAGCAGTATAATGGACATTAAAAACTAAGAAGGGGGGAGAGTAGGAGGGAGTGAGGGATAAAAATCTACCTATTGGGTACAGTGTACCTTATTCTGGTAACAGGTACACTGAAAGCCCTGACTTTAGCATTATACAGTCCATCATGTAACAAAAAACTTTTGTACCCCCCAAACCTATTGAAATAAAAATAAATTTATGAAAAATTGTCAGGGAGGCTTCATTGATAAGGTAACATCTAAGCAGAGACCTGAAGGAAATGAGTAAAGAAGCCATTTAAAGTTCTGAAGTATTTCAGGCAGAACATACAGTAAATGCAAAGCCTGAGGTGAGAGCATAATTTCTGTGGAGAAACAGTTAGTTTTCAATAAAGTGCCAGTTCAAATAGGACTCTACAGACCTTTATCAGAACTTTAGTTTTCACTCTGCATGAGATAGAAAGTCACTGAGCAGAGAAGTGATATGACTCTGACTGCTGCAGGGAGAAGAGACTGCAGAGGGACGAGGGTAGAAGCAGGGAGACCAGTTAGACTGCTGCAATAATCCAGATGGGGGAAAATGATGGCTTAGACAAGGATGATGTATGTATGTATGGCGATGATGGATGCACAACAATGTGAATGTACTTAATGCTACAGAACTATACATTTAAAAATTGTTAAAATATTTTATGTTATGTCTATTTTACCACAAAAAAACCTTTTAAAAATAAACTAAAAAGCTTTTATGCTTCAAAGGATACCATCAAGAAAGTGAAAAGACAGCCCACAGAATAGTTGAAAATATTTACAAATAATATACCTGATAAGGGACTTACATCCCGAATATATAAAGAACTCTTACAACTCAACAAAAAGACAATTCAATTTAAAAATGGGCAAAGAATTTAAACAGACATTACTCCAAAGAAGATTTTAAAAATGGCCATTAAGCACATGAAATGATGCTTAACACCTTTCGTACGGCATAGAAATCTCTAAGACATACGCCAGGGACCGCATGTTTTTGGACAAACTGCATATTATTTAAATCATTTTAACTACATTAAAAAACGAGAAAACTCATGATCAGTCCTTAACAGATGACGTGCAAAACAGGAGAAAACTCGTGAGCGGTCCTTAATGTGTTAACATCATTAGTCACTAAAGAAACACAAATCAAAATCACAATGAGATATTACTTCACACACATTAGTATGGCTATGATAAAGACAGATAATAACAAGTGATATCTAGGATGTGGAGAAATTAGAATCCTCATGTGTTGCTGGTGGGAATGCAAAATAGCACAATGACTTTGGAAGACAGTTGGCAGTTACTCAAAATGTTAAACAGAGTTATTATATGACCCAGAAATTCTACTTCTAGGTAAATACCCAAGAGAATTAAAACATATCCACACAAAAACTTGTACACAAATGTTCATGGCAGCATTATTCACAATAGCCAAAAAGTGGTAACAATCTCCTAAATGTCCATCAACTGATGGATAAACAAAATGTCCATCCAATGAACACTGTTCAGCCACAAAAAGAAATGAAGTACTGATACATTTATCAGTGAACCTCCAAAACATGCTAAGAAGCCAGACATGAAGGCCACATATGTATGTATCCATTTATATGAAATGTCCATAATTGGCAAATCCATAAAAACAAAGTAGATAAGTGGTTGTCAGAGGCTGGAAGCAAAGTGGACTGAGGAATGGGTAATGGGTTTCTTATGGGGTAATGGAAATGTTCTGAAATTAGATAGTGGTGATGGTTGCATAACTCTAAATAATCATACACTTTTTAAGAGATTTTAAGGGTGGATTTTATGGCATGTGACATAACAATAAGGTTGTTATAATTTAAAAAAGGAAGTGATCATCAGTTGTGTGAAGTTGCTAATTGACTAAGAGGAGAATTGAAAATGAACCATTAGTTTGGCAATAGTTTGGCAATATGGTGGACATCTGATGGCCTTGACCAAAGCTATTTTGGGGGAATGGTAGGAAGAACTGAATTTTATACAATGCACAAGAGAATACGATGCCTGGCAAATACCAAAAAAAAAAAAAAAGAAAAAAGAAAAGAAAAAAAACAAAAAAAACCCTCTCAAATTAACAGTAAGCTACAACTAGTAAGCTTAGGCCCTAAAAGGTTCCAGGCAGAGCAGTGAAGAAAGCCAGTTTCTCAAATGCTTCATGGTGGTGGCAGTCTCTGTTACACTGAGTCAGCTTGCCAGGTTAGGGGACTATTCTAGTGAAGTCTATAAAAGGAGTGTGTTGGTGAGAGGGTGGCCTGCGTGCTTGCCCTGCTCTATCCCTCCTGCTGTATGCAATGATGCTGGAGCCCGGTATGGACCCAGCACCAAGGGGATGTTGCCACTACCCAGCACCCTCATTCACTTTGTCTGCAGGCCTCAAGCAAGACTGGGTCTTGGCTAGGACCCATAATTGTGGCTTGCTTTCTTATTGGTGCTTCAGAAAACCTCCTTCTACTCATCATCACTGCTGCTGCTGCCACCTGCTTATCATAGGCACCACAAGTTCCTCCACTGCCTAGCAGGAAGTCAGCTCAAAGGGAAACTTTGAAAGCTGAAGAGTCATAGATGTATGCTCAGGTGCTCAAGCCAACAACAGCTGCCTCCATGGCTTAATGAGTTTATAAGAAAGTACTGCTTTGATATTGGCTGTTTCTATTGTTGCTGTGATGAAATAATTCCTCAATGCCTGGAAAGGAGGAAAACAGGCTGCAAAGTTAAGAGGGGAGAAAAATCCCTTACAGCTGAGGAATTACTTCCTCAGAAAGCTTCCTGGGAGAAGTGATGTTTTGGCTATATGTTCAAGTGTTAGTAAATTCTGTTAGACTGAAATGATGGACACAGCACCTTAGGATAGAAAGAAACATGTATATGTGAATATGCTCCGAACAGAAAATTCAAGGCAGATTTGTATGACAGCAAAGTTTCCTTTTGAAAGGCATATAGTGGGACAAGCCTGGAAATGTAAACTAAAGCCCAACTGTAGTGACCTTGAATGCCAGGTGAAGGAATTTAAATTCTTTTTGATAAGCTATAAGGAGCAGTTCTAGGGATATTTAAAAGGAGAATGATATTATTTTAATTTTTGATTGTTTAAATTTAATTTTATGACTTGATATTACATTCATATGACTCAAATTCTAAAAGTAAAAGAGTGAAAAATCTCCCTCTCATTTCATTAGTTTTTCACCTAATACCTTTCCCCATGTGCAATCATGTATTTCTTATGCATCTTTCATTAGATATTCTACACATATACAAACAGACACAATGGATGTGTGTATTCTTTCCCTCCCCTTTT
Source organism: Cheirogaleus medius (assembly GCA_008086735.1). Taxonomy (NCBI): domain Eukaryota; kingdom Metazoa; phylum Chordata; class Mammalia; order Primates; family Cheirogaleidae; genus Cheirogaleus; species Cheirogaleus medius. Next base: position 28,022,688 of record VBSM01003204.1, read on the forward strand.
TATACAAATGAAAGCATCTTATGCATACTGTTCTGCACTTTGCTTTTTTTGTATGTCAATATATCTTTGATAACTTCCCATTTCAGTAAAGAGCCACCTCATTCTTTCTATAGCTACGTGGTACTATATTCCATTGTTTGGATGTGCCAGTAATTTATTTAACTGGTATTTCTTAACACTTAGGTTATTTTCAACCTTTGCTATTAAAAACAGTGCTTCAAAAATAGCCGTGTACATATGTCACTTCCACATGTGAAAATATATCTGCAGGATACATTCCTGGAAGTGGTATTGAGGGCTTGAAGGGTATCTATATTTGTAATTTTGATAAATCTCACCAATTGTCTTCCTTAGAGGTTATACCAATTTATACTCCCATCCCTCCAGCAATGTATGAGTGCCTGTTCTTTCACACCTTTGCCAACACAATATGCTTCATAATTTAAATGTTGCCTTGGAAAGATTAATCAGGTTATATGCATAAGAGGACAAACCCATTTACATTTAAAACTGGATGAATACAGCATATGCTCTTTGGATAAATTTAATTTTGACTGAGAGAAGTAATTTTAAAGCTACATATCTCCATACTGCCTAGAAAAAAGTTCTTTCATTTCTTATAGTCAAAAACCATTCTATTCTCCAGCTCTCAGGTGAGCAGCCTTTAGCTGGAGATGGAAGAAAGGGAAGACAGCCTGTAGAGGGCTGAGCTGGGCTCTTGGGCAAGGTCAACACTATAAGCAGCTCCTGGACATCCCAAGTCATTAATTCATAAGGTTCTGTGTCAGTAAGTTTGGGACTACGAAGAAGACAGGATGGGGTACAGGAAATTCCCACAGTGGCCTATGGGGTGGAGAAGCCCCATTAGCTGTGCGGAAATGGCAATCTTATCTCAGCAAGAAACCCATGGAGAATAATTTGAAATCTAACACAGGGATTCTTTCTCAGCCCTTCTAGTGCCTATGAGTAAATATGCCTTGTCCTCCACTCCTGCCTCCCACTCTCACCCCTCCTTTATACCTACCTATCCCAAAAGTCCTGCAGCTGCAAACTACTTCTACCCAGATGTTCCTCCTTCTTAAAAGGGTACTTTCTATAGCTCCCCCTAATAGACTGGAAGCTCCCCAAGGACAGGAATTTCCTTCCTGTTGCTTTAGAACTCTCACTCCAATTCCCACAAGATGCACTTAATATCTGTACTTGAGTAATTTAGATTCATTCAAGCTATGGACTACCCCCATCACCTTGTGAAACTTGCCACCATGACAGGTGTCCTGTTGGCCAGAGGGAGGCCCTACCTAGCCAGGAAGAATCCTGTTAAACAGAGACTCAGAATACCTGAGTGTATGTCTTCTACTGAAAGATGGTTTGCCTTCTGTACTAGCTCATGCAAAAGTTTTTTCTGTCTCAGTCTTTTCTCTCTTAAAACATTTTTAAAATTGTTGATGCATTTGTTGAGGTAAATGGTCTCTGCACACACTTGCTCTAGGCTTAGTCTGTCCTGTTTAGGAGATACAGGCCCGGAACAAGTTTCACTTTCCAGACATGGAGCCAGAGCAAAACTTGGCAATGAATATGCAAGAGGTGAGTGATTAGAAGCAAGAGAGGAGTTGCTTGGATCCTGGGGGGTTTGTTCTCCCTGTGTGGGGATGCCCACTCCACCAGAGACCACACTGAGCAAGCTCTCACTCCCCTGACTCCCAGGGCTCTCCATTGAGCAATCCTGGGCACCACCTGAACTCACTGTCCCAAGAAGTCGATCACTGTTCTCTGACTGGGAACCACTCTCATTGCTTTCTAGGTCCTCAGGACTGAGGGACCCATTGTTCTCTAGCTTTTGAAACACTCCTTGCAGAGCTGAACGAAAGTGATGAATTGCTCGGCCCAGTTTACTTGTGTAAAACTTGATTTCCACATCCTCATCCTCCTGTGAGCCACCTAGAACACAAGAGGACTTGTCAAGGACATCCTTTAGGACCTGAGCAGCACATTCCTCCTCTTCATTTAGGTCAATATGAACCATGTCACTTAAAGTCTCAGGCCCTATGATAATTTCCTCCATCATTCTGTCACAGCTCAGAGCCGCAAACCTTCTGGATTTGTCTGCCAAAAGGTCCTCTAGCTGCTTTGAGGTCAGAATATCAAGTCCAGTTTCACAGCCCAGGAGCTTGTCCTGTGCATTTATTCTCTCTGTCTTCAGCAACCCAGACAATGATAGGCAGCTGCTGGCCTCACTTTTATCGCCGCAGTCATTTTCTGTTTTTGCTACTTTACATGCTTCAAGTTCTTGGCTGCATTGTTTGAAAAACTGGGACTTCTCAGAATCCTCCTCTTTTGAGATGAACACGAGGGCAGGTTCCTCAACTTGATGGAGGGTAGACAGAGAAGCCTCTCCTCCAACCAGTTCATGGATAACCTGGGATTTTCCTAAAGCTCCTTTTACTTCATCCCCTGGCTTAGACACATCACTTTGCTTGGCTAAATTTTTCTTGAGTAGGAAATGAAGACCTTGCTGCTCAGGGGCCTGGTGTTCTCTATGTTGATTCTGAGCCCTCATCTGATATGGCCCTGTTATGGGTTCTTTGTGCCCTGTTTCCATCTGAAGAATTGATTCACCTTGGTTTAAATAATTCCAACTATCATCCTGAAGTTGTTGTTGCAAAAATGATACAGACCCCTTTTGGGGATTTTTACAGCTCTGTGGCCAGCTTGGCTCTTTTCTGGTAGCAATCCGGATGCCCACATTTTGCAAGAGAATGGATTTCTGTAATATGAAGTCTCTATGCTCTAGATGGGCAAGCTTCACAACAGTGGGCCTGGGAGGAGGGGCTTTGCCTTCCCTGTATGCCTCTTTGATGTACCTATTACACTGCATGCCATTAACACAGATGTGCTTAGCTAGGAAGCTGTCCACCAGTTCCATAGTATTTTCTCCATCTTGCTCAGGAAGGCCATACAAATACAGAATGGCTTCTTCACTGGGTCTGTCCACACGGGGTTCCTGGGCCTTTTCCTCCACACACGCCTTGGTTAGGGAGCTGCCACCCACCTGCAAGCCTTCTATTTCACTCAGTACTGAGTCTACACAGCTAGAGACTTCGTCCACTGAGCCGCGGACTTGGCTCAAGTGCTGCCGCAGCTCAGCAATCTCAGTCTGGAGACGGCTGATACCTTGCAGCTCTCTGATGATATATTCTACTACATCCCCCAAAGGCTCCCGCTGTTCAGGGTAACAGCCTTGGCCAGGGTCTCTGGATGAAAGGGCCTTGGCTTGGTTTCTCTCTGAGGGCTCTTGACAGCTTGTAGTAATGCTGGCAGGTGAGACGTCCTGAGAACCAGATGCTGAAACACAGGTGGTGGAGCCCAGAGGAAGCTGGCTGTTGGCTTGTTGCCCAAAGCTGCAAAGCTGGGCCAGGTCCCCATCTTTCTCACCACCAATGGCTGATGCTGCTGACCCATACCATGGGGCCAAAGAGTTGTCCTCTGGTAGGGCTCCAGCAGGGCCTGAGGATTTGCTCTTGATGCCACACATGGTCTCTGCCTTAGCCTTATCTGGGGAAAGCCTGGAGGAGGTTTCCAAGGTAACCATAATTTCTTCCTCTGACTCTTGCAACAATCGCTTCATTTTCTCCCACAGGGTCTGAGAGGCCTCTGCCTTTTCCTCTTATTTCTGGTCAGGATGCTTAACAGAGATTGCCTTGGAAGGCAATAGCCTGTCCTGCTCTTCTCAGTTTGTTTCTAGCAATTATTGCTGGCTGATGCCTTGGACTTAGCCCACAGTGCTGCCTGAAATGGCCCCATGTTTGGCCTCCAAACCTGGCACATTCCCCTGGATCCTGGCTTGACTTATCCTGTAGCTAGTGAAAAAGGAAAACAGTGCACTCAGGTCAGAAAGCAGCAGGATAATGTGAATTTGAATCAAACTGGAATAAAAATGTTACCTCCTGAGATTATAGGAATCAATTCTGACCTGCCTCCCAACTCTAGCCTTATAGGCTATGGGCAGTCAGTTCTCTCTCCCTGGCTTCTCATTAGAGTGCTGATGTAAAAATAAATCAAGTCCTTGTGTTCTGAGCAGGTACCCAAAGTCATCAGCATTGAGACAAGCTACTGAGAGATAGATGGGGTAACGTCCATGAGTGATTCCTTATTTAAATCTTCACAAAATTCAGCACTAGGGTCCGGCTCAGGAATAAACAAATAGATGCTTCACCACCAAGCCTCAAATCACATACACAGTGAAAGACAAGACATGGACTCATGGAATGTTTCTTTCTTTCTCTTCCAGTTCTTCTGGTGAAGACCTAGCTACTCAAAGGTTCATTCCTGCCTGTGCTAATAGCACAAAATATTTTCCCTTTGTTTAATGATAGCAACCCTTCACTCTTCACTTGGTGAAAGAACCATGGCAAATATTTTAAACTTGGAGGGAAAAAATATTTCTATACCTAATTCTAGAATAAGGTGGCACCATACAGGCACAGACTCTGTCCAGACTCAGGTGGCAATTCGCATGTTTGAATTTAGAGGGGCAGGTAGCCAAAGGCACACAAATGGTGATGAAGGAGGCTCAGGCTAAGGCTGGTGTTTCTGAGCTCCACTTTATAGTCCCTAAGGGTTTTCCAGACCCACAGAGGACCCACAGTCTCTGAAGGCTCAGAGACTACAAAATTGATTGTCCAGCACACTATCCACAGCTCAAGTAGCAGAGAGTTGCTCTAACCCTCTGACTGGCCTGGAGAGAACATTGCATGGGACAAGTGGGGAGCTGCTTACTTCACAGAGGGCTCTAGGGTGCCTTACTGTCCTCCAGAAAGATGAAGACAGATCTGCCACCAGCCTTGTTCCTGCACCCTAAGCTACTGGCAACTGTACTACAGAGGCAGAGATGATGACTACCTTACATGGGGTGGGCATCCATTCCCTCTGTGCAAAGTGTAGGGAAGGGTCACAGTGGAAAATACAAAGAGACCCAGGAGATGAATGGGACTGCCAATACTCTCCAGTTCTGCTAGGTCACCTTGGGAGGGGTAAGATGGGTTAGTGGGAGACATGCTCCCTTTCACGTTCTTTGACCAGAGATGCCTTCCTCATTTTCTAGATTTCATCATGATTTCTACATCTTCTAAACTCCTGCCTCCTTTTTTTCCTCAGTACTCAAGTTAATCCTAAACGAGGAAAACTGCCTTAAAGAACACAAGTGGACTGCTCTCGTGGCAATGCATTTTCAGCAAAGGCCACCACCTACATCTATAGTCTGTGGCCTAAGATTTGAAAACACTGTGCTTCCCTAGATTAGGGGGAATCAGTCGGGCAAGTCATAAGACTTGGGATAAAGAAACAGCTGATTCATTTTACTGGAAATAACTAGGCCAAGAACCAAGAGACAGAAACTAGATGAATTCCCATTTATCTTCCCCTTTTCTCTCCAGCTCCTCTAAGAACACTACTTCATCAAGGAATTCCTCACTAAGAACCCTAACCATCTTGCGAGGCAGTGAGGAGGCCCACATCAACCATTACTGCTTTACCTCAAGGTTTCAAGGGGCCACGACCAGCACACCTCTAATCTGGCCAACTCAGTTCTAGTTTGAGAGGCTGCTCTATGTGCGCAGCCAGAAATCTTGGGCTTGGGGCATTGGTGCTCAGCTGCCTATACAGACCAAGCCCCCAGTTCTAGGGGACTTCAGATTGTTTCTTCTTTTCCCACAAGGACAAAAATCTAAATTTCCAAAGACACTCCTTTCTTTTCTCCCCAGTTATATGGGGATTGGGTATTCCTGATTTGGTCTTGGCACCCAGTGTTAGCCATAGTCAATGTCTCTGGCTCTACAAGGGCTGGAGCTACCAATTGGCCTTTCATGTTTGTCTCAAAAAAGAAAAAAGATTGCTTAACTCAACCAAGATAGAAGCTCTGTGTATAACCACATGAGACCATAAGCAAATGCTGCCTGACTAATAATCAAGAGACTTAAGTTTGGGTCTTGCTCCACCAGTGACCTTGGATTAAACACTTGACCTCTCTGTGTATTAGTTTCATCATCTGTAAAGTGGGGAATATAATTACAGGAATATAATAAAGCTAAAATGAGAGACTGGTACCATAGTAAACTGAAAAGCACTACAGTATTGTTATTATTACTGACATGGCAAGTCCCTGAGCCACAGAAGCAGGGAAACCAATATCTAGGCCAAGCATGCAATCACCTAAAGGGTATGGTTTGAGTGAACTATGACTTCTACCCTCTGCCCCAACTCCTACCTTTCCCAGTCCTTCCTAATGGCCTACAGCAGTGCCTAGAATCCCACTAGTAGAGTGTCATCCTTTGAGTTAGTCTTGCTTTCTCCTAGAAGTCTTCTTTTTAAGGTAAGAAAGGGGAGGAACAAATCATTCAGCTCCCAATACTTCATTCAGGTGTCAGGAGGTCTGCCATCCTTTCTCAGGCAGGCTGCAAGCATGAGGAAGGGGCAAATGGCTACAAGAGGCCAGCTTTTTCTTTCTAAGGCTGGTGAGGCCCAGATTTCATTGCAAGGTTCCCCAAGGCCAGCCCTACTTTGGTCCAGATGAGATGGTTTGTCAGAAACAAAAATGAAGCTGATTCTCCTGCTACTGCCTCAGCACAGGCCAGGTTAGCCTCAGGTTACCTGCTTCTGCCCCTAAGTTCAATACTCCAGACAGGCTTGGCCTAACCTCCTAGACAGTCTTACCAGGTATCCCCTTCCCAGACTGCTGTGCCCCAACATTGGCTGGCCAGCCACACAGAGGGTAAAATGGACAGCCATTGAATTCAGAGCCCTTTCTGATGGCCTCCTGAAGGACTGAAGGCAGAGCTTCCTGGTTCCCCATGTTATTGACAAATAGGAAATTTCCAACTAGAGCTGCCATAGCAACTTCTCCCAGCCCCAAAGATAAGTGAGAGGTTGCTTGCTCTCTCTTAATTGCTTCCATATTAAACAAACAAACAAAACCCTCCAAATCTTCTTCTGAGTTGGCAGACACTGATCATGGATGAACTCTAAACTTAAAAATCCCTCCTGCTGGTACAGGTTCCCTAACAGAACCAAACCACTCAGTCATTGAGGTCTTTAGGCTTTGAAGTAGGGGCCAGAGCTCAGTGTGAAGCCCAGAGAATCAACCAGTCACTTTACTCAGAGCCCAATAGGAAATTAGAAGCCAGCATGGGCTGAAAGGGCAACCCTCAGGCCAGGAGCCCAACTTACCTCCTTCCAGCCTCATTTTGCTACCACTGTCCACAGGAATGCAATTACAAGGACTAAACTGTAAGAAGGACCATTTAATTTCCAAGTAAATTCAACCGAATGAGTACTTACTGGGTGTGCCAGGCTAAGCTATGCGCCAGGGATATAAAATACAGTACCTGCTCTCTAATATAGTATTTTAAGGTTTGGAGAGAGACATATAGAAAATCACAATATAAAGTGATACATGTTATAATAGAAGTTGTAATAAAAAGTAAGCATTTAATTCCAGGGGCAGGGGATGGTAAGGAGGTAAGAGGCCCAGCAGAACCAGAGTAGGCAATGCCTAGATAAGTAATGTTTGAGCTGGGATGAATAAGTAAGCTGTGGGGTCCACCCAGCCATCTAATTTCCTTCAAGGTACCCAGTGCTGGCAATCTGCCTTATCCTGGTGGCCTATCCACTCTGGTCAACTTTTCAAATTTCATATACACACTCTCAGAAATGACTGTATCTTTCTGTGCTGTTTTCCTAAGGAATGCCTGAGGATGAGGAAAAAAAGGCAGCCCTTTCAAGCAATATCAGCATTTGAAAAGGGAACATATCAAAGCAGAGTGAATTAATCAAAAGGATTAAAGCTTTAATGATGGCAGGCTGAGAATTACAACAGAGAGTCAACCCCTTAAATCACATGGCATCAGCACCAGCCTACCAACAAAAAAATCAAGAGAAAAAAAAAAAAACCACTTCAGTTTTCTGAAATGGCTGGTTCTTTTATCCCTCTCTTTGACTTGTCAAATAAATATGATTAGGAATATAATTATTTCTTGTAAAAATTGCTTCTGACCCAAATCTTGGCTTGGAGGAAACAACCGGGGTACCTCTGGGAACAGGCTAGGACTCAAATCAAGCAACCTCTCACTTTGTGTGAAACAATTCCAGCAAGCAGAAAGCCAAGAGCTCTGACCCACTCATAGAGGACAGATCATTCCTGGGCCATTTACCACGCACGTATGCTAGATGGCTAATACAGTAAGATAAGTGTATTTCTAGGACCAGGTAGGGGACTCTTAGGATATTAATCTTTGGGAAAGAATCAATGCCTACAGAGTATCTTGTCAGAAGAAAATGATCAGGGCACAAGGTGTGGAGAGGGAGATTAGCCAAAGGGAATAGGGAATGCCCTAGACTGAAGGCTTAGCAAGGTCCCAGTTCTGCAGTTCCTAGGATTTGCCATTCCTCTTCACCAGCACTAAGAGGAGCTCCATTTATAGGCCAGAAAAGAGACAAAACCTCGGGTGATATACACTTATGATATAATGGCATGCAAGGACCAAGCCTTCAGAAGGTTGGCATATCTAGACCCCAGAATGAAGACTGAATGCCAGCCAGGAGAGGAGAACTGGATATTCTGTGCCCTGCCCAGGGCTCCCTTTCAGTAGTACCAAGGTTCATTATACCAAGGATTATAACAAACCATACAACAAATACATGCACGCCTAGAATCTGACTCATGACACAGACCATCTCCTTTGATCAAATTTGAGTCAGACTCCTCTGAGTTCTCTGTCTGAACAGGCCCCTGATATTGGGCTCTGTCCTTGGTCCATTTAATCCAGTTTTAGCAAGAATCCTGCTGGGTCAGTTTAGTGAAAATCCCCCACCCTTGATTTCTGACCACCTTGATATCTGACCAAATTTCTCATCAATATCTTATCACCCTGGCCTGCCCTCAGCAAAAAACCTGTCAAGTCAGTTTAGCCAGAATTGATATTTCCTCTTATTTTCCACCCACTGACCCCCACCTTGTTCCTTGGCTACAAATTCCCGCCTTCCTTTGTATTTGGGGTTGAACTCAATTGCTCACCCCTACTATAAATCCCCATTGTAGCAGTCCTCCCACATAGTTTGTTTTACCATCTTTAACAAATGTCAAAATAAGTGGGTTGTGGTGGCTCACACCTATAATCCTAGCACTCTGGGAGGCTGAGGTGGGAGAATCGCTTCAGGTCAGGGGTTCAAGACCAGCCTGAGCAAGAGCAAGACCTTGTCTCTACTAAAAATAGAAAATATTAGCAGGACATGGTGGCACATGTCTGTAGTCCCAGCTAGTCAGGAGGCTTGAGCCCAGGAGTTGGAGGTTGCAGTGAGCTATGATGCTGCTACTGTACTCTAGTCTAGGTGACAGAGTAAGACTCTGTCTCAAAAAAAAAAAAAAAGTCAAAATAATGTTTCAACATTCATCACGCCCTCTTTTTTCCTTACTACCTCATGGCTCTCCTGAGTAGACTGAACAGGCATGTGAACAGAAATCTACCCACTGAACACTGACCCTTCCTCTACTACCCATTCTATAGCCCCTTACTCTAATATTTTCTTTATAGAACTTATTACAATCTGACAGATAATATATTTGTTTGCTTGTTCACTATTTGTCTCCCTCCCTGACCTCTGCATACTAAAATGTGAGTGGGGACTCATTTTTTTTCATTCCTATATCTGCAGCACCTAGAACAGCACCTGTGCTCAAAAACAAAAACCAAACAAAAAAACTCCAAACAACTCCTGTCATCGAATAAAAGGAATAAGAACACAAAATCAGGAAATGTTAGAGTTGGAAAAATCCTTTAGAGAATATCTAGGCCTGGAATCTCATACTACATTGGGATATAGACTATGGAATAGTTTTTTTATCATGGTGTGTTTCTAAATTTTGAATGTAAAGTCTTTAGGCAGACAAGTACTCTAGCTTCTCAAAATCCCTATTGCCCTTGACCTGCAATGACATCCTTGCTGTTATCTGTTTTACTTTGGCAGACCCCCAGATGAGAGGCTGTTACTTGAGGGCCCACAGTGGCTATGAACTCCATTACATTTGAACTCCCAATGCCTAGCTACCGGGAGTTTGCCCAATAGCTATGCTGAGTATACAGCCTGGAACACAGTGAGAACTCAGTGCCATGGAAAGAATAAATGAGTTGATAGCAGAGCTGAATTAGAATCCAGGTCCCCTAATTTCTAGTCCACTTCTATGTCCATGACAACATGTTGTCTTCAAGTTCTAGGTTTCCTTCTACATTGATGGATTTCAACCCTTTATCATTGTAAATCTGAGGTGGAAATCTTCCCCCAATTATACTTACTCACAATTTTCTGGGAACTCACTCAGGACAACAACAACAAAAAAGGGAGGTGGCAGCACTGACTTCTGCCAGACTTCAGTTAGTTGGTGTCTCTCCAGCACAAGACTGGCAGAGAGGCCCTGCCATGGCTCATATCATCCCCGGGGCTACCATGACAGAGCTCCCATTTGCCCTTCCAGTTGGAAAAGCTTCCCTGACCCTTGTGATAGTGATGGGTCTAGAGCAGCACTGTCCAATGGAAACATAATATGAGCCAAATATGTAATTTTAAAATTTCTAGTATCCAAATAAAATAGAAACAGGTGAAATTAATTTTAACATACTTTATTTAATCCAATAGAAAAAATATTATTTCAACATGTATTCAATATAAAAAATTTCTAATCATATATTGGCATTCTTTTTTCTCTGCTAAGTTCTTGAAATCTGACATGTATCTTATGCTTACAATGCATCTCAAATTAGACTAGCCACTCTTCAAGTACTCAGTCACAGGTGGCCAGTGGCTACCATATTGGACAGCACAGGTCTAGAAGCTGGGGGGGGAGATATTCTGGAGAGCATTCCAAACCTGGCAATAGCAGCCTACTGCAAAGGGGAGGATATCATCTCAGGGCAGCAGAACTCTTTGTTCTTTTACTCATCTTTTCACCTGCTCACTTTCATCCTAGCTGGAAGGAGCACATTTCCATTTTGTGCTAGTTCAATCCTCCTCAAGGCTACAAAGAACAAAGTAGCAAGACCCCAACCTGCAGAAGATGAGACCTTTTCTCCCCTAAACCCAATCCTTTCTTGATACCCTGTAGTAGCTCTATATAGTTTCCTGTGGGCAAAACCACAGGATAAACTTGGTTACTTCAGCAGAAGCTATCCATTCACATGGAAGACTCGGAGACCTCTCACAGATAAGAGCATAATCTCAATGCAGCTGGGTCAAAGCCATGTTATCTTACACAACTCACAGTCAGAGAGACACATAATAGTAAAAGATTATATTTGTTTAGAATTTTCAGTTTACATGATTCCTATTTTATTATCACAACCACCCTATGAGGCAGGAGGGTTGTTATTATTCTGAATTATTATTCTGATTTCACAGGTGAGAAAAGAGGTTCAGAGAGGCTAAATGACTTGACCAAGGTCACTGAGTACAACTAGGATTTAAAAGTGAGTCTTCAATCTAAAGAGTTAGTTCTTTTTCATCATACACGCTTGACACAAATGGACAGATTATCTATTGTGCATGTGTGCACATACTCAAGATGGAGAAAACTCAGGAAGACTTTTCTTTATATGGTATATGCATACATGAGAGAGATGAATTAATACTCATGTTAGAACGACAGTATACACACTCTCTCCCTCACACACAGACAGAAAGGATGGAAAGGTTTTTGAATATACACAGAATATGTACAAGAACAGAAAGGTTACTTGAGTACATGCATACACACGAGATGAAGGGACAGATTATTTCTATATATGTATGCACAAGGAGAGAGAGATGGCTTTTGTATATTCACATAAGGTGAATGAAGAGCTGTCTATATTTATGCACATATAGAAGAATGGACAGGTTATTTATAAGCACATGTTTCTCTCAAAAAGGAGAAAAAGATTACTTGTATACGAGTATGCACACAGAGAGTGGTTGGGTTATTTGTATACATATGGGAGAGTATCAAAGAGGAATCGATGGTCAGATTATCAACATACAAACACATGCACGTGAAGATTCTACCCCAGTGCTGAATATGCTACTTTTCACTCATTACTATGACCCCCACCAGCAAGTTGGCTCAAGCAGTTATGTAATTAATGTAGCTGCTCCATATTCCACCCACAAATGCTTTGCTTTTGTCCCTGCTTGTCGTTCAGACTCTGTCATACACTCAACACCACTTACCTTGCTGCTGCAACCAAAATAAGGGTTAAGAAAATGAAAAGAAAAAACAAAACAAAACACATTAAAACACTAATTCTCAAGTTTTAGAATGCAAGTGCTGTCTTTAAGAAGAAATCCATCCAGAAGCACTCCTTGGTTTGACAGAGAAGCCACAGGATGAACTTTCTGAGCCACAACACTGCTGCTTGCCCAACCGACAGAGCCAAGAAGCTATTATTCTCAGTTGCACCCAGCTGGCTGGCTCCACACCACAAAGTTGATGATAGGAACAATGCCCCGCTGAGAAATCCCCTCAGTAAAGCTGGGCAGGAGTCTTGCTGGCTGCAAATCTAGGAATCCAATCTGGTCCACACCTCTCTGCCGAGGGGGATTCTGACGACCAGCCTGCTGTAAGCAACAGCAGCCAAACTTCAACTGGATGTAGAATTCTAACTCAATCGATTCCGGGCTTTGAGACTGAGACAGAAAGCAGGGCAGCTCCTGCTCCTGCTGCTGCTCCTCCTCCTCTCCAGCTGCTTCCTGCCTGCAACCTCCCATAGGGCACCAGCCTTCCTCACACGTTCCTGGCGCACACACCCCCTTCCCAGCACACTCACGCACACACAACCCTCGCCAGCAAGCTCACTTACACACTCTTGGTGAGTGTCTCTCCCTCTCGCTAAATATAGATCTTACTCTCTCCCCTCCCCCATTTCCTTCCTTCATTCTCCCCCTTCCTTTCTTCTCCCCTGCTTATCCACCTCTCCTGTCTAGGCTACAGGATATAAAGAGACAGAAGACAGAGCTCTATACTTTGAGGAGATCCCAGTCTCAGAGGGAAGCCAGAACACAGCATTCTTGCTGTGGAGCTGCTGGAGCACAATATAAAGGGAATATTCCCGTCTACTGAGGCAGGCTCTAGGTTGGTTGGTTGGTTTTACATGTATATAATCTGCTGCTGGCATTTGAAGAAGCTGAAGGACAGGTAAAGTGTCCAAGTGCAGTTAATATCAAAGAGCCATGTTCTTGGAATAGACATCTAGTCCAGTTCCTCCTGAACAGCCATTGTAAGAAAACCAACTGGAAAACAAGAACTCCCTTAGGTTGTGCCAAGGCAATGACTAGGGAGAAACGGGAATCTGGGTGAGCTGAACTGGATTCTACTGCAGAAGTCTGGACCAAAGATGGTTTTGGAATCCAGAATTAGGAACTAAGTAATCTAAAGTGATACCACACTGACCAAAAAGCTGTCTAAGGTTCTGGGCCTTGTTTTCATAATCCCGAATTTTCCAACTCTCCTTTGCCAATAGCAGCCTCATCTCCCTGGAGACTTGAGAGCCAATTGGCCCTCTTGTGGCCCTATTTCCTAATAATTCAGCAATTCTAGTTAGGACTCATTGGGAAACTGAATGTCTTTATCTTCAAATAACACTCAAGTTATTCACTGTAACATAATGGCCAAACATAAGCCAGGGACCCTTGAAGCTCTGAAGTACAAAATGCCAAATTCATGAAACATGACATCCCTTTCCACTCTGCAACCACAGGACAGGAAAAACATCATTTGATGAACCTAGTAGAGAACCTCAGAATCCTTCTCAGTGTAGAGCTCCCTATTCTATCTCCTCTGAGCCTTATCTAATGAGAAAAGGCCCTCCTCCTCCTTAGGCCAACAGTGGTTGGGCAAGTTTGATTCACCCAGCATGCCCAAACCAAGCTCTCAAATCTTGCTACTTCTGCTGCCCTGCAACATTTCTCATGACAATCCACAATAAAGGGTTAGCCGACGAATCAGGTAGTCAGTCTATGGGGGCTATCCTAGGATCTATCACTGCAGAATGGGCAGCCCTATATGGTAGATAAAACAAGCTTATAAATTAAGAATGATTTTTCTGGCTTATCCATGATCCCGAGGAGAAAGGGTTGATTCTACAGCCAATACTTGCCTCCCTACTGCCTTCTTCCAATAACATTGCTTCCCCCTCAACCAAGGAAGAAAATTTAGATTCCAAGAAATGCTAAACAACCCATTTCTTAACCATCCATCTCATTATGCAGCCAACACTGATGGCAAAGCAAATACCTCCTAACCCAGTTGGGAGCTGGCTGGATGACAGAAGAGATAAGGGATGACAGCACAACTATAACCACATCTAAATACAGAGGAAAAAATAACTTGAAAACTGTCAAAATTTCTGTGGAAGTCACAGCCAATTTACTGTGGTGTTTCCCACACTTCAGCCAGGAGAAAGAGGTAAAGGGTTTAAACAAGAAATATAGGGAAGGCTGATTAAGTCAGAATTCCCTCTTCAACTCTGCACCGCTCATAAAGAGCCCAGAGTAGTGGCTGTCATTATCAGGCCTGGGTCTGGACTTCCTAGGCTGAGGAGAAGCTCAAACTATCAAAACTGGGGAAGATCCCCAAGACCTAGCTGAGGCCTCCAGATGGCATTCTTCAGGCTAATAGGATCCTGTCTTGTCACCCAAACACATTCAGCCCATTTTTCTAAGCAGCTGGGGCTTTCCAGAAAAACAAAAGTTCAGACAGTAGAAGACATGTTTAACAAATGAGACACAACAAATCTGCTATCTCTAGTTATAGTCTTCAAACTTCACGAGAGAGCTCATACAGCTTTGACCACGAATTACCTTTCCACCTTCCCATGATTCCACAAAAGCAGGAGGAGAATAAGTGGGAAAGTGGTAAATAGCAGTCAGTGTAAATTCTGGTTTAAAAAAAAAAAAAAAGGCAGGGCTCCTTCTGCCACTGTTGCACAGGGCTCACTGAATGCTAAACATCATATGACCAAAGGACATCAGATCTCCTCAGTGGACTAGCCTTTTGGGATAGGTGGGCAACTTCCATTTTGGGAGCCATGTGAACAACAATTCAGCCTCCTTGACAGAGTGGGTCTGGCCCTTGGGAAGCCTGGGCAGGCTAAATGGATGGGGTGCTTTTTAGAGGTAAGAAATAGCACAGCACCCACCTTAATTGGGAAGCTTCCTCAAAGCAGGGCTGCTCAAGAGCTAGCTGGGCATAAGTGGAAAAACAGATTGGGAAAGGCATTTATCCAGAAGGGAAAGGCATTTATCCAGAAGCTGTGAAATACTCTGAACAGACATTCTCAAGGTCTGGTTCCCAATTTAAATCTTTGCAGGGATCTTTGCCTAGAGACAGATGAGTAAGATGGAAATTCAACATGAGACACTGACACTCACGCAGAGTTGTGGGAAGGTTCAGAGCTGCAGGAGCTCTAAAGGGGAGATGAATGGGTGGGTTAGTCAGAAGACCACCTGGTGCACAAAATTCATTTTCAGCTAAAGCAACTGAGTGGTGTCCCGGGGATACTGGAGGAGGGCCTCACCCATCACAATTCTTCCCCATCGTATAAACCAGTCTAAGTCTCCCTGAGGACAGATATAACTGGTCTGGAAGCAAAGAACATGCCTGCTCCAAACCGGCCTGCCTTCTCAGGTGTCACTGCCAGAGACGGGCTGGGTCACGATGAGCAAGTGCTGACCTTATCTTCCAATATCAAAAATCACAGATACAGGGTACAAAGGATAGGTGGGGCCAATGGAGCAGTCAGCTTGTAACTGTTTTCCTTTTCTACCACTAAGGAAAGCCAGAAGCAACATGAAGAGGCTGACAAGTGTTCACAGAGCTGGGATTTGTTTAATGAGGAACATAGTTTGTTCTGATGGCTAAGAAAAGTCTTTTCTCCCCCTGTAGAATTATGCCCTCCCTAAACCAACTGCGAGACTATATGCAGTAGAGAATGATGGGCAATGGGAGGGGATCCTGCTCCTTCTCTCAGGAGCATGCCACCCTAGGGGAGTGAGGAGCCTGGCAGAGATGTGCTGACTTTACTGATGTGCTAAGACATAGTTGCTTTGCCACCTAAATCAGACCTGACAAGCTGCAAGGCAGGCCCTAAGGAGTCACAAATTGCTGACAAATCTCAGTCCTACAATCAGGTCAAGCACCATCCCTCATTAGCAAAAACTTGAAAATAAAGAGCTGATAAACTGCTCAGGACTGCCCAGCTAACCAGTTAGCTTTTCGGCCTGTACCTCTAAAGGGTATGGCCCCATATCCATTTCAGGATCAAATGATTAAAACCTTGTAATCGAGCAACTTGTATGTCTATTGCCCTCTCACATAAACCTGGTCAAAAGTCACAGCTCCCAGATTTAGGGCTGATGCAGGTCCTGAACTAGTATCTGTCTGTACACATCCCAGTCCGATCTACAGAGTGCACTGGCTCTACCTCAATCTCCATACCCAAAGGAAGCCAAGGAGCCATGCGCCGAGGATTCTCTAAAGGGAATCCAAAGCTTAAAATGTTATGGAGAAGTGAACTTCTTGTACTAAAAGGAGACTGACTTAATATTCATTAAATATCCCCTTCAGTTCTTTGTGGCTTGTTCTAAGATGTATCTCAGGCCAAACCCAAATCTGGAGAATTCTCTTGGCTCAGGACCACTTTTATAAATGTGTAGAAATATGTCCCCAGCCAGCACATGAGTCTCAAGTGTCTTAAGACTCAATGAAGGGACCCCAAAGAGGTAAGTCTTTCCTACAAGATTCTCCATGTATTCAAAAATATCTGACATGAGGTATTGAGTTACAAGAAACTAGCTAATATATAAAAGGGAAGAGAAGGCTGAAGGGAGACCCATCCTTAGATGGGGATTTCTGACAGAGTAACAGGATGCATGGTGAAGAAAAAGGGAAGCACTCAGCTAGAGTCAGGAGAGAGCACTAGACTTAGCCTAGAAAGTAAGGAATGCTAAGAGCAAGCCTAATGTTGGCGTTGCCATTCATGTTTACAGCCTTAGGCTGCCAGCTTACCCATAATCCCATGCAGAGATGACTTCTCTGCTCAGACACAGATCCTTGGAATCCATAAGTACTAACTCTTTACCCAGTGACCAAATCCCCTGCAAAACCCTTTGTCCCTTTTCCACATTGTCACCAAGTCTAACCTATTTTACCTTCTTACCTATCAAATGTCTCCTCTACAACTGTTAGTCCAAGCTTATTTCTCACCTGAACTATTGCAAAATATTCATCCTTCCTAGTCTCCTTCCAGAACCACCACCCCCTCACTCCTTCTTACCCCTGATCCATTATACACAATTTGCTAGGGGGATAGTTCTAAGATATAAATAGATTTTTTCATTTATTTTCTTAAAATCCTTCACTGAGTGTGCCCAAGAAAAAGTCCAAGTTACTTAGCATATTATCAAAGTTCTTTCTTGACCTGTCACGTCTAGAGGGATATAGCTTCCCAATACCCTAACTTTGGTCAAACCAAACCCCTTGCACTCACTTAATGTGCCATCCCATCCTTTCTATTTCCAGATGGTCCTGTCTAGAGTAAACATTAGACAGTATCCATCAGGATGGTGAGGAGGTAGAAACTTTATCGCGTGCTTTCGGAGAAAACATGAGTCAAAGTCAGAACAGTAAAAATTACTCTGGTACCTATTATGGGCTGAACTGTCTGAATGTCTGTGTCCTCCCCCAAATTCCTATGTTAAAATCCTAACTCCCAAGGTGATGATATTAGGAGGTGGGCCTTTTGAGAGGTAATTAGGTCATGAGGGCAGAGTCCTAACAAATGGGATTAGAGCCCTGACAAAACAGGTCCAAGGGAGCTCTTTCACCCCTTCCACCATGTAAGGACACAGCAAGAAGATGTCACCTATGAACCAGAATGCAGGCCCTCGCCAGACTCCCAGTCTGCTGGTGCCTTGATCTGGAACTTCCCAGCCTCTGGAACTATGAGAAATAAATGTCTGTTGTCTATAAGTTACATAGTTTATGGTATCTTGTTATAGCAACTCAAACAGACAAAGACAAATTGTGTTCCACCAAAATTCTTATGTTGAAGTCCGAATTCCTAGCAGCTCAGAATATGACCTTATTTGGAGATAGGTCTTTAAAAGCAAACATGTTAACATGAGGTCATTAAGGTGAGCCCTAATCCAGTATGACATAAAAGGGGAAATGTGGACACAGAGATACACACGGAGGGAAGACAATGTGAAGAAAAATAGGGAGAATATGGCCATCTATAAGCCAAGGAGAGAGGACTGCAACAGATCCTTCCCTCGCAACCCTGAGAAGGAACTAGCCCTACCAACACCTTGATTTCTTGATTTTAGACTTCTAGTTTCCAGAACTGTGAGACAAGAAATTTGTTATTTGAACCACCCAGTCTGAGGTACTTTGTTATGGCAGCCCTAGCAAGCTAATACAGTATCTTTCAAAATTACTAATTCCACAAAAAAATATTTTACAAAATAATAAATGAACACCTTTTAAGTACCTAGGTGTTATACCAGGCATGATGAAAAGATATGATCCTCGCCCTTAGGGAGTTCAGAGCCTAACTGGGGAAACATCATAGCATGGGGCATTGCTATATCCTCCGTCCATATTCTGAGGGGGAGGAGTATTAGATTTTGCGCTTGGGTGACTAGTAGTGCCATTTACTGAGAAAGAACATATAGAAGAGGTGGTGGAGGAGAAAGAAAAGATGATGAGTACAGTTTGAACACGTTGCATAACGTGCCCATGAACATTCAGGTGACAGTATCTATAGGCAGCTGGATATAAGATCTGGAGCTCATGAAGGAGGACTGAGGTAGAGACAGTAATTTGGGATTTATCACTTACGGATTACGACATGGCTGAGATTATCTAGAGAAGAGAATGAAGTGGAAAACAGAGCCTGGGAACCATTAAGTTTTAAGGGGCAAGCAGAGAAAGAGAAATGCTGTGAAGGAAACAAAGCTGAACTGTCAAAATAAGAAAAGGGCTTGGAGGGAAACATATCAAAAAAGCCAAGAAGAAATAGCGTTTTAGGAAGAAACCAGTCAACAGTTTTTATTTCACCTGTCATGAAGAAATGCTCCGGGAGGTTTCTAACTAGAATGCCCTTCCTAACTTGTCATCTTTGGCTATTTATGTCTGAATGTCCTCAGATGTGGACTGAATAAACACATCTCCTTAGAATGCTTGAAGATGACAATCAGCAAAGGGAAGTAGAAGCCTCAGGAATAGGCTACAAGTTACCTCTTCCCTTTGGCTTCAAGAAGTCTTATTTAGGCCGGGCGTGGTGGCTCACACCCGTAATCCTAGCACTCTGGGAGGCCGAGG
>VBSM01003204.1:28042186-28055367 GCA_008086735.1 Cheirogaleus medius
AAAAAAAAAAAAAAGAAGTCTTATTTCATGTACTATTATATACTTCAGGATGTGTGTGTGTGTTTTAGAATTGGTGGTAAATCTTAGCTGCACTGTCTACAGAATACAACATGTTACTTGCAAGCAGCTATGGATCTCCTTAATGACATATGCTTGTACATACAGGAAGTAAGTTATCCCTTGATTTTCATCTTTATAAGTTGTTATTTTTTGGACATTTCCAAGAGACTTAATAGCAATTGCTAACTTAGCATCCTCTGAGAATTCCTCTGACAAGAATTCTCGGACTACCCTAATCTAAAGGGCTTGCTCTCTACTTTAAAGTCTTATGGCAACTATTTTCTATTAAAAGTGTTAATCACTGTTTTTGCAATTAATTACTTATGGCCTCATAACACCATTTAATATTTTAAGCATTCATTCCATAAAACTTTGTCAAGTGTCTACTAAGTATCAGGAGCTATGCTAGGAACTGGCAATCAGTTCCTGACCTCAAGTGCAATCTACCAAAGGAGTTAAAGCATGTATATGTGCAAGGAAAATGCAAGTAGAAAGCAGAGGTAACAAGAAAATATGTGGCCAGCACATGTAGAAGACTGAAACAGGATCCACACCTTTCATCTCTCACAAAAATGAACTCACGGTGGATAACAGACTTGAACCTTAGGTGTGAAACTATTAGAATTCTAGAGGAAAACTTTGGAAATACTCTTCTAGACATTGGCCTAGGCAAAGAATTTATGAAGAAGACCCCAAAGGCAATCACAGCATCAACAAAAATAAATAAATGGGACCTGATCAAATTAAAAAGCTTCTGCACAGCCAAAGAAACTGTCAAGGGAGCAAACAGACAACTCACAGAATGGGAGAAAATTTTCGCAAGCTACACATCCGATAAAGGGCTGATAACTAGAATCTGCTGAGAACTCAGGAAAATCATCAAGCAAAAAACAAACAACCCTATCAAAACATAGGCAAAGGATATGAACAGAAACTTTCCAAAAGAAGACAGAATAATGGCCGACAAACATATGAAAAAATGCTCAACATCTCTAATCATTAGGGAAATGCAAATCAAAACCACAATGAGATATCACTTATCTCCAGTGAGAATGGCCTTTATTAACAAGTCCCAAAACAATAAATGTTGGCGTGGATGTGGAGAGATAGGAATACTCCTACATTGCTGGTGGGACTGCAAACTAGTTCAGCCCCCGTGGAAAGCAATATGGAGATACTTTAAAGCGATACAAGTCAATCTACCATTTGATTCAGCAATCCCATTACTGGGCATCTACCCAAAAGAACAAAAGTCACTCTATGAAAAAGACACCTGCACTTGAATGTTTATAGCAGCACAATTCACAATTGCAAAGATGTGGAAACAACCAAAGTGCCCATCAATACATGAGTGGATTAATAACATGTGGTATATGTATACCATGGAGTACTACTCAGTTATAAGAAACAACAGTGATATAGCACCTCTTGTATTTTCCTGGCTAGAGCTGGAATCCATTCTATTAAGTGAAGTATTCCAAGAATGGAAAAATAAGCACCACATGTACTCACCAGCAAATTGGTATTAACTGATCAACACCTAAGTGGACATATAGGAATAACATTTATCAGGTATCAGGCAGGTGTGGGGGAGGGGAGGGGATGGGTATATACATACACCATGAAAGTGATGCGCACCAACCAGGGGATGGATATGCTTGAAGCTCTGACTCGAGGGGGGAAGAGGGGCAAGGGCAATATACGTAACCTTAACATTTGTACCCCCACAATATGCTGGGAAAAAAAATAAAAATAAATAAAAAAGAAAATATGTGGCCAGGAATAGGACCTCTGAGGCCCTGAAATATGTTTTTCTACCTACATGTATTAGGCCTATTAGGCAGAGAAGATACACCAGATGAAGTCTACTCTTAACAACTAAGACTTCAGACTCAAATGCCTACACGGCCTTTTAGCTTGATAAGCCAGGGTGGGCCCAAACCACTTCTTTAACAGAAAACTCAATTCAAAGGAAAGGTCAAGCAGTCTGCAACTTTACTCCTTGCCCCTGGGACCATATTCTTGACATCCGAATTTCTCCCAGTGCAAGAGGAGGTACAAAAACGATTATCAGAGGCCCAAAGCAGTTTTCTCAACCTGCCCTTCCATTCCCCAATTTATTCCAACTGACAGAGCTCCTGCCTCCAGTATAAATGCCCAATTAGAAGTCCCTATTCTTTGGGCCTGGAGTGAGAGGGCACCCTTCAGCAACTCCTAAAGGGTAGAGTGAGTGGCTAACATGTATCATAAGAGACACAGATAAAATGTATGAGAATTTGAGAGAGAAAAATATTTCTAGCTTTAGAAATGTGGTTTGGATGGGAATCAGGGAAGTCTCCATGAAGGGGGTGATACGTGGGCTTGATCTGAAGGATGAATAATATCTGGATATGTGGGAACTAAAGAGAAGTAAGGGCATTCAAGGTAGAGGATACAGGATGAGTAATGATACAAAAGGGAGAAAAAGGAAGGTATGTTGTTAGAAGGGAAAGAAATTAACATTTACTGAATGCTAACATACCAGGCCCTGCTCTACATGTATCATTTTATCAAACCCTTATCCATCTACTGAGGTCGGTATGATATTCAATTCAGAGATGGGAAAACTAGGTTCCCAAAAGGCTAGGTGACTTTCCTAAGCCTAAGATTATACAGGTAGTGAGTGGTAGAGCCATATTTCAAACTCAGGCTCTGGCTGATTCCAAAGCCCAAGTTCTTCAACTGAACCATGTAACCTCTGGGTTGAAAAAGGTTAGAAAAGTAGATTGGTCCAAGTCATGGAGGGTCACAGACGCCAGGCTAAAACGTTGAGACTATAATTTAACTATCCATGGAAAGAAAAGTTAATGTTTTTTTGAGGAGAAACTTCCATCCATTTATTCACTTATTTATTCATTCACACACTCACTCAACATCTGTAAAGAGCTTGCTGGGTGCCAGGCATCAGGAATATAAAGTTAGACATTGTCCCTATTCTGTATTTTAATGCTATTTTTCATTTAGCTTTTATTTAAACTTTTTATTAAATTATTATATACATATAGAAAAGCACACAAAACAAAAAGGCAGTTTTATATTAATGTAAACAGAATCCAGATCAAGAAACAGGATCACCAGAACTCCAAAAGCCCCACCCTCCCACACATCTAATCATTACCAATTCCATCCCTCATAGGTAATCACTATTTGGATGTCTGACACCACAGATTACTTTTGCCTGTTTTTTTAACTTTATATAAAAGGGATCATATAGCATACCTTCTTTGAAGAAATATATAATCTGGAAGGCAAATGCTCCCATAATTCTAGGACAATATGATTAACATCAGAGTTAATTACATATGAACTACTACAGAAAGATAGAAAAATGAGGATCTAATTTTACCTGGGGAAAGGCTTCAAAGAATGAGAGATCTAAGCTGAGCCCTGAGTATAAGTGGTAGCCATGACTAGTGCTCTGTTTCAGGAAGATAAATCTGGCAGTGATATATACAATGAATTCTAAGAAAAATAAATAAAAGCAAAGAAACCATTGGAAGGCTAATACTATAGCCTAAGCAATAAAGAGGACCTGAGCACAAGGGGAAACAGAGAAAAAGAGACTGATAAAAGAAACTGCAGAGAAAAAAAACAAAACAAAAAAAAGATCTGGCAAACGATCCAAGTGGGAGGCAAGAGTGAAGGAAGAATAAAAAGTGGCACCATGATTTTGAGTGGGTGACTAGCAGAATGATGGTGACTTTAACACAAATAGAGAACAAAGGAAGAGGAATAGACCCAAGAGGGAAGTTTTAAACATTGGGAAATTATGGTAAAAATAACTAGTAGATAACTAGACATGAAAAGATAGAACCTAAGGAAAAAAGGAAGGTTTAGAAGTATAGATTGGGGAACATCTGCTCACAAAGACTAGCTGTAAGTCTAATGGCTGCCAAGCACAGAAGCTAGGACCACGCACAGTACTTGCCATACAATAGCTGCTCAATTAAAGATTCTTGATTAGAGGCTGAAGGGATGCAGATTTGAGATTAAAAGAGATGCCTGATGCCAGGTGTGGTAGCATGCACGTGCAGTCCCAGCTACTTGGGAGGCTGAGTTGGGAGGATTGCTGGAGCCCAGGAGTTCGAGGCTGTAGTGCATGGTGATCATGCCTGTGAATAGCAACTGCACTCCAGCCTGGGCAACATAGTGAGACCTATCTCCAAAAAAAGAGATGCCAGAGGGGAAGTCTGTAGAAAGAAAAGACAGAGACAGAAGCTAGGCAAGATGAGAAAGGAACGAAGAGAATCCTGAGAATCTAAGAATTATGGAAAACAAAAAAAATAGAACATTATAAGAGGTAGGAAATTTAAAAAACATTATGAAATGCTGCAGAGAAAATGAGAATGAAGACTGAGGAAAAAGTGCCTGAAAAGAAAAAAAAAAAAGTATTTAAGTATGTAACTGTTAATTATTTCTATCTCCCCTCTGGCCTATAAGCTCCTGGAAGATAGGAAAATGTCTTACAAATAGCCCCCAACAGTATCCAGTGGTACCTACTTATTAGGGCTTGATTTAAAATGGAATAATTATATTAGTTGCTTCCTTTTGAATAACTGTGGCAAAGGATTTTCTCTCAAAGAGAAACAGAGTTCCTTCCCAGGCAGTATTGAATGTCCTCACTGATGCTCAAATTACCAGCAGGGGTCAGAGAAGGTGCGGTAGAGAATAAGGAGGGCTGCTTTGTTTGTTATTTGGAAGCAAGTAATTTTGTACAGGAATCTGACTTACTCCACAAGAGTTAACTAAGTAACTCCCTTTATTGATACTAGGCCCTGAAACTACCACCAGCTGGAGCTAAGGCCAGCTGCCAGTATCTGTTACCCTCCTTTAACTCTAGATAGGTTAATGATATCATGGCATCCCTTGGAGATTTTCTGATGTGCTCCTCAGAAACCAGAGCTAAGTTCACCCCTTCAAACAAGCTGCTTCAAATCCCACCCCCAGGTGTAACATCCTGTGATTCATAAGGCTCAGTCACAGCCTGGAGCCAGACCTAAAGTTTATAGAAGACCAAGAACTGATAAACATCCAGATCCAGGCCATTAATGTGTCCAGAATATTTCGGGGCTAGGGGAGGAGCCATGCATTGCTCCTGATGAGTGCATAGAAGCTGCTCTTTGAAGGTGTTTTCATAGTGCACAGGTCAGCCTTTGGCCTCCTCCCCTAGACCTTATAGGGCTAAGCACTCTATTGACTTCTTTCTCCAAGGTCCCAGAGAAGCACCAGTGTACTAGATAGTCTCATCTGAGTCATCCATACAGAAAATTACCCCAGGAATCCTGTTGCCACCAGGGAGACCTGGGAGCCTGGATCCCTATAAAAGCCTAAAGTCCTATGACATTGGTTCTTGCCACATTAGCCATCAGAAGCAGCTTCACTGGGTTCCCACTTAGTAGCAAAGACTCCAGCTATGGTCAACAACATCTTTGGCAGGTCATGCACCAGCCTCAAGCCTAGGCTAAGAAAGTTATGACAAAGCCCTAAAAACTAACAGTTCTGGGAAGTACCAGGAGGCTAGCTAGAGACTCTCAAGCAAATACTTGTATAGCTTTATACTCAAAAAATGTATTTTTCTATTATCTCACCAAAACCCTGTGAGAGGAAACAGTTATTATCCCTAACTTTATAACTGAGGAGACTGAGAAATAGGAAATTGGAAATAATTTGCACAAGTTCTCTCAGATTTTAACGGTGAACAAATGCAAGGACCCAGTTCTTTCTATTTCTATTCATCCCTAAATTTTGTTTGTAATAGGATAATCGTAAACTGACACAAAAGACACTGGATATCATGAATGGATTCTGCATATGCCAGGCTGGAATCCACATTTCTCACCAACTGGACCTCAGGAAACAAAGACTCATAGGTGAGAAACACGGAAGCTTCTGTGCCACCTCCTTCCCCCTTCTGCATTGGGAGATATAACAGTTTGCCAGGGCTGCCAAAACAAGGTAGCATAAATTGGGAGGCTTTAATAGCAGAAATTTATTTTCTCACAATGCTGGAGGATGGAAATCTAAGATCAAGATGTCAACAGGGTTAGCTTCTTCTGAGGCCTCTCTCCTTAGCTTATAGATGGTCATCTTCTCTCTGTCTTTACATGGTCTTTCCTCTGTGTGTGTGTCTGTGTCCTCAACTCCTCCTCTTACAAGGGCTGCAGTCACAATGGATTAGAACCCACCCATATAACCTCAGTTTATGTTAATTACTTGTTTAAGGCCCTATCTCCAAATACTGTCACATTCTAAGATACTGCGGATAGGACTTCAACATATGAATTTTGGAGTGGGGGGGGCGGACACAGTTTAGCCCAAAACAGGAAGAAAAGGTGAAATCAAGATCTTAGTGGCATCAGGAATTTAAAAGGCAGGGGAAGAGAGGGGATAATGTAGAACCAGAAGCCAGGTACTCTGGTGTCTTTCTTTCCTTTGGAGGGAGCCTTTGGCACGGGAGTGGAAAGGACACCTCAGCTGATAACTTTGGAGAAAGAACTAGGCCAGTCTCTCATCCTTGATCCGGTCCACTGCCTAACAGAACCAGAGAGTGAAACAATGTGAGTCCTCTTGGCAATTCTGCTATGGTCAGTGTGGATGAAGGTGGGAGTGGTGCAGGGACTTTGTTCATGTTTAAAAGATTAAAGCTAAATTCCTAAAGAAATCACTATTGCCATCTACTCAGCTTCATCTTTTGAATTTTTTCTACCTAAGACTTTAGTTTTTACCAAAACAGTTGAATTCCAAAGCCTGATCTAGATTTGTATATTAGAGAAACAGAAAAAGAGGGACTGAGACTATCAGGATGCAGCAGGAATTGGCAGCTCAAGAGCATGCCTTCATTACTGACCCACTGGGCAAGCTACTTCAACACCCTATAAAAAACAGCTCCTCCTCATTGCATCAGAGGCCCAGCTGGTGTTGTCGATTTTCCCAGAGATAGACAAGAGAAAGAGAAGAAAAGGGTTGTAAGTTAGAGCACAATTAAGGCAAAATGTGGGAAATTCAAGAGAGTTCCAAAGAACTTAAAAAGGAATAGGGCTGGGAGGAAATATTTGCAAACTGTATGTTTGATAAGGAACTTCTATCCAAAATATATAAAGAACTCTTACAACTCAACAACAAAAAGACAAATAACCCAACTTAAAAATAGGGAATGGGTTTGAATAGACATTACGGTAGTTCCCTCTTATCCACCGTATCACTTTCTGTGGTTTCAGTTACCCACAGTACAGTACTATAAAGTATTTTGAGAGAGAGACCACAATCACATACCTTTTATGACAGTATATTGTTATAATTGTTCTATTATTGTTGTTGTTAATCTCTTACTGTGCTAAAAGTTTATAAATTAAACTTTTTCATATGTATGTATAGAAAACAGTATATACTGTGTTTGGTACTATCTGCAATTTCAGGCCTCTACTGTGGGATCTGGGAATGTATCTCCCATGAATAAGAGGGGACTACTGTACTCCAAAGATATAAAAATGGCCAATAAAGACATGAAAAGATACTCAACATCATTAGCCACTA
Organism: Cheirogaleus medius; assembly: GCA_008086735.1. NCBI lineage: Eukaryota > Metazoa > Chordata > Mammalia > Primates > Cheirogaleidae > Cheirogaleus > Cheirogaleus medius. The sequence continues at coordinate 28,049,819 of VBSM01003204.1, forward strand.
GGGAAATATAAGTCAAAACTACAAGACGCCAGTTCACACCGCTAAGATGGCTATAACAAAAAAGACAGTAAGTACTGGCAAAGATGGGGAGAAAATGAACCCTCATACATTGTTGATGGGAAGGTAAAATAGCACAATCACTTTAGAAAACAGTCTGGCGTCTTTCAAAATGTTAAACAAAGTTACCATATAACCCAGCAATTCCATTCCTAGGTGCATACCCAAAAAACATGAAAATTTATGTCTATACAAAAACATATACATGAATAGTCACAGCTGCGTTATTCATAATAACCAAAAAGTACTGATACATGCTATAACATGGATGAATCTTAAAAACATTATGCTAGGTAAGAAGGCAGACATAATAGGCCACACATGGTAGGAATCCATTTATATGAAATGTCCAGACTAGAAAAATCTATAGAAACAGAAAGTAAATTAGTAGTGGCTAGCAGAATAACTGCTTAATGGATGTGGGATTTCATTTTGAGGTGATGGAAATGTTCTAGAATTAGGTAGTGGTAATGGTTGTACAACCTAGTGAATATACTAAAAACTACTTAATTATACACTTTAAACTGGTGAATTTTATGTTATGTGAATTATATCTCAATAAAAAAAATTTGTGAATTAAAAAAAAAAAGGAATACTCCTTTGTCAAGCCACTGAGGGGAAGTGGTGTAAAAGTAGGACTGGATGAGAAGGCCTGGTATCTTTGTCCCCATTTCACTTAGAATAGTGAAAGGAAGTGGAAGGAAGCTTTCCTTGTATGAGGAGAGAGAGGAACCACTGATGGCTGGTAAAAGATGAAATTTGGAAATTCTTTTTAAAAAAAATTCTCAACCAAAAGTGAGCATGGGCAAGTACAGCCATGATCTGTTCTTTTCTAAAGATTTTTTAGGCAGGAAAACCCATCTTATTCCTCTTCACAATTTAACTGCCCAGAATGCAAAAGGAGAGCAGCCCACATATAGGTGGTAGGTGACATAATGAAATAGATTTCATAGGAAGAATGTATACAGCTATATAAAAAGAGGAACCCCATAAAGGCCAACATTTATGAAATGAGCAAAGAGAGAAATCAGAAAAGGGAGACTGAAGAGATCAAAGAGGAGGAAAGCTTAAATGTCAAAACAGGAGGGAATATTCAGGAGTGTCAAATACTGCAGAGAGATCCAATAAGATAAAGACTGAAAAGCAACTACTAAATTAGATAGCTAGGAGCTCACTCATGACCTTCACAAATATAGTTTTAATAAAATGACAATGAAATCTCTGACACAGACTTTCCTCAAGTGTATTCCTTAGAAAACTAGTCCTATAGGATGCTTCTCCAAAAGATAGTTTCATGGTCAAATAAATTTGCAATAATGCTGTACATATTAACCACTCTTAAAGAATCATGGTAAGCCTAAGAATGTTCAAGTTTCTGAGAAGACCTAAGATAAAGCAATCTGTTGTTGTTATACTTTACTGAACTCTGTTTCCCAAATTTCTTTGACCAGGGAATCCTTTATCATGTGATACCTGTTAATAACTCCAAAAATTGGAGTCCTATGGAACACACTTTGGAAAACAGGGTTCTAAGATTATGGTGGCAGAAATAAGTACTTAAAAGATAGGCTATGAAATTAACTAGATCTAGATTTGAATCCTGGTTCTAAATCTTATTAGCTGGGTGACCCTGGACAAGTTTCTATCTTTCTAAACATTTAGTTTCTTAATCCATAAAATGGGCCAATAACATAAGCCTAATTCACAGAATTGTTAGGAATTCATTGGGTAATGCACATAAAGAGACACAGTAGTTAATTCAATAAATGAGGTTACCATAAAGGTAATTATTATTATTATGGCAATAGTTGAGATTAAAAGGAAAACTCTGATGTAGATAATAAAGTTTTCAATTAACGAATGGGGAATTATGAGAAAGTTGTAATGTAATTTTAACAAGGAAAGTGGGTGTAGAAATGGGTTAAGTGAGGATCTAGTAATGGCTTGCAAGTGGCAAAGGGAGCCAGAGAAAACCAAGCCCCACTCCTGGTGGCAAAAACTGTGGATAACAGAGATCTTGAAGTATTCAGGCTACGCACAGAATTTGTGTTACAACAATTTTAGAAAGAATCTAAAGATCCATCAATAGGGGACAGAGTACATAGAGTACATACATCCACAAAAAGAAATACTTTGTAGCTATTTAAAAAGCAATAGCTCTATTTATACTAACAGATAACTATGTAGCTATTAATAGAGTGGTAGCTCTATTTATACTAATAAGGAAAAAAATCTCCAAGATATAGCAATAAATGAAAAAAGCAAGGTAAAGGATAGTGTATGTTATACATACATAACAAGCTTTAGTGCACACACATGCTTGCAGATACAGGGATTATCTCTGGACTGAGTCACAAGACACAGGTATTGCGCCGGGCGTGGTTGCTCACACCTGTAATCCTAGCATGCTGGGAGGCCAAGGCGGCAGGATCGCTCGAGGTCAGGAGTTCTAGACCAGTCTGAGCAAGAACGAGACCCCTGTCTCTACTAAAAAAAATAGAAAGAAATTAGCCGGATAACTAAAAATATATAGAAAAAATTAGCCGAGGATGGTGGTGCATGCCTGTAGTCCCAGCTACTCAGGAGGCTGAGGCAAAAGGATTGCTTGAACCCAGGAGTGTGAGGTTGCGTTGAACTAGGCTGATGCCACGGCACTCTAGCCCAGGCAACAGAGTGAGACTCTGTCTCAAAAAAACAAAACAAAAACACAGGTATCAATGAGATGGGGGAAGGGGTAGGGAGGCAGAGAATCTGAAGTAGAGAATCTTTGTATTATACATAATTTTTTTGTTTAATTTTATATTTTTATATTTATTACTTTTTTAAAAGACTCTTTTTTAAAGTATTAGAATACAATAGTTAGGTAGAGGGATGAAAGTTTGTGGGGAAAAAGGAGGGATCAGAAACTGGTGGTTTCCATGAGGGCAAAGAGTTGAAGTGATAGAAATTAAGACAGGCAGCCCTGATCAGAGAAAATCCTGGAGTCAAGATTATGCAAAGGGTGCTTTCCTGGTGCAACTTAGTGTAAAAGGTGGGGCCCTTTCCTGAGCCTTGTAATTTTTTTCCAAGGAACCTGTTTTTTAGGGCTTTAATTATAGGACAAAAAGGAAGTTTCCTCCCTTGGGAGGGAGTCATAAGTGAGAACAGAACTTTTCAGGACAGCGCTGGTTTGTCCTCTTATCTTAGTGATTGTTCCTGAGAAAATCTTTTAGGCTGACCAGCTACAATCCTGCATCTCTTGTGACTGCTCCATTTAAACACAGGCCTTTTAATCTATTTGTTCGGTTCTATCCCTGTTTACCAAGACTCTCCTCCTTCAGCTCTCTTCAACAACCCAAGAGCTCCTGCCAAACCCTCCTTATGGCCTGTCTCCATGCCTTCTCCTATACTGTCCCTTCCACCTGGAACACCCACCCACCTGCTGCCACCACAGTCGCTGTTTCTAGAGCTAAAAGTCTCACCTCCTCCCCCAGATTTTTCTGCAGTTAAGCCAAATAAGGTACAGATTCATATCCATTCCCACCCACACTACCAACATTACTGCCTCATCAGCATTAGCAATGTCATCACAAACACTTATTAAGTACATATGGCCAGGTACTCAGCCAGCCCTGAGGAGACATACAGATGACTCTATATGATCTCCTCCCTCAAGTGGCTGATAATCTTATAGGAATAGCATAAGTGTAGCTAGGTACCTTTGATAGTTCCTCAAAGTCTATTTAGTGAAATACCTGCTAAAGAAGTATAAATGACCTATAAACTTATAGGAACTATTCAAATCACAAAGGAATGCAAATTAAAAAATGGGATACCATTCTTCTGTCAAATTGACAAACATTTTCTAAAATGATAATATTCAATGTTGATACAGCATATTCCAATAGTGAAAGTACAAATTAGAATAACTTTTCTGAAAATAAATCTAGAAGTTTGTCAGAAGTCTTTAAAGAGAATATACCCTTTAACTTAGTAATTTATTTGAATCTATTTTGAGAAAACTAAAGAAATACAGAAATGAAAACAAATTTATGCATAATGAGGCTCATAGGATTATTTTAATAGTAAAAAAACAAGATGAGTCGTTATTATACAGTTAACATCTGTATAATGGAATATTATTAATCCTATTAATAATCATTAAATGTTTTCAAAAAATATTTAATAACCCAGAATAAGATCCCATAAACTAAGAGAGAAAATAAAATCCACACATACTATGATCCAAATTCAGTAAATTTATGTTCATATATATATAAATTATATAAGAAAACAGCTAATATAATAGTTAATATTTTGCTGTTATTGGTTTTACATCCTGGGCATTGGGAAAAATAAAAATAGAATTAATTAGAAGATAAAGAAGCACATGGAGACTGTACACGTTGATGGGCATTTTTGTCTGGTCAAACATTCATAAAAGATTGGCCACTCTTTGCCAGGTTCTGCACTGGCCTCTAGAATACCAGCCTTAAAAAGCACAGCCCTGGCATTAAAGGATCTCACAAGAAGTACACCGAAAAGACAGACATATTAGTAAACAAGTAACTCCATTACATCATGGTGCATGTCAATCTAGAAAAACTATGCACAGAGTCTGGAAACTTTACCCAAAAACTGACACCTTATTGGGTTTTAAAAGATATAAATGCAAAGTTGGCTAAGTGAATTAAGAGAAAGAGTATTCCAGGCATGGGAAACAGCAAACACAAAGTCTCTGAGGATTTCTGAAAAATAAATAATTCTGTATGCTAGAAATGTCTCCTAAACAAGGTAGCAAAGAGTTAAGGCTGGAAAGTCATGTAGCATCTATATCGGTGCTTTTCAAACTATTTTTGTTAAGAACCTATTTTTTTATTCCCAATATGCCACAGACTGTTATTTGTGGTCTATACCCTGTTCAATGAGATGAGGCCATTGACCATGTGCTTGATGTCATGGCAATTCAAACTGCCTCTAAATGCTAACTTCCAATTTCAGACTTATTTTATTAAAGACTAGAAACAAACAGTTCCTGGACTCAACTGGTCCATGGACGACAATTTTAGTAACAATGAGCTAAATCATAAAGGTTTTATTGTATCATGAAGGTGATGTAGAGCCAGAGAAGTGTATTTTTTTCTAATTTCTTTTTTTAAAATCATAGCTTTTGTTTAATTTTGAGGATAATTTACAAGCCTAAGAGAAGGGTACTATTCTCCCCATTTTCTGGATTAGGGAAATGTGGCTGATTAAGCTTAAAAATTTTTCTCACAATGATATAATAAGAAAAAATATTGGCAACTTGTATCACAGGCAAAGAGTTAGTTTCTGTAAAACATAAAAAGCCCTTGGGAATTAGTAAGGAAAACACCAACAGCTCAATAGAAAATGGGTAAAGAATATGAATAGACAGTTCACAGAAAAATACTTACTAATAACCTTTACATACAGTATATGAAAATATGCTCAACTTTACTAAGAAATGCAAACTTTTTTTTTTTTTTTTTTTT